>OZ026586.1:13994236-14686736 GCA_964020215.1 Aurelia sp. 3 sensu Dawson et al. (2005)
TAGGACCGAAACATGCTGCTTGGTGAACATGCATTTTTCATCAATCCATGTGACTCAGTTGCAATCATAGCTGCCAACGCAGATTGTATCCCTTACTTCAAAAAGCATGGCCTGAAAGGTGTTGCTCGCAGTATGCCTACCAGTGAGGCAATGGATAAAGTTGCAGCAGCAAATGGAATGCAGTGCTATGAGGTACCTACAGGTACGTTTTCCAGACTTTAAATCGTCAGAAAATACCTTTGGTGACATCTTCGTTACTCATCGAGTTTTCCCAAGCTGTGATCAACGACTACAAAGCTTAATTTTCCATACTTTTTTGATAAACTTTTTATGAAATATATTGGATTTTCTTGTTGAAGATAGCTCACTTTGGCGTGCCGCGATACATCAAATGCTGTTCTACTTACATTCCCAGGGGGGAGCACTTGTGAAAATTTTGATAGGGATGCTCGTGTCTTTTTTTATTTGTCTGAAATTTACTAAAATGTCATTTTTTTGGGTTTCGCTAAATTGGTGTCATTTTTTCGAGGTTGAAAAAATTGCCGTCATTTTTTGGGTTCATTGAAAATTTGTGTCATTTTTTGGGTTACTGAACTTTGTATTTAGAATGTCATAATCTCAATCAATTAATGGAAGTGCTATAGGTTGTTGAATAATTCTTTCTTCCTAATTATGCTGAATCAGAAGTTTTACCTACTCTATGTGTCAATTCATTGATATAGTTTTTGGAAAGAATAGCTGGTCATTAACATGATGATTTAGCAAATCATTAGAGTTGCTGTGATGGTCTCCAAATTCAATATCAGTTTTACTAGAGAACTATCGCCCTTATCAGACCACTTTTCAGAAAACTAAGATTTTCGGAGAGGTCAAAGAAGTTCTTGAAGAGAACTCACCTTGAATAGGCTTCTCAACTCTTGCTACAAACCTCAAAGTGAGATCTATACAATTCGTTTCCTTGTTGTCATGCTGGAACCACACAAATACGGACAGGTCTGAAATGCATAAATTAGGCCGTATCGCCCTTAACAGACCACCGTAGAAGAACGATGAATTTAGCACATCAAAAACTTTTCAAGGCCGTTGACAGTTCAACAAAGTATTATTTACTTTCCCAGAAAGCCAGAAAGTCACATGACCAATTCTAATTTGATTGAAAATGATTTCAAAATATTATTAATTTCACTCCTGCTTTTAACTCTCTAAGCCTTGACCCCAGTCAACTCTAACCACGCGATGTGTCAATAGTCTACAAAACTAGAGGGTTTCACTGCGCGCAGTGGACGCACCTGGGCGGCATAATGTCAGTTCCAGTGCTCTTGCAAAAGGAGCCTTAGGTCTCGCAATTTGTGTGCGATTCTCGAAATTTCTTTGGATATGAAACGAGAAGAGTTGGAGGAAACATTCATGAAGACTATTCTATGTTAACTGAAAGAGATATCGAGAATCGACAGAAAATAGACAAGGTGTGTGGAAACATCAAAGGAAATGTGAATTGTACTTACACCTTCGTGGCAGGTAGGTCAGCTTCAAAACTTTATTGCAAGTCTTCTGAGCAAAACAAAACAGCAAAAGCGAAGAAATATCAAAGAGATGACATCAGCAAACAACTTTCGCGCGCTTTTTGGATTAGCTAGGCCCAAGCTCCCTTTTAATTTTAACATTTTATTCAAGGCCGTTGCACAACACGGAATCGATGGTGGTCTGATAGGGGCGATATTACTCTATCTTGTGCAGAATTGTAAGGTGCAATTTTCTCAGTCAATTTACTTGTACAAAAAGGATAGTTATGGGGGCTCGAGAATAATTCCGTCATTTTTTTAGGTTTGAAAATTTGGGCCTGTCATTTTTTTGGTTTTAGATTAAAAATCTGTCCAAATGAGCATCCCTATCTTAAATTTTATAGAGTGCCTCCCCCCTGGGCTTACATTATAAGCCAAATATTTCGTATGTCAATGTTTTCAGATGTTTTGAATGTTTTAATGTCCGAAATTTGTTTGTCCGAAATGTTTAGTATCCGAAAGTTTGTAGCATAGAAGAATCACAGCAAAACTTTCCCACTGTTTGAAAATGTAATGTCGTGCTCACGAAACGCTTTTCATTTAAAAAAGGAATATGATGCGGGTGTTGATTAGCGAAGGATATATATTTTCTTAAACTAAATCCATCTTAGTAGTCATTCTCATGATCGTCAACAATACCATGGGTACTAGGAAACTCTGGTACCCAGGGTGCCTTAACAATGATCATTTATGGAGATTTCTGAGCAAGGCCCCCAAAGATGGCGAAGATTTATGAGTGTATGGCATGTTAAGTAAGAAATTATGAAGAATATACTAAAAATAGATTGTTTGTCAGTCGTCCGAAATTTCTGTAAAAGCGTCGGAAATTTTTTTTCCAAAAGGACATATTTTGTCTAAAAAATTTATTCGTCCTAAATTTTTGGCTTTTGATTTACTTGGCTGATCTGTCAAGATACTGTTTTTGAATCGCTTGCCTTGAGCCACTCAAACAATAGACCTTTTAGCTATTCTTCAAAGGAGCCTGGATCGAGCGTTATTTTTATACATTTTAGGCGCGACGTTCGTTTGAGTGGCGTTAGAGCTTCTATCACTATTGTCCTCGTTCGAAAATTCTGCAAAAGTTTGCAAAATGTCGTTTGATTCTCATTCAAGTCAGAATAGCAAAAAGACCCATTATCCATGATAACATTGAACCTGTAGAGTTGCACTATTCTGTGGTTACGATCTTTACAACTCATGTTGAGTATTGGTTGATATTCGCAAGGCAGAAAAGTTTAGGTATCTTGGTTGCAAGGAGAAAGTGATGAAATTGTACAACTGTTTTAGTTTCCTGTCATCGCTCGACCACTAGATAGAAGTATCCTTTGATTTTAGGTTGGAAATTCTTTGGAAATCTAATGGATGCCGGGAAAGCAGCTCTTTGTGGTGAAGAAAGCTTTGGCACTGGTTCTGACCATGTCAGAGAGAAGGATGGTATTTGGGCATTCCTGGGTAAGCAGCATCGCACATTCTATTAAAATTTTTTCAGAGCTGTTAGAAAATCAGAATTGTGGATTTCAGCCTAGAACTAAGCATAGGTTCCAAATCTTTAAAACACGTTTACACGATACCGTTTTCATTTCATATCGGACTTGGTTTCTGTTTACACAGTACCGTTTGCCTTGCACTGCAATTGTTTCGCTGTATGCTTTTAGCATCCACTGCGCAGTCTGCGCAGCCCTCAAAATGAATGGGAGGCTCGTTGAACTGATACTGAGGTTCCGCATTGAGTTGACAACGGATTCAATCGTTCAAACAAAATCGGATTGGTTTCATGTCACGTTCAGAGCGTTTTTATTTGAAAACGCATAAACGGTATGAAGCGTATCGGATTGATGCGTGCTCGTGTAAACAGGAGGCAAGTCCGTTATGAAATGAAAACGGTCTCGTGTAAACAGGAGGCCAGTCCGATATGAAATGAAAACGGTCTCATGTAAACAGAAGGCTAATCCGATATGAAACCAATGTGATATGAAACGAAAGGTATCGTGTAAACGGGTTTTTCAGCTATTTATTTGTAATTCTGTACCCTTGGATTTTTCATGAATCTTGAATTTTTCCAAACTATTGCTTATTTTTTGCTTCAACTTGTTTGAGCATATGACGTCATCAAATTTCTGATCATATACTAGAATAGTGATAGACTGTGGCTTGATGCCCGATTATAGACATTCATGAAATATAGTTTCCTTGATATAAGATACTGAAGCGTTGTGCTATTTCATAAATATTCTTAAAACTCGGTGGTTATCAGTTCTCTTAGATGTGACGTTGCTTGATTTCAGCATGGTTAAGCATATTAGCTAACAGGAGAAAGTCTGTGAAGCAAATCAATGAAGAGCATTGGCAGACGTATGGCCGAAATTATTTCACAAGGTATACTGCTTGAATTGACAAAGTTTCCTTTGAAAATTTAGTACATGTGGTCGAATCATGGCAAGAACCCTATAGGCCACCGTAGCAAAAACATCCGTAACTTAGAGTTGATAAAATCATGCTTAACGATCAATGAGTGATTTTGCCTCCAAGATATCTCCTGGCAAATTGAATTTGTAATGTATCGGGTGATGAAAACCTTTTGAAACATCATCAAAATTTGATATATATATATACAAACGGATCGCGAAAATTTCGTTTCTTCTTTCGTGTCAAGAATTAGATTGATCATAGACATATTTCAAAGCTTCGACATTGCTTGATTCTTTGGAATTTGTGCCGTTAGAAGTCACCTGGTTTTGAAGCATACTCCAAAATCACAGGAAATACTGTTCATTCTAAATGTTTACCTTGCATTTCCACTTACATATGCTGCCTTCGTCCTTGCCAAAGCTTTTTGTCATGCAACATAGTTGCCAGTTCATAGGAAATCGCTAAGAATAGCCTTTTTCAATAATGCCATATTTCGTGAAACACTTTTGGACAAAACAGGTTTGTTCATGGCTTCATTTCGTCGTCTCTCTCCCAATAAATGAAATAGCAATCATCTATCAAATTTATTTGATCCTTGACACATGCAACAAAATAGAATTTTGAGATTTTAACACTTTCAGCTTTTGGCAATCTTTCGTAGAAAAGTTGCATTTTTATTGGGTAACCCGGTAGGGCTTCTCTTATGAGTTATTTTATATATTTTCTTCAGATACGATTATGAAGGAGTTGATACAGAATCAGCCAACAACGTTATTGGCAGCGTTCGAAGTATGATAGAAGATGGATCTTTGGTTGGAAAAAAGTTTGATGATTTTGTCGTGAGAGCTGCTGATGACTTTGAGTATACAGACACAGTTGATGGAAGTGTTACGAAGAAGCAGGTTGGTTGTCATGTCAATTCGCTGCAGATATATCTCTAATGGTGACCCGAAGCGAAAATTGTGATTGATGCAAACCAGTAACACTACTGAATGATAAGAAATACTGTTGCAAACTTTTTATAAATAATTTCGTTTTCGAATTATTCACGGATTTTAATTTAAAGATCTCTAGGGTAATACTATGCCCATAATAGCCGGTTTTGTGTTGTACAGGAAAATATAAAGCTCGGGGTGTTTCGAGTACAGACCGAGCTTGCGAGGTCTGTGCATTAAGACCGAGGGCTTCATATCTTCCTGTACAACGACAAAACCGGTTAGTATGAGTTTTATTACCTGACAGATTCTAATTTTTACTTGTATCCTTTCGTCAAACACACTTTGTTACTGTCATGTCGTCTAGATTAATTGCAAATCTTACAGGCCTAAAGAAGTTGCTGTGGTAACAAAAACGCGTCCTTGTATCGTATTTTATACACGAACCCAAGGACGAGTGTGCGACGAAACGCGTGTTTGGTCTTTTCTTTCAGGGTTTCAGATTCCTTTTGTTTCTTTTGCAGAATTTTAAAGTTTTCTCCCAACCAACAGATTAATCTGGCTGTTGTTCTTTTCAAGGAGTCAACAGTTTCTTTCCACAGATGACAGTTTCTAACGTTGCGTTAGTGAGTTTATTACGTTAAGGCCGCGCAGATCATTTGTTAAAAAACTGTGTATCTCTAAATTTCTGCACCTGGGTTTTCAGATGTTAATTTCTGAATTTATTTTTCAGGGCTTACGAATATTGTTCGAAGATAAATCAAGAATAATTTATCGCCTGAGTGGCACAGGAAGCTCAGGTGCAACCATTAGAGTTTACATCGAGAAATATGATCAGAATCCTGATTTATCAAAAACCAGTGAGGTAAACACAACTAAGTGAGACATACAGTATCTTTCGATATGATGAAGCATGCTGGGTGACCTAAATAGAACTTCACTACCCCAGCTCTCTGAAACTGCGAACTTTTTACAAATGATTCATTTCTGTCTAGTTGAATGGCATGGCAATGTTTGACTTGCTGCATGGCCACTTTAAATTATCAATACCGCTCGAAAAAGAAGGTTGAGGGAAAATTTTGAATCACGTTCCTCATTTAGAAGGAAATACTGGGCAGCCCTTTTCAGGCAGCATTTTTAAAGAATTTTGCGTAGAGATGGATTTGAAGTCATCTGGGGAAGTATATTATTTGTAAAATGACTGAAATCTGCTGTCTGTTTCAATTTCGTGCCCCAAAACAAATCTAGAACTCGGCCTTTTACATTTTCCAAAACATGGACTGAAAAAGTACTGGAAGGCCCGAGAAGTGAATAAATTACCATAAATTTGAAAGTGGTTTTTCAGAGAATAGTCGTAGCTTAAGATGACAAAGCAACATCTCAAAGATAGCTGAGCCCTTCAGCCACCTGGTGATGCTTTTTATAAAGGACAAGTCCGGGGCTTATAAAATTACCGTCAGAAAGTTGAGAAGTGCGTCATTTTTTGGACTCGATTAGTTTTAAGTCGTCCTTACCCCTGGGTGTTAGCCTCACGACATAGTCTCAGATATCGCTAAAATAGCAACAACGACAACAACAACAACAACAACAACAACAAAATTTCTTATTTTTGCTCAGTCTCATTTCTTTTTGTTCATGGCTATTATCACTTTAACATGGACTCTGAGCTGTTTTAACATTGGACATTGGAGGTTCGAGCCGGCAACTTAGGCCTATCCACCATTGCCTGGTGTCCGTACAGTGTTGCTATGGTTTCCATATCTAGTTATGAAATCGATAGGGGAAAACTCATCCCAAATTTCAGTGTCAAAGTCCATGAGTCGTAGTTTGAGCGTCAATCAATCTTTCAATAGTGATAACTACCAATATACAATCAGTCTACCTGGGTGTCAGAAAAATAAGGAATGAAAAGAAGTCCTTCTTCTTACTTCTTTCACACTCTGCTACCCATGGTAAGTTGTCCTATCTCTTCTTTGCAGGATGTTTTGAAACCTTTGGTGGACGTTGCTTTGACAATATCCAATCTCAAAGAGACAACAGGAAGACAGAAACCAACAGTTATCACGTGATATCGTAAGCTTAACTTTCTAATTGCTTATAGATATATATGCGTTGCTGCTTACTAGTGAATCATTACACACAATACGGAGATAATTTTTGAATCAATGCTTACATTAGAGTTTAAACCAATACTTAGGAAAGTAGAAACTGGTCTCGTATGATTATTGGTAACGTGTTATTATTGGTAACATGTTATTATTGGTAACTTGTCATCAAACATGTCCTGATATTGACAACTCTGCATCAGATTAAGAACTCTGAGTTCAGTCTTGTCTGCATCGACAGCTACATATCAATCAGTAAGACCCATTAGACATCGCGCTGATGGAGATCAACTGACCAGCCATGCACAACCTTTATATATCATAGAGGCGGTGAAATGATAGAAGCCCTACAGTAGAAACCCGCATATAAGAACCCAGGTTCTTCTTGGGCAGCCTGAATAGATTCTTAATTAAGTGGCTGTTATTCTATGTTCCAGCCTGCAAGGTTCTTAAACAGGTTCTTATATACAGTACTCACCTTACACACATTAATACTATTTTCAACAAAAGAAATCTAAAGACTTTTTGAGAATTCCTTGAGAGTTCTTGAGAACATTTTTAGGTTAGAATTATTGTTAAAATCTCCTTTTGTATCACTGAAGAATTCTGATTAGAATGTCAAGAATTCTTGAAAGTTTTGAGGAAGTCTGAAGACATGAAACCTGTTATATAAGAACCTCCTCCAGTGTCAGCCTCTGATAGGTTCTTATTTAGGGGGCTTGAAATATTGAATTTCAGCCTCAAGGTCCTTTTATGCGGGTTTCTACTGCATTTGAAAATTGGCTTTGGAGAACAAATGTGTGTGGAAGTTTGGCTAAACTATGGGTATGCATAAGTAGTGAGAAGATCTCAAGTGGAAAACAAGTATACTTTACATGAAGGAGGTAAAGAAAAGGGAAATAAATTCATAAATGAATGAATAAGTAGAAATATAAAGTAGCAAAAGGAAATCAAATGAACAAACTGAACGACGGACCACTGTACACAAAAAGTAACTACTAAGCTATTCAAAAACTAACAAAAACAAACGGGAATCGACATGGTTAAAAGCTGGCTCGGGCCAGGTCAAAAATTTAATCTGTTGTACTCGACAATTTTGACACATCCTATCCGGTTTCATTGTAAAGCTAAATAACCAATGGGCTTGTGGGCGTTAATTCGACCTATTTACAGCAGCAGCGAGGTATATCTATGTCTGTTCCCTTTACCAATTCTGACACTGCAGCCAACTCGATGCCCGACATGACTTGTAAGCATGAACTAGATACTGAGAAGCAAAGGAAAGACTTGACTGATATCCTAACAGAGTCATAGATGCTTTATGTGGCAGTCATATTCCATTTTCAAAGGATCCACTTGAAAAGTTAGACGAAGACACCAAACTAAATTTGCACAACTGTCTAAAGGATAGCTAAATATAGTTCATTTCGTCAAAGTATGGAAGTGGCAATATCTGGAGGATGGAAAATAGTATTTTGAAGTAAAATGGAAATAAGAACTACAATCGCGGACAAAACTCTTGACACACTTCATCCTTTACAGGAAATTTCGAGTTGAGATCTCCCCCCCCCCCCCCCCATTGCAGTGTTGAACGCTGATGTCTTGAAAGATGAGTTGACAAGTATGTCTTCTCTCAAACTACCAATATTGCAATGGGGGGAGGGGTATAAACTTTGGAAGGTAGCAGGTTACATGCAGGAAAGGCCTATTTTGACGTAAAACTCATCTGTCCCAACGAGTTTTGTCCGCGAATGTAGCTTTGTTAGAAGTTTTGTGGTTGTTCTTTGGCAGCCGGACTCAATTCTCGAGTTTCAAACCATCAGAAAACGCAAAATGCATGTTTTTGCTTGGTTTTTGCTTAGATTGTCGATCAAATTCATGTTGCTAGGTGATACATTTTTGGTAACTGGCGCAGCGTCCATATGAACTGAATAAAATGTCTTTAAACCTGCTAAAAATGATATCCGCATTGTCATAAGCGAGCGTTTTCAATCTTTCTAATTACTTTGGTCTTTGAAAATGTTGTCTGTCGCAGGTATTTTTCATTATGTGCTAAAGATTCTTCTCCGCCAGGGTTGCCATATTGTCTTTTTTTAAGCCAAATTTCACAATTTTGGCTTTTTTCAGCTCTTTATGGCTTGGAAAATTCGAGTTTGGCTTTTTACTTAAATTTGGCTTATTTTTGGCTGTTTTTGAAATTCTAATTTTCTTTTGAAAAATTTCATTGTCTAGGTGTTTATGGTAGAAATAATGCACATGTTAGCAAATTAGGCCATCCCTTGATGCCATATTTAGTTCAACAACACAGGAAGACTAAAAAATGGGCTTATTTGGGCATGCGTGGCCAAGAAAACCAATGATGTAATGCACAGTAGAAACCATTGAGCATGCGCAGTGAAGGAAACAATGACGTCATGCGCTGACTTTTCCGTTTTGGCTTATTTTTCAGACATCTGGCTTGCTTTTTAGCACTTTTTGGCTTCTGTTTAGAATTCAAATCTGGCAACCCTGTTCTCCCAAAATCGCAGTGCACACTATACAAGCAGTCTACCACACCCGCTGAAGTAGTTTGTTCAAAGTAAATCAAAGAAAATTTTCAATTCAATTTTTGTGCAATTTCCGAATTGTTTGTAGGAAGAAAATCTCACAGATGGAAGTCACTTATTAAAATTCTTTATTCCCAATTTATTAATAAACTCCTCAAAGAAAATTTAACCACATAAAAATACACAGATTCTGACAAAATCTGGTCAATATTTGATTCATAAATCAGCCATTGAAGAAGTCATTAATATATAGCTGAGCTTTGAGGAGAAACTTTATTAATTAGCGGTTGTCGACAAAAGAGGTTATTTCTTTCCATAAATTTAACATTGTTTTATTGTTTCAACTTATTTTAGATTTACAATATTTGTAAGATAGGAGCGGATTTTGATGAAAATTTCAGATGATATTTGCTTTTTCAATTCCGAAAGGTTGATTTTATTCAAAACGGTGGATGTGAACTTTTCATTGCTGAGATAAAAGTTTCATAACAAAAATTTCTCTTGTAGAGCTTCGACTCAAGAGCTTACCAATGGGAGTAGTATAGCAGAAAAAAATGTTCCTTACATTCCAAAATTTATTTTACCTTTTAAATGGTCTGTTTCATTCAGCATTCCTTGCACGCGTCGTCTCTTGGTTAGCCTTTGTTTGTCGCCATTTTCATGGCCCATGAAAATGGCGACAACAAAGGCAATCCAAGAGACGACACGTGCAAGGCATGCTGGATAAAACAGACCCTTTAATTATGTCTTATGGAAAGGTAGAAAGAGGAGAAAACTGAAATGTTTTCTCAAATTTCTAACTTCAGTTCAAAAGACCTTGTTCTTTGCTGAAGGTACAACTCAAATTATTAGGGTTTAGGAATGCATGAGACTGATCAAAACAGACGCGTTTGGCGGGGTGTGGAATAAAAAGTATGTGACCGATATTCAAAACTGAAATGTTAATCTATCAGTCAAAGGCTAACTAAGATGAGAAAATTTTGTTTTTTGAGAAAAATTTTGTGCCCAACAAATGATAGTGTTGAGGACACGGACCACTATTTGCTGCTCTGCCATACTTACGCTGCAGATAGACTTGATCTTCTCAACAGTGTAAACGCGATATTGTTGCCTCATGGTATGATAAATCTTTCAAATGAAGAGTTGTTAAAAATCATCCTATATGGCCATGAACAGTTACCGTTTGATTCAAATGCGAAAATTCTCACAGCAACACTAGAATATATCCAGGCCTCAAAGCGTTTTGAATAAGTTGGTAATGAAAACTTGTAAACTCTCCTCTCTCCTTAAAAATTTCTCTTTTTCGTTATTTGTAAGATCGTTTTGGTTTGTCGTATGATTAGTTGTATTTTAGATCTTCTATGTTAAATGCCAGGGGGTAGTCATGATATCTTGCTCCTCCTGGTATCGTCCTTGTAGTGTGGTACAGTAGTTCGTAGTCAGTGTCTTAGGTAATTTCGTTATTGTAAACTTTTAAATTGAATATAAAAAGAAAAATATTTTGTTTGGTAAAATCACTGACCATGTAGGCGCAGAAATTATGAACATGCTTGTAAGGGGTATGTTCGGGAACATGGATTCGACATTCCATTCTGGTCCATAATTCACTTGCTGTCGAAATTAAAATTCTATTTCTGACATTGACGATGTAAACTTCAATGATACATAAATAATGGACCAGAATGGAATGTGGATTTATCGATTCCCATACAAACATGCATTTTTCTAATTGTTGGGTCTTGAAGATGTGTGATTTTACCGAATTTCTCATCTAACTTAGCCTTTGACTGACAGATTAACATTTTAGCTTTGAATATCGGTCACGTAGTTTTTATTCCATAGCCTGCCAATTGCATAATCTTTTTTGACTCACCCGGTATGTCTCGCGTGAAACGTCTCTAAGTGTACCCTATGTGCCAACTCTCTTAAAAACAGATTTTTCAAATTTCTCAATTTTTAGAGAGTCTGGTACCCTGGCTACTCTAAGTTATGAAATTTGAGTAGCCAGGCATAAGAAGGACTCGAATACTGAAATAGCCAAGGTATGAAATAGGATGTCTCCGCTACGTATATGTCAATTTTCCAAAGTTTCTACCTATCTTTCTAAGATATCTTAGAGAGCTACACAAAGGCATTCGGATCCATATTGACTGAGAGCTTCTTGCAAGACTGAACAAAGATATCTTACGCACTGAAAAAAGGTATACTATTACCCGTCTTGCAATAGAGGCATGCTCAGGCCCCGTTCACACGAGAACGGAACGGAACGGAATGGAACGGAACGGAACGGAACGGACCAGAACGGACCGGACCAGAACGGAACGGAACGGAACGAAACTTTTTAAGGGGTGTTCACACGGCAATGGATCGATTTGCAGTGTTAATATTTTCCTCCCTAGAGATAAAAATTTTCCATGCTCGCCATTAAGTTTTTCCATTTTCATAAGTAAACAATCCTATTGTTTGGAGTTTTAGAATTACCTCATGTATAAATTGCATGAAAAAAGTCCGCAAAGTGGGACGGAATGCTCCAAAAAAGTGTTCACACGAGGGCTAAATCGTTACGTTCTGTTCCGTTCTATTTTACGGCTCACTTTTCAGAGCCGTCCACTTTTCGGAACGGAACGGAACGTTTCTAGTCTTTCTCGCGTGAACACCTGCAAAAATTGCTTTGTTTTCTGGAACAGTTCTATATCGTTCCGTTCCGTTCCGTTCCGTTTCGTTCTCGTGTGAACGGGGCCTTAGAAGTATTTTACAGCCCTGTTTGGAAAAGCCAGGAAAATGCTGCGTAGGAGAACATATATATGCATATTAACTACCTATTTACATATCTGATAGTCATCGCCTAAGATTGGCAGTACAGTTAACATCTATGTTCGAAGACCGAGTCATAATGCCTGGTTAAATATACTTAAAAGATTATTTACTTTATTGCAGGTCAAGAGAAGTTTTTCTACTTTCATTCATTGGTTTTCATTTATACCAGCTCTCTTTAAAGTATATTTTCAAGCAGGTTTTATCTAGAGGGTCATGAAGCCATACCTAACTAACACGCATCGAATATAGGTTAATCGCTTTGCAAATTTCGGTTCAACCCAAGACAGATGCAACCTGGCAAAGATTGTGAATTATTGCTGTAAGAAATTGTTTCCGTGAGGAACACTGCATCATTTCGGTGCTGAATGCAAGCAAGGTAAGTGCTGCCTGTTTTTTAGGCATCAATCTAAATTTACAATAACAGAACACAGTTAGAAGACGATGCCACGAGGAGAATGAGAATGCATTGCAACCCAGTGGCTTTAACAATTAACATGAAACATTTACACGAAAATAATGAACGAACCAGTATAATATAGCATAAACTGTAAGCTACAAAAAGAAGTAAAATGATACAAAGGTGGGAGGAGGAGAGGAAATTTCACTTAAAAACGATCTAAGAAAATCTTTTTGATGATTCGATGAACTCAAGTGTTGCTTTAATTATCGCTTCATTTAAAAGATTATTGAAACTAATTCGTCGTTGGAAAGGTTCGAGAAACCGTTTGAAAGCAAAGTTGCTTGTGCATGGCTGAACCAGGCTGAGCAGACCATTTCTTTGAAGATGGTACAAGTGGCAATGCAGCAAGAAATGTTCCGTGTCTTTAACGCCATCGTTTACAGGACACATATTGCCTGTTTTGTACCTGTTTTAGAAATCTGTTGTCAGAAATTCGATAAAACCATTTTGTAAACGAAGAGTTAATTCCTCACGAATACTCTAAAGAACCTTTGCACGCTTTGTACGGAAATCTTCTTGTTATCTCGAGAAATCCCTTCAATAGGAGAGAGAATCTCTCGATCTCACAGAAGACAGAAGTCTTCTTGAGAGAGTGATCATTCCTCGCCCCCCCCCCCTTCCTCTCCTCCTGAACTCTGTGCCTCAGAAACTTCTTCTTGGAGAACAATCTGCTCAATCCAGTTCAGTTTTCTTCCCATGCATCATGCTGTCAATACGGTGTTTTGTGGGATCCAGTATAACATTTTAACTCACCAGTATTATCGACTTGTTAGCGACAATTTTGCTGATATAATAAGGGATATTCTGGTGATAATTTGCGTGCTAAAACGTGTGGAAATGATTTAGTTTTCTTGTTACAATGACAGCCTTTGCTGTCAAACCATCTCTGTTAAAATATGTTATTTTTACATTATCATCTCATAAGGGTCAATATCTTTGGTATCAATTTGATGAGTCTCATGCCATGCTTATGCAAGTATTTTCATATAAAATAAATGTGGTAGTTGTGAACATGAGGATATGCAAAACCAGTCGAAAATGGTTTGATTAATAAACAGGGTCAAAATGAAGAAATGAAACGAAGAATGTAGCTAATTTTTTCAGAATGAGGCTAAAAGGATTGTTGTCTAGCCATCCTTATGGACAAGAATTGAGCTGTAAGCACAGGCTGTAGGACCCACCGAATTTGGAAAAAAGTTACGTCTCATACATCGAGTTATATCTATCCTAGTTTATCGTTTCATTCGTGATATGTCGACTTAGTTTCCTTTTGACTATACTTTCCCTGCAAAGGTGCCATTTTAAACCCCATGCGTGGTGGCATTAAACGTATACAAAAAGGAAAACTAGTCGATATATCTTGAACGAAATGATAATATTAGGGAAGAAATAACTCGATGTATGATACGTAAATCTTTTCCAAAGTCAGCGTTTCCTACAACCCGTGCTGCAAGTGGATTTGGGAAGGGTGTTGTAATTGAAGCTTCATTCTGATTCCTAGATAATTCAATGGCTTTCCCAATGTCAGTTCTTACACCGATAACGAAGCATTTGGAAAAGACATTAGCGAGTTCTCTGCTGGCTAGCGATCCCCTTGATCGTTCTTTATTGGCATTCCTGGCAATCGTCCTAACTCTTCTTTTGATATCATGGGTAGCAGGCCACATGGTGAAGCATCGTTTACGAAATGATCCCCCAGGACCAATGCCTCTTCCATTCTTCGGCAACTTATTCTGCTTTGGAACCAGGCCGCATGTCTCGTTAGCGAATCTTCGACAGCGTTACGGACCCGTGATCAAGTTACGAATTGGTTGGCGATCTTTCGTCGTTGTAAACAGTATTGAGGTGATGCGAGAGGCCCTTATTCGCTGCACGCACGATTTCGATGGACGTGGGGATAGTTTCATTGGAAATATGGTTTCGTATGGCGGAAACGATTTGGTTTTCGCAAGCTACGGTGATAAATGGAAATTGCATCGGCAGCTTTGCGCAAGAGGGCTATCTGAAGTTGCTGGGAATAGACTGAGCAATTTAGAGGCTGTTGTTGCAAAAGAAAATAGCGATTTGATGAAGAGAATTTTGAAACATGGAGGCAGACCATTTGATCCACAAATGGATATTAGTAAGTTGACGTTTAGATATCGAATTATAAAAGAAGTATCAACTATTTATTTATCAGAATCGATGAAATTCATAAAATCATATAAAGACACTGTCTTACGTTTCAACAATACTGATTTGATTTATCTGGTAACGACTTTAAAGGACAAGTCCGGGGTTGATAAAATTATTGTTAAAAAGCAACCATACCAACTGCAGAACACCAATCGTGATTTCTTTCCAAGTTTTGATGCCTCCAACTTCATAAATTGGTTCATGAATCTTCGTAAGTTAGGCCAAATATCGTCGCCATTTTGTATTTTGTACGAGTGTGCGAAGGCGTGATTAGGAGGCTAGCAATGTTGGTGGTATAAGGTATAATATCAACACATTTGGCAGCCTCATTCCGGACTTGTCCTTTAGGAACTTGGAACGTCATGTTGATGTGAGCTGCATAACTTTGAAATATACTACGCAGTGGAATCAGTTTAACGTCAAAACCTTGGTCTCGTAAAATCAGTTTCAGGTCAGGATTCCCTGTCATATCGGAGTATGCTTCAAGGCAGGCAGCTTCTAAAGGTAGATCCCACAAATTCAAAGCCTTTGCAAGACTTAACAATATGTCAACAATTTATTTGTATTTGACTCCCAAGAACATACTAAAAGATTTCCATGACCAGTAATACAAACAACTTTTTTGGACTTTTAAAAGTCGCAAGCTGTTATTACTACATTACTCACATTTACGATCTTTCCTCTGGAGGAACAATAGAGTCATCATCAAATACTTCACTAGTTTCTCCGTTCATTCATTCAGTAATTGAATCATTGATTGATTCATCGACATTCATTGACATTCATCTATTTGTATACAGTATTTCTATTCTAGTTGTCTCATTCCCGTTGTCCTTTTTGCGCTCTTGTTCCTGTCATTCAATGCAAACATGCTTCAAAAGTCATATACTGAAATATCATAAATCAAAGGCCAAATATCACAGATCAAAGCTCAAGATGCATAGATCAAAATTATGATGTTCTTTTGCAGGTCTTGCAGTTCTAAACATCATATGCCAGATTGCATTTGGCAAGAAGTTTTCAGAAGAAGATTCAGAATTCAAGAAAAATCTACAATACATTAACATCATCGCCAGGAGCTTTGACATCGTCGGCAATGCAATCGATTGCTTCCCTTTCCTTAGATTGTTTCCTTTTGGTAGAATAAAGAACTTAAAAGATGCAATGAAAGTTAGAGACGAAATTATGTCAGAGCAGCTGAAGCGCCATCAAGAAAATAGCTTAAAGGTGCATGACTTCACAACATTTCTGCTGAATTCCAATGAAACTGGCAAATCTGAGAGAAAGGCAGCGCTGAGTGGCACTCAGTTAAAGTTACTCATGTTTGATTTATTTGGTGCTGGAGTAGACACCACGATAGTTGCCCTCTTGTGGGCCATCGTATACCTTATTCGCTGGCCAGAGTGTCAAAGAAAAATACAAGCTGAAATAGACAAATTAAAACCAGATTGCTCGGCAGTCACCATAGCAGATAAGAAAGACTTTCATTACACGCAAGCTGCTGTTTGTGAAACATTACGGATGTGTTCCTTATTTCCAATTTCTCCACGTAAAGCGACCAGAAATACGACATTGGAAGGTTATGATATCCCAAAGGGTACTGATGTCTGTTTCAACCTATGGGGCATCAATCATGATGACAGGCACTGGAAGAACCCCGAAGTATTCAAGCCAGAACGATTTCTAAAAACAGATGGCAACCTAAAGACACTACGTCATCTAAGTTTTGCACCTTTCTCGATTGGTAGAAGGCGTTGCCCAGGAGAGAATATAGCGAGAAATGAAATATTTCTTATACTTTGCACCCTGATGCAGCATTTTGACATCAAACCAATAAACGAACTGCCCTCATTAGATTCTGTGCCAACTGTTTCAGTCAAACCGAAGCCCTTTAAATGCATATTTTTAGCTAGAAAAAAGAATTGAACCATCATTAAATTTATCATTCCAATTCACATCGGCACATAATTCAAGTCAAGTTATCAGTTTCTTCATGAAACATCTTTTCAATTCATATTTCGTGCCATGAAAACTTGTACCATAAGTGCCTGAAGTAGTGTAATACCAAAACATCCAAGCGGACAGTAAATACGCGCAGAAAAGATTCTGTGATCTTCTGTAACGGGCTGAAATTGTTCTTGTATATAGTATGCATTCCTAGATTTTTACCTTTTCATCCCTTGTTTCCCTGCGTTCTTTGATTTGCTGATATCACTTGGTCAATAGGGACTCATAACATTGCTGTCAAAAAGTGGGCCCAATTTTCTAAATGGCCCAAGCCAGCGGGAGTTTTCGTACGCGCAACTAAAACGCTTCAAACTCTCATCTAAAGAGTTTGAACATTGAAAAGGAAACTTTTATTACAAAGAATGATGTTTCCCTGGCCAACAAATTGTAAAGTGCATACCTGTCAGGCAGTAATTTTCCTCTATAGAAACAAAATAGATCCATCGGAGCTGCGAGAACTCTAGGCTTCATCATATCAGCCGCTTTTTGCATGCATCAACAACAACTGTCTAAATAGTGCGTCCTGATTGGTTATAAACCAAATTCTAGCAATTTGATTGATGAATACGGAATCACTTTACGCGGGCATAATTTGGGTCAACTTTTTAGAGTAATATTTTCAGTCCCTATTGACCAAATGATATCAGCAGTTCAAAGAATGCAGGGAAACAAGGGGAAGAAAAGGCATAAGTCTATGCATTACAGGAAAGCAGCCTCAATGGGCTCTTAAATCGGTTCTTCAATCCTTGTGATTTTACGTACTGTATGGACCAAAGAATTATATGTTTACATACTTTGACTTTTTAAATTTCATGTCTGATGACGTGCTGATTGACGTGCACTCGGCTCGGCACGGCACGGCGCGGCGCGACTTTTAAAACGGGCCTAAGAAGCACGTCATCAAACATGAAATTTAGACTGTGTAAACATATGATTCTTTGGTCCATACAGTACGTAAAATCACAAGGATTGAAGAACCGATTTAAGAGCCCATTGAGGCTGCTTTCCTGTAATGCATAGACTTATGCCTGTTCATCCCCTTGTTGCCCTGCGCTCTTTGAACTGCTGATATCATTTGGTCAATAGGGACTGAAAATATTACTCTAAAAAGGAGTAATAATAACCGGAGTATTCCACGGCCTAATTTCGGAGTAATACTATGAGTCTCTATTGATCGGAGCGCCATCAAGTCAAAGAGCACAGGAAAACAAGAGACTCATCGTCATAAGTCTATTTAAGTTCTTGATTCCGCGGCCTTCACTTTGAAAACAAACTCTTGTATTTCTGTTGGCAATAAATCTCTGGTCTTTGGGGAACAGTAAATTAATTATTAATCTTAAGTACACCTTTTACTGTTATTTTTCTGTAAGTTTTTACTCTCTTAATTGGTAACGTCTCGTTAAACCAATATAGGAAAATTGCAAATTATAACAAGTTCAATAACACGCTGGTCGAAAATTGATTTTAAAGAAACATTACATTAGCCATTGCTGGTAGCTGCCTTATTCATTTGTTTCCTCAAAGGATTGCTTTAATTGTTTTGTCTCTGTTTAGAAGTGATGTCTTACGTTTGAAGAAGGACTGCCGATCTTACTTGCACCTCAACTGCTGAAAAGAAAACATTGGAAAACTGACACCTTCTTTGGCCATAGAGAAGCCAGAATTTTCAGCAGCAAAATAGTTAGTCTGAACATGGTTTTTATTCAATTTAAAGTTAGCAATGTGCAGTTAGCAGGTAATTACTAAGGGCTCATTTCTCATCGTCTCACTTGCCAAAAGAAGACCAATTTAAACCTAAGTTTTCTGCATAAACTTTGCATAGCCTTTTGCCATTTGTTTCTTCAAAGGAGTGCTTCATTAGTTTTGTATCTGTTCAAAAAGGACGTCCTTGTTTGGAAGAAAAGGTTGCCGAGTACATCGTTACTGTTTGAAAGAAGACAGACGAAGAACTGACACCTTCTTTGGCCAAAGAGAAGCCACAAGATAGAATTTCAACAAGAGATAAGTATGTTTGATTGAACAAGTTGCTTTCATGTTTCTGAAGATGATATTCCTTGTATTACGAAGTATGAAATCATCTGCCATAAAAGATAAACAAAATCGGCCAAAGATTGTTTACACCCATTTCAAGTCATGTGATCCATCCCTCGGTAAAACCCCTTTTGATTTCTCCTACATATTTCGTGCGATGCAAAGTCGTGCCATGAAAGCAAAAAGTTAGGCCTCCGACGGGGGGGGGGAGGGCTCGCTGGAGCTCTGGAGCCCATTATTTTGAAAGCTTGGAGCCCTGTAGCCCAAACAATTCCCATAGTGGTTTTCTCGATTTGTAAGAGATGGAGCCCCTGGAGCCCTGAAAAGCATACAATGGAGCTATGGAATACGGTAATTTTGCCTTTGGAAGCCCAGAGCCCATCAAAGTATGCCCAGGAGACTCGGAGCACGAGATCCCTTAGGGGGCCTCAAAAGTAGCATAAATACCAAAACTTTCCGAGAGTATGGTCACCTGACCTGGAATGGTTAAAACAAACCTTAACCGATTTTTGTCTATTGAATATCTTAGCCATGAAATTTGCAAGAATATTGCAAGAATATTGTTCATTAAAGTGTTTGCCAATCATAAGAAAAAACCTTTCGTGCAAATTTTTTTGTAACTTCTTTGAACCTAAGTGGAAAGAAATAGAACGACTTTCTCCTTCTTTCTGATTTTGGTTTGATGCCAACTGATGCCTACAATTCATGCATCGAAACTAGCAAAATGATACGAAGGTGTTGGTCTGACCTATGGTCTGACCTTGCAGCCAGAACATAGATTTATGGCGATTGGTCCCTTGTATCCCTGCAGTAAACCTTGCTCAACAGGCGCTCATAATGAAACAGTTAAAAAGCTAACCCTATTTTCTGCATTTATCAAGGGAATTGTTATCGAATCACGACTTCGAATCTCGAATCCTGTGCGAATGTTATCAGTTCTTCAGTCGAATTGAAACTTCTATCCCATTTGCCGTAACCATAGTAATTTACAAATCTCGCAATCTGATTGGTACTCTAGGAATGTCAGAGTTTGGGCCTAATAGGGTCAGGTTTTTCAGAGAAATGTTGTGAGTCTCTTGTTGACCGAGGCGCCATCATCATCACGTCAAAGAAGCAAAGGGAAACAAGGGACTCCAGGTCATAAGTCTAGCCCGAACAGTCAGGCGGACAGGCCACCAAACGTGGTTCGCTTGAGCGCTAAAAACGCAACCTCACCTTCATAGATAGATTAACACTCAACCGTCAACATTAGGATTTCAGGCCATAGCATACGACTAGGAATCCAAACCCGCGCTGCGCGCGGGTTTGCAATTCCTAGCTCCTGCGAGGGCTCGGCGCCAATCACTGATCAAGTGGCGCGCTTCGCGCGCCACTTCCTCAGTGCCGAGCAGCTTAAAATGAAGGCACTGAAATATCCATCCAACTGATGTGATTGAGACCAAAAGTCATAGTGACCAAAACGATTTTTAATTGTAAAGCGACTTGTAGATTGACGTGCCCAAAATTTTTTCCGGAATGGCACATATTGGGGACTTCAGTATTTACCCATGCAAAAAATTATTGCATTCTTAAACTTCTTCCCAATGAAAGTTCTTTTATTTCCTCTTCCACTATGGCTAGTCTAATTAGCTATGTTTAACTTAATTTACTAAAGGTATGCTAATTTGTGTCCTTTCAAATTTAACTTTTGGTTCGATTTCAGATGATACCCCCCCCCCCCCTCCCTCTGGGTAGATACCTAGCAATGATTATTGGGAAATGGTCCCCTCATATTTATATAAGAAGTGATAGGAAACTTGTACAATATTTCATGGGAAAGTGATCAGGTGGCTTTGAGATAAGTGGTATTCTGCGATACTCTTAATGTTACTTTTCTTATTTACTGTCCGGTATTCCACCGTTCTCTTTTATACGATTCTTCGATTTCCTGGTCAATCCTTTTGTTAGAACCCACAAAATGGAAACTACTACTTTTTAGACACCGCATACTAATTCTTTTTGAAATATACGATACGCAGGGAGAAAAATGAACGATTTATTACAAGATCGTGATTGGTGAATCAAATTGATAGGATGCTACGGGAGGAATACGGAAGAAGACATGTTTCACATTGCAAAACAGAGCATGCTTCTCTGTTGCAGAAAGTCGGTCACCTACGAATCACCTACCAGTAGATTCCAGGCACAGAACTGCGTACAATACTCTGGGTACCAGACTCCCTCTACAAGAAATTGAGGGAGTCTGGTATCCAATTTTCTTTTAGAGAGAGTCTGGTACCCAGGGTATACGTACAACAGCAAGCGGCAAATTCTGCAAAGCAAAAATTGAAGAATAGATTTCAAACCTCTGAATACATTCGACCGGATCAAAATGAACAGGAAAAAAAACACATGACTGGCCATACAGAAGATATGAAATCATTCTTGACACTGCACTGGCAGATCGTATGCTACTGTATGTGCCAAATGAGTTTTGTAAAATGGGTAAAGAATGCAGTTCTGAAGACAAAAACGATTTGGCAGCCTCAAGAGTATTGTCTGCACGTGGGCTACCTCAAGAGCAGATTTCACACCTTCAACAACGCAGCGCAGCTCAGCATAGCGGGCAAATCTTTTCTTTTGTCCAAAGATCCCGAGGGGTGGACAGTCACGCTCTGGTCAGATCACAGTTTCTCCTAATACTGACCAATCAGGTGCCGTCGTTGTGTTTACTTCCGCGTTTTGCGGCGAAGCGTAGGCCATTTTTGACCGTTTTGACCACCATCCCGAAAAAAAACATTGCACGCTCGGCTATGTCGATTTTCATCAAAATTTCAACGGAAGAAGATTCTCCATACCTCGGACCATAAGTGTTTTCGGCATCGCTATGCGATCGCTAAAATTAGCCGATTTGTGGCATTTTGAAAATCATTGCAGCCATTTTTGCGTAGCAAGTTCTACAAAATTGAGCAAAAGGCGAGCACAAACTGATAATTTAAAGTCTATAAACCTACCTCAACTGTTTTCAAGACAAATATCCACATCTCTACTGCAATCCACTCCCAGTTGCACCATAAATCGCTCCCATGGCTATGCGCCTTTTTCGATAAACTGTGCCCCAATCCTTCTCCCAACTCCTACAATGATTACAAGTCTGTAGGAGTAGAAACCGGCAATGTCAACCAAAATTTCGGAAAGTTATGAATCACTTCTTGCATAAGAGCACAAGTGATGATTGTGTCGTTTTACAGTAGAGCGTGTACTTGAAATAGAAATGAACTGAAGCTGTGTTTAAACGGAGGAAATGTACATTATGTTTTCATCACGAAAACTATTTAGCATTTTGATGCTACTTTTCAAAGCTCCTCAAAATCATTTTCACATTTTGTGCAGGTATCATTGAAGATCTCTTTAGCCCTCCAGTATGTATTAGGAAATCACCCCTTGGCAGTCAAACAACAAGGCAGCATGAAAGCAAACATAGATATGAGTGTTACCTTCAGTAAACTCGTGGAGGTACCCATGTATTTTTTGAGATACTAAAACTTTGATTTGGTATTGAAAGCTTCTCAGAATTCTTATTTTATCATCTTAGTTGAGAGAGTTTCATATACGTAAGGGTTTCTTATAAGTTCTTTCAAATTTCCATTGATAGGGGTCCCTCAGATTTCCATTGGTATTGGTGTGGGATCTCTAGGATCGGGATCACGCAAGAAAAGGAAACAGGCTAAGGATGAAATGATTTTGTTTTGCAAACAATGATCTGTAAGAAACTGCCTGTAATGTCTCGTTCAATTCTTACCCTGACCATCCCCCCCCCGGGCATCCCGGGGGTCAACAAAATTTTTGTGCGCAAATGCCCGGGGGCCGGGAAAAAATTGACTGTCAAATGCCCGGGGGCCGGGAAAAAATTGACTGTCAAATGCCCGGGGGCGGACAATTTTGCTTTCAACCTTGCCATTGAAATATTAAAGTTATAGTCAGCGATGTTGTTAATTGTTTTAATATTCGGTATTCTGGAGGAACACGTAGGATTTCTGATACTTTTAACACTTTTTAAAATATTGCTGATTCAAACGACGCAATAGAAGATCCACATTCAGAAATATAATACTATCTAAATTTGTCAAGAATTTGTTTCAGAGAAATAAACTCACAGGGTATAACAACTGGAACAGAACTGTAACAATTAAAGAAACTTCCAAAAGAACAAAGCTGAACTTCTTGTTCAATACAACCGGGTAATTCAAAAGAATGTTCTTGCGACTGCAAGGCTCTTCCTCACCTCAGCCTCCCTCAATATCTAGAAAACGATGTACAGTAGCCTATTGCATTCCAAATACTACCCTAGACGCAAACTGAAGTCTGGGATATCGTTCAACAAACATTAACGGCTCCTAAACCCTGTATCATTCAGGATATCAAGTAAGCTTCCGAAGACCATGTTTCGATGCCCGAAATTGGAAACCAAAAATGCCGAGATCTCCCGTGTTAGAATTCAGAAGTGTTTTTCCAAAATAGCGAAACCTGAAAGCTGAAACTACTGTAATGCAAGTTTCATGCTCCTATACAGTAAATACTGTACACATTTTGAATATCCCTGGGTTTGTCAAATGCCCGGGGGCCGGGAACAAATTGACTGTCAAATGCCCGGGGGCCGGGAATTTTTTCTGTGCAAATGCCCGGGGGTGTCCCGGGGGGGGGATGGTCAGGGTAGGAATTGAACGCGACATAAGAAACTCTGTGTCATAACACTCAGAAGGTTGAGTAATGTCGGAACACTGACCTCGAAAACTTTTTTAGGACAGTTCACAGCAGGGCACAAGAGGGAAACCCTTAAGAATCTTTCCTTACTCAGATAATAAACAAAAATTTTGAGTATCTCAAAAAATGCATGTGTACTTCCATGAGATTACAAAATGTAACACTATTATCTATATGTTTGCTTTGATCCTGTTTTTTTGTTTCACTGCCAAGGGGTGATTTCCTAATACCTTCTTGAGGACTAAAGATATCTTCTATGATATCCTCACAAAATGTGAAATTGATTTTGAGGGGTTTTGAAAATAGTTTTTAAAAAGTTCAATGGTTTTCGTGACGAAAACAAAATGGCAATTTCTTCCGCTTGCTGCTATTTATAGGAAGATTAAACACAGCTTCGTTTCATTTCTATTTCACGTACCTGCTACACTGAAAGACGACACTGTCTTCTCTTGTGATGCAAGAAGTATGGGCTGTGAAAATATATGCCACATTTTGGTTGATATTTTCGGCTGCCACCTTCAGACTTGCAATCATTGAAGGAGTTGGGAGAAGGGCACTGTTTATCGAAAAGGGCGCATAACAATGGGAGCGATTTGATGGCTTAACTGGGAGGGGATTGCAGTAGAGTAGTGGATATGTGTCTTCAAAACAGTTGAGGTAGGTTTATTGACTTTAAATTATCAGTTTTTGCTCACCTTTTGCTAAATTTTGCTGGATTTGTTACGCATAAATGGCTGCAATGATTTTCAAAATGCCACAAATCGGCTAATTTTGGCGATCGCATAGCGATGCCGAAAACACTTATGGTCCGAGGTATGGAGAATCTCCTCCCGTTGAAATTTTGATGAAAATCAACAAAGCCGAGCGTGCAATGTTTCTTTTCGGGATGGTGGTCAAAACGGTCAAAAATGGCCTACGCTTCGCCGCAAAACGCGGAAGTAAACACAACGACGGCACCTGATTGGTCAATATTAGGAGAAACTGTGATCTGACCAGAGCGTGACTGTCAACCCCACGGGATCTTTGGACAAAAGAAAAGATTTGTCCGCTATGCTGCGCAGCTCACAATAATGTATTGCTCTCTCTGCTTCTTTTGTTTTGATTGAATGAACTATTAGGTGTGAAATCTGTCCTTCACAACGGCGAATCGCTTTGTCTTTCCGCAATTAACCTGAATCTTTTGTTTTATAAAAATTTGACTTTGCTATGGGCCAATCTTTCTCATTGCTATCTTTTAAAGGAATACTGCAAAGCCAGCTAAAAATTTACGGCTACAAGGAGAATAAACGAGATTCGTTGTATGGTGCAGAGCTTTCTGCATTAAAATGTGATGAAAACGTTTTCTATTGAATATTCAGGAGTATTGTTGACAATAGATTAAAACTATAAGGCGTGGGTTGCAGCGATAACTTGATTTCAAGAAAACATATTGCAGCTGGTCAAACTTATAAATATTCATTTCAGTCAGGAACATTCTGGCTCCAGGGTAAACGTTCGTCAATACAATTTTGCTTAGCAGACGAGTTGACGGACTCGCTTTAAGAAAGAAAAATAACCTTGAGCTGCAAACTCATCGTAATTAACAGAACCGACAAGCACAACATTACACTGTGATATGTGGAAAGAAAAAGAATAACAAGAAATTAACTTTGTAACTAGATCAGGGAGAGAATCGTTGAATCCTGCAAGAGAAGTAATAAATTTAAACAAATGATAGACCCCTATATCCTAGGATGCATATTTTCAATAAAGGAAAGTCCAACTTGCAACACCTATTTGTGTCTAAACAGCAAAATTTTTGAAGCTCTAGAAGTACCTGTTTATACAGCTGAGAGGTCACTCCAAGACTTGGCACCTCCAAAAGAATAACATTTCTGTCAATTTTTGGAGATTTTCTTGAGGATAGTGACAAGCTAAGTTGTATCACAGTACCAAACAGGTTGCACCATGTAACAAAAAGTCCAATACATGGTACCAAGGACCACTGGAGCAGGAAAGAGTGCCACTTTTAATAAAGAATTGCCTAACTTTTCAGAGAAAAATTGGATAAAATGCGAGAACTCCGCATAAGCAATTTGTAATTTCCATGGCCTTGTTCTCCTAAAATATCCTCGGTGTCACAGTAATTCCTCCTAGTACCAAGTATCCAAAGCTGTTATCCAAAATTCGCCCTTTGCCAAAATCTGTCTTTCTAATACACGATCCAACAGGACTATCGTATCTTAACCAACTTAAGGTGGGTCTCGGTAAAAAACTGAATTTTCACAAATTCAAACACAACTTCAGAGACACTATAAACCCAATGTGCCCTATTGAGGATACGGAGCACTTTTTGTTGCTCTGCCCTTCTCTGGAAGTACCACGTAGGGATCTTCTCGCTGGAGTCTCCCCTTTATTACGATCACCTGAATACCGATCTTTGAAACGAGTTTCTAATGCAGATTTTGTTGTGCGGTGATAAAGCTTTTCCCGATAGTCTCAATAAAGATATACTTCTTTTTAAAGGTGACTGAAGCGAAAATCTTTATTGATGCAAATGAAGGGCCCTGTCGATTGATAAGAAATCCTGTTGAAATTTTTTTGATATCTCATTTCGGTTTTAAGTTATCCAATGATTTTAAATGTCAGTTGATGACGTCATTTTGTTTGCAAATTATTAGGATTCTATATGGAAAGAAGCTGTATCTGATCTTTGGAAGGTTACAGTTTTAGGAGACATTTCAGCTGAGCAGAATAAATGAAATAAACATTGTTTCATCAACTGATGTGACCTTTAGAAAGGCATTTCATTTGAGGGAAAGGTCGTTGACTTTATTTCCCTTTGGAAACGGGTCAACCTTGTATACTTTCTCGTACTTTTCGTAAACAAAATGACGTCATCAGCCAATCGTACGAATTAGTGGATAACTCGACAATGAAACAAGGTATCAAAAAAATTTTAATGACATTCTTCATCGTTCAACAGTGCTATTCATCTGCATCAATAAAAATTTTCGCTTCAGAGCACCTCTAACGCTCCGTTTTATTCATGAAACTGCTCGTTTTGATTAGAAATTTTGATGTCAATTATAGGCCATACAACCACCAAGTCTCCTTTAAGTAAACTTTCTGTCCTCTTTTGTAGTAGTTATTTGTTAGTAGTTACGTGTAATTTATGTGCAATCTTTGTCTTTCAAGTCGTTACGTGTAGTGCTATGTTCGTGTCTTCAGTTCTATGTTGCCATGCGGTAGTCATAGTTTTTTGCTCCAAATGGTATTGTTCAAGTAATAGGGTATACCGGGTGAGTCAAAAAAGTTTAAGCGTTTGGAGGGCTGTGAAATAAAAAGTATGTGACCGATATTCAAAACTGAAATGTTAATCTAACAGTCAAAGGTCAACTTAGTTGAGAAAATTTTGTTTGGTAGTATCCCTCATCTTACACACCCACGAATTAGGAAAATGCTGGTAAAGGGCATATTTGGGAACAGAAATTCGACGTTCCATTCTGGTCCATGTTTTACCTTCTATTGAAATTTGAATTCAGCATCTCAAACTGGCACTGTAAACTTCAATCCCACATAAATCATAGACCAGAATGGAATGTGGAATCCTCGATTCCCATACAAACCTCTTACAAGCATTTTGATTGTTGTTAGTTCTTAAAGATATTTGATTTTACCAAACAAATTTTCTCATCTAAGTTAGCCTTTGACTGATAGATAAACACTTAAGTTTTGAATATCGGTCACATACTTTTTATTCCAAGGCCCTCCAAACGCCTACACTTTGCTTTGACTCATCCGCTAGTATTTTGTAAGTAATTTTATTAGGTAACATGTATTGTAAGTGTTTAGATTTAATGTATAAAAAAAGTACCCAGTACCAAAGCTATCGATCAGTACGCAACGTACTATAGGAGGAGCCAATAACAAATTCTATTCATACTTCCTGGCACCATCCTTAGTTGCTGTATAAAATTCTTGGAGGTCAGCTGGCATTGTTTTGCGGCAGGCTGTATGCCATCATACGTCAGAAAACGTCAGCCATGTTTAGTCAGCGACAGGAAAAATTCTTGCATGGTCAGTTCAGCTTGAGGTATTGAGCAACAGGCAAAACTTCGACGGTATAAAACTTCTATGAAGCTAATCCAACAAATAATGACCTCTGTGCGTAACATCGAATGAATACTTACTTAGGCACCAGCAAACGAAGACCAGTTTTACGTCCGAAATCTTTCGAATTTATTTCGAATTATTCACATATTGATTTCCAACTCAATAAACTTTTCGCTAATTTGACGAGGTAAACAAAATTAGCCAATCCCTAATCATGCTTGGTTTGCTGGTGGTATAGTTTTCCATCAGAACCTGCAGGGATGATTTTAGTTAAAAGCCGAAAAACTTATGCAGCATAGAATTTGTGGAAGATCGTTAGATTAGGGTGGAAATGAACATTTTTGGTGTCGAACTAAGTTTACAAATGGTAGTTGCAGAGGACATGCAGGTTGTTTTGGTAATGAGTAGATAAAGGTAAAATTTCTAGTCCTTTGTTGATTACTGTTGATTAAACCTTCGGCAAAAACAAAAGGAAAGTTATTTGATGGTTTCTGGTAATTCATTGAGAACCATCTTTATCGTCATAAAACAAGACGAGGCGAGACAAATTAGTTCAGTTTCTTTCATGCGAGTAAGTCTTCCGAGGTCGAGGCTGCAAAATTTACTTTTGCAAGGAATGACAATTTTTCTTTCAGGAGTTCCTATAGTTCATATTTTGAACTCGTTCGTAGTGTTTCCGCGTCAAAGTACGAATGTAAACAAGAAATAGACAACCACAACTTATTTAGCCTGCTGCTTAACAGAGATTATTTTCATCATGACTTTTTTTTCTTAGAGCAAGGTTATTAGTAAACCTAATACGTAATACTATCGCGTTCACCCAAGAAAAACCTAAGCTAACTAGTCCAAGGTGCAGAGAGGAAGAACACAAATTAACAGCTAAATATCTTCCAGGAACTAAGTTGATATTCCAAGACAATTCACTTAAATTATATTTCAAAATTCAAGTTAACCTTTCAGGTGCAACTCCAGTTTTAGTTCGATCAAATCTGGTCAATGGAATTTCGGCTTTGCAAAATCGAAGTGTGAAAAAGGTTTCTGAAAACCACTGATTTTTAGTAACAGAAGTCACTGTAGCCACCGGCATTTTTATTCAGTATTCATCAGCTTACATTTTATCAGACGTTCTAAGTTATGGAAAAAGATTTGAGCACTGTGCTCAGTTTTAATTTGCGCTAGTCGAAGAAGACCTTTCATGCCGTCGTTTAGATGAAACGGCGACTGGATTTTTGAGGCCTGGACACCTTTGATTCAGGGGCCTTAATTTCGGCATGAAGAACGTGATGAAACATCCTAGTTATGGCTACTTAATATGTGAGTACTACATTGAAAGCAACCAATTTCGGAAAGAAAAGATTTTGGACAAAGTGTTTCCGGACAAAATATTTTCGGACTTTTTTAAACAGAATTTTGGAGGTTCTAAAAAAATTTCGGAAGAATGATGCTATATATTTTCAGCTAATTTTTGCCTATTTCGAATCAAAATGTCATACGTTGATAGATCGTGCTTCAGTTTAGGGTTATCTGTTCCTTCCGTCCATCAAAGCGTTTGATTTACGGTAATTCATGGCTCCGCCATTCCACGAATCCGTGTGAAAGGAGAGATTCCTTTCTCTCTCATTCCTCTTCGTGCCTTGACGAAATGTTGGGATGGTGGATCTAAGAATAGGCGAGAAGGGAACGGTCCGACGGACTGACGGAATAGACTTGGGGCAATTAACACTCTCACCACATTCCTTCTCGATGCAAAGCATTTCATGAGAAAAAAGATAGGTTTTTAAGCAGTGGAAATGTTTTGTTGTGAATTTTCTAAGCTACAAATATTTCGGTCCCTAAATATTTCGGACAACAAGAAATCTTGGACATAAAAATTTCTAGCCCTTAATGGACTCTCCTTCCCTACCCCTCTCATTGTGACAGGGCTTGAGTCAGTGAAAGGAGAAGTCAAGTTTCGTGTGTTGTAATTCAACTAGGAACATGAGCGACAGGACACAAAAAGATTGGGCCGGGCCTAAGCTACTCTCGCAGTGATTACTGAGACCAACGTTATGAATTTAGTTTGCAATCAATATGTAATGATGTAAGGAATACTTACTCGTGTTCTTGTTCTTCTCTGTCATTTCCTTGCCTTGCAATTTCTGCCAAATACAGCCAGCATCGCAGCTAGATTCCCCTTCCACGACAGAACTGACTGGCGAATATATTTTCGCTCCTCCGCACTCACCTTTTCAATTTGAAAAGGTGAGTGCGGAGGAGCGAAAATATATTCGCCAGTCAGTTCTGTCGTGGAAGGGGAATCTAGCTGCGATGCTGGCTGTATTTGGCAGAAATTGCAAGGCAAGGAAATGACAGAGAAGAACAAGAACACGAGTAAGTATTCCTTACATCATTACATGTTGATTGCAAACTAAATTCAAAACGTTGGTCTCAGTAATCACTGCGAGAGTAGCTTAGGCCCGACCCAATCTTTTTGTGTCCTGTCGCTCATGCTAGGAAGTTAAGTGCTCGCTTCGCTCGTGCTTCAACATTCCTAACTCCTGCGGAGAGCTTTCAAAGAATATCTAATAATCTATCTTCAATGTACAATAAGTAGTTGCAGTTGTGGATAGAATTCTAAAACTTCTTATTATGCACCTATCAAAGTGCTGGAATGTTTTGTGCGGTCTGTTGTGAGCAGGTTGATTGTGACAGCCCCTTCTGTTTGTAAAATTAATTTCATGTTCTTAAGCTCATTCAGAAAGTAACAATATTTTCTTGCCACGTTTCACACCCAAAAATGGCTGTGATTCACCTCAACTGCATATCAGCATATGAACATCAGAGATGCCAGACCTGTGCTAGCCTGCATGCAGTCTTTCTGTGGTGTAAGTTGAAAGAACAAGAAAATAGAAAGACTGCGCATTTCGCCAAGCGAACAATTGTTTGCATTTTGACAAAATAATCCATTGTAGTATGAGCTAACTACTGCCTGGCTAGAAACTTTTCCAAACAGCAAGGGCAGATTTTGTAATACAATAGCATCAGTCGCTTTGGTTCACACCTCAATTCAAAGCGATTAGTGAATGCAGACAAAAGAAATTCTCTCAAGCAGAAATTCAAAACAAACGAAGACGCAAAGTTGCCCTGAAACCAGTACGGTGAACTCTCGTTTGGTGCGGGCGAAGGGAGGTTTTTAAGAGATGTAATGTGCTCATAATGAAAGAAGAAGGGTAAATCTAAAGTTCTGTCTGGGGCATTTTGTCTATTTGACTCAAAACCGAGCAGAGGGCATTACAATTTTAGCACATTTATTGCTCAGATATATGCAGTCACTGCTCAGCTCCTGAATCAAGTAAACAAAATGCCCAAGACAGAGCTTTAGATTTACCCTTCTTCTTTCCTTCACTCATTATGAGCACATTACATCTTTTAAAAACCTCCCTTCGCCCGCACCAAACGAGAGTTTGCCGTACTGGTTTCAGGGCAACTTTGCGTCTTCGTTTGTTTTGAATTTTTGCTTGAGAGAATTTCTTTTGTCTGCATTCACTAATCGCTTTGAATTGAGGTGTGAACCAAAGCAACTGATGCTATTGTATTACAAAATCTGCCCTTGTTTTTCCAAACCACAACAAAATCAGCTTACACAGCATCTTTGTTTTGTTTTTGTTTGGATTTGAACAGTTTGATACAACAGATTACTTTCATTGATAATCGTTTACTTGCCTGCCTTATGTATATAGATTATATAAGAATAATATTCACTCACAATAAAAGATTTTTGAAAAGTAATGCGAATCAATCATTATACCAACAATAAGTGATTGACAGCTGATTACTACACATGCGTAAACTGAAATACTACGACTGCGTTCACACGATGCCGGCACATTTTGAAAACGGTGAAAATTTCATCGGATAGGCCTCCCGTTCACACGAAAACGGCATATTTTTTGCCGGCAGAGTTTGAAAACGGTAGATCTTCAAAACGGAACTCTAACCGAGACATTTTGGAAACTGCATCGTGTAAACACCTGAAAATGATGAAAACAGAAAATTTTAAGACACTTTTGGAACGAGACTGATCGACTCTTAGGGTGTAGGTAAGGTTCTTTGGCATCAAAGCACAGGGAGCCCCCTTAAAAAGTTGCGAAAACCAGACAAAATGCGTCCTCTGCCAGTGAGAACACATCAAGCGAGCGCGGCATCTGCGAAGGAGCGCTCTTTCCTCCTCGTTCATTCTTCATTGCTCCTTCGCAGATGCCGCGCTCGCTTGATGTGTTCTCACTGGCAGAGGACGCATTTTGTCTGGTTTTCGCAACTTTTTAAGGGGGCTCCCTGTGATCAAAGTGTTGCAACGAGTTTTTGCCGTCTAAGTTCCTACCGTTTTCAAATTGTTCCGGTATCGTGTGAACGCTAGCTCAAATTTTGCAGCCGTCACATTTTTCACCGTTTTCACAATGTTCCGGCATCGTGTGAACGCAGTCTAAGTCTCACGTGGAGGCGAGGTTAACGGATATGACGTAATGAATAACAACAGTGCCGCTACATCAGAGTCTCTGGATCTAGCTTTGCAATACCGTAATTAATTTATTTATCTTTGCCTCAGGTCATGCGAAGAGATCATTGGATCAAGAATTTGATTGAAAGAGAGGTGATAAGGAAAATGGCCTAAAATGACCAGTTTCAATTCAACAGATAAGTCAGTCTTGACATTTGTCTACACTGCAATAACAGTGATTGGAACATGTGGCAATTTCATTGTTCTTGTATCAATTTGTTGTCGTCGAAAAGCACGCAAAGTTCAAAGCAACATCTTTCTTCTTAGCCTGTCAATAACAGATTTTCTCTCATGCACGCTTTGCGGGCCGTATTACATAAGAAGCTTACACGTACTCGAATTCATCAAGAACGCAAATACACGATCATGGCTGTGTGCCGCTATTTTAGTCGGGGCATATTTTCTCGCCATTGTCTCGATCTTGTCATTGGCTTTGCTTTCGCTGGATCGTTTTTGTGCGGTGAAATTCCCATTTTGGTACCAGAAACACGTAAATAGAAGAAATTGCGTTATCGTTGTCTGCCTTGCGTGGATCTTTTCGTTTATCGCGGTTTTTCCGCCTATCGTGATTCCCAGTTGGATTGAATATGAAAACGAAGCAGGCGGACCGTGTGGTTTCCAATGGCAAAAAGCAAACCGTGTGTATCTCGCGTTTAATATCGTTACCATCGTGATAATCCCTGCAGTTATCGTGTCTGTCACAAATGCCTTCGTGTTCAAGACTGCAAGAGCACAAAATCGGAAAACCGATGCAATTATACAGATTAGTGTTGCAACAAGAGATAGCCCAACCTTTTCTAGACCTATTTCGCCACAATTTTCGACGGGAATATATTCAGAAAGTCCATGCAGGTATTCCACATCAGACCCTTCTGATATGCAGTCTAGCAGAGACCCATCCTTGAAGTCTTCTGGCCTAACAGCTAGACAAGTGTACGACCGCAAATTGTCTTTGGGATGTCGCACAACGCCGAGATGCTACGAGTCTAATCATTTGCAAGTGAACAATGTTACACATACTCGTCATTTGTCGTTGGAAAATGTACGAAAACGGAGTTTTATTGCAATGGGAAGCGCAGAGATAAGTTCTGTGGAAACACATGATTTACATAATCAATCGCTGGAGACAAGGCAACAGCGATCAATTCGGTCATCTCCTTCAGGAAACAACTTGTTTCATATCAGAAATGGTAAGCGAACCCCAGAAAAGTTAGGCCAAGAACGAAGAGCTTCATCAGTTAGTCAGATACATCGCACATCCTCCAAAATCAGAGCGAAAATTGCCGCAAGAACAGAAATGAGGCTGGCCTTAGCCACAATCTCGCTTTCACTTGGCTTCTTTCTCTCTTGGATACCATTCATAGCAACAAGAGTTCTACAGTCAAGTGGAGCTCTTAATGTATCGAACAGAGCAGTGAATTATAGTAGTGTGTTTGCACTCATGAGCTGTGCCTGGAATCCTTATGTTATTTTGCTGACGAGGAAAGAAATTTTGGCTGGCTTCAAAACGATATTAAAGAACATCCGAAAAAAGTTGGAACGCAGCAGAGATTCTTTCTAGGAAAGTGTTATTCTACTGCATTTGGAAATTTTGAAGTGCTCAACGGCATATATATTCCAAACTGGAATCATTGAGAATATTTTGCTGACCAGAATGGATATGGACTGGCTTCAAAACAACTTGAAAGAAATTCGTTGCAAACGTTACGCCATGGCAGAGATGTTTTTCAAGAAGCTTTCCTTCAATGGCACTAAAGAACTTTTGAATGTTCAGCTATGAAACTAGAATCTTTGAAAAAATTTTGCTGACCAGAAATTGCATTTTAACTGGCATTGATACAACTTTGAACAATAGTTTGCAAAGTTATTCTGCAGAAAAAAATTATTTTGGAGAAAGCGTTACTTTCAATGTCACTCGGAAACTTTCAATGTCAAGTTGTGTTACTGAGATATTTGTGCACGGGCAATAATGTACCGTGTTTGTAGCTTAGAAATTAAAATTCATTACCCTCGATTACTGCTATAATTTGTTCTTTTCTCTTCAATTCAAGCTTAACTAGTGCTGCTAGGAGTCAAATTCAAATGGCTCATGTGCGTCTGAACTGTTAGCTCCTACACACGTTCCTCCTCGCTGCAAAGGTGTCCACCCGAAAATTGGATTTTTCCTCCTTGTTCCAAAGGTGTCCACCCGAAAATAAGTTATGAAATCTTATTTTCTCGTTGACACATTTGAAGCGAGGTTGAACGCTGTGTATGAGCTAGCCGTTCATTGTCGCATGCATGAGCTTATAGCCATTTGAATTTCTAGCAATGGTGCTGCTAGGCTTAGGCCAAAGGGAAAACAACGAAAGTAGCATTATCGAGGTGAAAAACGTTAATTTCTACGCTACAAACAGGGTGCTTTATTTGCTGGTTCTCCGCAGAAAGCTGCTGCACTTACGAACTTGAGCCCCTTGTTTCCTTGCATTCTTTGATTTGCTCATGTCACTTCTCTCTGACCAAGTGATATCAACAAATCAAGGGACACAGGGAAACAAGGGACGAAAAGACAAGCGTCTAACTTGCTGGTATTTTAAGAAATTTCACTGTGTGGAAAGTTAACAGATCAATTCAGACGGGTCTTCATTCCAAGAACTTCCAATAACCAATCAAACGATAGGTTCTGAGTGTTTCCAACAACGGACCTTGTTGTCTTAGTGTGGGAAACTGCGAGAAAGAAAATAGTTGTTCAATGCTACTAAAACTACAATAAATACACAAAAAGATACTTTCATATTTTAGCTAAATAAGGAAGTAATCCTAATAATATTTACATTTCAATAAATACCTTTGCATTGTGATTGTTTTTTCAGCGAAGTTTTCATCTCACTTATGCCAGGCAATTCATGCAAATTTAGCTTCATACCCGATGAGAAAATAAATAAACGATCATTGTTTGAAACGCTACTTCCCCCTGAATACCGAAGCAATAGTATTGAAAACTGTCTTTTTTTATTGCCGGTATGCTCAATAAGGTTCAGTGATTTACCCTGCTTTGATCGGCCACTCACTCCGTGGATATTGGAGAATTTCTGCAGAAAGACTCTTCAAAAACCCTGCATAAAGGAGTGAAAATGTTCAGCAAAATTCCTTCTTAGCATTAATGGCACTCACATGCATTCATGAGCATAGCGGACAAATCTTTTCTTTTGTCCAAAGATCCCGAGGGGTTGTCAGTCACGCTCTGGTCAGATCACAGTTTCTCCTAATATTGACCAATCAGGTGCCGTCGTTGTGTTTACTTCCGCGTTTTGCGGCGAAGCTTGGGCCATTTTTGACCGTTTTGACCACCATCCCGAAAAAAAACATTGCACGCTCGGCTATGTCGATTTTCATCAAAATTTCAACGGGAGAAGATTCTCCATACCTCGGACCATGAGTGTTTTCGGCATCGCTATGCGATCGCTAAAATTAGCCGATTTATGGCATTATGAAAATCATTGCAGCCATTTTTGCGTAGCAAATCCTACAAAATTGAGCAAAGAGTGAGCACAAACTGATAATTTAAAGTCTATAAACCTACCTCAACTGTTTTCAAGACAAATATCCACATCTCTACTGCAATCCACTCCCAGTCGCACCACCAAATCGCTCCCATGGCTATGCGCCTTTTTCGATAAACTGTGCCCCAATCCTTCTCCCAACTCCTGCAATGATTACAAGTCTGTAGGAGTAGAAACCGGCAATGTCAACCAAAATTTCGGAAATTTATGAATCACTTCTTGCATAAGAGCACAAGTGATGATTGTGTCGTTTTACAGTAGAGCGTGTATATGAAATATAAATAAACTGAAGCTGTGTTTAAACGGAGGAAATGTACATTTTGTTTTCATCACGAAAAACTATTTAACATTTTAATACTACTTTTCAAAGCTCCTCAAAATCAATTTCACATTTTGTGCAGGTATCATAGAAGATCTCTTTAGCCCTCCAGTATGTATTAGGAAATGACCCCTTGGCAGTCAAACAACAAGGCAGCATGAAAGCATACATTCTGTAAACTCATGGAGGTACACATGTAATTTTCGAGATATTAAAAGTTTGATCCAGCATTGAAAGCGTCTCAGAATTCTTGTTTTTATCATCTCAGGCCCCGTTCACACTACTCCGTTTTTGTTAGTATCCGTTTTTGTTGCATCGAAGCTACCGTTCACACTACTCCGTTTCTGTACAAAAACGGAGAGAAATACCTCAGTTTTTGTGCGTTCACACTGATCTGCCCGATAACAAAAACGCAGCGAAAAACATCCCTTTTTGTGCGTTCACATTGCTCCGTTTTTGTGAATCTCATAGTTGCATATTGGAGCGTTTTCAAAAACCTCCGTTTTTGTGCGTTCACATTGATCAAATGCGTTTTCAAAAACCTCCGTTTTTGTGGATATCCACTTTTGACAGCGTTTTCGAAAACCTCCGTTTTTGTGGCGTTTTTGTGCGGATCAGTGTGAACACTTTCACAAAAACGGAGGTTTTTCTCTCCATTTTTGTACAAAAACGGAGTAGTGTGAACGTTGATAGGGGGCCCCTCAGATTTCCAATGGTATTGGTGTGGGATCTCCAGGATCGGGATCACGCAAGAAACTTGGAGGAAAAGAAACAGGCTAAAGATGAAATGATTTTGTTCTTTAAACAAAGCTCTGTAAGAAACTGCCTGTAAGAAACTCAGAAGGTTGAGTAATGTCCAAACATTGACCTCGAAAACTTTGTTTAGAACAGTTCACAGCGGGGCACAAGAGGCGAACCCTGAAGAATCTTTCTTTACTCAGATAACAACAACAATTTTGAGAAGCTATCGATACCAGATCATAGTTTTAGTATCTCCAAAAATGCATGTGAACTTCCATGAGTTTACAAAATGTAACACTGATATCTATGTTTGCTTTGCCAAGGGGTGATTTCCTAATACGTACTGGAGGACTAAAGATATCTTCTATGATACCCTCACAAATGTGAAATTGATTTTGAGGGGTTTTGAAAATAGTTTTTGAAAAGTTCAATGGTTTTTCGTGACGAAAACAAAATGTACATTTCTTCCGCTTGCTGCTATTTGTAGGAAGATTAAGCACAGCTCCATTTCATTTCTATTTCACGTACCTGCTACACTGAAAGACGGCACCGTCCTCTCTTGTGCTCTTACGCAAGAAGTATGGACGGTGAAAATATATGCGACATTTTGGTTGATATGCCACTCCTTCAGACTTGCAATTATTGCAGGAGTTGGGAGAAGGACTGGGACACTGTTTATCGAAAAGGGCGCATAGCAATGGGAGCGATTTGGTGGTGAAATTTGGAGTGGATTGCAGTAGAGAAGTGGATACTTGCCTTCAAAACAGTTGAGGTAGGTTTATAGACATTAAATTATCAGTTTGTGCTCACCTTTTGCTAAGTTTTGTAGGATTTGTTATGCAAAAATGGCTGTAATGATTTTCAAAATGCCACAAATCGGCTAATTTTAGCGATCGCATAGCGATGCCGAAAACACTTATGGTCCGAGGTATGGAGAATCTTCTCCCGTTGAAATTTTGATGAAAAGCGCCATAGTCGAGCGTGCAATGTTTTTTTTCGGGATGGTGGTCAAAACGCAACCTCGTTCCCAGGCCCCAAACGGTCTTCTCGCAATCTCAACCGTCGACCGATTTGGGCCCTGGTACGGATTCCCGATTCGTGGCAATATTTGCAACCATTATGGATTTTTAATTTATGCAGCCGGCTGTGATTACCATGGAGATAACCACTTTCCCCAACTGAAACTCAATGAAACACATCCAGCCAGACAACATGTCACGTGATTTTACTAAGGCATTTTCAGTAATGAGAGTGGCGAGAAATTCAAAATAAATCAATGCCCAGAGCTGCGAAGCTCCACAAAACATTTACAAATCTTGGCAAAAAGACACGCGAAATGTCGAAAAAGAGGAGGAAGATTGGCTGCAAACAAGCCATTAACAACTGTTGGACATTCGCACAGCTTTCTTGCAAGCCAGGAAGCCAGGTAGCTACAAGATCGAATTCTCTTTTGCAAATCACTCGCTTTGACCTGCTTCTTCCACAATATTTCTGAAGGGAAGGTTCGAACTTTTAACTTTGATGTGGAAGTTTCATGCTGCAATGGCGAAGGTTCACCTGTAGAAACTAGCCTCGTCTACTTGTGCTTGGCCTTGAATCCACTTATCACTTATTGTTCTTGCGGCTTTTTTGAACATTTTGGGCATAAAGTTGCAATGTTTTCAGTCTTTCTTTTAGCTGCGTTCACAAAGTTGCCTTCGTAGCCGCACATTTTAGAGTCAGAAAATATCGATATTTTGTTATTTTTTATTTCGCTTTGTGACAACGTGGTGACAACACGGCTGCTGCTATGGTGTTGGGTATAGATCGTAGAGGCTCGATGATTTTTTGCATGAATTTTTGCAGTGCAATAGGCAGTTACAGAGTTTAATTTCTAGGAATGCCTATCGTCGTTAAGTTCATCGTTTTAGAATATTTGCGTCGTGGTCTTACGAAGACCGGGAAAGATTTTCTGTAACCTCCTCGGAATGGTTTCATTCTTAACAAAATGCACGATAACTTTAAGCAAATATCCTTTCAGTACTACACGTATATTTCATAAGAAAATGCTTACAAGAAACACAACTGTCAGATCGCCAAAAAATTATCAAACTGAACTCCCGTACTGGGAAGAAATAACTTAAGAAATTGTTCATTTTTAACAAAGGAAACCCTGTACATATTTTACATTATTTTTCACTAGTTTCCTGTATCGTATTACTCTGAATTTACTTGGGTGATGCCTAAACATCAGAGAGTTGTCAATACATTGTTTTGAAAAGCTCAGGCGGATGCAGAAAGTGAACATGAAGATTGTCGTGAAACATTTAAGAAATTCGTAAGAAACTATGAGTACTCAAAATCTGATAACTTTAAGAAACCTTCAGTACTGGTCCAAATTCTTAGTTTCTTATAGAAAACATACTTGCAGTTTTCTAACGACTCAAAGGTTACTCTTGATGTTTTGCATTTTCAAGAACGAAACGAGAAAAACCACGATTCTTGTCTTCAACTCTAGCTTTGACGGCTTGCCCAACTAAAGTGCTCTATAAATCTTTTATGTAGTCCTCAAAATTCTACTGCACCACACTCAATTTCTAGCATAATTGCAACGCTCCTTTACTGCGAATTTCCTGCCACAATTTCTTTTTCTAGAGTTATTTTTCAGACATTTGTTTGAAACAGTTTCTCTCGCGGTCTCGCTGCTCTGGAATCAAACTTATTGGAGAGGTTAATTTATGCAAATTGTGACGTAATTTTACTGAGAAGCCTCGTTTTGAACAGCCAATCAGATCTCGAATTGGCCTAATCCGTACAAGGGTCATTATCGACGCAGGAGTAATGGCCGTTGTATCAAGGTTGGTCAAAACGGTCAAAAATGGCCTAAGCTTTGCCGCAAAACGCGGAAGTAAACACAACGACGGCACCTGATTGGTCAATATGACGACAAACTGTGATCTGATCAGAGCGTGACTGACAACCCCACGGGATCTTTGGACAAAAGAAAAGATTTGTCCGCTATGCTGCATTCATGTATTTCGTCTCCTCTTGGGAGAATGGAATCTCCTTTAAAAAGTTATTGACACTAGGGAGAAGAATTTTCAATCCCCCAAGAGAATAGCACGTGATAAAGAGCGTGCAAGTCATTAATGCAAGGTAATTTTCAACTTGTTCGCGATTTCAGCACCTCTTTTAAAGTTACTCGAAGGAAATTTTTCAGAAAATCCCGTATAAAATTTGATCGAAGTGACCGATTTCGGTGTAGAAACATTTTTTGAATGTTTGAATGTGTTGGCTGGTCAATCGGATATTGTAGAGTAGCATTACTTGTATATTAAGGGAGCAATAGCCGATCAAAAGCCGGACCTTTTTTGCCTGACTTGACAGAAGTCTGGTTTCATAGAAGCAAACGTGCTTGAAGTTGGCGTTTCCATATTAGTAAGCAGATGCTCTGAAGATCTGGCGTACATGTTTGGATAGTTTTGCAATGCTGCTAAAAAGCAAACGTAAAACATTCAGCGATACATTCGACAAAAATGCCAAAAATTACTTGAGAAAGATCCTTGTTCAGGCCTTGACAATTAAATTTACTGGTTTAATATCGTTTGCTTTGCTTACTGTCTACCTCAGTCCTTTACATTTTCATATCTCTTTAATTTCATTCCCTTTCATATTTCATTTTCAATTTTCATTGTTTAAGCACGATAGCCCCGTCAATCTACAGAGACAGCTCTGCAGGGGGCTGTGCAAAGAATATTACAAATTTAGGCCTAATTTTCAATTAACCTAGCAATGGTAAACAGAAATATTATGAATTTAGAAAATATACGAAAAACCAACATTCCTCGACAATTTCTTGTTCAGCCTCCTTTTAAAGGTAAGAAGGGAGGGTGAAGTCAGACATCTGAGCTTAATTGGTTCCAAAGCAAGGCCAACAAAATTAAATAGACCTCTCCCCCATTTAGAAATAGACTTCTAAAGTAAACTCTACTCCCTCATTTTAGGGACACTCAATTTTTACCAACATATGCTCAATGGAGCAATATGTTTGCCTTCAAAACGAAGACATTGTTCATACACCAACTATATTAGTTGATTCATCTTACCGTAGCTATGTGCCACAAAAATGAAAAGTTTATCCTTTTAATAAAACTGAACACATACCGTTTCCCACCCTTTAAATTTGCTCCCGGAGGGGGGTGGGGTAACTTCGATAGGCGGGTGACGTGGGGGTGCCACTTCGACGTCTGAAATCACACCCTAAAATTTATAAATTTTAGCGAAAATGATACCCCAAAATTTACAGGTCACTCAAATATATACCCTAAGATTGCAGCAACAATCTAAAATTTCAACCAAGTATGTGAAATTTGATCAAAATCAATATCCTAATGAGTTATCTTTCTAATATGAGACGGGACCCCAAAATCTATATCTATTTCTCATTTTACCAAAGATGACACCCCAAAATGTATTTTCTACTTGAAGAAAGGCACCCCAAATATATGGTAGTTACTCCACGGGTTAGTATTTTCTCCCTGGGATTTGCTCACCTATTCCTAGTATTTGCTTCTCCTGCACAAAAATTATGAGTAAAGGATCTGATTTACTTTCTTTAAACCTGAAAAATGTACTGTACATTATCTATACAATTAAATAATTCATTCACTATAGATGCGTGTCTTTAGGACATCTAAAATTCATTTTAAGTTTCTCTTTGATAGTTTTTCGCAGATCTCTCCTCGTACCAATGACAATCAACGGATTACAACCAGAACTGACCATAGTAAGAGATGACGTCACAGCAACGACATCCCAGGAGAAAAAACTCCTGTCTGCAACGAAAATTGATCTTGAAACGGCGAAAGGCAGCCATGATATTAGAAATACAATGACTAGGACTATGGTTGAAAACGTAATAATGAGATCTTGGGCATAGACAGACCAACGGTGCTTTGCTTCTTTCCGCTTTGTCCGGTTGCTGCTTTGATTTGTGTTATCCTTATTACACGCAGCTGCTAACTTTGTTTCTTTATTCCTTTTAATTTCAGCTGAATCCTTTCCATCAAGGCTTGCCGTCGTTGAAGTAGACTCAATCGAATCTCTTTTCCGTGTATTTTGATTTTCCTCATGTCCTACCCAACCTTTAGGTTTATTTTTCACATCATTAATCGTTGAATTTCGGCACATTTGGTGGGAACCGTTTATCCGGGTCTCTGTTTGGCCCTGACTGCTGTTTCTCTCAGTCTCCATCGGAACTCGCCAAATTCTGGCAATATTATTCAATGCAAAAATGCTCCTTTTATGGTTTATACGACAAAACTGTTTCTGTTCTGCTTCAATTCTCAGTCTTTGCTTTCTTGCAACGGTAAACACGCGTAGGTTACTAATAACTAAAACGACGACGGGAAGCAGAAAGTTAAAAGTAAGGTAAGGCATCAAGAATCCATACTTTCCTTTCCACATAAATCCACACGGTGCTCCTGGTTTTCCGTCATAATTTACCCAACTTGGAATTATCACTAATGGCAAATTGGTTGCAATTGATTGTAAATAAATACAAAGATTCGCGAATAATACTTTTCTGCGACCCACGTATCGTTGGTAAGTGTATGGGTGCAATATTGCAAGATATCGGTCTGCAGAGAGCACTGACAACGCAAGAATACGGTTGATTCCTGTCACGTAAACAAAGAACGCGCCAGCTTGGCAAGGCCCCTTATATTTATCCGAGTGAGATGGGTGATACACTGGTAAATCCAAGCTTATCATAAAATATGGAACAACTATCAAACTGGTGAAAATGTCAGTGAATGCAAGAGACAATAGATAAATATTGGAAGGTCTCTGTCTGTGTTTGGGCTTGGCAAATATTGCATATATCACTAAAATATTCCCAATGAGGCCAAAAATCCCAATCAGGATGTAAAAGATGCCAAGGATGATTTTAAAGCCTAGTTCCATTTTTAAAGCTGCTACGTTTTAATCTCAAAGGGAGTTTTGTTTCTCGAAGGAAGCTCTTGCTTCTTGCAGGAAAGTCTCTGCCAGAACTATTACGAGTATCACTCTTTACAAGTAGTCAGTTGCTATGGATGTTGATTCCAAATGAGCAGCGATTACCAACACCTGTTCTTGCTAGTGACTTCGAGATTCACGTCGAATGCACTCTTTCCTAGGCCAATATCTTTTCAAACATAGAAGCCAATTCACTTGCCGGCTCGAGCGATACCAACAACGCGTGTTCTCATGCTCACTGTAAACTACAACAATTTATCAGCTTCGACCGACATTTGGATTTCTCTTTGACTTTGTAACTCTTGTAAGCTGAACAAATGTTGCTTGATATAAAAGCGCTTGATTTTCTGGTGATCTGTGTATTTTGTATAAGTAAATGTATAATGGAGTTACGGGCTGTTTACTCATGTAAATTGCAGCGAATTTCCTAAGTGTTGTCAGTATTGGCAAGTCAGTCTCCGTGAAAACCTGTAGTATTAGACATACTTATCATTCTAAACGTAAGATATCCATTTGACATTTTCGTTCATTCGATAGCACCTTGATGGTTACGTCAATTCGGAATTCAGGAAAGTGTTGGCTCGCCTGGCTTCTGCGCTAGCTTGTATCAGCTTGTATACAGACTAGAGCTCCAAATCTGCTTCTTGTTTTTGATATCAGGATTCTGTATCAAGATTTCAGGATCGTCATTCAAAAGTTGATTCGTACCTCACTTCTAGTTTGAAATGCAGTAGCCCATTCACTGGCAAACCTCTGGCTTAGATACTGCATTTGTAGTTAGAGTATCCTTGAGGTCAACAAAATTTACAGTTAAAAGCACAATTCTTGACTGTGTTAACGCAAGCAGAATCTTTTCTTTTCGGTAACTGTGTGTCGTGATAACAATTCGATATAGCCGTTTTGAGACAGTATCTCTTGGCAGACTGATAGACTTTGCGAAATGCACAGAATTTATTGCTGTTTGTTCTTGCTGTCTCTCTGAATTTGCGAAGTGAAGGAGCAAAATTCCTCTGATCTATGGCAGTTCGAGATAGCCGTTTTGAGACATTGTTTCTTGGCAGATCGATAAGCTTTGCAAAATGCTCAGAATTTAATTGCTGTTTGCTCTTGCTGTCGCTCTTAACTTGTGAAGTGAAGGCGGTTCTTCAATTTTACTTTCTCCGAGCAAATAACAGTGATCAGATCTTCCTCTGAACTGATTTAAGCAGTTCCTGCAATATAAAGAAGTAGACATGAATATTTAATCTCGGCAAACGTCACTTTTCTTCTCCAGAAGGTATGAAAACTTCTTCTGACGAAAAGCTTCCTCGTTTTCGATCCAAACATGAGTTTCAAGAAGTTTTGGAAGCGTCTTCTGACGAAACATATACTCATTGGATTACTCCAGCTGTTCCTCAAAAGGAGCGAAATTATTGTCATTACAACAAAGATAATTCAACAAAGATCTCTCTCGAATCAATTGAAATTTAGATGTACGAGAAAATAAAGTGATACCGATGCCACATATGGCATACTGCAGTTTTTATTGCATCATATGCAATTGATATCTAGTTTAATGTTGAAAAGATTGTCAACATTTATTCAAAAATTCGTTTTTTAATTCATTCTTTTGTTTTCATTCCTTTTGAAAGGCCCTGCTCGGTTTCTTTGAGAGGCATTATGGTGACAGGTGCGATGAACTGGAAGCTCTTTGTCACGTCTAATATCTCGTATCATGCTAACTGATCAAATTTGGTAACGCCTGGTTTCCATATGATCGCAAAGATCGCTGGTGATGTAAGCATCGCCCAGCTTTGTGACCAGCATGACGAACGATCGTTGTATCGACTGTCTGTTGTGTTTGGTAGCGATTGTTGCGTTACCGGCGATTCTTGCGTTTGAGATGGACTACAGTAGAAACCTGCATAAAAGAACCTGTTTTTATAAGAACCTTGAGGCTGAAATTTAATGTTTTAAGCCCCCTAAATAAGAACCCTCCAGAGGTTGAAACTATTAGAGGTTCTTATATAACAGGTTTTATGTGTTCAGAATTCCTCAGAATTTTCAAGAATTCTTACATTCTGATCAGAATTCTTCAGTGGTACAAAAGATTGCATTGTTTTTAAACAAGAATTCTAACCTAAACCTGTTCTCACGAAGTCAAAAGAATTCTTCAGAATTCTTGTGCTAAAAAACGGCATTAATGTTTGCAAGGTGTGTACTGTATATAAGAATCTTTTAAGAACCTTGCAGGCTGGAATTTAGAATAACAGCCATTTAGTTAAGAACCTATTCAGGATGCCCGAGAAAAACCTAGGTTCTCTTATGCGGGTTTCTACTGTAGTTCCTTTCTCAGCGATCATGGCGATCCTTGTGTCAAGAGATTTCTTCATGAAAATCTAGTGAGCATAAATTTCAACGATTGAGACCCCTCTCAAAAGCTATGCCTTTGCCGTCTGTTCCCGCCACTTTGGGAATGCGATTTTGGGGCACGAGAGTAAAGAAATGAGCTTCGTTGCCACAGATAGATATGAACTGCCATTACCGCCAAAATTGCAATATGATATTGAGAAGTTCAATTTGAAATCAAATTGTGCACATGAAAATGCATTCATGCAATTGAGATGTAAATCTAGAACCTGAATTAACAAATGAAATCTTTTTATACATTTTAAAGTTCATTCATTAAAAATATTTCTAATTGAATCGATCGTACTTGTGAATGCTAAACCAAATTGTGAAGGCGAAGTGATAAACGAACTCCACAACCACACGATGCAATACGACACGATGCAATACGACACGATGCAATATGACACGATGCAATACCACACGATGCAATACGACACGATGCAATACCACACGACGCAATACCATATGATGCAATACCACACGATGCAATACTACACGATGCAATACGACACAATGCAATACCACACGGTGCCATACCACACGATGCAATACCACACGATGCAATAATGCAATACCACACAATGCAGTGCAAGGATCGCTGAGAACTGCTGCTCACAAATTTTTGCGATACACTTCCTGCGATACACTTTTTGCGAAACTTAGATGGTAATGTGCGATTTTCACTGCTGCATAATTTCAACACAACAGATCGTTGAATCGTTGAATCTTGAATAAGTTCAAGGCGACCAATAGTAATTCAAGTTTGATCAAATCTGGGAATGCTGGTATTGGGAGTGCTGTTCTTAACTGCTGCGGATCACATTCTCTGACGATTAACTTAAATTTTGATGCATTTTCTATCAATACTGGTGATTTGAAGCCGGTGATATTTATCTTACAACTTAAAGGTTGATTTCATGTCAAATCTGTTCAGTCAGAAGTTTGAGTCACAGTTCTGTGCAATTGTCCAAATATTATTCAAATACCTTTCACATAATTCAATCCTAATACAAAAGAACAAACATGATGCGATTATGAATGGATTTCATCGAGTAAAAGAAAAATTTTATTAAATTATTTCATTCCAGCTCTTAATGAAATAATGTAAAACTGCTATTTCGAGGCTTCTGGTTTCAGTTTTCGCACAAACTTGAACTTCAAAGGCTCGTAACTCAAAGAATTTTTAGCGGATTTCCAAGATTCTGGTGTCAAAAATTAATATACAACCTCAGGAAAAGGGTCACTTGACCAAGTGTTCATTCAGTGTATCGTCATTTTTTAGTATTTAATCAAACGTCGAAAATTTTTTTGAGACACCCTGTATACTCGGTTATACAAGACGAGGTTCTGGCTGGCGTTGCTGTCCTGGTTGCTTAAAGTCCCTATTTAACAGATCGAAGGCGCTTTAATTTGCAGACTTTTACGACAAAATTGAGAGCTAATCATCTTCTTCGGTCTGTGAGAAGAAAGCGTGTTTCCCCACCTAGAAGATTCCCCTCACACAACTCCAAGTAAACAAACATCTAATGAGCACTTAGCACGAACAGCAAAAGTCATGTATATCCTGATTTGAAAATTAGCTGTTAAGTGGCCATATGTTGAAAATTAGCTGTTTAGGGAACATATGCTATATTTAAACATTATTTCACGGGGAAATTTGCTTCTAGCGATTGACCAAATGCATCACTTAATTTTGCAGCATTTTAGAGAAGTCTTAAAGTGTTATTTTGCAAGCAATTTTAAGGTGTAGTGACGAAGCATTTTAGTTGATTCAGAGAGAAATATACATGTTTCAAAATGAGTCGGTCAATATTTTGGTAGAAAGCATTTTTGATGAGTTGATTAAAATCAAACAAAGAATGTTATGTTATGTAATTCAGAGTAAGTTTACAAGAAACGTGCTTTGCAGTGATTTTATCAACTTATCTTTAACTTGTCTTTATCTTTATTTATCAACTTCTCTTTAGCAAAGGAAGTCGTGATAAATTTCATTCAAAATCTGTGACCTTAATTTCTCATTGCAAATCCAGATAAGAAAAACTCGGTGCAAGCGACATTTCTTCTTGCCACACATGGATCGTGTGGTAATGTTAAAAGTTTTCCATCTTCAGCTGAAAAGTTTTCACATCTGTTTGCTTTTTATTTCATTTCCTCTACTTCTCGTCGACAAAATTCCAGAGACATATACATCAAAACAAATTAGTTCTTCAATTCTGCTGCTAAATGAACATTTTTTTCTTCGTCAAGGACAAACGTCGGACAAACCTCGTTTTGGTTCAACAGGAGAAACTGATACCTGATATGCTAGAAACATACCAAGCCCCTTTAAAAAGTGAAATTAGCACGGGGGTGTCTCATCGTCATCATCATCATTATGATCATCATCATGATCATCATCATGATCATCATGATCATCATCATCATCATCATCATCATCATCATCATCATCATCATCATCATCATCATCATCATCATCATCATCATCATCATCATCATCATCATCATCATCATCATCATCATCATCATCATCATCATCATCATCATCATCATCATCATCATCATCATCATCATCATCATCATCATCATCATCATCATCATCATCATCATCATCATCATCATCATCATCATCATCATCATCATCATCATCATCATCATCATCATCATCATCATCATCATCATCATCATCATCATCATCATCATCATCATCATCATCATCATCATCATCATCATCATCATCATCATCATCATCATCATCATTATGCACTACCTAATTACAGGTATGGCTGCTAAAAATTCTAAAAAAAAACTATCGACAATAAACCAGCATTTTCACGATCACGTTGCAGAAGTTTTAAGAATGCTCCAGAAAGATATTTCTGTCTAACACATAGCTGACAAAGACCCACCAGGGAACAAAGGGGAACTTTTAGTTTGAGTAATAAGGTTTCGGAACTAGGGATGCGAGTGAAATGAGATAATTGGAGGTCTGGGGGCTTGGCTCGGAAAATCTTTTTTAGTACTTACGCTTTAGAAGGTCTAAAAACGACGTATTGTAGAATTTAAAAGCTGGTCAAAGTGATTGCTTTTTATACTTGGCTCGTGGTAATTTGAGTAGTACCATGTATTATTTTCAGGTAAGCTATAATTTTTCTATTCATATGAAATTTTATTCATTGTTCATATGCCATAAAAAGAATAAAAAAACTAAAAGGTCATAAAAGCACTAAAGGAAAAATAAAGAATCTAATTACAAATGCACACTATAATAAAAATTTCAAAGGCTAAATATACATCAAAAACACACCCAGTTTAAAAATGGCAGGGATGGCATTAAAAGATCAATACAACCTTGTTTCCATAATGGTCCCCCCAGAGGTGTCTATGAAAGAAAAGTTTCTACATAACTTTCCTAATTACTTTGCAACACTACATGGACGACACCATGGGGAGCGAAGACAATGACTACCTAGAAATTCTTCATGTAAGATCAATGCTCTGTTTTCAGTTTTACAGACTCCCCATCGAAGACTTTCTAGCAGACAAAATTCCTTAGATGGGCTAGATTGTGGGTGAAGCGAGCAAAATTGAGGTCCGGGGGCTTACCTCGGCAAACGGCATTTTTCTTGAAGTTCAAGTTGCAATTCACATACTTCAAAAGCTCATTTCACTACATAACGACCAACGTTTTGGCAAATCACGCTGCACAAGGGAGTCTTCGTTCATGGTTTCACGAGTCGAAAATGTCAAAATCATGAAATCACACGTTAAAATTAGTCAAATAATGCTTCACGTACAAATATGGAGGAATTAACTGTAATTTCAAATTAACTCTACTTACCCTACTTACCAGTTCTGATAACAATTTAAATTCTGAACACGCCTTGCTGGCATGAGTCTCTACGCTCTTTTTTAACTTATGATTTCTTGAATTATTTTAAAAAATAAAACCTTCCTTGTCACTATACCGACGGGACAGTTCAGTAAAATACGCGTCTGCTTCACTATCCTTGGAAACCGCTATTTGTAATGATTGTAAAGTTAACAGAGTTCAACTTTACGTTTCTTTGAAACAGATTTGTCAAGATCTCTTTCAGCACCAGCAAGTTTCACATGTTCTTAAGTGCAGCATGTATTTTTGTTAATGCTCTCCTCAAGTCCTTTTTTCAACACTTAAATATTTCGTGGCTGACGTCATCAGAAACTAAAGAAGTCGTCATCGGAAGTCAACAAAGCAAATGTAGCTAATGAATGTACGTTACCGTATGTTCGGCCGTTTGAATTTCAAGGGAGGCACATGGAAATTTTGAAAAGAGTTTCTTGCCTTCTTCGTTGAGTTTGAAATTTGGTCAAATGCATACTTTTGCAGACAGGGCTGTGCAAGGATATTAGGGAATGACACTGCAAGGCCACTTTTCATTAAGCTGGAAAAAAGAGCAGTTTTCGTTATCGAGGGCATGTGCTCACATTGCCTCTGGTTCCTACGTCTCTGGGTGCTAGAAATTTTTTTAAGTTATTCTTTGTCGTTATACTTATTTTTCGCTGTTAGTCTATATCTTCGTTTGAAAACACCGCTGATACTTTTTCCATGATTAACTAAGCATAAACGTGCTATTTCTTGGGCGTAAACATTTTCCTGTTTGCGCTACAAACTCATTTCATACAACAATTTGCTGTGGCAAAAATCTTCTCAAATTTTCTTCTGCAAGAATTTGATTGAGTAACCCCCTTGGGTTTGAATCAAGCGAAGACTTGCACACAAACCATTGAAGACATTCTTTTCAAATATGCAATGATGAATGTCTGGCCAAAAAATAACAATTATTTCAAGTTTTTAACAGTTTATTTCCCATCTGTTTCGTTACCACGGGTTATTTAATTACTCAGATCTAAACTTTCATCATTTACTTTTTACCTAGACATTCTTTCTTCTTGTCTTACGTATTTTCCTGTTGGTCATAAAGCTTTTGCAAACAGTGCCTCTAAGGCCCTGTTTATATGAGGAAAAACGCCTCACCTGCCAGACCAGGGGCTGAGAGGCGACGTAAATTCCAGTCACTGTTTATATGAGATTTATCACCTTACCTGTCAGCCTCGGGGCTGAGAGGTGAGGTGGAGTAAAGTCTCTCTTCCGTAAAATCAGGCTGAACTGACCAATGAGAATAAACGAATAAATTCAATTCACCTCACCATACCGGTGGTGTTTCGTTTATATGGAAAAATCTCACCTCACTTAGGTGAGATTCCACCTCTAGTGAGGTGGGACTTCACTATACCTGTTGGGTTGCGTTCGTCATGTAAACGCGAAATGAAAAAACAAAAGCAAGTGAGGTGTCCGCATACAAAAAAGGCTCTAACAAGCGCATATGCTTATTTGTCTCTTTGAAATGTACGTAGGCACTTTATGCGACGCAAACCCGTAACCTTATGAGAGATTTTTATCAGTATTTGACAAAGACCGAAGCCATAGAGGCCAAAACCACTGGCTACTACCTGGTTTTAGCCCCAGTTGTGTACTTGGTATATCTTGCTAGCATCTTAGTATATCTTGTTAACATCTAATATCTTGCACACCTTCCCTGGTAATCGTTTTCGCCTCTTTTTTCTAACGCCATGTATCAAAGGAAGGCAATTTTTCTAAAGCCTGTTGTCAAAAGTGCTATTTCGTTGCTTTCCTATGAATCTTTTACGTTTTGGAATATCCTTTTTGCCGATTTGTTCTAAAAGCCAGCTGTCATTTTGAGGGAAAAATTCTAAAGCCGACTGAAAAAATTGTTTCTTAGAGTGCACACTCCAGTGCAATTGAAAGTCAAGTAGCCACCACGGGGGTTTTTGGTTTCCCGTACGTGTTCATTGGTTTTGCCTGGCTTCCTGTTATCATAAAAGTACAAATATTCTTCATAGCTGAATTTCTTGCAAGCCATAGCGGCCCAGGGGGACACTCAGCACATACGCAGACGGGGGTCAGTCCAAGAAAAGTTCAGGCAACCCAGAAATTTCACTTCAGCTTCATTGCAACCCAAATATATCAGCTTATTTTATACTTAGAAACCTGTACATGAACATAAGATATCCTGAAACAATGCAAACAGAGGTCAGGATTGCCTCTAGCGAACTCAGAAATATCAGTTAAACGATTTTTGGTATCAAAAAATATATGGAGATAGTTTTAGTTTTATTTGGACCCAAAAATATCGGACTTACCTCCCCGTATGTGCATGTGCTGAGTGCCCCTCCCCCTGGGCAAAGAGAAAGAGAGAAAGAGGAAGAGCATTATAGATAATACTTTGACTTCACTGCAACCAAACGGCTGATTTTCCACGATTATCCCCTGATAATAGAATATCAAAATTCATATATAAAATTGAAACATATGTTGTATATAATGTATATGTCACATCAAATCTGTTACCTCTTCTTGCTCTTCTAGTATAGGCATCTAATTTCTTTGTTAGCTTTACCTCAGTACCAAACTTTCTCTGCAAAGGACATGTTGATCTGCATTACAGCCGATTGCGATTAAAATGCAAATGAAAGTGAAATGCACGTGAAAGTGCTTACCTGTAAATTTAAGTATCCACCCACTTATTTTTCTAAGTGGCATTCACATTGTTTTACAACCTCGTCCCCAGGGCCTTTTGTCATATTGGGACGGAGACGAAAAGGCCCTGGCATCGGCTGGTCACATGACCATCAAAACACCCTCTCTCAGTGGGTGTCATAAATTATAGAAATTATAATGTATGCAAGATTTTAGGCCACAGCTACACTGCTGCTATACCCGCTGTACCATGGCGGGGACAGGTAGCAGCAGACAGCCAAAATTTCTGTCAGTTTTTCAAAGGTTGTCAATCGCACTATCGAATCATGATCAGGGGCGGGACTGGCAGTAGAATTGGGGCCCGGGCGATTCTGCGGTGAAGGGGCCCGAAACGAAAGGCGAAACCGAGAGAAAAATTTGCAGGGCACTTACTTGGAAAAATTTTCGGAGACACACACACCCTAGATCGGTCTCGAAATGATATGAAATGGTTTCTATACGAGTTGCATGTTGCTATCTACTTTCTCAAGTGATGTTTTGACAGACCCGTGAGAATCAAATTCATATTGTGGGGGAGCTGTAAATAGGTTATAGGTACGAGCCCAAAAAGTAGAAATGGGGGTCCGGGGGCTTGCCCCCGGGAAAAATTTTCATGACCACACCCTTTAGATCGTTGGAAAACGCCCAACTTTTGGAAGATTTGCCATTTAAAGCATCAGAGCATCACGAGTGATGGGGGTCCTTCCCTTAAAACGTGAATGATTGCAATTTCACGAGTGGATTCATTATTTTTGAAGCCCACAATGTAGTAAAAAAGTGATCATTTGATAAATTTTGGCAACTTCCTGGAATAAAGACAAGTTTAGATCTTCATTTCCATGTGTTTGGCTTTCACAGCCTTTTTACTTGAGAAATGAACGAACTTCTGCATAGTATTGGGGGCTGAAGCCCCTCAGCTCCTCGTTTTCAGCGGACCTATTTGGAGGATGCAATTTTTTAAATAGACCCAGGAGTATCCAGAAGTTGAAGGCGAAAACAGCAATCTCAGTGGCAATGCCAGCCATCGAGAACCCTGGAGGACTTGCACAAATTGGGGTCCGGGGGGCGAAGCCCCCGGAAGAACTTTCATGGCCATGCCCGTTTCGTTCTTGGGAAATGCCAGATTCATCGCTGAGGAATGCCTTTATTTGTCCTCAAACTTCAAGGTTTTACAACCCATGAAAGGGAATGCTTTGCTTGCAACGACAGACATTCCTGGGAAAACTTTTTAAAGTAGAGCATGAAAATCGTCTACAAATGATCTTTTTGTCAAATCATTTACTGTAAAATCTTTTGCGTTATTGTTCTTTTGTCTTTTCGGAAAATTGGAAACTTTCATACCTGAAAACCATTATTACTTCACATTTCAAATTTCTAAAAATGTTAAATACTTCTACCTTTTCTCTAAACACCTTATTCATACCTCAAATACCCCTAAAAGGGCCTCCTACATCGCTGTAAATCGAGTGTCGATATAGGTAGAAGTATTGTTTGAAATCAACAGACTTGCAAGGGCAATAGGTAAAGTGAGAAGGGGCCTTGCTTACAAGACATCATCTCGACTAGGTTTTTATTGGGCCCCCTTGGCCAGAGCTGCTTCAATTTCGTCAAGTTCTATCTACGTTTGCAGATTCCCCAGTTCACCTACCTATCGAAAGTAGTTCAACACAGACGAGACAGCGCCAACTGAAATTTCGTGTCACCCTTATCTTAAAAATTGGGGCCCACGTGCACTCTTTGGACATCTTCAATTGTTAGACAAACAAAAATCGTTGCTGAAAGAAATGTTACAGGTCCCTTTATAACTAATTTTCGTTGATTTCAATTGGTTGCTTGGCCACTGTCAAAAGTTCGTCCAAAAATTAATAGTCTGATAGTCCGGGTCCTATTGTCCAGAATACGGATTCCGTTCTCACATTCTGTTAATTCTTCCATTCCTCGACGTTCTAGACCAGAATTTCTCGTAGAATTCAAAAATCGATGTCTCCAGATCAAATTTTTAATGACGTCATCATGACGTCATAGGTCTTAGGTACGACGTCATGACCCGTAGTTTTCCCAAAACAAATGAAGGCAAGGCAAGTTTTCGATGAACTATGATGCATTTTAAGCTCCAAAATATTTATCTTAATGATTCAAGATAAAAATATTTGCAGCTTATCAAAAATACTTGTGGTAACGTGACGTCACAATGACACCAGGTTGTTAAGAAAGTAACAGATACGAACTTTAACAAAAAGTTCTTTTAATTGTTATGAATTTATAAAATAAATTGAGCATTAAAAGCTTAGTAGTCACAAGTTTGATCATCGGTTCTGTCTTCTTTCTTTTTCGATATGCATCTTAGTGCTAAAATCCGTATTCTCGCATTCAGTGCAAACAGTTCTATGCAAGACAGTCTCTTACTGTCTCAGGAACATTTGCATATTTCATTGCAGCCACATCTGCCCAACTCTAATATTTCTTCTGGGCTCCTTAGCTTGAACTGGCTTTGCAATTAATGTACTTGTTGTGTTTGCTTTTTGCCAACAAATCTTCGATGTTCGGCAAACTTTGACCTGCTTCATGGGAATCAATACGGCAGCAGCATAATTGGTTCTTCTTATATGGTCATTGTGGGCAGAAGAGTTGAAGCATCCTGCAAGCATCAGATGATCTGTAAAAAGGACTCCATCTGGCTTCAGCAAGGCTATTAACTCCTTTTGATTTTGCACCGCAGAAGACTTTGGCATGCAAATTTCTCCTACGTACATATGTTGTCTTCCCTTAAGTCGTCAAGACCAAGAGAAGTAAACACAGAGATGACATCATTTTCGGCATCAATGAATAGTCTCCACCAAGATCCTTTTCCCCTTCCCACGAAGTCTTCATGTCACATAACAACCAGTACATGCATGAAACTCTGCCAGGGTTAGATATCTATTGAGTGAAATGGTATTTTGAAAATCTCTTACTTGAAAATACTATTGATTGCAAGGTAGATATAAGATCTTGCGGAAAGGGCAGGCGCTCAAGCACATAAGATGACTCGCATATCGGTATGACGATAATAATCTACTACTTGCATGCCAGGATTTATGTTATTAGCATTGCCAGAAAAATTACCATCAATGTATCCACCTCTTCATGCAGGAAGGTCATCAAAAGTTCCATGTGTTTCTTTGTCAGCTGACATTAAAAATGGAACATTGTTCTGGCATAAGTGCTCCCTTAACATCTTTACTATTATGATGCCAAGTTTGTCACTGTTTGGTCGCGTTCGAGAAATTTCTGAAGATGAACTTTAATCCCAGTGCTTTCGTAAATCTGATAAATAGTTGAGTGATCTTTCCTGGTCAATGGTTCTTTGTCATTTCTTTAGGGGAATGTTTCTCGTACATGTCAAAATCGAATCGAAAATCGGTGTTTTTCCTCGCTTCTGAATAAGTTTTATTGTTAGAGCAGAGATGACACGCTGAGATGTCTATAGATGTCTATTGTTAGAGCATCAGCAAAGATCTTGTCCGTTGCTAGTTTCTGAAGATGTGTCGATCATTTGCACAATCACCATTGCATCAATCATTGCACAAGAAGGGCCTTTTGATCATTGATGAATTCTGTAAGCACATAAATTTTGATTTTCCCTAATGACCCGGTATCAACAAGCCATCATTGTTCATGAGACTTCTTACAGTTACACGGAATTTGTTGCCGATCACATCTTTCATATCGATGTGCCTTTGGCTTCTGGTAGTTATTGCTTTTCTATTGAATAGATCTCTATGTTCTTCAAGGACCTGGTTATTTTCTTCCTCTGCAATTTCGATGACTTTTTTCGCAGCTGTTACTCTTATGGAAGTTCGTTCTATAGGTGCCCAGATACTCTTCCCTTGGATTCGGTGAAAGTGAAAGGATCCTGTTTTCTAAGATACCACCTGTTAGGCCTGTGTTACACAATTTGAGACACTCGCGCACATATGACCAAAGTGCAGCCAGAACTACGCGCTTTTCAAACACATACTTTTATAATACATTATTTGAATGGAACTCTCTTAATGAAGAACTGAAAAATTCATCGACGCTCGTAGAGTTTAAGCGCAAGTTAATTACGCGTGTAAGACCAGAGGGAAATCCCATTTATGGCATTGCTAACTTGCAGGGAATTCGATTGTTAACTAAATGTCGTCTCGAATTTAGCTCCCTTAATGAACACAAATTTCGGCATAATTTCGATTGTCTTAACCCTTTTTGTAATTGTGGCATGGCTAAAGAGGATAATGAGCACTTCTTCCTGCACTGCCCACATTTTAATGAATTGCGTCAGAATCTCCTCGGTCAGCTCTCTCGAGTATTGAATAAAGATGCACTGAATTTAGATCCCAAAGAACTATGTCATCTAATGTTGTATGGAAGCCCTTCCCTTTCAGTGATAGATAATAGAATGGTATTAGAAGCAACCATCCAATACATTGAGAATTCCGAACGTTTTAAATAAAGAGGCTGTTTGTGGTGTGGTTTGATTGATTGTCCGTCCGACACGGAGAGGGGTTTCTTAATTACAAATGCAACAGTCGGGCAGTTGGTCTTGCTGGGGAACCATGTATAACCAACCTGACATTGCTATTGATACTATGTTAGCATGCAGGACCAATTCTTTGTCTATAGTCATAGGGATCCGTGTCGGGCGGGCGGCTGATCAGCCATTTCATCAAGCAGCCTCTGTTCTGCTAAGCGATCAGGCTCTTCCCTTTTTTATTTTTCGTTCTGATGTAATCTTTCTTTTGAGTTTAAATTTCCGTAGTTTATTGTTAAGTGTCACTCATTGTGGGAACTCGCTGACTTCGTGTCCTTTCCTGCAATGAGTGGCACAGTAGTTGTATTTGTTATATGTATTAATGCTTTATGTGATAAAAAAAGAAAAAAAAAAAGTCATTTCAGTAGCCTCTCAAACTTATGGAAGAGCAGCATTTGTTATAATGTTGTAAAGACAGCTGTCTTCCTTTTCTTCTGAAAGAAAGCCTTCTCATTCGGATAAGTATGCAATTTGAGGACGAGTTAATTTTGTATCAGGGTAGAGTATCAGTTATCCGCGTGATGTTTTCCATTGTTCTGTGTTGCAATTGATGAAATTTATTTCAAACCTTCGGATAACTTAGCAAGAATAGCAGTTTTAGGTATAACCTCACCCGTTTATTAGGAATGTCTGATTTTCTGACAACTCCCTCTTCAATGTTTACCTGCTCCCCGGCGTGATCGCAACCTTTCATAATTTGAGAAATTTGGTTTTTCTGAACGCAAAAAAGTGCCTTTGTGAACTCTCTTCAGATCAATGGCTCTTCCCTCACTAAAAAGGACATTAGTAAAGAAGACTGGCGATAATCAACGAAACTATATCCTATCCATTAGGCTGCATTCACATTGCTCAATTTTTTGAAAGAGCATAAACACTCGTGCAGAAATCCGCCATATGAATCCTTTACAGTGTTCAAATTACAAAATATTTTTGCAATTTGAACACTGTAAAGGATTTGTATGGCGGATTTCTGCACGAGCGTTTACGCGCTTTCAAAAGATTGTGCAATGTGAATGCTGCCTTAAGCAAAGATTTTTGCACTGGTCTTTGCTACATTCCAAGTGAAATAAACCAGTTGTATTTCCTGTGGCATAAATGAAGGTTAACAGGTTAGCAGGCTTTCAACCATTCTCAAATAGTCTGAGCCGCTATCAGCTATAAAATTGCCAATTGCCCTCAGGTGCCCTAAGACGGCTCGGAGTTCTCCAAGCCTCCAACTGAATCTATACTTTGTAGCTTTCCTTTAAATGTACCAGCATTAGATTTTTTGCTTTAAGGTCAAGAACCAGTGAAATGACTATCTTCGAAGAAGATCCCGTTGTACTAATGATAACTTCCAGAGTTTAATTTCAAAGTTAGAGCTCCTTTCGAAAACGAGGTCACACATTTTAAATAGCAGCTGTCAGTTTGTGAGGACATTTCGTTGCTCCATGCACCGATTAAGTATTTTCAGCATAGGTTAACTTGTGGGGACAAAAATTAATGCTAGCAAGGGATTTATAACAAAAACTTTTAGTGACGTCATCATGACGTCATCAAGATTGAATGACACAATAGGAGAGGGACATCTGAATAGTTGAAGACATCAAATATTTGCCTTCAGCAGATATTTTCACCCTAGATGGGCTATTAGAGACAATATTAACATGAAACGAGGACGCATTTGCAGGAAACAATGTGGTATGACGTCATGGTGACGTCATCGAAAACGGTAACACAAATTCGTTGGAGACATCGATTTTCGAAAACAGCAGAAAATTTTACCCTAAATCATCCGTTCAGAATACAATTAACATGCAGTGAGAACGGATTTACAAAAGGACCCGGACTATGAAGTATTTTCTTCGAGTATAGAAGGGGCCCAAAGGGGCACTTGCTGAGGGGGCCCTTCGGGGCCCAGCCCGGTAGCCCAACTGGCCAGTCCGCCCCTGATCATGATCAATATTTTTGTCTAAAGCCAAAGCAGGTGCTGCGTTTTGAAAGTTTGATCGATGGCTCAGATGTAATCGCAGTTTTGCCAACTGGTCATGGGAAGTCCCTCCTCTTCCAGCTTCTGCCCGATACCCTTCCAACGAAGACGACAAGCAATATTGAGTTGGTCGTTACTCCCCTGAATTCGATCATTGAAGATCAATTGATGGTTTGTTTGTAAGTTCTCCATATTTTCTCAATGACTTCAGGGAAGCTTGCTTTGACCAGATTTCAAATACATTTCGAGTTGAGAGTTACCTGAATTGTTTGTACAAAGGATTATTATTCTTCGTTCATGCACTTCCGAGTAACACGAAAATAATCAAAATGTTATTCCTAAATTACTTTCATTCAGTCTCAGGGAAGTTTCCTTATCAAAACAAATGTACTAAAATGCCGCAGGAAGTTTGACAACGAATTTTGCCAGCGCAAGGTATTGCAAGGTTTTGTTCTCAACCTCGTCCCAAGGGCCTCTTGTCATATTGGGACGTGTCCGTCCCAATATGACAAAAGGCCCTGGGGACGAGGTTGGATTATTCTTAATTTTGAAAGAAATGAATTTCGAAACTTCGATCACAAACGGAAGTGATTTTGACATTCACAACAACAAACCGGTAAGTCATTGATTTGAATTGTATATAATTTATGTGAAAAGCAACAGCCAATCAGATTGCTTAGGTGACCAGCCGATGCCAGGGCCTTTTCGTCTCCGTCTCAATATGACAAAAGGCCCTGGGGACGAGGTTGATTGTTTTATTGATGATGTAAACAAAGCGCCCTGTTGTGTGCACAGGTACACTTCTGAACAGAAACCAAAGCGGTTTTTTGTAGCTCCAACCAGATATCTGCTGATCTAAATCAATTCACCGTTCGCCGTATGCTGTGTTTTGAAGCATTTGTGAATGTTGCTTGCAATAAGATTTCAAAATTTCATTGGCAAGATCGATTAGCCGTTGGCGATGCTGAAAACAGAGCTGAATGTTTTATGGATTACTAATTACTGCAGTCAGTTTTTTCATGCGATTTTGTCGATCTAGAATTAAGGATTAGAAGAAGAGAAAAATCTGCTGCATTGTTTGTTCTTAAGATAGACATTCTGCTATACCGCAATATAGGTCACGTGACTTGGCACCTTGCCAAGTTCTGTGACGTCACTTGGCACATGGCCAACTTACCCCAAATTTGCCCCCTGATAACATGAAACCTATTCCCCTGAAAGATTATTGCAAACGCCACATACCTACAAAACAGACCTAACCAAAGGTTTGCTTGGTCTCCACTTAGTCGAAATTCCCGAGCGGAAGCTGCGGCAGCTAAGGCGGCAATACTATTGGAGCTACCAAAGCAACTAAGCAACTCAACAACTAACATGAGACGACATGGAACATAAATAAAGCCACCAAAGCAACTAAGGCCAATAACGCAACTAACACTACAAACAAGCTAATGCAACTAACGAACGCAAGTTAGCTACCAACGTAAGTAAGGCCACTAAAGCAACTAAGCCCACTAAGACAACAAATGCCAATAGACATACTAATGAAACTAAGTTCACTAAGGCAAGAAACGCAGCTATATCTACTCAGCAACTACATGAAGGCGGCAACTAACTCGCGAAGGCCGTTAAAGCAACTAACGCCACTGAACTTGCTACCCCAACTAAATCCACTAAGGCAAGACACGGAGCTGGATCTAAGCAGCAACTGCATCCAGGGGCCAGCTAATCCACTACGGCCACTACTAACACCAACAAGGCAACTAACGTCACTAAAGTTTTAACGGAACCAAGTCCACTAAGGACTAATAGACATGCTAATAACACTAAGTCCACTGAAGCAGGAAACGCAGCTACATCTACTTTGCAACTGCATAAAGCCGGCAACAAACCCACAAGGCCACTAAAGCAACTAACACCAACAAGACAAATGACGCCACTAGAGGCGTTAATGCAACGTCCACTAAGGCAAGAAACTAAATTAGCAGTTATATATCTAGAAGGCAACCAATCAACTAAGGCCACTAGCGCAACTACGGCCGCAAAAGGCGCTACGGGAACAAACTCCACCAAGGCAAGAAACGCAATTATGGTTTGTATCAACTTATATGTCGGCTGTAGATGCCTGTGAAAAGAACAATGGAATTTTTGGCAAAGGACTTTTGCGTTATTTCAAATCTCAAGTGACACACTATTTGAGCCAAACTTTAGAGCTACTAGACAACTACAACTTAACTAAGGCCATTAAAGCAACTAACGCCAGCCAAGGAGCAACGGCACCTAACTCCAATAAGGCAAGAAACGCTACTAAATCAACTCAGCTAAGTGAAACAACCAAGGCACCCACAACAATGACGGCAAGTAACTTTTCAGCACACTTGGCCATTTCACGTCACCATGAGGAAGCACACTTCCACGAAAAAAGCAAACCCCACCATCACCCAAATCACCACTATGTGTAGATATACATTTCCACTTAATCACTGCTCAATTAACCGAACTAACACGGAGTTACATTTCCTACTTAAGCACTGCCACTTCTACGAACTACAGCGAAGCTAAAAGGAACGCGGAGGCACGCCGAAGGCGCGCCGAGCGGGCCTAGTTCCTACATACTACATGAACAACAAATCCTGATTGCTACCGGGTGAGTCAGAAAAAGTTTCCACATTTGAAAATTCGTTTAAGGCTATGTTACATTCAAGTAAGTTTTCTGCCAGTAGGACAACCGAGCAGCCGGATAAAAAGCAGCCCCCGGTCGTGTCACTTATCTGTTCTTTGCATAAACCAAACTGAGAAGTGTGCGACGAAACGCGTATTTGGTGCAACAATTTGGTATAATAAGGTTGTTGATGAGTGATTACTTGATCTTCTTGCAGGTTTAACAGCTTTCTCTCCAGTTAAATTCTCTTATATTTTGATTATTTTGATCATTGTTCTTTTACTGGAGTTGATAATGTTTCCCTACAGATAACGAATTTATTGTACGCCCATGGCTTTATTATGATGAGTCCGCTATTTAAGGCTATTTAAAGATTTTGTACGACAAATCGTTTGTTTGCTCATAACATGTTGTTAATATTTAGTTTGTTTTAATTGTTAGTGGTAAGTTTTGCCTCAGCAAACTTTCCAAGCTTGACATGTCCTCGATTTGCCTTCGAAAAAGAATAACAGGTTTGTTTGCTTACGTTTCATTCGTAGGGACAAGTGCCAGGGACCGCGGAGCCGGGGGGATGGGGGGGGCTTTAGCCCCCCCAATAATTTTCAAGAGATAGTTTTTAGCTTTTCCACAAATTTTGTTTTTATGATTAAATATCGCCATTTGTTTTATTAAAATCTTAACACCCTTATTTTCGAGTGTCTGTATACCCCCCACAGTACCGTTTCTCATGCATTTATCAGAAATCAAGCTAAGCAGAATGTTTTAAAAGCTTTTCTCAAATGAAATACGTCCAGTAGCATTATGCCAAGATATAGTACAGCTTCAAATACCCAAAGTTTTAGAAAGCGATAAGTAAAATACTTTCATGATTTGCGGCTATTTTTTAAGCAAATTTCAGTTCCTGAAAGATTGCTGATGAGGTGAGTTCTCCAAACCTGTAAATCGCAGAATGCTAACCCGGCAACAAGCAACGAGTGCGACGACAAATTTTCTTACCAAGACGTCTATCAACTCAGTTTCGATCTCTGAAATGTCCAAACAAATATAATTTAGCAATTCTTAATACTCGTATGAGGAGCACAGAAAATATAAACTCTATCGACGTTCCAACAAATTTTTATCAATAGACCCACAACGGTATACAAAAGTTTCGAAAATTTGAAAAAAATCATTAAATTTTTCAGTGCTACAAAATTAAAGATTGAAATAGTGTTTACGTGGTTAGGTTCTCTACGTTTAAAATGTTTGCTTCTGAAAGTAGAGAAAATGTGTTTCCATATCATTATTTTTCGGAGATAATAATTCCACGAGATTGGGAAAGTTTTTTTAACTTTAGTCCTTTAATTCTAGGCTGAATCTTTTCGCAATGGAAAATAAAATGTAATACAGTACATCTCTATAAATGATGCTTTTTAATGTTATTTAGTGATTGGATATGCTGATGATAACTGTCTTTTCCAAGGCGAGTTTGCCTGTGGAAAGGGGCGTTGGTCGCATTTATATACAAAGTACAGGGCGTGGTCATAGAAAATTTTTCTTGGGGCTTCGCCCCCAGACCCCCTCACATCCTCTGTTACTTTTAGCCCCACCCAATCCAAACTGTGCTCCGCGGTCCTTGACAAGTGCACAGACATTTGTCCGTCCGACGTGAATTAAGTAGGCTTTTCACCAATTGTCGGTGAAGTCTGAATAACCTCCTTCGAAAAATCGTCTGGATAGAAGGACAAATAGACTGCAAAAGCAGAACAGCGAACGTCCTAACTTCACACAAGACAACTTGTATCTCTAAAGTTAACTTTTTTTGCGAAAGGGTTTGGGCGCAGTTGTTCCTCGCTTACTATGCAGCCAGAACAGTCAGGTAGACAGGCTTCAAGCCCAGCATGAGCCCCATCACTTGACGATTATGACAAGTGGTCGCAGATTTGATCGGGACTTCTTCTGCAATAGGAATCTTCTTCTTGTACATCTGCGATTCCATCGCTTGGCGCAAAACATTAGACCTTCACTTTCACATCCCTCCCTTGATTCAAAACTTTTCCTACAAACAAATACTTTACGACAAAATCTTTTCTGCACTTTCTCGCCAAAAATAGCCAAAAACAACGTTGAAAAAGATTGAGGCGAGCGAATACCAGGACAGTTAAATAAAACTCAATTTACCATACCTAAAAGTTTTCTTCGAGAGCCAACTTCAGACACAGCAGCTTTCTTGAAGATTCTCCTTTAATTCTTGTTTAATTATTGCAGTTTACCTCTTTTATTGTATTATTTTCCTTCTCTTCCTCGTAAAAGTTTACCACAATTCACAACAACCAGTTGTATTGAATTTATTTGTACAATCAATTTATTTACAACGTTCTGCTTCTCAATTCACAAGTAATGAACGCAATTTTCTTGTTACCATGGATTTATTTGCAGTTGCATTTAATCTCCCCACCTGTGTGCCTGTGCTGGCCTAACAATTGAGAATTATCCTGAATTCATTTTGTCATACTGCAGGCAGAGACACAGGTGCGCTTCATTCTTTCGTCGACCCTGGCCTAAGTGCGTTGGGGAGATAAAACATTTTGTGGTTTCATGCCAAAAAGAACACACTTATGTGTTGTAAGACGTTTTTGTTTTTCTGTGAAAACTGTGATAAAACTTGCACGAGGAGTCGTACTTTATTACATAAGTTAGGGATAAAGCCCATATAATCTCTAACTTATGCAATAAAGTACAACTTTTAGGGACTGAACGAGAATGTTCTTTAAAATGAGTTATATTTCCTTTGCAGAACAAAAGTGAACAAAAGAAATCAGCTGGTTCCCTCTTGACTCGTGTCTTTTCCAAAAGAGCCAAAGCAGTTTACGAGATGATAAGATGATAAAGGCAGTCCCAATGGGCATGGTCTTAGAACTTGCAAACATGTGCAAAAAGAGCAAAAATTTTATCACAGAGCTTTGAGTTGACGTTTGTTCATGAAGCGTTTGGTTTTGTTGGTTTGTTTCTTTCCTCGATAGGGTTCATCGCAGTCAGTGATCTCATTTTTTTATATCACTCAATTACCTAACTACACTAATTACAAAATTACTCTACTACACTACCAAAACGATACCGCAAGAAGTACAAGGCTGTGTCTACCCCCATCCTGCAAGATAAAAACTAAAAGTAAGTATGAATGGAAAGAAAAGGAAAAGAAAACCAAAAAATACACCCAAATCCCCAAGAGCTTCCAGCTGCTTTGCAGTTTCAGTGATTTCATTGACGCTAATAACTGCTTGTGACCAGGGGTGGCGCCAGAAATTTTCCGACAGAATGGCTGGAGCTTCCGACAGGGGGGCTAAAATGACTGAAAAATGGTGTTTCCATGCGTCATTTTGCCAAATTTCCTCCGACGAGAACCCAAAATTTCCTCTAGATGCCTCCGACGGGGGCTGTAGGTCCCTAGCCCTCCCCTGGCGCCAGTCTTGCTTGTGACTTACAAAAGTATCTGGACTTTCTAGAAACTTTCTTTAATAAAATTTGGTTGAAAAGAATATTGGAAAGAAGGGCCAAATTGACAAATCGAACACCTGAAGGCTCTTGAGTGTTTATCGAGCACATTTTGTCCAGGCCCAAGATAAAATCTTATCTCTCGGCACGTGGTAAAACTAAAAAAGCACAATGTCACTCCTACCTGTTCTGTGTCTAAATATAGATTTGGATAAAGATTACCAGTAAAGCACATGCTTTTGAAAAGGAGAAGGATCATTCATTCCTATATATGTAATGCAATGTTCGTCTATGACAGAGTGACAAACAATATACAATTGCAAGCATGCATAGACATAGGAACCGGGGTGCACTGGGGGCGCTGGGGGCACGTGCCCCCAAGATTTTGTAGTAAACAAAAAAGGACCCTTTTATTCTTAGAAATGTCTCTTTTTTGTTAAGGAAAAAGTACCTTCGTAGCGTCGTGCCCCAAAGTTTGAGATGCTTCCTACGTCCAAGCAGACTTATGTCAGACCTTGAATATGATGTTTTTGGCAGACACTTTGAATTCCGTCATATTTCAGGTAATCCCTTGTATGATCTCGTTGAGACAGTTTCAGATGGGACACAGAATTTAGGATGTCCTTTAACACTTTAAGAAATTGTTTTTCATATTCCATCAAAAAAATTGCAAGAAGCATTTTGATTCTATCTAAAACTGCTATATCATGCCACAAGGACGACAACACAGGGAGCAGAAGACAATGGCAAACGATGTATACACATTGTATGAAATTTTGTAGTACAATTCTGTGATCGTTGAAATATAGCACTGAGTTTGAGATACCATTTTTATTTCTTCAGTTGTCAGAAGTTGACTGACTAAGGGGTCGCTCAAAGTAATGAATTGTTCCCAGGCAGGGTAACTTAACTTGGGGCTTGTACTGTTACGAAAGCATAAAGCTCGAAGGAACTATCGAAGGTGGCAACTGCGTGCTCCGCGAAATCGATGAAAATGTCCTTACGGATCCGCGTGAATCAGCAAAAGAAACAGCTCCTAAAAATCTACTAGCGAACTATATGCAAGCGGCGAAATATGTACAAAAACGATTGATAAGTCTTTCTCAAGTCTCAAGAACTTTCGACCTCGTCAAATCTCTAACAATAATGTCTCAAAAAGAAATACAAGCTCGCTACGCTTGTCTTCATCTCTAAACTCGACTCAACTCAACTCTCCCCTCTCTCTAAAGGTCACGTGTTACTAACATTTACGCCATTTCACAACATGTACCATCTTTAGGGTACCTTATCCATGATAGAGTCCGGATTTATGGATATGGTTTTCAAGACATTTCCCGGATTTATGGGTATACTTTTCAAAAATTTCTCCGGATTAATTGGTAGTCTTTTTACGATTTGAATGGAACAACCCCGCATCTTGGAAAGTCAAATGACCCCTCCCCTGCGGGGAGTTGTGTTTTGGCCGAATTCTTCCGAAAGTGCATGTGATCTGCACTCGCCGTTGTGATCTTACAAATCAGTTATTAGCAAGCGAATTCGGCTGCAATATTGGTTATTGGCTATAAAGATCTGGTTTTCGAATTTTTCAATTTTTGAATTGTCTAATGGAAGCATTTGGTATTTCATATTGGTATAAAGTCAGCAAAAAGTGCCAGTTTCATCGGCTATTTCCATCCACAAATTACGGCTATTTAGCTATTTAGGAGATTTGGCTGTGGAGAAATTTCAAAGTTCCAAGCAAGCAATGAGTACAAGACGCTGCGAAGGCAGAGTACTTTCGCGCGCTAATTTTCATTTCACGTGACTTTCATCATTTCAAACGAGGACATGCTAAATTGGCCTTTGCCCCTTCTTTTGCCTTTGCGAAGAAAACGAGCAACATTGAGCAACACAAGCAATTTCGAGAAAAGAAAGTGATAGAAGAGCAGGGAAGGTAAGATGTTGGAGTTTCATTCTGTGTTGTATGATCATGACATGGATTGGTACTTGTCACGCGTAATTCAAGACTAACTGATTTTATTTTATCACTGTGCAGCCACCACGACAAGTGAATTTTATCGACAAGTGCAGCCACGCTTGCATGCAGCCAAACAAAACAGAAGCACCAACAACCCAATACAATGTTGGGGTCGCACCTCCTTACTTTTATTCATTTCGTAATTTTTACCACTGAAAATTGGGTGGATTTACGGTCTTTTTTCAAAACCTAGAGTTTTTACTTGTTGTCCGCAGACGTCTAGACTGGAGGTGTCCACAAGACTGGAATGGAATATAATCCTTTGCATCATTGTGGTATTTCTTGTTGAATTCCTCCAACATCTTTGTCTGCCTATCTCTGCCTCTGCTAGGCACAACATTTTCATGAAACAACAGGGGAAACAATAGGCCCAGTGCAGAGGCGCCAGAAGGAAGGCGAAGCGGCGGGGGCAGCCAATCAAAAAAGGCACTGCAAATCGGAGAACTGACACACTACTCTCCTAGCCATTTCCGGCATTTCTCTGGAAAGTTCTTATCCTACCAACCTGCCACATACTCATCAACTCTTTTGGCCTCTTTTTAAAAAAAGAACCCTGAAAACCATCTTTTGACAGAGGTGAATCGCATTTGCAGAAGCTCAACAGGCCAAAAGTTTCAGATGTAGCGGATATACGAAAAAGGTTTCTTCGAAAAAGGCACTTCCTGCCCCCATGCTGCCCCTGTACCATCAGGGCAATGGGGCCAGCTGCCCCCATTGCCCCCATTGCCCCCGTGCCTCCGGCGCCCTTGGCCCAGTGTCCTATTTGTAGCTTTTTTATGAATTTAATATAAAGGTGTACAATTTACAAATTGCCTTAAGATTACAAACAGGCTACCTTACCAGTCTTATTGCAAAAGTATGCCAGCATACCAATATTGGAGATTGCAGTGCACCACAGATATGTGGCACGACATGCGCCGTTTCGAGTCTGGGTTGTGTGAATGCATTGTAGAGTCCATTCAGTTATAATTCTGTAGATGTCTTTTAGGAGATCTTTATCACCAAATAATAAAAGCTGCGTCAAAATTTCATTGGAATGATTGATATTATCCAAATTAGTAGCAATGCAAGAACTCCAGCTAGAAGGTTTGGCGTTGAACCTATAACAAGGGGCAAAGCAACAAAAAGTGCGCCTTACTCTCAATGCCATCCTTAGAGCGGCACATTGGATTTATGGTATCTCTAAAATTGTTCCTGAATTTGTGACTGTTTAATTTGTTCAGACCTCCTCTAAGGATGAATTCCATACTTTGGAAAGTATCTACACGGGTATTGTGGAGCTCCACTTTCGATATTGCTGCTCTGTTTGGGGCTGCGCCGGTTCAACTGAAATTAATCAGCTGCAAAAACTCCAGAACCGTGCTGCTAGAATTGTAACAAACAGCAGCTTTGATGCCCCGAGCAGCCAAGCAGTCCACTTATCAAAAGTCTGGGTTGGAAGACCATTCAAGAACTCATTCAAAATGAGTCTCGAACAATGGTCTTCAAATCCCTAAATGGGCTGGCTCCGCAATCCTTGTGTAACCTTTTCAAGGGGAGCAAAGCTGTGGAATAGCCTCTCAGCTGAGTCTAAGCAGGCAACCTCTCTAAGTTGTTTCAAACAAACAATTTAGAACTTTTCTTTTGTCAATAGGATTTAGGTTGTAGATAGGATTGTACATAATAGTTTTAATCTTTACTTTTTGTAATTTGATTTTTATTTTATTTTATGGGAGGGTCCCTTGAAAACTGACATCTACAGTATGTTGAAGGGCTACCCTCCCCATAGTTAAACAAATGAAATGAAAAATGAAATGACAAAGACAGATTTAGCAGGGGGCGGATTTTTCAAGAATAACTTTCTCTTGAAGATAGCTACTTGTTCTGTAGCTTCACTCAGCTGAGTCATCTCAGAGGATTGATAACACAGACTGGTATTATCAGCATACATAGAAAGAGCAGAATCTTGGATGGCCTCTGGGAGATCATTGATATAGGTCAGGAACAGTAGGGTGCATGAACATGTCCAGTGCATGCATCCGGTGGCACACCAGTTTCTAGCTCCCCAGTTTGTGAATTAATGCAATTGACCCTATAGACCTTTTACAGCTGCACTTATTCTTTGTGCAGAAATTGAAACTTAGAGTTGATTTTTGCTGTCATTCATTGCCAAACCTCAACATTTACTGGTCATTTATGAGTGATTAACTCTTGTTTTAGACCAAATCAAAATGATTAATGCAGATGATGAAGATGATTACCTGGTCAATTCAGCAAGAAGTAGAGGGAAATTGAAAGCAAGGGTTTTCCTTCTCCTTGTTATGCTCTGTGTATTTGGGGTGGCTTTTGTTGCTGGTTTTTTCATGGAAAGGTCATTGCGTGCAAAGAGTCCAGAAACAAAACATTCAAAACATGTTGATAATGAAGAATTTCATCGAATTGTGAAAAGTGAGATGAAGGCTACGGAAATAAGAGATAATTTGAAGTAAGTCCTCTATGTCAACCTCTTGCTTTCATTTACGAATATTGGGCTAAGATTTGAGAGTTCTTTATGGTGACCAAATATTCTCATAGAACAGTGAATCAATGTTTTTCCACCTTTTGAAATTTACTTTGGTTTACTGTCACTGACTTTATTTGAAGCAACAAGTTCTTCTGGGGCCCACTTTGTTTTGGTCATGTGCAGGCCTGGTGCATGCTGGAAGGAGTGCTGCTCCTCACAAGCAGACATTATACTTAGTTGAATTGTATCAAGAAAAAGCTGCTGTGATGGCAGGCTGTACATTGGATCTTACTTTAACAAAAGGCGCTTGCAGCAAAGAACAAGTGTAATGTATTTGAAGGAAGGGACACCCCAGCCACCATTCTTTGGATTAAACATTGATACTGATAAATACTGTTAAAGACAAATGACCAAGATATAAGGCAACTTAAATCAAGGGTCTGGGCAATCTAAATATAGTCTGTTGTATTCCAGTGTATTTGATGATCTCAAGAGATTATCAAACCAACTGGACAAATGATGACAGGCGCCCACCTTGTGCTCTGTTTTTAAACTAGACACTACCAGGTGAATCAAAGAAAAGTTTAGGCGTTTGGAGGGAGGGCTGTGGAATAAAAAGTATGTGACTGATATTCAAAACTAAAGTGTTAGTCTATCAGTCAAAGGCTAACTTAGATGAGAAAATTTTTTTTGGTAAAATCAAGCATCTTTAAGACTCAACAACAATCAAAATGTTTGTAAGGAGTTTGTATGGGAATCGAGAATTCCACATTCCACTCCGGTCCATGATTTATGTGGCATTGAAGTTTACATTGCCAGTTTGAGATGCTGAATTCCAATTTCAATAGAAGGTAAATCATGGACCAGAATGGAATGTGGAATTTTTTATTCCCAAACATGCCCTTTACCAGCATTTTCCTAATTTTGGGGTCTGTAAGATGAGGGATGCTACCAAACAAAATTTTCTCATCTAAGTTGACCTTTGACTGATAGATAAACATTTCAGTTTTGAATATCAGTCACATACTTTTTATTCCACCGCCCGCCAAACGCCAAAACTTTTTTTTGACTCACCCGGTATATATCTATTGTTTGTCTTTAAAGTGAGTACAAAGACCAGCATGCTTTGCGTGAAGTCAACAACTTGCTCTCCACAGTTTCTAGAATATCTGACTGTATGAAATTCACAAATACGATTGCAAAGGCTGCTGGTCTTTGTACTCCCTATCACTGTTTTATAGTTACTTTGTTATTGCTTCCCAGGCACCTCACATCAGTTCAACATATTGCTGGTTCAAAAGACAGCAACAACCAAAGCAAGGAATTCATATTTAAAAAATGGGCTGAGTATTTGGGCTCAGAGAATGTTGCTTTGAAGAAATATAATGTCTTGCTATCATATCCTAAAACATCTGGCAAAGTGTCAATAGTTGATGCACTGTCAGGGAAGACACTGTTTGTCTCTCAAGCCAATGAGACTAGATTATACAAGGATGAATTTGTTCCAAATGTGGCTGTGCCATTCAATGCATACTCAGCTGCAAAGAATGTGAAGGTATTTATTTTGACATATTGGCAATTCATCTATCACTGCAGGCCTTTATGATGATATTCTTTATGATGACATACATTATGATATTCTTGAGCAATAAACTGTAATTATTTTTATCCAGAACTCTTAGAAAGGATCATTGTGCACATGGCCTGTACTGTATGGAGTGAGTCCAAAAAGTTTTGCCTCGGAAAAATCTCCCTCCAGATTTGAAATTCAGTTCATATTAAATCTTTCTAAGGCTTGCTGCATGGGAGGTCAAAGTGAACTTTGGGCTTTTTAATATTAATGTTTTAATATTTGCGACTGCAGAACATTGCTATAAATTGATTTGAAAGTTTGTCTACTAAGGTTCATTATGTCCTAATTGACAGCTGCCCTAAAGCTTGATTACTACGAGATGGTAAGAATAGGATGTTTGATAAGGCTCTTAATAAGGTTTTTTCTTGACGATATCTTAATTAACAGCTGTAATGCGACTGTTATGATGTGGATGAGGGGTAAACTATTCATAGAAATACGAAAATGTGTAAGTCGAAGTGGACTTGCTAAAAGTCTCTTTTAATGCAGGACATGAATAAAGAGAAACAGCAGGCCGAGAGAGAGAGAGAGAGAGACGAGTCGTTCTCTCCTTCTTTCTTCCTTGCCCTGTGGCTCACTCCATTTTACATCTTGCGACTTGTGCTGTGAAGAGAGAGAGAGACTTGCAGCAAGTCCTGGGTGAGCGATTGCCCTCGAAGCCTCTTCTTTAGATCGATTGTTTTACCCTCTGAAACAATAGGTGTTTGTTCCTTCTAACCAAGGAAACTTGTAATTGCCCCCAAGTCCTAGTCACTTAAATGATGCCTCGATTCTATTCATGATAAGTGAATCGTTTATTGTTTGAAATAATATATGGGAATTCGCACGAAGCAGCTTTCAATCTCGCAAATACAGTAAAAATTCCTACCACTCTAGGAAAAGCTCAGACCTGAATTTTTGGAAAAACAATAGGAAAACAATAGAGTTATTAAGGGAGAACAATTGGATGAGGTCAAAGGAAGTATGTCTCTTCAAGGCAGGACTTTATTGTAGCGGTCTAGTGTTTGGCTTGCAAATCACATACTTTTCAGAATTTGTGCTGCTCATTCAGTTATAGCTGTTGCTAGGCCACTGATTATTCAACATGCTGCTGTCAGTGAAGATCATTTAAAAATGTAGTAGATCATGAAATTAAGGATAAGAGGTCTTCATGAAATGAATATCACATCTCCGAAGATTTAAGTTAGTTTCTCTTTTTCATTTGCAAAGTCTCATGGTGAAAATCATGAGATGAGCCCTACACAACTTTTAGTTACTCTACCTTGTAGTGTTCAAACGATGCAGGCACATGTCATATCCGCAAAAGAAATTCTTGATTTGGCGCAACAGAAAGTTTTGGTCAAAAAATGAAAGAGTATTCAGTATTGCTTCAAAAGCGGAAAAATGTTCCGTTTTCGTGGTGTTCGAGTCGACATTATTTCCAAGAAGCATATAATAACGCTCGCCTAAGTGAATTTATTTGGTCTTTGATACAAATACACAAAAAGAGTTAAAACGGTCGATTTCGACCCCGAGGGTACTCCCATTGTGGCCTAGTCAAAGTTAAAGAGGATCACAGCAAAAAGTTTGAAAAATCCCGTCAAATGGTAGTCTTGTTTTACGGAAACCCCCAAATGGTAGCTGACTAAGTAAGTATCAATTTGCGACATAGAAATATTTACAAGTTATTATGATAAATATTAAAAATAGATTCCATGCAGTACTTTGAGGTTAAAAACGTAAGAGGAAAACACCCCTAATTACAGTGGCAGGGATAGCATTAAAGGGTCAAGCTGGCCTTATTTCCATAATGGTCCCCCCTTAGAGGTGTTGGTATAACAGAAAAAGATGAAAAAAAAGAAAACAGGAAAATAAAAAGAAAAGAGGAAAGCAAAAAGAAAACAGGAAAGGACTGACCTAAAATAGGGTCATTGCGAAGCATATATTAAAGAAACTACTTTGAAGTTTTTCACCATATTCCTTTTTAAAAGCTGATGTAACAAATCAGAAAAATTTTAAAATCATTGATGATCATTGTTGCAATGAGCATGTTGCCATATGAAGGCGCATACGTAGTCAAAATCTTATAATTGGCCAGGAATCTTAGAATACCCCCACTTGGTAGTACTTGTTTGACAAATAGGGCCATTTGGTAGCCATTTGGCAAGACCCTAAAACCGACTGGACCTCCTGTTAGGACACAATTGGAGGCCCCCCTGGGGTTTCAACCAGCATGTCTTGCATGCGCCATCTCTAGGTGAAAATTTTTAAAATCAAGGTTGTTAGAATCGCTCTGGTAGCTATTTGCGCCTCTAAATACAATTATCATGTCATCGAACTAGCCAGTCGTTATGCACAAGAATCACGATATAATAACAACCTCGTCTTGATTTTTAATACATTATTGCAATTTGAGAAGTCATTGGGGCCCCATTTGATCATGAATGTGGCAGAGACCTGAAATTGAGCCATATTTGAAAAACTGAGTAATTATTCATGGGCCCCTATGGCCATGGGCTCCGGGTTTGCGACCCCCTCTGACCCTCCTCTCCTTGGCCCTGGGTAGACCTCTCTTGTTTCCAATTCATGGGCCATGAAGATTACGACACCATACACATGCCTCATGCAAAGTACATGGTTAAAACAGACCTTTAAGTGGCCATAACATGATATAATTTTGATGAGTTTTCAAAAGATTTCATCTCTTATTGGGTCCTTGTATAGTAGATAGCTGACTAATTGCTTTGTATGATTGATTGATTGATTGATTGATTGATTGATTGATTGATTGGTTGATTGATTGATTGATTGATTGATTGGTTGATTGATTATTTTAGGGCAAGCTTTTGTATGTCAATTATGGAACAGTAAAAGATTTTGGAGACCTGGAAAAACTTAACATCAGTTGCAAAGGGAAGATACTTGTTGCTCGATATGGCAAGAATTTCAGAGGTAATAAGGTATGTGATAAATTCATTGATATCAACTGTACAGTAAAAGATGATGCTATACACCCTATTCACAATGACGTCAGTTCTTTGAAATGCCTCATTCGCCTCGAGATTATGCGGAGATATATCCCAAGCGCGTGCAATGCTCTCATACACGCATGAATTAGTTTTGTACGGGTATTCGCATCGAAATGGGCATGGTGTAGATTTATCGCTGCATTGAGATTTGCGTCGTTGGCCTCGATTTGAAACTAATTGTGAATAAGGTCTATCCGTTTAAAGACTTATTGTCAACCATGATCCTTTGCGTGCCGAATGAAGAGCAAGGTAACCCGAATTTTGGCCAAAACGACTCACAGATAAAATTTCACACACTGGTGGCACGAAGTTTAATGAGCCAGCCCAATTTTCAACATTGCATTCGAAAACGAGGAATTGTGCTGGTAGACATATTTCATTATTCAGAAGATTCAAAGCACAGGAATTGTTCAAAAGCTTACAGTCCTTTTTAAAGGGAGTGTGCAATGGTAAATATGCTTCTCTATAAATAGAACAAAGAGAATGCGCAAACACAGCATTGTTTCTTCAGCTATCGATCATTAACAACACGTGCGGACCATCAATTTCAATGGGCTATATTTAGATTTTTCTGCTCTGTGCAAATGCAGGCTTATATCCTTGCACAAACCCTTTAAGGTCCCGTTCACACTGCTCCGTTTTTGTTAGTATCCGTTTTTGTTGCATCGAAGCTACCCGTTCACCGTTTTTGTGCGTTCACACTGATCTGCCTGATAACAAAAATGCAGCGAAAAACATCCGTTTTTGTGCGTTCACATTGCTCCGTTTTTGTGAAACCCATTGTTAAATCTTGGAGCGTTTTCAAAAACCCCCGTTTTTGTGTATTCACATTGATCTACAGCGTTTTCAGAAACCTCCGTTTTTGTGGATATCCACTTTTGACTGCGTTTTCGAAAACCTCCGTTTTGTGGCGTTTTTGTGCGGATCAGTGTGAACACAATTCCAAAAACGGAGGTTTTTCTCTCCGTTTTTGTACAAAAACGGAGCAGTGTGAACGGGGCCTAAGCATGGTTCGCACTATAGCCAAACTAGTTAGAAATGCGACAGAGAAAATTTGGAATCATTTTTGGTGTCAGTTTGAGATTGAAGATATAAAAACGAATTTGAACATATCAACTTGTCAGAATTCTCTATCGAGCAAAGCTCCTTGCATTTTTGATAGCTCAAAGTGAAGTCAGTGTTAAGTGTGTATTTGCACGCCTTAATTATATCTTCAACCAAATAGGTTGCACTCGCTGAAGCTGCTGGTGCTATTGGCATGATAATTTATACTGATCCAGCTAATTATGCAAGTGGTAAATCATCATATCCTGATTCATGGTGGATGCCTGCTGATGGTGTACAAAGAGGGACAGTAAAGTTAGGTGATGGAGATCCTCTAACCCCTGGATACCCCTCGACTGGTATGTTTTACTTGTAACGCATGCTTTGCTTTGCATGTTTCTTGATCATTGTCCTCGAAACACCATCTTCTTTCATTTTTCGTCATTTTCATTTAAAGCGTGATATTTCTGAGAAATGTGCGCGATATTTCACTTAGATATACAGGGTGTTTCAGAAAAAATGCAACCCACTAATAATTGAAATCTTGAGAAATTGATAAAAATGTGAGTAGATGTAATGTATACTGCCTGAAAGTACAATCGTTCTTTTTTCTAATGATAAGTAGTTTGCATACATTAATGGAATTATTCATCATTTAATTTATATTTTAGTAAGTATGCCCAATTTCAAATGCAGCATGCCATAAGAGCAAACTCAACGCCGTTTTACAGTAAAAACTACGAAACAAATTTTGTCAAAATATTTCAGGCCTAGAAGCACATGAGGTGATGTTTTAAGGAAGGAAGAAGGCAAATTTATCCCCATGAGATGCGTTGGTTCATGTTGATAAAATACGCTCTCACAAACCTATTCAAATGCCCTAATGCTTTCTGGAATCAGAAAAAGGAGATACTCATGAAAATGTCAATTAAATAACGAAAGATTCAACTAATCCACCCAACCTGGATATCATTAGAAAGGAGATAGATTGTACTTTCAGACGGTATGCGTCAAATGGATCCAAATCTTATCATTTCCTCGAAAATCTCGAATTAAAGTGGGTTTCATGTTTTTTGAAACACCCTGTAGTAAACACCAGTGTATGCGGACCTACAATATCAACCTGGCGTGTTGTACAGTGAGAACAATGAATTGGTTTTGAGTCTAATTTGACAATTTCAGCCTTTACGTTCTTAATCCACTAGGTCCGCATACGCAGATGTTTACGGTACATAAATTCAGGTAACAGTATTCAATTTCCTTCTATCAATAGACTATACTCTTAAGAAATCATCTCTCTGTCAGTTGATACGATTAACCGTTTCATGCTTTGCTTGGTACTTCAAGTTCTCAAAATGTATGAAAAGCAACTTTCTTCCGGATGATAATCATGGGATCTAAACTCTGTATAAACAACGTCAAGCTGAATTTGTTTTTTGGATTTGACTACAGTTTTTTGTCGTTCGAATTAGGTGCTATTTATCTGCGGAGGGCCTGCCCTCCTAAGAAGGCTGGATTTAATTTTGCTGGTACATGAAGTGTTGTTCTACGTTGATTCTATGTTCTTAGGAGGGCTGGTGTGGCCCTCCACTATATGAACAGCATCTTAGCCTTTTCATTGACAACCGTAGCTCCATGTAAGCTCCTAGCTCTTGGACAGCTTTTAAATCTTTAACTTGTTAGGAACCTTACTGATTGTTTGATAAGCAAAACATCTACTGGTTCAAATTCCCAGATATCGTCCTATACTAATTTTGAAATGATTTGCCGCGTATATATGTTTGTTAAATTCGGAACCGTGAGGGGGGGGGGGTAGCAACGTTGACGACACGGGTATGTGCTGCCCATATGGCTGGGTTTTATCAAAAAGTTCTCTAAACATGGATCTCTTTTCGGCTTGAAGGGCCTCTCTTTTATGAGGTGATGAAGGTGTTGCTTGCTTTTTTTCAAGTGCTTGGAAGAGAAAGAGCTCGTTAAAGTTTAGAATCATAGGAAGACAATGCAGAGTACAAGGAATTTCATTGCTTTGTCGTCATTTTGCTTCTTGATAAGCACAATTCCTATTCTCTTTCAGATGAAACTTATCGAATAAAAGAGAATGAGACAGCCTTACCAAATATTCCTGTGCAGCCAATTTCATATCAAGATGCTCTACCACTTATACGGTAGGTGCTGATTTTCCCTTCATGAACTGTTGAAGTTTCGAACGAATTAATTGGTTTAAATAATTTAGTTACTTCGAACATTCTTGTTTGTCTGCCATGGAAGGTCAAGCTACGCTATCTCCTTTTATATCTTAATTAAATACTATATAGATATACCATGACGAAGATGGAGGTAAAGGTGAAGTTGCACTTTTTAGCGCCCAAGCGCTGAGATTGCAGAAGTAGCTAAGCGCTAATCGAGTCTGCGACTGCTTGTCATAACGCTTAAGTGGTGGGGCGCTACCGGGTATCGAACCCACTCCTCCTGACTGTTCTGGCTGCAAAGTCAGAGGATTGCACCACTGCGCCAAAACACCTTCAACGTTTGCGTGACAAAAGTAACCAATGCTTATGTCTTCAAAAGCATCTTAAAAAGCCATCTATGACATTTGAGTAAGGTTATATTCGCAGCCTAAATGTCATCAAAGAGAGAGCTGATGCATACAGTTGACAGGGGACGGTGCTGACATATCGCAATCTCACATGATTTTTAATTTCTTTTTTTCTTTTACAGGCTTCTTGATGGACAAGAGATTCCAGCAGACTGGAAGGATTGGAAAGGTGGCTTGAATGCAACTTATCGACTTACTATGAGTGAAAACAACACAAGGTACAACTTGAATTTTTTATATTTTCAGGGTGAGTCTAGCTGTTACCATTTTCTTCCAAGAATTTTTATCTGAGAAACCTGAGCAAAGGGCTGGAAGATTTATACTTGATTTCTGCGAATTTTTGAGCTCAGAACAATGAGCCACCTATCCTCTGTGACTTCTGAGTGGTCATGGGTGCGGGGTCGTCATTTTTTTTGCTCCCATGGTATCGCCCTTGTAGTGTTTTAGAGTAATTCATATGCAGTGCATTAAATAATATGTTCTTGTAAAAGTTTTAGTTGAATACCGGGTGAGCCAGAAAAAAGTTCCCACTTTTGAAAATTCATAACACCAAAACTACTTCACAGATTTGAATCATTCAAATTCTAGTTAGAAGCCGAAAGATCAAAGTATGTTTGTGATTTTTCTCGCTGTCCTACCAGCAGTACAAATATAGGTAAATTCAACTTTACAAAAATTTCATGGTTGATTGATTACTGAAAAATGGCCAAAAACATCGATCAATTCATAAATGACCTCTCGCACAGAATAATGAAGGAAATGCAACTTCTCATGGGTGAGAGATATCCTCTAGGAGTTAATTTCCTTGGCATTGAAAATCTTTCGTATTTGTTCGAAAATTGATGTCTTATAACTCTTGAGGGAGGAAAGACGCCCATAGCCTTTTGTTCGATTTGAATAGAATCCTTATGATTTGATCAATGTTTTTGGCCCTTTTTCCGTGATTTTGCAACCATGAAATTTTTATAAAGTTGAATTTACCAATATTTGTAGTGCTGGTAGGACAGCGAAAAAAATCACAAAAATACTTTGATCTTTCAACTTTTGACTACAATTTGTATGATTCAAATCCGTTTAGTAGTCTTGGTGTTATGAATTTTCAAAAGTGGGAACTTTTTTCTGGCTCACCCGGTAGATAAAAGTGCTTTGTGAAGGAAAAACACAGAAATGTTTGTACTTTGTCTGAAATGCTTATCGTCATAGATTCAAAGGAAAGCTTTTCGAATTAATTTTGGGCAATTATTTCCTGTTTTTCTCCTTAAGTTTGAATCCATTAGCTCAATTTATCATTCGTAAAGGCCCTACCATTTACCAGCATTGTGTCCGCCATTTACTAGAAAAATAGTGCTCACCCCAGACCTTTTTCTAATGTCAAAATGGTCTATTATGAAAAAATTATCAAATACCATAAAAACTCTATTATATAAATCCCGGAGGCTTATTTAATTTTGGATACTCCAGAGGGAGGCTTAAGAGAGAGAGAGAGAGAGGGAGCTCATTAGAGAGGGGGCGTATAAGAGAGGGGGCTTATTCACAAAATCAGGTGACAGGAACATATATGATAGCTTTTCTGTTCTCTTTTCCCATTTTTTGCGAATTCAACATACAATTTTACGAGTCAAACACATGAACTCGACACAGTTATATCCCAAACCATGTCAACATTAACATGCAGACTGGTTTAGCTAAAGAGATTTAAACTCTCTGGTAAATTCTGGAATCTGATATAAGTAGAGGGGAGCTTGATAGAGAGGGGGCTTATTTGTAATTTTGGCTGAGAGGGAAGGGGCTTGTTAGAGATTGGAGCTTAATAGAGAGGGATACTAGATAGAGCTTCTAGGGTATAGGGATTTATTGCGTATCTCAAAGCTCAGACTTTTCTTATCGTTTCTTCGAAATAATGATCGATGTTTGGCTGACTTTGATTTGTTTCCCCTGCATGTAGGTATGTTTACCTCAATGTAAGCACTACTCGAGAAAGACGTGATATCTACAATGTGATAGGGACAGTGCGTGGACATGTAGAGCCAGGTATTAATGCTACTGATCTCAAAAAAACTTTTGATCTTGATAAGAGCAGGCAGTAGCTTTAGACATATATTCGAAAATTGATTCTAACGTCTGGATAGCTTTTGTTTTCCTTTTCGCTCATCACATTCATCTGTTATTTGCTTGATCCGGCCATTCTCTTAAGTGCTCTGTCTTTTCTACACTCTTCATTTTCTAAGTTTCTTTACAACGAATACTCAAAATATCAAAGCCCGACATGCTTAACTGTATATTTTGTATGGCGCTCTAAATATTTTATAGCTAGAATCATCAATTTTTGCTGGATAGCTTTGATCTTGGAGTTTCTTCATAGTTGTAACAAGACTCTCTAATCTGAGGTATATGAAAGCAGACCAGACTGATTGTCCGAGTGCCTTGTATCCTTGTGATGAAGCTTGCTCGACAGGAACTCATGATGGAAAAGCTGGCATTATTGTGTGCATTCATCTAGGTCTCCGTTGATGAAAATATCAAGTTGAAGAACTCGAGGAAGCGAGGGGCTCAGGCAATAAGTTTGTAATGGGACTAAAGTTTTTTTTTCTAGAGCCTTTCATTAACGTACGTCAGAAAACATGTCTCATTGACGACGTTTACTCTTCTTCCCCCTGTCGTGGACAATTCAAGAATATATAGCATTTTCTCCTTGTCATAGACAGGATTGTTGTCGTTGGAAACCATCATGATGCATGGGTGATGGGTGCCGTTGATCCTTCAAGTGGTTCTGCAGTTTTAATGGAAGTGGTTCGTGCTGTTGATCTTGCTGTGAAAAAAGGTAATTTTTGAACAATTATTGAACAATTGTTGAACAATTTTTGGACAAATTTTGAACAAATTTTGAGCAATTGTAGATATCCCTTCGTCAATGGATACGTGGTACACCGAAGTCATATTTTCATATGGCATAGGGTGCAAACAGAAAGCTATCAAAAGGAAGATATTCAAATTTCCATAGACTTTACTACAGTCTGTTTCAAATTATATGTCACATGTCACATGAGATTTGCGATTTTGCAAAATTACTCATGCAACACACTTCAGTTTTTTACCATATGCTTATAAAATTTGCAACATGATGTACATACGATCGACGTACAACTACATAAAGACACCACATGGAACATGGAATTTTATAACAATGGCCATTTGCAATTAACTCAAAGTCTGTATCAAAATAGATGCCAGGTGAGACATTCAGAGAAGTTTGATACTTCAACTTTTCAAATGTTTTTGTTCGCGAACAAGTTCACGTAGCATCTTATTTGAGACAGAACTTGATATTAGATAGATTTTGTCCTGGAAAAATGTGCAAAATATAGGAGCTTTATGGAACAAACGTTTCGTGATGTTTTTAAATGGAAGAAAGTTGTTTAGCCCACATTCAAGATAGCATGCCACAGCTCAAACTCATCAATGATGTCAGTTATTTCATTTTTCAAATAAAGGTTGGAAACCAAGGCGAACTTTGATGTTCTGTAACTGGGATGCTGAAGAATATGGTTTGGTTGGATCCACTGAATGGATTGAGGTTTGCATTGCAGATATCAGCGATTCTAGTCTTATTCTGTGCACAGAGAAACCCCCCGGGGGGGGGGTTACTCCCATACTTGACTTAAAGGGATGTACCGCTCAACAGGGTGTCCTTTTACGTTAACAATTATGCGACAGGGTGTCCGTTTCTGATGAAAATTATGCGACAGGGTATTACGATTGATTAGAAAATTATGCGACCGGGTATCGTGTGGAAGGACGTCTTTTAGAGTTCTCTTGAAACAATGGATTTTGGCAAATTTTTTTTCTTTTTTTTATCACATAAAATATTACTACATACAACAAATACAACTACTGTGCCACTCATTGCAGGAAAGGACACGAAGTCAGCGAGTTCCCACAATGAGTGACACTTACAATAAACTACGGAATTAAACTCAAAAGAAACATTACATCAGAAAGAAAAATAAAAAACGAAGAGCCTAATCGCTGAGCAGAACAGAGGCTGTTTGATGAAATGGCTGATCAGCCGCCAATAAATTTTTTATACCACAGGATATACTTTTAGGCCATTCTTTATGCGACAGGGTACAGGGTGTGGAGAGATTTGCCACACACCCCCATCACTTCCCTAGTCAAGTGCCCCCCTCCCGGAAGTGAAGCCTCCATTAACGGACACCTCTAAACAACGGACACCCCCGAACAACGAACATATGTTTTCGTTCTAAATACAGTATGGAAAAAGAGGACATCTCCATACAGCAGGAAGCTCCCTATGATGGAAAATATCATTGGTCAACAGGTGTTTACGATTACGCTAAATTAATCATACAAATGGTTGAAGTGCTTCTAAACGTTTCAGCGAATTTTTGCCTTTCGAAAGAATGATACTTGTGGAATCTTATAGAATAAACGAACTTTTGAAAAATTCGAATTTCTTCTGGTGTAACAGGGGCGAATTTTTACCACATCTTGTCTCAAGGCTGGGTCACGTGGAGACCTGGGAACGATATCCCCTTTTGACGTCATACCGGGAATTTTTCATTTTTAGGCACTTCCACATGAGATCTAATTTGAGAAAGACTTCCACAGCATATACGACCGAAGAAAAGCAGTACTTGACTCGTGTCTTTCTCTTTGGTTAATGCCTCATTTCATATAACATACCCGATCTTGTTACTGCAGGATTATATGCAAATGCTGGAAAGCAAAGCAGTCGCATATCTCAATACGGATTGCGCAGTCAACGGTATGTACTTTCTTCATTGCGCATTTTTTCTCACAAACATAACACTTTCTCGCCTTGTAATTTGATAGATGAATCTTGTGTAAATTCAAGTCAGTTCAGGCACCTTCGCTACATTAAATCCTCGATTAAGCCCCCACCTCGTATAGGTTCGTTCTCAAATAAGCCCCACCTCATAATTAGTTTTGACAAATAAGTTTCTCTCGTATATGCTTTCATGAGGGTATATGATGTCCACAAAAGGTTGAAGTTTATACAAATCTATAATTCATTGTCTTGGCTTCATGTTTAATTTTCCTCATAGTTCAATGTTAAATTTTCTTATTTATCGTTCCCTGTGATTTCTTATATATCATTTCCTTTCTTATACATCAGACGTATTTCACAACCAAATTCATTTCGAGATAATAGATAGAATGCCCTGCACAACCACGGGCGATGATGCACCGATTTTTTGGGAAAGGGGGGTAAAAATTGCAGAATTTCTTACCCATTAGCTGCTTAGTTATCCAGTCCACATACCTGTTAGCCACTTTGAGTAGAAACGATCAGAATACCTTTTTGTCCTTAATTTTTTGCTCTTCGTTTCGACTTGTCTGCTTCTGTTTTACTTAGGCCCGAATTTGAATTGAAGTGCATACCTCCTTCTTAGCGACGCAAAACGAAAGCGCAGCTCTCAACGTGGCTAACAGCTATGTGGACTGGATAACTAGGCAGCTAATGGGTAAGAAATTCTGCTATTTTTACCCTCCTTTCCCGAAAAATCGGTGCATCATCGCCCGTGGCACAACAAGAAATCTACACCATATCTATTATGTTGCAACTACACAAATTATTTCGTGTGTTGCTGAGAGCAATGCACGCTTTAAGATTTAGCTCCACATCCTATCAAGACAGAGGATGTCCCAGGATGTATTTCGAAAGTACTGACGTCACTGTGAAAATGGCCTTTTAATTCAGAACTGATATGTAGCTTTTCTACCTACATTTATCAGCTAGAATCGTACTGTGCCATCAAACATCTATATTTTCATTTTGTACGTTTCCCTCGAATAAGCTCCATCCAAACAATCAAGGTGAATGTCTCGATGATTCATGGTACCTTGGGAGTGACGTAAGCAAACTTTTTTTTACATATTTACGTCCCGAGCTATACAAGATATAAATGATTGTTTTATTTTTCTTTTCAGGAAATTATTCAATTGACGTAAAAGCATCTTCTCAGTTGGCCAACATGGTTTTTGAAACTGCTAAGTTGGTAAGCTGTTGTTGATCCCCTGCATTGTCAGCTTCTGAACCCTACCTCATCGATCCGGACCCTTCTCTCTCTACCCGCACTGTTTCTATTACAATCCTCTCTGAGAATCAAGGACAATTCTTAACCCTTTCACACCCGGCTAAAATTAAGCTTAACAGGAAAACCTAATGCAGATCGTTGTTTTCCAGGGGGTATCACAATCAGTGATTCAATAAGCAATAGATAAATGCAATGTCCATAACCTTTCAAATCAATTAAAACTCTAAAAGCTTTACCTTCGAAAAATTCGCAGTTCTCAATGAATACTGTTGGGCTATATGGCCCTTCTGGGGGTGAAAGGGTTTAGGGGGTATTCCGCGAAAAATCAAATGCTTGCAAAGATTCACATCGTTATCCCGATCGTGAAGCAGATTATGTCAGCCCTCGAAGATCGTTTTCCTTTCGTCAATCGCACTTCTCCAACGTGAGATATGGAGGAAAACATTACCCTGCCATATTTACGCATCGTTGTTGGCGAACAATAGTTGCATATTTTCGTTATTGTTCGTCGGTCGTCGTTGGCGAATCTTGATGGATTCGTTGTGCGTCGCTGGTTGCAATGTCCTGTTGCATTCGTTCATTCATGTGTCCACAGTCGACTACGGGCAAGAGAATTGATCGGCTGTACCGGAAATACTCGTTTTCTGCCTCGGATTCAAATGCAAGGATATCGTTTATCGTTCTCGGATATCGTTCTCGTTCTGTCGTTTGTGGCCGGTTTGAGCTTTACCAAAGTTGGAGAAATACTAGGAAATGTTGATAATGATATACATGTGCGTTTTAAACACAAACAACCCAGTTCACCAATATCCGGTTTTTTCCGAGGAATGCCCCCTTTAAGTCTCTTTAACGTTCATGAGAAATAAATTTTGTGGCTGAACCCTTTTAAGTTGCTGTGCCCTCGCGCTTCGCTATGTGAACTTATTTTGGATAGTATCAGCGTACGTCTGGCGGAATTCCTACAGAAGACACCTACCACTGTCTGAGATTTTTGGATTCTGTGCAGTGTGATTGTCCTTGATTCGTCCTTGGTGAATAGACCATTTCGACAATTAAAATTGGAGACTGGGGAGAGCGGTTTGTTCTGGTAAATGGCGGATGCGGCTCTGGTAAATGGCTGCCGCAAGCTTAGGCCGTTAAAGTGGATAGTGTTAACATTAAGCTTTGCAAGCTCTGCCGAGGATTGCTACTGCATAAAAGCACAGCATTGGAGTAGTTTTAGGATCTATTAAACAGTTGTCAATGCTTAGTGCAGATTTACGTGTTAATTACCTATATTCGCAATTGGTTTCCTCTTTAGCCTTCATTTCGGTGGTGCAAACGGCAACGATTGCTTCGAGTTCAGGTCCTTCACTGCAGCTTCATGAGTTTAGTCCCTTCACATCACCCTTTTTGATACCTTGTTCACGCTCATTCATAACCAAAAGTATCAGTCTCGACGTTTGTTCAACCGTCAGATAAAGAAATTGGAATTTTATTCGAATTTCTTCCTTGCGTCAGTTTCTAATCGAATTCGACGCGGATATTCGAAGGTAAAAACTTCAGTTGAATTCCTTTCACCGCTAAATCGAAGTCAGAGTAAGCTGTCTATTTTAACACTTAAAATCCATCATGTATTTCAGGCTATGTGGAAGGGCCCGGTAAGGGCCAAAACTCGAAGCAAACATTGCTGTTTACAGCACCGAATTAAAGGCTGAACAGGAAACCAACTGCGAATATAGGTAATTTACACGTAAATCGGCATTTAGCATGGACAACTGTTTGAATAAATCCTAAAACAGCTCCGATGCTGTGTTTTTATGCAGTAGCGATCCTCGCCACAGCTTGCAAAGCTCAATGTTTACATTATTCACCTTAACGGCCTAACCCCGCCGCAGTCATTTACCTGAACTGTATCCGCCATTTACCAGAACAAACCGCTCTCCCCAGTCCCCGATTTTAATTGTCGAAATGGTCTATTCGTGCATGCCTCAAAGATTTTCACCAATTCCATTGATCAGCGAGTCAAACGATTAACGTCTCTTCCATTCCGATTAACAAAACGGGGCATTTGCTGCGGCATACCGAGCAAGAGCAATTTTACACCAAGATTTGTCTGAAAACGCGTCTTTCTCAATGCAAAACTGTGAAAGTACTCTTTATATTGTGATATTTTATTTCCATTGGATTGTAGGAGAAGGATCCAGACAACAATTCGAGATCTGTGTATACAGACTGGGTCGAATCATTCCCTGATAAATTACAGCCATTCTACCCACGGTATGTAAGCTAGTGTTTTCATTAAAGTCAATTTAATTTTCAACTCCTTTCTACCAAAATCAAAGCTGTGTGAAGTTTGCTTCACAGGATATCCGTGAAGTACACAAAAAGCAAGAATTTCTGGCTAATAAATTCGGACAATAAATTCTGGCTAATAAATTCCCTGACCTCGAAGTTGAAGATCAAAAATTATGCAGAGCTCAAAAAACAAAATATCTTGGTGTCATAATAGACGAAAGCATGAATTGGGAAGAACAACTCAAAACCGTAAAGCGAAAGATAAAAAACGGTTTAGGGGCGATGTTTAAACTCAAAAACATCCTCTCCCAGAAACAACTGGCAACTGTTTATCGAGCATTAATTGAAAGCCATTTGAGATATTGCAGTGTCATTTGGGGATGTCTGTCAAACACAAAACTGGAATCACTACAGAGGCTGCAAAACAGGGCACGCAGACTAATTGAATGCGCAAGGCACAAAGGTGGCTGGGTATGTGATTGGCTCGATTTACGCAATCTAATAAAATATGACAGGCTAATTACTACATACCAGATAAACAATGGACTCTGCCCGGAGAACCTCAAAAATAAATTCACTCCTAGGTCAATATTTCGGCTTCGTCTTGAGTACTGCAAAAAGTCTTTTGGATACCAGCGAGCAAGTGCCTGGAACGAGATCCCAAAGCAAATACGAAACTTGAAATTTACAAAACTACAGACACTTGAAATTTACAAAACTTTGCACAATTTGAATCCGGCCTTTATGAAAAACTATTTTCTCCCAAAACCCCCTAGCTATAATTTTCGAAGAAACGACGTTCTATCCATTCCTAAAGTTAAAACTACAAATTATGGCATAAAATCCATTAGCTTTTTGGGTCCTAAGATCTGGAATTCTCTTCCAAATGAAGTAAAGTCATCAGAAATGCAGATCAGTTCAAAACTCTCATAAAAGACTGGTTTTTCGAAAATAAATGCGCGTGCAGCATTTGCAGTCAATAAGTTCCATAATGCAATCTCCAAAATTGCTTTATGTTAGTGTATATTAGTGCTCACACTATTGTAAAACTAACATTAAAAAGGTATTATTATTATTATTCTTACGAGACTCCGCCTCATTGAGCTCCTTCAAAGTAAGATTGAGGGAGTTCTTGAGGTAGAGCGACACAAACACAACCCCTTGGAAGAGCAGCTTTATTTTTTATTGATATTATTAATATTTGTATTTACTTTGTTATGCTGATAGGGTATTGTGTCTAAATAAGAATAAATGAAATAAATGAAATGAAATGACAAAATGTTTTCGGACAAGAATTTTCGGATACTTTTTCACGGAATTTCGGGAGTTTTTACAGAATTTTTTGACTTCTAAAAATTTATGTAGTTTTTATTTACTCTTTCTTATTTCATACTAAAATTCCAATACATATCCAATAGACATTGCTTCATTTTGGCAAAATTGTATGTTGATTCCGCAAAATGTGGGATTAAAGAACAAACTTAAAAGCTACCAAATATATCCTTGTCACTTGATCTCCATTAAGCCCCCCCCCCCACCGGAAGGTCCGAAATTAAATAAGCTCCCCCCACCGGGGGGGGGGGGCTTGATAGAGCTTTACGGTATGAAATTAGAAGCAAAATATGAATCTTTGGTGTATAGGGCTCAAATTTGTAAAAAGTGGATGAAAAAATTTATGATAGTTTTCTTTTAATTTTTTTGAATTCTTTGAATGGCTGGGAGGGAATCTGGGTTACTTTTGCTATAAATTTGCTGTCAGTTATTTTTGCTGCGAACCAGCCACCTATTCCTGCGCAGTGGCTTCGCTAGGCGTGATCGATTCTCGATGCTTGTATGTTTTTCTGTCTGTTTTCAACAATTTGCAAAGTGACTTCGGTCAGCGGCTTTTGAAATTTCATCGGAGTGGTTGGAATTGGCTACAGAAGAACATTTACGTCACATCTCTGTTCTCCTGTTGTTAATTGACTCAAAGCCAATATACCGATTTGTCATTCATCACAATTCAATGAGTGTAAACTGCAGAACCAGGGAATTGACCTGTGCAAACAATACAATGCGCAGCACCCACTGACAATCGTTACTTTCTAGTTTTTTATTTTTATTTGTTTCAAGAAGATGATGGTACTTATCTTATGTGATCTTCGACGTCATCAGTGTTTTTATTAAAAATCGTCAGTGACTTTTTGATTTTCTTATATTTCAGCATTCGAGCGCCTGGTGCTGGCAGTGATCACAAAACCTTCTACATGAGGCTTGGCATTCCTATCGTTGATATTCGCTATACATATAATTGGGTGAGCCTACATTATTTTTTTGCCAAAACCTATCATTTTTTACAAAGTGACCTAAAGAAGGAACCAATCCCTTCTGTGTTAAAGTTATTGAGAGTTGTGGTCGTGTCGACAGTGCAGAAACTGTGCACGCATCTGCGAAAACTCATAACTTTAAGCCCGTCAAGCCGCGTCAAGCTCCCTGCAACCGATCCTAACTTTGGCAACACTTGATATTTTGTTCCTTGGGCCTTAAATCCTTGCTTGATTTGTCATTTCAAAAAGCATTTCTATCCAAACACTTCCTTATTCCAGATTGCTCGATGACGTCATTTTCCGCAGTTTCTGCTCTGTTGGTCGTGTTCAATTAATTCTCCATGGGTAGCTACCGACCGGGCTAGAAAAACGAAGTAGCGTGGTAGCGGCGTTACCAGGAAAGTAGGTGAAATGCTCAAGTTTCCCAGGAAGGAAGAATGAAATAAAGGAAGATGAGACGGAAGGAAGGGAAAAGAAGGGAAAGAAATGAAGAATTGTATCGAGGACAGAAATGAAGAAACATAGTTGTCATTTCTTACGCGTTGTATTGTGGTGTTCCTGTCTTCAAATAAAAAAATGAAGACTTTGAAAGGAACGGGAAGAGATGAAGAAAGGGAAGGAAAGGAAAGGAAAGAAGGAAAGAAAGAAAAGGGATAGAACGGAGTGGTGTACAGGGAAGGAAGAAGAAAGTGCGTGAGAAGAAACGAAGATGCTTAGTTTGCTACCAGGAAGGAAATTTTTTGAGCCCTGGCTACCGATATCCATAGAATAGAATTTCAATAGTGCGTAAGAGCCTGCTTTTTCATGAAAACTTTTAACTTGGATAGAAATTTTAAGTTGGAATTTCAGCTAGCTATTTGTTACTAATAGAAGTAGTAAGAAGGGAGTACTATTTCTAAGACTATCTTGGATTCTAAAGGGTTTGTGCAACGTTAAATGCTCTCAATTGCCGAAAGCAAAACATCTAAAGAAATACCATTCAAGTTTAAGCGAGGGTATTAGGATGCGGATGTTTTGATTGATTATTTATTTACCTCGTTTTGATCGTTGTGTCTTGTTTTCTCCTGTTTATTACTCTGTTTCATCTTCAACTGACGTGTGCAACTGAACTTGGGTTTAGGCCCAATCAGTCTCAAATCGTTCGAGTATTACCCCCTTATATTTCTGTGTCTCGGTGCCGTTTTGCAGTGTGCAACCTTTCTTTGCAAAGGACAAAGAAATACAGAGGAGCTATATTCGAACAACTTGAGAGCGGCTGGGCCTATACCGATGTTAAGTTGCATGCACACGTCAATTAAAGACGAAACAGAGTAGAAAACAAGAGAAGAAACAAGACAGAAGGATCGAAGCAAGGTAAATAAATAATCAATGAAAACGTCCATATCCTAACACCCTTATTTCAAGCTACATATACGCAGTGAACAGTAGATAGCCAAAGAAACAATGCTATGCCTGAGTGTGTTCTTTGTTCTGTCTTCAGATAAAACATATTTACCATTGCGCATTCCTTTTTTAGACCCCGTTTACACTGTGCCGGATGAATTTTATCCGCGTAAGAATTCGTTCAGATAGGTGCCCCGTTTACACTAGACCTAAGCTATCCGCGCGAATTTAAGAGCGGCGATCTGAACAAAATTAGTTCACCTAGGAAAATGGATTATATTAGTTCTGGTACAGTGTAAATGGTTTTATCAGGATGAATTTTATCAACATTCATTGTGAGGTTGATTTTAATCGACAAAGAAGCTTTTTCAATAAGGGGCAAGCAAACTCATCAAAGTAGCACCAATCCCGTATCTTGGGAGTTTGCATTGTCCAACAGGGTATTTGTCTGAAACGTGAGGAGAGAGCTTTTGGTTGCCATGATCTCAGGTATATTTTATGTGGCTGACTAAACAAACATGTTGGCAGAACGTAACCAATGTCTTCACAGCAAAATATTCGAAAAGATTGTACTGGCAATGGCTTTTGAAGATGAACACCTGAACTGTAGCATAACCCCAAACTCACAACAGAAATGGCAGAATCGCCTATTGAATTGAATTGTCCGTCGTAAGTCCAGCATCAGCCTTTATTTCTTCATTGTAGGATGACTATAATCATGCGATGTCATATCCGGTTTACCATTCTATACATGATTCATTTCATTGGATGACAAAATTCGTTGATCCTGAATTCAAACATCACCTTACCCTTGGAAGAATTTGGGCTCAAATGGCCATGAAACTAACAGATCAAGTTCTCTTGCCCTTTAATTTCACACGTCTGGCATGGAAACTGTCTCGATGCCATTTTAACTTGAAGAGGAAATATGGTGATGCATTTAGAAAGCATGGTATTAAGCTAGGTATGCTTTTTGCTAGTTTTTTAGTTCCCGGTAAGTCAAACACAGGTTAATGCATTTGGCGGGATATGGAATAAAAGGTATGCGGCCGATTCTCAAAACCAAAATGTTAATCTGTCATTCAAGGCTAACTTAGGTGATAAAATTTTGTTTGGTAATATCTTTCGTCTTATAGAAGCAGAAATTAGGAAAATGCTGGAAAGGGATTTGTATCGGAACCAACATTCCACATTCCATTCTGGTCAATAATTTACTTGCTATTGAAATTGAAAATTCATTTCTGAAACTGACAATGGCAGTGAATTGAATTTCAATGTCTAATAAATCATGGACCAGAATGGACGTGGAATTCTCGATTCCCATACAAACCCTTGAAAGTCATTTTTCTAATTTGTGGGTCTTAAAGATGAGTGAATCTACCAAACAAAATTTTCTGATCTAAGACTGCGTTCACACGATGCCGGCAAATTTTGAAAACGGTGAAAAATTCGACGGATAGGCCTCCTGTTCACACGAAAACGGCACATTTTTTGCCGGCAGATTTTGAAAACGGCAGATTTTGAAAACGGAACTCTAATCGACACATTTTGGAAACGGCATCGTTTCAACACTCAACAAAGATGAAAACGGAACATTTTTCGACACTTTTGGATCGAGACAGGTCTATTCTTAGGGTGTAGGTACTATTCTTTGGCATCAAATCCTGCAACGAGTTTTTATCGTCAAATTTCCTACCGTTTTCAAATTGTGCCGCCATCGTGTGAACGCTAGCTCAAATTTCTTCAAAAAGATTTACATATTCCATGAATATTAGGGATCATCCTACCTGCTTCTGTTTCCAGGGACATTACTATATCCAAATGCCTCGCTCATCCATGGTTCATGCATTCCACCCATGCTAATTGAATGGCCATGTCCACTCAGTTGATCACTCAAATTTGGATTGCTGCTGCTCAGTGTCCTCGACCCTTGTAATGAGCCGCTTCCATGTGGCATCAAGCCTGGTCGATTACCAACTAAGAAATAAGAATGCAATTTGTAAGTTGCCGCAATTAAAATGATAGACTTGTCTAATTCTCTCTTTCCAAAGTCGAAAAAAGCAATAAAAATATCCAGTCAAATGATGATCTTAATCACAAATTTATGAAGACAAAATCAGCTGTTCCTCGTTAATAGTTAAATAAACTGAAGGAAACTACATGACTTTATAGGATATTGCAAGAAACGCACAATCAAAGTTTCAGTCAAATGCAGAATTACTAAAACACAGTAAATACCCTCGTATAAGAACCTACAATTTTGCATGTCAGCCTGATTAGGTCTTATATATTAGGTATTTAGTGGGAAATGAGGCCGTTCACTGTTAGTTGAAACCACTATGAAAAGCTTTCAAAGCATTTTACAGTTCTTTGCTACATGTAAATTTAAATTTAGTATTGTCAGTTTGTATAGGTTCAATGACAAAGCAACTAGCCTTTGACTGATAGATTGGCATTGTAGTTTAGAATATCTGTCACATTCACTCAATTCTGCAGCCCGTCTAACGCATAACTTTTTTATGACTCGCCCGGTATGAGTTCCAAATCTTTAGAAGGGTTGTGCAGGGTTGAAAGCTTGCATTTGCTGAGAGCAGAAATTCTAAAAATACCTCATTCAAATTGAACTTGCACACAGAGTCAACAAAGGATAGGATAGTGTCACTGTCACAATAAGATTTCATCTCACCACTAAAAAATGCTGTGTCGGAGTGATTTCTTTGTTCTATTTAGACTGCGTTCACACGATACCGGCACATTTTGAAAACGGTGACAAATGTGACGGCTGTAAAATATGAGCTGGCGTTCACACGATACCGGAACAATTTGAAAACGGTGACAAATGTGACGGCTGTAAAATATGAGCTGGCGTTCACACGATACCGGCACATTTTGAAAACGGTGACAAATGTGACGGCTGTAAAATATGAGCTGGCGTTCACACGATACCGGAACAATTTGAAAACGGTAGGAATTTTAGACGGCAAAAAGTCGTTGTAGGACTTTGATACCAAAGAAGTGTACCTATACCCTTAGAATCGATAAATCTCGTTCCAGAAGCGTCTAAAAATGTTCTGTTTTCATAATTTTCAAGTGTTTACTCGATGCCGTTTTCAAAATTGCCGATTAGAGTTCCTTTACAAAATCTATCGTTTTCAAAATCTGCCGGCAAAAAATGTGCCGTTTTCGTGTGAACGCAAGGCCTATCCGTCGAATTTTTTACCGTTTTCAAAATTTGGCGGCATCGTGTGAACGCAGTCTTATAGAAGAGCCTATTTACCATTACACATTAGCTTTAAAAGGGTTTGTTTAAAATTATGATCAATTTTTTTGAGCAGAAGCTTTAGCTATTTGGCCATGATTCTACCAATGGACTTACGTTGAAATCTTCAATATTTTCGAATTCTTGTATGAATTCAAGAAAAACTTTGGGAAAAAGCTCTAAACCATCATAATTTCTGCACCTTTTGACAAAACGTGAGATAACTTTCAAGAAGACCATAGTGTATGGGTGTCCACAATATGGTATCGTAAAAGTCTTTTGCTGTTCCAACCTCGTTCCCAGGGTATTCTTACGTCATGCGCTGTTCGCGAAGCCGAAGGAACTCCCTGGTACACTTCAATCAAATCTGCCCAGAAAATGGGCAGATTTGGAGCCATTATGGATTTCACGGTTTGCTAGGCAACGCTAATCGACTGAAAATGACCGTTGCTCTAGCGCAGAAAATAAATTGAGAAATTGAAAACAAACACTTTGAGGACCTTATTTGAACCATTTTGAAGGTATTTAAACAATAATCTGGAGTTGGCAAGTGTGTTTAATGTGAAAATAAGCTCAGTTTATGGAGCGAAAATGGAAATTCGAAAAACATTCACTGCAGCTTCGAAAGTAAAATGGCTTGTTATTCTCCGAATTTCAGATATAAGTAGCAAATTATGATTGAAATGGGTAAAGAATGTGGTTTCCCGTCGAATTTTGACATGCCGCTGCCGTTTTACCTCGCGCAAAACGCGAGATTGCCGAACGGCCTCCTGTATCCCAGAGTAGAGGTAGAGCAGCGAACTCGCTCTGGGGACGACATTGTTACTGTTCTAGCCAAAGATTGAGAAGTTTGATGATGTTTCGGCCTTAGATGAGTTGAAATATAAAACGTGTAACCTGCGTGCAGACTTTATTTTTGGGGACGAGCATGGACAGGGGAAATGCTCCTCCGCAAAAGTAAAGTCTGCACGCAGGCAAATAGATTGTGCTGCAATTTCCAAAATATTCAAGATTTTTGAAAATTCTGACTGTAGACTTATTGATAGGTATGTAGCGTTCTTTTAAGTCATTCATTCATTCGAAAGAAATAGGCCAAAGAATTTCACTCCCACCTTTTTACAACGATTTAAGGATTTGCAACCGATAATAGTTGTTTTACCACTGGCTATCTTTGCAATGGATATTGTCTCATTGTATTGATAGCAGGGGCCTTGAACAGTCCGCGAGGCTATGAAATTATCACTCTGAAGAATGTTCCAGCAAGAACTTTTCCAAATACTGAAAGGATAACATAATGTGAATTTTAAAATTTCATGTTCACATACGGCATCGTCTCTCTTATTTGCGATAAAGGTCTGAGGTTAACTTTGTTACTTCATTCGCTAAGCGACAAGGGCCAATGTAGGAGACATTCTACACATTGATGATAGATTTGCTTTGATATTCCTTTATGTTTCGCTTATACGCCGTATGCTTTACTTTGGAGAAAGCTGTCACACACCTATATAAGGCAATCTCTATATCGTAGGTACTTCAAAGAACCGTGCTGATAGACACTATCAATACAATCATGTTATTCAAGCTCTAGTTTCCGTCTGTGATAACATTTTTGTCAATTTCTTCCAGATAAGTTGGAAAATCGGATTAGCAACTTTAATGTTACTGCAGGGAACTTTCATAAGAAACTGCTGAAAATCGACCAGAACAGGTAATTGCTAACTCTTAAGATTTAACACAAAACACAGGTTTTATGAACCGTAAACAGTGTTTCTACATGTATCAATCACATAGCAGTTTTATATATATATATATATATATATATATATATATATATATATATATATATATATATATATATATATATATATATATATATATATATATATATATATATATATATATATATATATATATATATATATATATAGTATTGAACGGAAGAAGATGGCAGCAACAACTCTTTCAAGAAATAGGCATCAATTTGGTCTTTATGCGCTTTTTGTTTTTTCAATGCTGACTAGTTTCGGCCAATGGCCATCATCAGAGCAACTCTATCAACGACCATGACTCAACTGAAAGCGACGAAAACGAGGCCAGAAACAAAGATAACACACGACAAGAACATTTTAACCTTATAAGGACAAAATAACACTTGCAAATTAATTAACCTTATATGAACATACAACTTACTATAAATAGAGGTTGATACCTCGAGTTAATCAGTTGCTCTGAAGATGCCCTAGTGGGCGAAACTAGTTAGCACTGAAATATAAAATAAAAAGCGCAAGAGACCAAATTGATGCCTGCTCTCTAAAGATGTTGTCCCTCTTCTTCTCTATGACCGTTCACTTTATATAATATTACGGCCTGGACGCAGGCCACGGAAGAGACATCAAGAAGCAGGAAGCGCCGTGTAAGACAAAGGAACAACAACAAATGAAGGATCGACGAAACAAGTCGAAGAAAACAAACAGACATAAACTCGCGACCGCGAGCAGCAACTCAATGATCTGACGTGAAATCAAACGACCTACGTCACACAACAAAAGCAACGACAACAGCAAAAGCAACAGGAACGACACTACAAACACTCATGAAAACAACGAAATCAATCTGACGTGAAATCAAACGACATACTTCAAACAACATAAGCAACAACAACAACAACAGCAACAGCAACACTACAGAAAACAACGAAATCAATCTGATGTGAAATGAAACGACATACGTCAAACTCAAACATCAACAGAAGCAACAACGCCAATAACATAACACTAGGCAAACATCTGACTACGAATGAAACACAACGAAATCATATAACACCAACAACAACAACAACAACAACAACAAAAACAACAAGACTGTGAAGACACACAACCGACGTCATAGGACAAGAAATCCCACAACAACAACACATTATAACGACAACATCGCACTGCGAACAACGCCAATGAAAAGAACCGAACCGAACTGAAAGAACAGGGTAAAGGTACACCCGGGGTGGCCTAGATTCAGGGAATCAGCCACTGGCATAGAAGCACCGTACATAAAATTGGAAAAGCGAAGCTCGAAGAACGATGAAAGAAGATCTGACGTCAAAAGACAAAGCAAAAAACACAACACCAGGACACTCGACCGACTCCTACAACGACCATGACTCAACTGAAAGCGACGAAAACGAGGCCAGAAACAAAGATAACATACGACAAGAACATTTTAACCTTATAAGGACAAAATAACACTTGCAAATTAATTAACCTTATATGAACATACAACTTACTATAAATAGAGGTTGATACCTCGAGTTAATCAGTTGCTCTGAAGATGCCCTAGTGGGCGAAACTAGTTAGCACTGAAATATAAAATAAAAAGCGCAAGAGACCAAATTGATGCCTGCTCTCTAAAGATGTTGTCCCTCTTCTTCTCTATGACCGTTCACTTTATATATATATATATATATATATATATATATATATATATATATATATATATATATATATATATATATATATATATATATATATATATATATATATATATATATTCTCATAAGCTCCTTCACAATGCGAATTAAAGTAGATATAAAAACTCATAAAAAACACATTCTTTAAACGTTTCGGCGAAAGCCTTCATCAGTAATGACTGTTCTTTTAATAAGACAGAGCATACATATCAATCTCAAAATCCAGAAACAATACAAAAACAATAACCTAAGCGGGACCTACCAACATACAATGAGTACCAATAAGGTGTAAAAGTAGCGGCTGATGACAGAGGCGGTGAAGAAAGATCAAAGAAAGCGCAGAATTAAGAACTGCTGAAGTCGGTGGCTATGTCTGTCTCGCCGGAGCTGAGAGAAGCCTGTGCTAAAATAAAACAAACAATATGAAGATCCAAGAGCGGATGGGCAGAAAGAGTTTACTTAAAAAAACAGCGTGTGTCCCTAACGAAAAGCTGAGCGCAAAAATCAAAACAACACAACAACCAAAATGCAAACAAAAATGAAATCTATGTATCTACCTGCCTAGTGTTTAAACCCTTAGGGGCAAAGCAATCTAGCCGATATTGCCAGAAGCTTTTCCGCATCCTATTTCCCCCCGTTAGCCTATCAATTATCTTGACACTAATATCCTTCAGAAACCCGTGGTGGCCTTCTTCAGTAAAATGCCTGAAGAATTCCACCTGGGGTACTGAGGCCCCCGAATTAAACTTACGACTGCACGCCTTGTAATTGTTAAACCTAAGCCTAAAAGGCGTGCAGGTGCTACCAACATATTGTACACCACAAACAGTACATTCCAACAAATACACAACATTTGACGAGTCACAGTTAAACGAATAGTTTATCCTATATTCCCGGCTATCTATGTTCGAATGAAAATGCTCACTATTGCTCATGACATTACACACTTGACAACGAGATTTACCACAACGAGAACATCCCTTCTTATCAGTCCCCCCATTTCCCTCATTACTAAGCCTAGCCCTAACAAGCATGTCCTTAAGGTTCTTACATCTCCTAAATGCTATCAAAGGTGGCTCAGGAAACACCTCCCTATGCTCCTCCGAATTCGTGAGCATAGGATGGAGTCTCCTGGCAACCTTCCCCAAACTATTGAGCGCTGGATGATATGTCGCAACAAGTGGAACCCTTTCCCCCCTCCCTTGGTCATTGGTCCTATTTCCCGAATTTGCTAGAAGAGTTGCCCTATCCAACCTACGTACCCTATCTATTTGCTCGTTAACTAAAGACTCTTCGTAGCCCCTGTCCTTAAGCCATCCAGCTAACTCGCCTACCCTCTCCTGAAATTGGCGATCTTCCGAACATATCCTACGAAACCTAAGAGCCTGACCATAGGGGATCGCCTTTTTCGTGTGCCAGGGGTGACAAGACTTCTTATGCAAGTACTGATGTGTATCAGTTGACTTGCAAAACAAGTCTGTCGAAAGGACTCCCCCCTCCCTCATGCTAACCTGAACATCCAAAAAACTAATACTATCCCGTGATACATAGATTTCATTTTTGTTTGCATTTTGGTTGTTGTGTTGTTTTGATTTTTGCGCTCAGCTTTTCGTTAGGGACACACGCTGTTTTTTTAAGTAAACTCTTTCTGCCCATCCGCTCTTGGATCTTCATATTGTTTGTTTTATTTTAGCACAGGCTTCTCTCAGCTCCGGCGAGACAGACATAGCCACCGACTTCAGCAGTTCTTAATTCTGCGCTTTCTTTGATCTTTCTTCACCGCCTCTGTCATCAGCCGCTACTTTTACACCTTATCGGTACTCATTGTATGTTGGTAGGTCCCGCTTAGGTTATTGTTTTTGTATTGTTTCTGGATTTTGAGATTGATATGTATGCTCTGTCTTATTAAAAGAACAGTCATTACTGATGAAGGCTTTCGCCGAAACGTTTAAAGAATGTGTTTTTTATGAGTTTTTATATATATATATATATATATATATATATATATATATATATATATTCTACTAAAAAGTTACAATGTTTGTTATAAGATGCACTACCTACAAGTCACTACACAATACTCCTGCACGATACCCCGGGAGAGCAAAAGGCTGTATCTACCTACCCCGAGGCCATTGCGTTTAGAAATAAAACAACTGATTGTTTTCTAAACTTCACCATTGCTTATAGAAATAAAAACAAGTAAAGACTGTCTTAAATTAGAATTACGAGACTATGTCCTTGATCACAACAGTCAGTGTTTTGAATGGGTAATTTGGACGTTATCGCAAATATTGCGTCTCAAACTAGAGATTTAACAGTCTCAGATTGCAGCAGCTTCCAGTAGTCTCATATTGGAGATGTTACCCAACGATTCAGCTTTATCATAACCGTTGCGAGTGTTGTGGTGCATTTATCTAATCCAATGACCTTGTAGCCTGAACGGTCAGGCGGAGGGTTGCAGTTCTTACCATAGCGGGCTAACTTGACAAGGTACCTTCTCAACTTCTGTGAGCCCAGAGCTTGGTGATAAAAAGCGTTACCTGACCTTCACTCTCTAGAGTTTGTTCTACTGTGGACAATAATTTTATGTAACAGACTGCAGGGCCTCTTTTAACATACAAACTAGGGGGCAAAAGCCCCCCTCCCCGTCCTGCTTGCTTGCACCCCCAGTTACAATTTTTCACAGTGTTTTGCCCCCTAGTATATTGTCCCTTTCTCTTTTTGCTGTTCTTAGGCCCCTTTTCAGGCCTTTCGCAACATTTTGTGAAGTCAAATTTGCTTATCTTTCCAGTGAAGTGCACATAAAAACAGAGGAATCTTACTGAAATGCTTCAATTTCTCGGCTCTCTGCTATCATTGATCAAGCAAATATCGATTATCAGACACTCTTGGTGCTATGAATTTTCAAATGTGGGGAATCTTTTCCGGCTCACGCGGTTCGCTGGTCCATGTTTCTATCCAAGAAATGCCTTTCTTTGTCTTTATGTGACAATAGATTGACTGTTACTACAGTTTGTGCATAGTATGGTGGCCAGTTTGATTTGATAATTGGGCTAGTGGCAAAAAATGGCTACCAGAGCGCTTCCAGCATCCAAGATTTTAAAATTTTTCCCAGGGGAGCATGGCCCCGGACCCCCTAGATGGACGCGCCTTTAGCGTACCTTTCAAAACTCACCTTGCAAAAGGCCCATGTTTTTTCTGACCCTGGACCATCCATAAATCCTCTCGCTGTCCTGATCACAAAGATGAGCGGCATAATAGTAGCGATAGACCTTCGAGCACCATTTATGCCATGTAGGAAATACAGGCTTCCCTAAGGAGTTCATAAAGAGAAATATTTCTTGAATCAAAAATGAGGTCCCCTTTTGGAAACTTGCCCCCCCCCCCTCCAGGTCATGATTCCTAAAAAGAGGCCCTGACGGACTGAGAAAGTTTATATAAAGTAAATCGACAAAGAAAAGGCCACGATATAAACGTCGCTCGTCTGATCCACAGATGCTGGCGATGACAGATAACGAATGAATTTGCAGGTAGGAACACCGCAAAATGACGAAAAACAACAGCGAATGAGTCGGTTTAATGAGTCTATATATTTTGCCAGTATTTCGTCCTGCCATGCAGGACTTCTTCAGGGCTCTTAAACGATAGTTACAAGAAGTCGTATTTCCATGTAACTATCGTATAACAGCCCTGAAGAAGTACTGCATGGCAGGATGAAATAGTGGCAAAATATATACTCATTAAATCGACTCATTCGCTGTTGTTTTTCGTCGTTTTGCGGTGTTCCTACCTACAAATTCAAAGTTTTGTATACTATTTTTTAGTGATTTGGTTGTGAGAATGTCAAACGACCAAATGATGCAAGTTGAAAGAAGCCTCATTTCAAAAGAAGGCCTACCAGGAAGACCATTTACCAAGTAAGATCTTCTTAAAGTTATATCTGAATTGAAATAACGATAGACCTGGGAGGTTCTCAAACAATATCATGATTGTACCCACAGGTTAGACTCAATTACAGGTCGTAGTTTCGCTTTTTGCCTGAACTGATTATGCTACAACTATGGCTCATTTCCCTACGCAATTAATTCTGTAGAAAATAATTCCCTGATTGACATTCCGTGCCATTTTACAGCTGCAGGGAAATAAGGCCCTTAGTGGAACGACAACAACAACAACAATTCAACTCAACGATATGAGCGTAATTTGAGGGTCCTTTGGAGTGAGGCTACCCCCATGTAGTGATATGTAGTTAAGTTAAAGCTTTATCAAGCCTTCATGGGGGGCGGGGGTGGCTCATCATCATCATCATCATCATCATCATCATCATCATCATCATCATCATCATCATCATCATCATCATCATCATCATCATCATCATCATCATCATCATCATCATCATCATCATCATCATCATCATCATCATCATCATAAATACTATTATGCACTACATAGAATAATTATGTATGGCAGCTTATTTAATTTTGAAGACTCTAGAGGGAGGCTGATTTCAAAAGTCAGATTACAAGGATATCAATGATAGCTCTTTAGTTCATTTGCACCATGTTTTGTAGAGTCAACATACAATTATTCGAGTGAAATGCACAAATTCGACACAGCTTTCATCCCAAACCATAATAGAATTAATATGCAAACTTGCAGTTTGAAATTTGTTTAGCTAAATAAATGGATAGTTTTTAGTGACCACTGGCAAGTAAGTATAAGTAAGTATAAATTTGCCACAAATAAGAGAAAAATTACAATGGTTAAAAGAAAAGGAAAGAGCAAATAAAAGAATAAATAAATAAAATATTTACAATATATTACATAAGCAAGTTTAAATACATGTTAAAAAACACCCCTAATTAAAGTGGCAGGGATAGCATTAAAAGATCGAGTTGACCTTATGTCCATAATGGCATTTGAAATAAGTAGGAGGGGAACTTAATAGCGCAAATGAGTCAATGAGTGAGCGAGAGTGGGTGAGTGGTCTTGTTGATAGATTAATTGATTTATTTCTTCCTCCCAGAAATGTTATATTCGCTCCTGCGCAACACGATCAGTATTCTGGATCATGCTTCCCCGGAGTGACAGATGCACTTTATGACGTCATTCATAACAAGAAGACTGATTGGACATCTGTGGAAAAACAACTTTCAGTTCTTTCGTATCATATTTTGCAGGCAACTAGGGCTATTTCGTAAAAGCGAACGTTTTGTACTGGGCGACCCAGAAAAGCTTCACGAGACAGATCGCATATAGCTTTTAGAAAGCACGTGTTTTGAATACAAACAAGATATCAGCATGTAGCTGAGGGGCTCAGCCATCTTTTCGTTTGAGATTTGGCTTGGTTGGTTAAGTTACGACTACGAAAAACCAGTTTCAAAGATACAGTCATTCATTCATTTTTGAGATTGCCCTCTCCTTTTCCACTCCATTGTTTAGAAGATATGCAAAAGTCGAATTCCAAACTTGCATGAGATCACGAAATTTGAGCAAAGAACAGAGATCATACATTTGGCGACCAAAACACTTCTCCAGATCCCTTAATCTGGCGTTTCAGACATAAACCAATAACAAGGACTTTCATCTAAACGCCGATGCAAAGCATTTTTCGATAACTGCTAATGTCAGAGAACTAGTATAGCTCGTGAAGGTTTTTTTGGGTCACCTGGTAAATCCCCCAACGCCCCCTCACGTTCACTAATAATTGTTTACATGCTCTGGGAAAGCTGAGAGTGCTGATTACATAAGTACCGTTTTAGGTTGAGAACAGATTTCAAATTCTTAAGAAGGCCAGTACCAATCAAACACAACCAAAATGTGAAGCCATTTAAAGGTGATCTGAAGCGAAAATTTTATTGATGAAAATGAGAAGCACTTTTGAGTGGTGAAGAATATCGTTAAAAATTTTGTGATACCTTGTTTCATTTTTGAGTTATTTACTATTTTGTATGATTGGGTGACGATGTCGTTTTGTTTGCCAAAAGTAACGAGGCTGACCATGTTTCGAAAAGAAAATTGATTCATTTCATTTTCTTCAATTGACGTACCTTTCTTAATAGCACATCAGTCCATGAGACAGTTTCTATACTATTTATTCAGCTCAGTTTAGGCCAATTTAAATGTCTCCTACAACTGTCACCTTTCAAAAATCAGATCTAGCTATGAATCAATATATAATCGTAGTAATTTGCAAACAGCATGACTTCATCAACTGAAACTTAGTATTTGATGATAGCTTAAAAACGAAATGAGATGTCAAAGAAATTTAAACAGGATTGACCGAAGCGCCATCATCAAGTCAATGGAGCTCAGGAGGCAAGGGACTCCAGGTTATAGGTCTAGCGTAGCGGTAGGATTTTCGACAGTAGCTAAAGCTTCTTTCAATCCATCGTTTTAAAGGTGATCTGAAGCGAAAATTTTTGTTTATGCAAACGAAGGGCCCTGTCGATTGATAAGAAATCCTGTTGAAATTTTTTTGATATCTCATCTCGTTTTTAAGTTATCCAATGATTTTAAGTGTCAGTTGATGACGTAATTTTTTTTGGAAATTATTAGGATTCTATATGAAAAGAAGCTGTATCTGATCTTTGGAAGGTTACAGTTCTTCAGTTGAGCAGAATAGATGCAATAAACATTGTTCATCAACTGATTTGACCTTTAGAAAGGCATTTCATTTGAAGGAAAGGTCGTTGACTTTATTTCCCTTTGGAAACGTGGTCAACCTTGTAATTCTTTCTCGTACTTTTTGCAAACAAAATGACGTCATCAGCCAATCGTACAAATTAGTGGATAACTCGAAGATGAAACAAAGCATCAAAAAATTTTTAATGATATTCTTCATCGTTCAACAGTGCTATTCATTTGCATCAATAAAAAAATTCGCTTCAGATCACTTTTAAAGAAATAAGTCATACAATATTACAGCAACTTCTTTAAAGGTTCGGAATCTAACCTGTTTTATCGGCCTTTCACGGCTTGAGTGCAGCGCTGCAATATTGCAAGAACAGATTCTAATATGATAACTGTAATAAGTCGGCACTTAGAATGTATAATATAAATTACATGTAGTAAACCACTAAAGTGAATTTTCAGATTGTTATTCGAGTGCAAGTGAGATACCCTTATCCAGGCCTTACAAGCAAGAAAGTTTCTGGAAACTTCAAGTGAAAGATTTAATATTTGGTCACTGAGACTGTGTTCCCATGATGCTGGCACAGTTTGGAAACGGTTAGGCCTCCCGTTCAAACCAAAACGGCACAATTATTTGCAGGCAGATTTTGAAAGCGGTAGATTTTGAAAATGGCGGTGTGTGAACGCTAGCTTAAAGTTTTTTTCAGTCTGTGCTGAGAAAATGTGTATCAGTGATGATAATGAGAAGGGTCCAGTTGACTGCGGAAAGGATCTTTGTGCATTTCGCCTAAAATGGTGTTTCATTTACCCTTCACACAATTTAGATGCTGTGAGATTATTACCGTTATTAAATGAACTATTTTGGATAGATTACTTTTTCGCCATTCGCATTGGCTCGACAGAGCGGAAATTGCGTAAAATGACGTCATTGACCAATCTGAGATAAGGAAGTGTTTGGATAGCCTATGTGCAGCCTCTACTGTCTTTGCGGAGGAAGACGGAGAGGAGGAGGAATGAGCAGAAATCTCCGCAGGCTAGTGTTTGGACAGAAATGCTTTTTGATGTGATAAATAAATCAAGCCTTTAAGGCCAAGGGAAGAAGATATCAAGTGTTGCTTAATTTTGCAATTTATTGCAAGGAGATAGGGACTCAAAGTTACGAGCTTTTGCGCATGCGGGCGCAATTTTTGCTCTGTACATAGGCTCACAATGTTTATCTTATCGTCTCTTTTAATTCTCTGGTATGGAAAACAATATTATTTCCATGAAAAGTGTATTAGGACTATGAGATTTCTAAAGATTGATTTGTCCTTCGAGCAGAACAGTAAATTACATTCTATTTTGATTGAAACCTTTCTTCATGGCAGCTTGCTTAGCATTTTGTGCAACATGGAACCTTGCTTTTGACGTTATTTTCCAAAATTTTGAGCACGCGCATTTCAGTTGTTACTTTTCTCGCAACGCAGATCGCTTCTTCAAGAAAACCAAGAAACAAATATAGTAAATGGTACGGAACTCGGACCGTTGCTAATCGGATGGAAGTGGAAGTTCCAGACTTTACTAGCACTGGCTCAAGTGTTTCGGTTTTCTACAATTTTCGAATTTGTTAAATCGACATCTACTGCGAAACAGGTTTCTTTCTATCAGTAGTTATCGGTAAATTGGTTGTATGTAGCTTTTTGTCATCGTATATTTAATTTTAGTTTAGTTCTATGTCTTTTATGGAATGGCGTCGGGGTAGTCAGGATATTATGCTCTTCGGGGTATCATTTCATTTTTCATTCCATTTTAAAATATTTATACAGGTATAAGTTTCATTTACATGTTTTTCAAACTGACCTGTTTTATCGTCTTTGTAGTGTAGTAAAGTGTATTTTAAGTAGTGTCTTAGGTAATTCGTCTTTGTAAAATTTTCAAATTGAGTATAAAAAGTGGAAATTTGGTATAAGAACAAGAAGGATCTTAGGACGCAGCTTGTGGTTCAGATCAGTGCTTGTTGGGGATACGAGATACGCTTTGTCCGAGGAAACTAATGTGTCTCCCCGTGCAGAGCATCAATGCCAAACAGGGGCGCACATTAGGGGGGTGTGGGGGGGTGAGACACCCCCCCCCAATATTTTCAGAGTCGGTCCAAAATGAAACGAAAGTCGGTCCACGATAAAGCTTGGATAGTGTGAATCCAAGTTGGTCCGACTTCTGAATTTTTAGGGCAAAGGTCGGTCCATGACGACAGTTAGCAATTTCACAAGAAATACTTGACACAGTGATCGGGAGAGTCGTTCTAAGCCAAAGAGGAGGACGGAGTTTAAAAAAATTTTCCCGGACATGCTATTTTCCCAGCTGTTGCAAATACTCAAAGTTTCCAGTCTAGTACTGGGGTGTCGGTAATGGCTGAGAGGGGAGCAGTATGCAATTTGCCCCTGGGGCCTCAGGGTCTAGGGGGCCTCGTATTTGAAGACTTGTTATCATTTTGACTGCAGGAAATGCTCTATAATGCATTTTAGGCCATTTTAGCTAATCTAAGTAGCATGATGGCAAAAATTTTCTGCTCGCTTCGCTCGCAGGGGCCTCATGTTTGGCAGGTTTGTTCATGGGCCTCCAAAACTTCTCGGCGGCCCTTGTGTCGGTGGTGGCATAGGAAATCAGGCACTTCTGAATGAATCTCAAAAATAAAAGGAAAAATCGGTTGTAAATGTTATCCATCAAACGTTGTATCTGTTTCAACTAAACGCTAGCATTGTAGAAGCTAAAAATCACGAGAGAATGCTTTCTTAAAGGAAAAAACATGCTAAAACCAGCGCTTTCGCTGTGCTTTGCAGCGAAGAAGTCGTTTTAGTGAAGATCACGCCGTTATTTGAAACTCCAAATCCTTGACCAAATGATGCGAAAGTCTCAACCAAAGAAGTTTGATGTGTGACGAAAGATTGTGCTTAAGACAAAAAATTTTAGTGAAATCTCCAAAACACATAACAAGAACTGCTATGCGGCACAAAATAGTCAATAAAGTGAAGCAAAAGGGTCCCTAGACGGAACACATTATAGATGGCAAGTATACATGCTGTCCGAAAACCACCGTCTGGCCTGACAGGAAAAACATCCACTGCAAAAGCAAAACAGGCAAAGTCGAATCAAAAAGCTTTGAGAAAATATGTATGAGGCTCCTCTTTCACCCTGATAGCGATCTTAGCTTTGTTTGCGATCAACTTTTTTTGCGAAAAAATCTGCTTATCTGAGCCAAAGAGAGTGGTGTCTACTTGAAATTTATCCGGAAGATGCCAATTTATGAAAAAGAATCTGTTACAAAACGGCAGAAATTCTCTCTTAGAACCGGCGAACATCTGATCACTAGAGGTGTTCTAAGCCAAAGTAGAGGGCGTGTCCTCAAAAAATTTCCTGGGAGCTTTGCCCCCAGACCCCCTTCTTTTAGCACGGTCGTTAATCTCGACTGCTTGTATCAAAGTTCCCAATGAGTACGAACAGCCCATATACGTTCAGTCGGTCCAGAAAAATTTAGTCGGTCCAAAGCATGCTGACACCCCCCAAATAAAAATTTTAATGTGCGCCCCTGATGCCAAAGTGCTACTGTGCATGAGCTTTAACCCACTGCACGGGGCGATACGTAAGTTTCCTCGGATGAAGCTTATCTCGTCTCCCTATCAAGTGCTCTGTGAAAATAGGAAATAATCCTCCATATGCACCCATAAAAGCCAACCCTTTGTACAAACCACAGTCATTCACATTTGTGTAATCATATACCAAAAATTTATCGTTTTCAGTTTCAGCTACTGTAAATCTTGCGATCCAGTTTCAATGAATCTTTACCACGGAAGTAACTTGTCCTTGGCCGAAATCCATGGATGGCAGTATTTACAGTGGGATTGGAATAATGTATGTACATATAGTAAAGCAAGGCCTTTATTGTTGAATTTTATTTAACCTTACGATGAGGAGGTCATTGCTTGTTGTCAAAGTCCGCTTCCCGTTGCTTGGCAGTGATTTTCATCTCCCTTCGCTCAGTCAATAAGCGGAATTAAACGTCCTGTTACGTAGAGGAAGATGCAAAAAGGCTCCTTACTTAGGCCTTGAGCAGGGACGTAGGAGGCATCTCAAACTTGAGGGCACGACACTACGAGGGCACTTTTTCTCTAAGAAAATGGGAGGCATTTTCTAAAAATAAAAAGGGCACTTCTTTTTTGTTGCAAAATCTTGGGGGCACGTGCCCCCCAGTGGCCTCCCTCCGGCTCCTACTTCTATGGTCTTGAGTGATGGCATGTACAGCAACGGAATTTAATCTGCTAGTAGCTCTAAGCATGAATTCTTTGAACCGTAAAATTATGCCAGCCTTCCATAACCTTTACTTTTGTTGATTATTGAAGTATGTATACCAACAGATAAGCCCTCTCCTGGCTTCAGGTGGAATGGGAATGTCAGAGTTTTGTATGAGCACAGCTTGCTATTTCGTATGAAGCCTTATGCGACGAGGTTAGTTCTCTGTTACGGAATACTGAATCTTTTGAAATCCTTGCTCTAGCTACATTATTAACTGGAACAGGGCTGAGATAGGAAGGACCATTCCACGTTGTAGAAAATCTTATAATCCAGTTGAATATATTTCCTGGAAGGGATCTTTCCTCAATGATGGCCTTTAATCCCAGTATCTTTCCCCACATCATTAAAATTTAACCCGAATCAGCTTCCGGCCCTCACGACATTAAAAACTCGCCCGATTTAGAAAGGGTTAATGATACGTCACATTGTAGTACATATACGTCACATGATACTGCACATTCTGGCCTTTACTGGAAACATCAACGCTACTGTTAATAACGTAAACTTGATTGACAGCTTACACTTCCACGAATTCATGTCATTGGTCAACGGTTGCCAACAGGATTTTACACAACAAAGCAATGAAATTTGAGCTAACATTGTAAAAGATTTGAAATCACACATCGTTCAAAATGGCGGCCACGTCACTTTATCAGCTGTTTGTATTCCAACTTTTGCTAGATTTCCTGATTTTAGGATTTCCTTCTGTGACAAGTAGTTGCTTGAAAAAGACTGTTTATCATGCAGATTCTAAGGCAAGATCTATTCTATTTGAAGGCAAAGAAGGATCAGATGTCCACTGTCGATTGCGTTTCTATCCACGAACTGGGTTTACCAGAAACTACTTCTTGGAGGTTACTTGGTCAATGTTCAAAGTTTCTGATGACATGCCTGATTGTGAGAAATCATACATTGAGATATATCTGACAAGGTTTGTATTCGTTAGGTGCATTTGTATTCTTGATTTTTAAAAGATCCTGAAGGGGTAAGGGGTTGTATTCCATTGCTCAGTGCCACCAGAGTGGAAAAGTCAGTCATTGTTCGTGGATATAATCAAATTTCATTCTCAGCCTGTTGACTTTGCTCAAAAATTTTTTTGTCGCATGTAGTGCGATTTTGAAATATACAAGTAAATGAAATAAATTTAAGCAGTCTGACACGAACTGGATTAAAGCAGGACGTTTCGAGCATGGCCTGTTATCAAGGAAGGAATTTGCACCAGTGCTGGAAGCTTCTTAAAATTATCAGATTTTGAGTGTTAAGAGTTTCTTACCAGTTTCTTAAAGGTTTCATCTTCATGTCCACCATCTGGTATATCAAGACCTTTTCAATAAGGGTTTTTGAACCCTTTCCAGTGTTTAGACTATACTGAAGTATCTTGTATGATACAAAAAACAAATGGAAATAAGTAAAAATATGTTCCCTGTCCTGTCCTATCCTTCCTATTCATGTATTCATGTCATGTACTGTACTATCCTATCACAGTTCCGAGCTTTATCGTCTTGTCATTTCCCATCATGTCGTGTCCTGTGCTGTGTTGTGCGATGTTGCGTCTTGTCATGTCATAGCGTGTCACGTTGTGTTCTATCCTGTCTTATCGTGTCCTGAACTTTACCTTCTTCTTTTCTCCCGTCATATCATGTTGTTTCCTACCTAGTCTTGCCCCGTCTTGTCTTTTTCTACCTCTCATTGTCTCGGGTCTTGTCTTGTTTTGCCGTACAAGCTTCTGCTTGTCCAGGCGTGCTTCATCCGTACATGTCGCTACATGTCGTATCTCTTGTGTTGTGTTGAGTTGTGTCGTGTCGTGTCGCGTGATTTTGCCTTCTGCCGTCATCTGATTTTCAAACTTGCTCCTCTTTGGCCTTTTGAGTCAAGTTTCATGTTCATGTCGAATCTCTTTTCTGTCCAGTGGCAGTGCCAGTTGAGAATAAGTTGGGGGGGGGCAGGCGCGCAACTAGGAATTTTACGGGGCAGGGGTCCAAATCAGAAAAAGGGCACACTCCAGATCATTTCAAAGCAGTGATGTTGTCTGGGATGGCAGTTTTTTAAATCAGAATGCGAGGGTAGAAATCAAGGGATATTTTTCAAATGTTTGCATCTGTAAAACCAATCTATCAATGCGGTAACAGAAGATGGGGGGGGTTCGGAGGGAGGGGGCTTGTCCCTGGAAATTTCCTTAAATGACACTCTCTAAATCTTCGGAGAATGACCATTGTAAGAAGTGATTCCCAAAAAGGAGAGACAAGATTGGAAAGGGGGCTCGTACACACGCATTTTATAAGAATCTGTGCACTGAACTCTGTAAAACTTCTACCGGTTGGGAAAAGGAAAGCAAACATCATTGGAAGTTCACTGCTACCTGAGTAAGAGGAGCTAGAGGACGATAGATATTATTGGCAGAAAGATCGTTCAACGATAGACATGAAGTCCGCTACTCCATTCTGGAATCTTAAGGGATTTCTAGAGGTTCAAGCATTGCTCAAACCCTACCCCAGCTCTCCCACTGCTCGGTCCATCTTGCCCTCTGCCTTACTCTTGTTTGCCAATATTACTTAGGCTTTCAGAGCTTTCATTCCGTAACTGAGTTGGTCTGTTTTACCGGTTTTTATATATTCCACTAAAATAAGCACAAATGTTTACAGCTACTGTGCCTGTCATGGCGGGAATAGACACTAGGTCATCAGAGTTCCCACCATGACAGACACTCACAATTCAAGAATTTACATTTTTGGAAAAGATTAATATTAACGTCTGTCTCACATTTGATGTCAGGCAACGACCCCTGCAAGGCTATCAATGCGTGAAAAGAAACGAGAGGAAGTCAATGAGCATGGGACCCCCATGTGCAGACAAAACAGCCACTACCCCCTGCTACCCGCGCCACCCCAATGGGGATAGCAAGCGAGAAAAAGCAAAGGGCAGCAGCCATCCAGCCACACAGTAGGAATCCCATCCACCCATTACCCAGCACCCACATTGTAAGGTACAAATTACCAGTTTGCTTGACGCTGATGCCAAAGCCATGTTGCTGATGATTGCAGGAAATCTTCTTTTTTCAGGTCTGTCAAAAGCATTGGCAAGTATTGCTCCAAAGATACATCTTTCAAGATGTTTAACATCTATTCCCACGATGGCTTTGCAAGAATGACGTACCATAATAAAAAGTCAAGTTCACCATTTGCATTTAAGGTGACATACAGGATGAGGCATTATCAAAAGAATTACCTGCTTTATACGTAAGTAACTTTATATTTCCTTTGTACACTTATTTTCTGAATGTTGTCATACTTTAAGCAACGTTTCTCACGAGTTTCTTACAACGGTTTCATGACAACCTTCATGTTCACCACCTGTCCCACTTCGCAACATTTCAAAACAAAGTATTTTGAAGCCTCGCCACAGGGAGACCAGGATACGATTGTCGCTAAAAATAGAAATTTTCTTTCGAAATAAAATAGACATTTTCTTTCGAAATAATTGTTGTTATATTGTTGCTAAGAATAAAATTGCTTTCCTTTGCCCCCCCCCCTCCAGCTTGCTCGTGGTCACGTTTGTTCTTTAGTCCCCTGTGTTGTAGTTGCGTTGCACGTTGCAATGAGCTACAATTATTTCGAAAGAAAATGTCTATTTCATTTCGAAAGAAAAATTCTATTTTTAGCGACAATCATATCCTGGTCTCCCTGTGCGGAACCATTCCACATTCCATTCTGGTCCATACTTTTCTTGCTATTGAAATAAGGACTCATGTGTCTGAAACTAATGATAGCAGTGAAATTAAACTTCAGTGCCACATAAATCATGAAACAGAATGGAACGTGGAATTCTCGATTCCCATACAAACCCCTTACTGACATTTTTCTTACTGTTGGTTCTTAAAGATGTGTGATTTTACCAAAAAATATTTTCTCAGCTAAAGCCCCTTTCTAACTGATCAAACATTTCACAAAACGTTCATCAAAATTCATATTTTGATTTTGCTTTATGCTGTGAGTTATTGTTGAAAAAGAACTAACATGTTACCTTTGACTCATAGATTACAGTAAAGTCCCGCCTTTAAGAAACTGCATTATAAGAAACTCAGGCCTGATTTCACTGAATGAAACACCTCTTTACAAGAAACTATCCAGGCTGATTCATGTTCAGTTTCTTATACAACGGTACATATAGCAATATTATAAGGAGTAGCTGTGAATATGTCCTCGATTCCCTAGAAACAAGAACGAAAGCTCCAAGCCCAAATCGTTATATTTTCAAGAAACCTTCAGTACTGGTTCAAATTTAGACTTATTACGTTGAGTCCTAGTAATCGCTACCCCCTCGCTCATACTCGCTCATATCCTTTTTAGGGCCAGCCCTTGAGCTGGAAAACCAAGAGTCCTAGTATGAGCGAGGGGTGGTAGCGATTACTAGGGATCAACGTAATAAGTCTAGTTCAAACTATTAGATCCTCACACAACAGTGCATATTTTTAAAACATTTTCTTAACAATTTTGACAGCTGTTTGTAGTGTAAAAGTGTTTCTTATACCATGGTATACACACCCTGTTTTGACTAAGGGTATCTTGACATAAGAAGCCAGTCAGGCTGGCTTTGTGTAACAAGTTTCTTAAAGGCGGGACTTTACTTCAGCATTTTTGAATATCTGTCACATCTCAGAAGAACAGGTCAAAAATCACAATAATACGGCAGCCATTATGCTATCAAATAAGATTTTGCACTCCAATACCTCGTTTAATCTCCACAAACAGTTAAGTCGCGCCTTTAAAAAACAACCTGATTAGTTTCTTATGTTGAGATATACTTCTTCAAAACAGGCTGTGTATACCATGGTATAAGAAAAACCTTTATATTCCAAGCAGCCGTCAAAATTATGTTTAACAAACATTTTTAGAATGTGCACAGTTGTACAAAAAACTGTTCGTTTGAGCCAGTACTGAAAGTTTCTCGAAATTATGATAATTTGGGCTTGAAACTTTAATTCTCGTTTCTAGAGAACTGAGACATATTCAAATATAGGGTGTCTTTAAAAAGTACCCCCTTTTGACGTACCCCCTTTGACTGCAAATAGAAGCGAAACGGTAAGATATTATTACTCTCCGAGTAGACAGCTAAATTTATCAATCTTCAACTTAGATTCATATACCTTGCATTTAAGAATCGTCCACCAAACACCGAAGATACAAGCTCGCAAAGTCGAAATTTACAGTGCACCCGAAACCAGAAGTTTTGAAAAAGGGCTTAGCCAGGATTTGTACAATGGATATTTCCGAAGCACCTGTTTTAAGCGTTAATTTTCAGTTTTTGACTTTTAAAAGAATAAAATACTCGTGGACATCGCTCTGATTAAACAAATATATTAAAAATGTGGTAAGAATGATAAAGTCGTGCCACATCTCCAAAATGAGCGTGCATGTGCTACTTTTCCTCTTCTTTGATACTTTGGATGGAATGCAATGTACGGATTGATTTCTCAAAGGAATGATTATTTGTAGAATAATAGAAGCATTTCAAGGTATAATTCTTTTCAAGAATGAGCCAAGTATCAAAGTTTAAATTCTTTCGCAATATGCCTGTGATATCAAATCATGGCCAGGTCCTTTTACAAAACTTCTGGTTTCAAATGCACTCCAAAATTCGACTTTGTGAACTCATATCTTCGGTGTTCGGAGGACGATTTTAAAATTCAAGGTATGTGCATTAACGTTGAAGATCAAAAAATATGCCTATGAACTCAGAGAGTCCCAATATTTTATCGTTTTGTTCCCCTGTTTAGTCGAAAGGGGGTACTTTTCGAGACACCGGTTATATGCCATGAAATATTTCTATGTACCTCAGTGTACCTTTGTAAAAGAAATTCAACATGAATCAGCCTGGATAGTTTCTTGTGGAGAGGTATTTTATTCAGCGAAATCAGCTCTGAGTTTCTTATAATGCAGTTTCTTAAAGGTGGGTGTAACGAATTTTTAAAGGAGCAGGGTCACGTGACAGTAAACAAACTTGTTATCTCTAGAGTCTATATTGTTGCCCACACGTGGCCATTGTGTTCTGCACAGATTTTGGTGGATGGGGTGAATCCACACTAAAACTACTTCTAAAAATCCATCAGTATCTCTGCAATCGTACAACATATGAGTGTTTGGTTTGTTTCTCTACAAAGTGCAAGAGTCGATCTTTGAAATAACACTTTCATTTTGGGAAAAGTAGCGGAAAATCACTGTGATATGGCCCATCAAAAATACCGCAAAATCCTCGTTTCGAAAGACGTTTGTTTACATTACGTGACCCTGCCCCTTTAAACAGTGAATATCCTTTTCGGCTCACTTGGTAATTGTCCATAAAAGAAACGCAAGCAAATAAGTCATCCTAACCGATTATTTTTGTTCTTCTTTAGACACACATATAATGACAACAACACTGATTTATTGAGTTCTACGAGATGGCCAAAAGGACCCTACCCTTCCACTGCATACGCAGAGGTGTATGAGATTAGAATAAACAAAGGCAGAGAGACAAAATTGATTTTTATGGATGTTGATTTGGCGGACAAGGCATGTAACGTAGGGTCAAATTCATTGGAAATCACAGGTTTGTTGGAAATCTTGCTTTTCTAGAGCTCTTTGATATATCTTCATCCCTTCGGAATGGCTTTTTTATCCAGATAAGATTTTACAATACAAGTTACTATCTACTCTCTACAAATTGGTACTAACCACTGCACAACAAAGGGACAGAAGACCACGAGGAGCAAAATACAATGAATACCCCATGACCATCATCATTTAACAATAAAAGACAAGACGCTACCAGGACAACATACAAAAGAAAACGAAAGATAATTACTTGTGAATTAAACACTATACGCTAATTGATATAAGGTGTATACGAAGGACGTTTGTAGTAAAGATAGCAGAGAGGAAATTCTAAATATCGAACTTAAGCCGGTTTTCCACTAGGCGGATTTTTCCGCGCGCAGCGGAGCGGCTGTTGTATTTACATTATTTCTAACAATAGTCGCGTCTAGTCGCTCCGCTACGCATGTACTTGAAAGTCGAATTGACTTCAACTTTTCCACCGCTTCCGATGGCGCCAACCGATCAAATTGCTGAAAGCTCTGACACATGACATCAGTTTTCCTCGAGAGGGGAAAGCCACGGCAAAAAACAGTTCTGAAAATATTCAAAAAAGTTCTTGGTCAAAGAGGCTCATGTTATTGACCAGCAGATTAAATCATCCTTTTTTTCTTGTTTGACATAACCAAAAACCACTCTTTGTACTTTTTATTAGCTTTTTGGTCTTCCAAGAGTAATATTTTCAAAGAATGTCTAGGCCTATCATTATGTGCGTTTGGGCGTCTTTTTCCTCCAGTGGAAATTAAAGCTCTTTTTTCTTAGGCGTGCATTGTTTTAGAAACATTAGCCGCTCTGCTGCGCGTGGAGAAATCAGCCTAGTGGAAAACCGGCTTTATGCATCACATGAAACTTTATGCTACTTGTGAGCGATTTCTTTGAACTGTTATACCACTATCTTTATCAAAATCGTTCATGTAAATACAACATGATATGATGTTTAAGTAGAACAACTGTTGCTATGCAAGAATTTGGATGGAATGAAATGGAAGGAAATGGGAGGAAACGGGACAATTTCTAGGGAAAATATGAAAAATCTTTAATCAGGACGTTCTGTCTTGAGGATATACGTAATAGTCAAAGTTAGGATTGATCTATTTACCTCATAAGATAGAGTCTCACCAACGTACAAAAGAAGTTGCAAAAAGCTGTTGCTGCAGACTGAATGCCCACTGAATGCCCAATATTAATATCAGAATGGCTGGGGAAGATACCTTCTCTGTTCTGCTGATTTTTTCTTGCACTACAATACAATTTAGATGGTATGTTATATATGCCCATCTTTAATGAGAAACCTTTCAACATTAGATGCAGGTGCCTCTTCCAGAAAATTCGGGTCAAGTCTGCATGTGGGGAGCTGTACATCGTTTAGGAGGTCTATTCAGGATGGGTCGGCTGTGTCATTCGTGTGTCGCCGGAGAGTAACTTTTGGGGATGCAGTCCTGTTGCTTTTCGCAGGTGTCCTTTTTGGCGTTGTTGGGATGCCATATGCAGTCAAAGACATGGATGGATTTGCCTGGTGGATTTAGATCTTTGTGATTGACCTGGTAGGGATGAAGGATGGCATTAGGTGTTTTGGAGGATTGTTGTGTTGTTAGTTTAGATTTTTCAGCTGAAATTTTAGACACTTATTTTGTCGAAAAAAGCTGAATATGCTACTTTGTGAAATGAAGTTTTGTTGAGGATTGTAGGTTAAATTTCAACCAGTTAATTGAAAGGATTTATTAAAACTCAAAATCCAACATCCTGGTTTAGACTTCCTGGTTTAGACTAAGTTTTCCAATATAAATGCAGCATTAGTTTATCTTGCTTCTGTTTGTTCGTAGGTAGAAACAAGCTCGGTGATGAAAAGGAGATAATAAAAGACCGTCTTTGCAAGGAGAATGGTTATGTCGTTACTACCAAGTTCTCATATATCTACATTCAATTCAACAAACCCACCATTACTGCTCTACGGAACAAACGAGGATTTTTGGCTGCTTTTGTCTCTTACTGTAAATGTTGTTTTCATTCTCTTCTGCATTAATTTTCTAATTTTCATGTTGCCGCTTTTCAAAAATGTACAACTAGATTAAATGTTTATCTTTTGCTTGCTTTTTCATGAACAACAAAGAAGAAACAAGGGCAGATTTTATAAGACAATTTCATCGGTTGTCCTAGATTGACATTGAAAAACAATGTGATTAGCGATTGCAAGCAGAAGAATTTCTCTCAATCAAAAATTCAAAACAAACAAAACCGCAAAATTTTTTCTGAAACTAGTAGGGCAAACTGTCACATTGTGCACACGAAAAGTAGTTTCTGAGAAAAGTCATGAATTTATAACGAAAGAAGAAAGATGAATCAAAAGATCTGTCTGGCGGATTTCTTTCATTTGGTTAAGGAGCACAGAAGTAATTGTTTCATTGAAGTCGAATATATGCAAGAATTGCAATGTGTTCTTCTCCGCTTTAGAGACAATCAAATAGACATTCATTCTTCTCTCTCTTGAAACTCATGACTTTTCTTAAAAGCCACTTTTCGTGTGCACAAGACGTTAGTTTGCCCTTCTGGTTTCAATTAAACTTTTATGGTTTTGTTTGCTTTGAATTTCTGCTTTAGAGGATTTATCATGTCTGCAATCGCTAGTTGCTTTGAATTCAAATGTCTGTCATAAGCAACTGAGGCCCCGTCCACACGTATCCGGATATTTTTGAAAACGCATCTTTTTTTATCCGTTTTGGGTTCCCGTCCACACGGAGACGGCATTTTCAGTCACCGAAAACGAAGCTTTTCGAAAACGCTCTCCAGAGTGGATCTTTTTGAAAACACCGTTTTCCTGTTCTCGTGTGGACGGGTGAAAACGGAGCTTTTCGAAAACGCTGACGTCAAGGCATCGATTTACGACGTATCAGAGCATGCGCTCGGTTCTTTGGGGATCACGCGAGGACATTTTGCTTGTCTGTTTTCTTTCATAGAAGTTCGAATGCCCAATATCGTTATCGATTATGGAATTTCGTTATCGAATATCGAATTGTGAGTGTCACAGCGTTTCCGTGTAGACGGGGATATTTTTTAAAACGCTCCTCGTGTGGACGCGAATCTTTTTGAAAACGGATAAAAAAGATGCGTTTTCAAAAATATCCGGATACGTGTGGACGGGGCCTGATAATGTTGCGTTACAGAACCTGTCTGATAAACTGTTAATTGTAAATTGTGAACTGTAAATTGGTAATTGCAAACTGTTAAAAGTTGTTAACTGTTAAAAATTGTAAACTGCTAAAAATTTTAATTTTGATCGAAGTGTACCAGGGTTTTCATTCGGCTCCTTGATTAGCGTATGACGTAAGAACACCCTGGGAACGAGGCTGCTTAAACTGCAAATTGTAACTATGAACGATCTTTTCTTTTCATGTTCAAGAGACAGTATTAATTCTTTGATCTTTGCTTCTAGATAAACCCTACAAAGGAGCAACTGGGTCACTGGCAGGTGATATAGGACTCGGAGTTGGGCTGGTATCATTGTTCATTTTAATCATCATAATCATATTCATTGCCAAGAGAAAGTCACAGAATATAAATCGAATTCATGTCCAGGAATACGATAAAGGTTTGACTTCATTAAGATCCTAATGCTTCGCTAAACTTTTAAGTAGAGCTTCCAAATCTTTCAGAAGATTGGTGCAATCTTCAGTGATTTGTATCTCTGAACCTCCGGGGGAGGAGGTACTCCCATACTTGACGTGACGGGATGTGCCACTCAATAAGGTGTCCTTTTGTGGAAAAAATTATGCGGCAGGGTGTCTCTTTCCGACAAAAGTTATGCGACAGGATATTTTAATTGATAAGAAATCTGTGGGACAGGCTATCATATAGCATTTAGAGTCATCTTGAAACAATTGATTATGTCTACTTTTGGCAAATTTTATCTGATAGGGTTTACTTTTCAGACATGTTTTATGCGATAGAGTACAGAGTGTGGAGAGGTTTTCCACACACCCTCGTCAATTCCCTAGTCAAGTAAACCCCCCCCCCCCTCATGGACTTTGAGCTTATCAACATATATTTTATCAAGATGTTAATTACTTGACTTGATGACCTGTCAACAAACCTTGGCTGATCAGGTTTATTGTAACGTCATGATAGCAGACAAGTCACTTTAAAATTTTCGGCGCAAATTTCTATTCCTTTCGACTGAATGACATAATCAAAGAAATGAATGAATTTCCATATGTTTGAAATTATTTTTCGGATAGTAGGCATGCTTTAAACTGACCAAGCAACATCTCAAAAGATAGCTGAGCCTTTCAGGTACATCCTGATGCCTTGTTTGTGTTCACAACATTCACTTTCATCAAACAACGTACGATCTAGCTTATGAAATGAAGGGTATGTGGCCGATATTCAAAACGGAAATGTTAATATATCAGTCAATTGTCAACTTGGATAAGAAAATTTTGTTTGGTAATATCCCTCACCTTATAGACCCAGAATTACGAAAAGGCATGTTTAGGAACAAAAATTCCACATTTCATTCTGGTCTATGATTTACCTTCTATCGAAATTCGAATTCTATATCTCAAACTGGCAATGTGAACTTCAATGCCACATAAATCATGGACCAGAATGGAACGTGGTATTCTCAGTTCTAATATAGAACGGTGATAGACTTTTTTCTAACTGTTGGGTCTTAAAGATATGTGATTTTACCAAACAAAATTTTCTCATTTAAGTTAGCCTTTGAGTGATAGATCAATATTTTAGTTTCAAATATCGGTCACATACGTTTTATTCCACAGTCCGCCAAACGCATAGAAGTTTTTTTTACTCACCCGGAATTATATATTTCTCTTTGAAGAAGAAGCAAGACAAAATTCAAAAGAAGAAGATGAAATTGAATTGCAGAATGTTGAAGGAAATGGCGAAAGTGAGCAAGGATTGATTGAAGCAGAGATATTAGCAAAGAGGGAAGAAGAGGAGAGACAACAGAGGGAGCGTAAGTTTGCTTCAATTCCAGTATACTCGGGGGATAAATATAGTAAAAGAGAATCCCGCTTATAAAAAGCAACATTTTTTAAGCTACAATCGTGGGCAAAAGGTTACTGGACAGCTACTGAAGAAGGCATAAATACAGCCTCTTTACAGTTTTAGCCCTCTGTTGCTTTTCAAACCCTTTCTGCCCGGTGTCAATGTTGTCGTTTACCATGACCAGATGGTTTATAAACTGATTTCACGTTCAATCTCTTGCAACAACATTGACATGGGGGAAGGGGGGCCTTTTGCTAGCGAATATCTAGATTTTGATCAATCGTCCAATGACTTTTGGCCATGATTGTAAGCTGTTTGGATCTTATGCACCTTTAAGGTGTTGTGGCGAAGTGGTGTAATCTTCTGACTTTCCAAACCGAACAGTCAGGCGGAGTGGGTTCGATGCCCGGTAGGACACCACCTCATGAGCGTCATTTGAAGGTGTTGTGGCGCCGTGTTGTAATCCTCTGACATTGCAACCAGAACAGTCAGGCGGAGTGGGTTCGAATCCCGGTAGGGCCCCACCACTGGAGCGTCATGACAAGGGGTCGCGAACTCAATTAGGTCTGCTCTATTTCTACGATCCCAGCGCTTGGCGCTGAAAAACGCAACTTCACCTTCACTTTCATGACAAGGGGTTGCGGACTCGATTAGGTCTGCTCTATTTCTGCGATTCTAGCGCTTGGCGCTAAAAAATGCAACTTCTTATGTAAAGGATAGCATTTATGAAATCAGGCTGTAGCTTCGTAGGTTAAGTTCATGAATTCTCTCGCAGTCGTTTTTACGGTGATGTTTGATGATAGTGATAATGATATTTCATATTTAGACAGTCAATTTATTCAGGAAGTAAATTTGCTGTTACCAAAATGACCTGTATCCTTCATTACAAATGTTTCTTTTTAAGAATTAAACTTAAAGATTTCAAAATTAAAAGTTGCAATACATCTTTTTACTGATTAAAAAAGAGGTTTCCATCGAGCGCCAAATCTGGTAAATTTGTGACGGAAAACAAAGAATGACCTCCGCTCTTGGTATGAACACTGCTAGCTTTTCTAAAAGTTGCCTCAGATTTCAGAACACTTGTCAGAGAGTTTATTATCGACTACTTTGCGCAAAGTGAGTTAGCAATTGTTCAGTTTACACACAGGCGAGTGCTATTAGTCTTTTTGCTTTGATTCTTGTTACTTCCTTTCATTGTTAGCTGACTTTTCTTTCAACTGAATAACAACAGTTGAAAACAGCAAACTTAGATTTGTAGCTGGCAAAATGAATCCGTTGCTAGCTCACACTTTTGAGTTGTAACTGGTTGTAACTTTTAGACCACAAAATCAGCTAACATGGAACGAAAACACCGAATGCAAGGCGAAAAGGTAGATAAAACTTGCCTGTGTATAAACTGAACATTCCTTACTCGCTTTGAGTAAAGTTATCATTATTAAGTCTCCTAAAGTGTTCTAAAATCCGAAGCAACTTTTTGCCACAGCTAACATCGCAATATCGACAGCGGGATCCCCGGGGGGGGGGGGGTACGTGACTTGTGGATGGGTGGGGGTCTGCCGCCCGATTTTCAGAAAGCTACCCTCTTCTAATTACCGACAGTTGCCGTCATACCCACTTTTATGATTAATTTTGGCGGAAAACTACCAATTTTTTACAATTTTTGCCAATTTCTGGAAAGCCCACCTATGTTTATGGAAAATCTGCCGAAAAAGGGACCCTTGTTTAGAGAATCTTGGGCCCCAAAACCCATCCATATGGGCGGCACATACCCGTACCCGCAACATGTTATGTTACCCCTCCCCCGGGCGGGGATCATGTTTTTGTTTTCCTTCAAAAAAATGTACCAGATTTAGACGCTCGTTTCAAACTTCTTTTTTACGAAGAAAAAAGGTCTATTGGGAAATTTTTGAATGTCCAAAATTATATTTCTGCAATCTTGAAACAGCCTCTGCGTTAAGTCTAGATACTGAGATGCAGATGTAGCATTAGCAATATCAAATCAGACTTGTTTTGGCCTTTTACCGCGTTTAAAAAGTAAAAAGTACCTTCGTTTGGCTGGAGATAGGAACAAAACGATAAGATGTCATTACTCTCCGAGTGCACAGCTAAATTTATCAATCTTCAACTTAGATGCACATACCTTGGATTTAAAATCGTCCACCAAACGTCGGAGATGCGACCTCGCAAAGTCACAATTTATAGTGTACCTGAAACCAGAGGTTTTAAGCCCTGGCAAAACGACTGGACATTTGCACTGAACATGCACTGGACAAATGTCCAGTGAAAAATGTTGCGTCGTTTTGCCACCTTGTCCAATCTTGTTCAGTCGTGTTCAGCGATGTTGAGAGCTGCTCAGTCGATTTTGATGGCGGTCAAAAATGTTCAGTGGACAAGATTAAATTTCTTTTGTTTAAAGAAAATGTTCAGTCGTTTTGCCACCCCACTGAACATTGTCCAGTTGGCGCAAGCGCATTACAAATGCAAGAGAGGAGAGTTTCGTCATAACAGTGAAGAAATGGAGTCATCAGCATCAATTAGTTCTATGAACTGCAGGGAAAGGTATTCAGGCAGTAACGAGGATTCGTCTGGCAAGATCAATTGCAGTTCTGATGACCAGAGCGATCGCAGAGACCGAGGATACGATGATATTGTCGATCCCGAGGGGCAAATCACTGATTTTTTTCCGTACACCTTCCTTGAAATCACAAAAAAATCACATACAAAAATCACAAAATCACAACAAAAATCACATGCAAAAAGCATAAAAATCACAAATCAATGAAAAATTACCGAAAAATCACGCGAAAAGGTCACTAAGAATCACTAAAATCACAAAAAAAATCACAGAAAACAATCATTTGATTTTAAAATCACAAAAGTCACGTACGCTATTTTGAGAAGTGATTTGCCCCTCGGTCGATCCCCTTGGCATCCTGTGATCAGTTTACCCCGGGCTCCTAAAACATAAGTCCAGACCCCAAAAATCGCGCGCACTTTATTGCAGAGAAAATATTCACTGGACAATGTTTAGTCGTTTTGCCACCCCCAAAAAATTTGCATGTGTTCACACACTGGACACGGTGAGCAATGTCCAGTCAATGTTCAGCGCAAATGTCCAGTCGTTTTGCCAGGGCTTTAAAAAGGGGCCTAGCCATGATTTCAGTTTTAGTTTCATATTTTAAAATTCCACTACCTACAATTCTATAAACACAAACTAAACATCATATTACAAAGGAATAAAATTAACCTCTGAAGTGCATCTAAAACTAAATCAACAACAAGAGGGATTGTAGGCAGGGGAATTTCTTAAGGAGGAGCTCTCTCAGTATCTAGGCTAATCGAGGAGAGAGCACCCCCTGTTTTTAAAGATATTTAATGAACATTGCTGATTCTTTCAAGGTTGATGTAAATTTGCAAAAATTTTACACTTCTATGGTTGGTAATTGTTTTCAAATAAGAAAGTTTGAGTTTTCTACGAAAGCTAAAAGCAGATGGTGAATTCCTTATTTCCACTGGAATGTTATTCCAGCACTTTGCTCCATGGTAACGCACTGATCTAAGACCATATATCAGGGTATTTTTCCTGACAGAAAAAATACAATTTTTGGTGACTTGCCGTGTACCATGTTGATGAATAGATTCAACTAATGGAAAGAAAGAATGAAAACAAGCAGGAGAGATTTTATTGACACTGTTATAAACAAAACTAAGCAATTTGAGCTGAAAGAGATCATGCAACCTTAAAATCTTTAGGTCCAGGAAGATGGGTGAAGAAGGTGAAGTAAAATGTTCAAATGAAATTGATTTGTATCATGGACTTTTTCAAAAGCACCTTTAAACTTTGATTTTCAGTTTTTCGCTTTTGAAAAGAATGAAAGACTCATGGACATTGCCCTGATTCAACGAATTTGATGAAATGTGGCAAGAATGATAAAGTCGCTCTACGTATCCAAAATAAACTTGCGCGTGCTCCTTTTCCTCCTCTTTGAAGCAAATAAAACTGGGGATGGAATGCCATGTAACGATTAAATCCCTCAAAAATAAAGTCATTTCAAGAACAATTGAAGCATTTCAGGGTATAATTCTTTACAAGGGTAAAACTAATGGTCAGAGTTGAAAGTTATTTTCAAAATGCCTGTGTTATCAAATCATGGCTAGGCCCTCTCGCAAGACCTCTGTTTTCCAGTGCACTCCAAATTTTGACGTTGTGAGCTCATATCTCCGGTGTTTGGTGGGCGATTTTAAAATGCAAGGTATATGTGTGCATTTAAGTTGAACATCAACAAAAGTGGCTATGAACTGAGAAAGCCGCGATACTTTATTCTTTTCTTGTCTAGTCAAAAGGGGGTACGTTTTTGAGACACCTGGTAGATGATTGAGGAGTGAATATGAAATGTTTTCTTTTACTTGACAATCAATTTATTTTTGAAAGACAAATCCGGTGTCTTTTTTTATTCAAATATAAAAATTTACAATGTATTCTACATTTAACTATACCTTTCTAATTACTATACAACACTACAGGTACGATACCATGGGGAGCGAAAGACAATGACTACCCCATGGCCAATATAAAAAGACACGCAACGTTCAACTAACTACGAATATACTACAAACGATTTTTTTTTCTATCCAATATAAATATTTACAATAACGATATTACCTAAAACAGCACTTACAAACTACTGTACTACACTACAAGAACGATGCCATGAGGAGCAGAAGACCATGACTACCCCATGGCCATAACATAGAGACAGGTAATTAAAACTAAGTCTAAATATACATTCAAATATAGATACAAAAACTAAGTACAAACACTTTCGACTGATAAATACTAAAGTCGGGTTCACATTGGATGTCGGCAATTGCTGTGTTTTGGATGTATCCGCTAAGTGATTACGTAGGATGGACGCTAAATTTTACTGAAAAATTGAGATTAAAATGAGTTAGGTTGGCGTCGGAATTTCATACGATTATAAGCTACAAACGATTATAAGCTACTGGACTATAGATTCCGTTCCACATCAGGTGTTAGGTCAGGGTTGCGATAACTTGAATGGTGTCACAAGTGCAACTCGTTCGTTGTGGTAGAAAAAAGAAAATGCCTGACATATGGTGTGAAAAAGAATTTACAAGGAAAGAGAACATTTACTTTAATTATGGTGGTTGCTTAGTACTGCAGATATCTCAATCAACCCGACCAGTTTCGTGGATAAAATGTAAAGTCAATTCGAGTATACTTCTATTCAAGTGATTAGAAAGGTCGTGATCACCAAATAACAAAAGCTGGGTCAAAGCATCATTAGGGAGATCGGCAATTTGTTTGACTGGTCGTAATAATTCAGCAATTCCAGCGAGAAGATCTTGTCGTTGAACATGAAATGAAGGGCAGAGCAACAAAAAGTGCTCCGTATCTTCAATGCCATCGCTTGTTGGGTACATCCGGTCTTTTATCAGATTAATGCTAAAAAACTTTACCAACTGCTGAAGTAAAAATTTTAATATTTTCAATATTGTTACATCCTTGCAACTGTCAAATTAGTTAAAGATTTTTATAAGTTAGGCCAAATATCGTCGCCATTTTATAAAAGTATATGATAAGTAGCCTCGTTCGGGTTCAAAGTGACGTCAGAACTCTTTGACCATTGCACTGACATAGGGTTACTGGTGCAGTAACGCTGTTGTTGCAGATTGTAATACGTTAAAACGCAGAGAAAAGACAAAAACTTGGAAAAATGTAATGCACCATTCTTAACAATAACTCATCAATCTCACAAACCTCAGAATTGTCCTTTAAGATTGTCACAACCGAGAACTATATCAATTGATTTGTTCTCCTTGCAACAAGGGCAGATTATGTAATGCAAAAGCATGATTTGCTTTGGTTCACACCTCAGTTCGAAGCGATAAACGAATGCAGACTAAAGAAATTTTCTCAACCAGTAATTCAAAACAAACGTAGCCGCACAGTTGCCCTGAAACCAGTACGGCAAACTCTCGCTTGGTGCGGGCGAAGGGAGGTTTTAGGACAAGTTATATGCTTATACGAAAGAAGAAGGGTAAATCTATAGTTCTATCACAGGAGGCCCAGTCGCGTATATTGTGGGGCCTAGCTTTAACTGAACCAATTTATGCTGTCTTGTTTTCCTAACTGCAAAATAAGTAACACTACTTGTTCTTTAAATTGAAGTAAAATGAACTTCATACCTGTGAACGGTTGACTGTTTATCTCTGTGTCTTTCTTCTTGCTACAGTATCATCGCAACATCATGCCGGCATGGCAACATCGGTCCTGTTGCTGTTGTTGTACTGCAATGAGGCAACATTATTGCCTGTGTTTGTTGCGTTGTGTCCTATTATAATAGTAACAAGGAATGCAGCTTGTTTACTTGCAAAAATCTAACAACAGTTTTGTCCTCGCTCTATCTTGGCCAATTTTGCATCGAACGCCCAGTTCTTTGCATCAAAATGTTCCCCAGCTTTTAAACTTTGTACTCAATGCATTTGTTCTCACTTTCCACCGTGAAATGATGTGAAACGAACGCAAAATAAAACATATCTCCACGGCGGTTTGAAATCTACGGAACCTCGACCTCAGCAACAAGGGCAGATTTTGTAATACAATAGCATCTCACTTCATTTCAAAGCGATTAGCGAATGCAGACAAAAGAAATTCTCTCAAGCAGAAATTGAAAACAAACGGAGCCGCAAAGTTGCTCTGAAACCAGCACGGCGAACTCTCGTTTGGTGCGGGCTATGGGAGGTTTTTAAGAGAAGGTATGTGCTTATAACGAAAGAAGATGGATAAATCTAAAGTTCTGTCTCGCGGATTTTGTTTATTTGATTCAGGAGCTGAGGAGTGACTGCGTACGTCTGAGCAATAAATATGCAAAGATTGTAATGCCCTCTGCTCGGTTTCTGAATCAAACAAACAAAATCCTCGAGACAGAACTTCAGATTTACCCTTCCTCTTTTGTTATAAGCACATACCCCGCACATACCTTCTCTTAAAAACCTCCCATCGCCCTCACCAAGCGAGAGTTTGCCGTACTGGTTTCAGGGCAACTTTGCGGCTTCGTTTGTTTTCAATTTCTGCTTGAGAGAATTTCTTTTGTCTGCATTTGCTAATCGCTTTGAATCGAGGTGTGAACCAAGGCGACTGATGCTATTGTATTACAAAATCTGCCCTTGTTGACCTCAGCAAGATGTCCAGGTAAAAGAGCGCCGACGTTCGATATTCGTCAGGTTTTCGGTGAAAATCTTAAGGTGATCCCCCGGATTCGGTAGCGCCTTGTTGCTATATTACGAAACAAGACGCAACAATATCCGGGGGATTTTCCATCGAAAATCTGACGAATATCGAACGTCGGCGCTCTTTTACCTGGACATCTTGCTGAGGTCGAGGTTCCGTAGATTTCAAACCGCCGTGGAGATATGTTTTATTTTGCGTTCGTTTCACATCATTTCACGGTGGAAAGTGAGAACAAATGCATTGAGTACAAAGTTTAAAAGCTGGGGAACATTTTGATGCAAAGAACTGGGCGTTCGATGCAAAATTGGCCAAGATAGAGCGAGGACAAAACTGTTGTTAGATTTTTGCAAGTAAACAAGCTGCATTCCTTGTTACTATTATAATAGGATACAACGCAACAAACACAGACAATAATGTTGCCTCATTGCAGTACAACAACAGCAACAGGACCGATGTTGCCATGCCGGCATGATGTTGCGATGATACTGTAGCAAGAAGAAAGACACAGAGATAAACAGTCAACCGTTCAAAGGTATGAAGTTCATTTTACTTCAATTTAAAGAACAAGTAGTGTTACTTATTTTGCAGTTAGGAAAACAAGACAGCATAAATTGGCTCAGTTAAAGCTAGGCCCCACAATATACGCGATTGGGCCTCCTGTGGTTCTATCTGATTGATTTTATTTATTTGAGTCAGGAGCTAAGGAGTAATAGTTTACATTCAAGTAACAAATGTCAAAGAATTTTAATGCCCTCTGCTCGGCTTCTGAATCATTGAAACAAAATCCACTAGACAGAACTTTAGATTGACCTTCTCCTTTCGTCTTAAACACAACTTCTCTTAAAATCCTCCTTTCGCCTGCAACAAGCGAGAGCTTCGCCTTGCTTCTTTCAGGGCAACTTTACGGTTATGTTTGTTTTGAATTTCCGGTTGAGAGAATTTCTTTTGTCTGTATTCGCTAATCGCATTGGATTGAGGTGTGGATCAAAGCAATTGATGCTATTGTGTTACAGAATCTGCCCTTGTTTTGACTTGCACTAACCTATGAAAAACCATTTGATAAGTTTCTTACATGAAGGAGTATACAGGGTGTATCAGAAAACGCAACACAGCTACACTCCCGTAACGAAAGTATCCGGACAGCCGAAACAAAATGGCGTCGAATTTGACCGTTTGCCCTTCGACCCCCCAAACGGTATAGCCGTTATGCGGCCATTTCAGGGACTGGAAACCAATAATTTTACCGCCAAAACTTTGTTTATGGATCACGCAATCAAGGAAGAAATTAAAAAGCAAAAAACAAAGAAAAGTAAACTTGCTTTGAAAGCAAAACTTGGTGTTAGCTGCGAGGAAACAAATCAACCGAAAACAAGACAATATGCTTAATATATTGCCAGTCTTGGAGGCTGCTACATTGGTGGATGTGATTGTTTCTTCTATCAAACAAAGCAGAAACGATTGCAGTTTTGAAAATCGTGTGAATGGCATGGAAAAGACACTTGCCTAGAAAATGGCAAATAAATTTGAGTCTCGCATGGTTGAAGGGTTGTGACATCGTTGTTGCCAAGGTAAGATTTAATTTGTATCAAAGCCTCACAAATATAAATAAGAGCAAAGGTTGGCCTAAAATTGGTATCAGTTTGTTTATCTGTCATAGGAGAATCAACTTGAGCAAAATGATCAGGTCCCTAACAAATATCATTTGCAAAAATTCCGTTTTGAATGTGAGGGCCATAATTCTGTTGTTACAAATCCTTACCTCGATTGCAGCAAATGTTCCTTTCGTTTATCAATAACTCCTTCCTGTCGGGATATGACTTGAAGTTTCTTCCACATTTGCAAAGTCCAGACTTTTCTTCGCAAAGTGATGCTATCCAAGTAAACAATTTATTTGGAAGTATATTTGAAGTACCATTTTCAAGTTAGGATGATTTTTCTTTTGCGGTTGCTTTGTTACCTCACAGCTAACTTCATGTTTTGCTATCAAAATACGTTTACTTTGGTTTCTTTTTCAATTTAAAATTTCTTCCGTGATTGCGTGATCGATAAACAAACTTTTGGCGGCAAAATCTTTGGTTTCCAGTCCCTAAAATGGCCGCATGACGGCTAAACCGTTTGGGGGTCGAAGGGCTAACGGTCAAATTCGACGCCATTTTGTTTCTGCTGTCCGGATACTTTCGTTACGGGAGTGTATAATCTGAAATCTTAAAAGGGCGGGATCACGTAACCGCTAACAAACCTGTTATCTCTAAAATCTATATTGTTGCCCACGCGTGGCCATTGTGTTCTGCACAGATTATGGTGGATGGGGTGAATCCACACTAAAGTTGTTTCTAAAAATCCACCGATATCTCTGCAATCGTACAACATATGAGTGTTTCGTTTGTTTCTCTTCGAAGGAAAAGAGTCCATCTTCAAAATAACACTTTTATTTTGAGAAGAGAGTGGAAAATCACTGTGATATGGCCTATCAAAAATACTGCAAAAATCGTCGTTTCGAAAGACGTTGTTTACATTACGTGTCCCTGCCCCTTTAAAACATTACCAAAACTTGAGAACATGATCTGAAAGTACAATCTTTCTTCTTTCTAATCATATGCCATTTGGATACCTCAATAGAATTATTTAGCATTTAATTCATATTTATTGATTATGCCCAGTTTCAAATGAAACATCCTGCAAAAGCAAAATCAGCCCCCCTTTTCAGGTAAAAGTTATGAAAATAAATTTTCCGAGGTATTTCAGGCCTGGAAGCACTCGAGGTTATGCCTTGAGGGGAAAAAGACAATTTCATCATCATGAGGTGCATTTGTCTCTCAAATGTGGATTATCGTCTGGGTAAATGCTCTATCACTTCCCAGCATCTAACATTGGTCATACCTACAAAAACGTCAATTTTTAAGCAATGAAAAATTCAATTAATCCACTCAACTTGGATATCATTGGGAAGAAGATAGATTGTACTTTCAGATGGTATGCCTCATATTGATTCAAATTCTATCATTTCCTGAAGAAACTCGACTGACTGAAAGTGGGCTACGTTTTTTCTAACCTCGTTCCCAGGGTGTTCTTACGTCATACGCTGATCACGAAGCCGAACGAAGACCCTGGTACACTTCGATCAAACAGCCATTATGAATTTCTCCGTTGGCTAGGCAACGCCAAGCGACGGAAAATGCCCGTTGATCTTGTGCCATTTAAGCAATAGATAAGTCGAAATACTAGAAACAAACATACTGAGGGCCTTATTTCAACCTTTTTAAAGGTATTCGAACAATAATCCGGGGTTAGCAAGTGTGTTTAATGTGAAAATAAGCACCGTTTTTGGGGCAAAAATGGGCCTAAATTGAAAATTACAGAAACTTTCACCGCAGCTTCCAAAATGAAAAGGCTCATTTTTCTTCGAATTTCGGAAATAAGTTGCAAATGATGGTCTGAATAGGTAAAGAATATGGTTTTACGTCGAATTTTGACATGCCGCGGCCATTTACCCCACGCAAAACGGAGTTACCGCGCGAAATGGCGAACAGCCAATCAGATTGCACAACTGCCCCTTGTATTCCAGAGTAGAGGTAGAGCAGCGAACTCACTCCGGGGATGAGATTGCGTTTTTCTGAAACACCTTGTATATCATGAATCAATACATTATTATATGAATATGTTATTATATGAAATTGAAATTGAATACAATTCTATACAGTGAAAACTGCAAATTTACAAACAACGACATTTTACCTCAATTTTAGGGGCGAAAGCCAAGTCAATCATTTTGCCTACAATCCACGTAATGTCTCTCACATTGTTTTGTATAAAATTTATTTTGCAGCGAACCAGTTAGAGGCAACAAAAGCCAAACTTACTGTGGCTCCCAAATATTTGTTTCACAGTATCAAAGCCTTCACGAAACCGAAATTTTTTGAGGAAAGGCATAAACTTCACAGATTCCCGAATTTTCCTTTGCAGTTGAAGATGAAATACTTAAGAAAGCCTTAGCAGCACAGCTTTTGAAGGAAACTGAGGAAAAAAATCGTGCGTTCGAAGAAGAAATACGGCTTCTTTCTGAAGAAACAGATGCAGTTATAAGAGCAGAAGATTTGCAACGCCTCGCTGATTTAGCAGAAAAGATAGCAACTGCCGCGGAGAAAAGAAGCTGTGACACTGGAACAGATCCTGTTAGAAAAGAGGAAGATTTGAAACAGCTTACAGATCTCACTGAAAGAGTTAAAAATGCGACAGATTTGCTGCGCCGTGCTTTAGAGGAGAGGATGGCGAAAGATGATGAGATGAGGCGCTTTGCTGAAGAGGCGTTAGTCACTGCGCGAGGAAATGTAGCGAAACGACATGCTGATGAAGCAGAGCAACTTTTAAGGGAAGCAGAGGAGAGAGAAAAAGAAGCAGAGCGCAAACGTCGTGCAGATCAAGAAGCGCAAAGGGCTGCGATTCAAGCAGAGAGGCAGCGATTAGCTGCTGAAGCAGAAAAGAATGCAAGGGAAGCAGAGGAGAGAGAAAAAGAAGCAGAGCGCAAACGTCGTGAGGAACAAGAAGCACAAGAGGCTGCAATTCAAGCAGAGAGGCAGCGATTAGCCGCTGAAGCAGAAAAAGATGCAAGGGAAGCAGAGGAGAGGCAAAAAGAAGCAGAGGAGAAACGGCTCGCAGAAGAAGCGAGAAAGAAGGCTATCGCAGAAGCACGAGCGAAGAAGATTAACGAAATAAGAATGCAACTGGTTGGGGCTTTAAGGAGTGGAGAGAGTCAGAAAATTAAGACAGCTGTTGATCAAGCTAAAGATGCTGATTTTTCAGGTATGTTTTTGCAACATCTGACGGTTTTCTTGATTGAACATTTCCTAAGTATAGGATGCCTAAAAAATGTTGTGCCCATTTGTGTAGTTGTTCTAACGGGGCTGTAACTTACGATTGTGTAAACCATGGTCTTTTGATAACAAAACTGAGTGCCCATGACTTAATATCGATGATCTTCAGCTTATAAGAAGCTATCTATCCAATAGGCAACAGAGAGTAAAGATTAAGATCTCTTGTAGTGATTGGAAAGAAATTAAAATTGCAGTACCCCAAGGGTCGGTCCTAGTGCCTTTGCTGTTTAATGTCTTTATAAATGACATATTCTGGTTTCAAAATTGCACAAAGATCTACAGCTATATGCTGATGATACCTTAATCTTTGCGTGCCATCCGGATCTTGATAGTATTATCAAACAATCAGAAGAAGTAAAGACAGCTTTGTGATAGTAAAATGATTTTCTGTCAGTTTATAATTCATGAAAGCACTGAAGTAAAGTCACAATCGGAAACTTGAAAATTAATGAAAATGATTAAGAAAAACTGTTAGGTGTAAATTTTGATAAGAAATTAAGTTTCAAAAAACATGTTGCAAATTTGTATAAAAAGGCCGACCAAAAGCTTCACGCGAGAAACTAATGCAAAGTTAAATTGCAGTCACGAAAGAGCACTACGCTTGGTATGCCAAGATAGTGAATCAGAGCACGAAAAGTTGAAAAAAAATATGGAACTATTCATCAGCACAATCTGCACCTGCTTATGATTGAAAGTTTCATATCATTTGATACCCTTATGCGTTTTCAATTGAAAGCAATTTTATTCAAAACTTCAATTGTCTTTCTGCACGTTTAAAAGGGTGGATAGTATAAGGACATGTTTTTTTAGTGGCAGAAAACTGCCTTTTCTGACTATCTAAATTAAATTTGATGCGAGAAATCGTCGTTCCTTTTTCATGTGTCAGCGGGGTTGCCGTTCCAAGGAGAAAACATTGAATTTCTAGGTCCTTTTTTCTCCATGATTCTATGACGCTTTGTTCTTAAGTTATAAACCCCGGGGGGTACATAACATGTTGAGGGTACGGGTATGTGCCGCCCATATGGGTGGGTTTTTGGGCCCTAAATTCTCTAAACAATGGTCCCTTTTTCGGCAGATTTTCCATAAACAAGGATGGGTTATCCAGAAATTGGCGAAAAATAGCAAAAAATGGGTGGTTTTCCGCCAAAATTCATCATAAAAGTGGGTATGACGGCAACTTTCGGTAATTAGAAGAGGGTACCTTTCTGAAAATCGGGCGGCAGACCCCCGTCCATCCGCAAGTCATGTACCCCCCCCCCCCCCGGGTTATAAACGGTCAAAACTAGGAGTAGTTGGTGAGCCAATGAATCTTGGATCGAATGAGCTAACGTGTTTTTATGTTTGAAGAATGAAAACATTATGGAGGGGCTTTTCTCCAACCGGAAGGAATACACCTACCTACCTATATACCTACCTACCTACCTACCTATAGAGGAAGGAATCAGGAATGTTGTAACAATAGGCATTATTTATTTACACAATCCAAACAATCGATAAAGCATTTGAAGTATTCATTGACATTGTTAATTTACACAATCAAAACAATTCAGAGATATTTGGGCCAACAATCAAATTTAGGTGAGCTGCCAAACTCTGGCTGTTAATGAATCCATCAGTTGAGCTGCCAACTCATTAAAAGGCAATTTACCAAAATCTGACCTCTGTGACCTGGCAAAGTTCCCTTACTGTTTGAAATCTTCAAAATGGACGACTGTTGTCGAGGGGCAAGCAACTCATAATATGATATCAAGAATTAAGTGTTGAACTGTTTTCGTATCAGCTAGTGTGTGGCTAAAGTAAAAACTCGTCTGTAATGTCTTCCATCAATTTTTGCTACATCTACACGTATTTTTTATAAGAAACAAGGGATGTGGGGTAGAACTGAAGTTTACTTGAAATTATCGGATTTTGAGTACACAGAGTTTCTTACGAGTTCCTTAAATTTTCTGTAATAATCTTCATGGTCACTACTTGTGCCCTCGTGATCATTTCAAAACAAGGTTTTTTGAAGCCTTTCCAATGATAACACAAAACTCCGGTACTTTCTGAATAATATGATACAGGAAGCAAGTAAAAATAAATTAAATGCATGTCAGAGATTTCAATTTTCAAAATGAATAGTTTCTTAAGCTGTTTCATGTTTGAAGAATGAAAACATTGTGGAAGGGGGTTTTAGGCAAACCAGCAAGAATATACTTGTATAAAATCAAAACAATCGAGCAAAATAAAACCTCTATCAAATTTTGATGAGTTGCCAATCGATTTCTCCTGATTAAGGCTAATTACTGGGTGTTTCTTACAAACTCTCGCTGTTAATGAAATCATCAACAGAGTTGACAAGTCATTAAAATGCTATTTACAAAGTTTGATCTGGCAAAGTTCCCTTACTGCTTGAATCTTCATATGGACGACTGTTGTCAAGGAAACCAACCAACCCATATGATACTATCAAGAAACAGGTGTGGTACTATTACAGTGGCAGATCTTGTCTGGCTAAAGTAAAGAATTTGGCAATATCATATGCCATCCTTATTTTCGGTACATCCGATTTAATAATTCTGACGTTTCTCAAGAAACCTGGTCTCCTTCAAGTGGGCTCGTTAGGCTATTGCCATCCCGATATAAACTAAATCCTACATTAAACAGTTGCAATTGCAGATCAATATTTATTACTTTATGAAGCAAGCTACGTGCACGATCTCATTCTTCAAACATGGCTAATGGGAGCCTTTAATCTCCAACCGGAAGGAATACACCTACCTACCTATATACCTACCTACCTACCTACCTATAGAGGAAGGAATCAGGAATGTTGTAACAATAGGCATTATTTATGCACACAATCCAAACAATCGATCAAGCCTTTGAAGTATTTATTGACATTGTTAATTTACACAATCAAAACAATTCAGAGATATTTGGGCCAACAATCAAATTTAGGTGAGCTGCCAAACTCTGGCTGTTAATGAATTCATCAGTTGAGCTGCCAACTCATTAAAAGGTAATTTTCCAAAATCTGACCTCTGTGACCTGGCAAAGTTCCCTTACTGTTTGAAATCTTCAACATGGACGACTGTTGTCGAGGGGCACGCATGTCATACGAAGCAATCAAGGAACAAGTGTTGCACTGTGTAGGTGGCAGCTGGTTTCTGACTAAAATAAGAATTCGTCAGTAGTGTCCTCCACCATTTTTGTCTCTACATCTACACGTATTTTTTATAAGAAACTAAGGATCCCTTAACTCCTTAAAATCATCGAATTTTGAGTACACAGAGTTTCTTACGAGTTTCTTAAATGTTGCATAACAATCTTCATGTTGATTTCTATCTGTGCCCTCGGGATAATTTCAAAACAAGCCTTTTTGAAGCCTTTCCAGTGTTTAGACAATACTCTAGTAATTTCTGAGCAAAGTGATACAGCACGGAAGTGACAATAAAGTTAAGTGCAGGTTAAGGATTTTCTTCGTCAAAATAAGTATTTTCTCAAGCTATGTTTCATGTTTGAAGAATGAAAACATTCTGGAAGAGGTTTTAGGCAAACCAGCAAGAATATACTTGTATAAAATCAAAGCAATCGAGCAAAATAAAATCTCTATCAAAATTTTGATCAGTTGCCCTGATGAAGGCTAATTACTAGGTGTTCCTAATAAACTCTCGCTGTTAATGAAATCATCAACAGAGTTGCAAAGTCATTAAATGCCATTTGCAAAGTTTGACCTGGCAAAGCTCCCTTACTGCTTGAAATCTTCATATGGACGACTGTTGACAAGGAAACCAATCAACCCATATAATACTATCAAGAAACAGGTGTGGCACTATTGCAGTGGCAAATCTGGTCTGGATCCTTATTTTCGGTACATCCGATGTAATAATTCTGACGCTTGTCAAGAAATCTGATCTCCTTCAAGTTGTCTGGTTAGGCTATCCCGATATAAACTAAATCCTACATTAAATAGTTGCAATTGCAGATAGATATTCATTACTTCATGAAGCAAGTTATGTGCATGATCTCATTCTTCAAACATGGCTAATGGGAGCCTTTATTATGTTTGAAGAATGAAAACATTATGGAGGGGCTTTTCTCCAACCGGAAGGAATACACCTACCTACCTACCTACCTACCTATATACCTATAGAGGAAGGAATCAGGAATGTTGTAACAATAGGCATTATTCCTGCACACAATCGAAACAATCGATGAAGCATTTGAGGTATTTACAGACATTGTTAATTTACACAATCAAAACAATTCAGAGATATCTGGGTCAACAATCAGATTTAGGAGAGCTGCCAAACTCTGGCTGTTAATGAATTCATCAGTTGAGCTGCCAACTCATTAAAAGGCAATTTTCCAAAATCTGACCTCTGTGACCTGGCAAAGTTCCCTTACTGTTTGAAATCTTCAAAATGGACGACTGTTGTTCAGGGGCAAGCAACTCATACTATTATGTCAAGAAGCAAGTGTTGAACTATTTAGGTATCAGCTAGTGTCTGGCTAAAGTAAAAATTCGTCTGTAATGTCCTCCATCAATTTTTGCTACATCTACACATCATTTCAAAACAACGTTTTTTGAAGCCTTTCCAGTGTTTAGACATTACTCTAGTAATTTCTGAGCAAAGTGATAAAGGACTCAAAAGTGAAAATAAAGAAGTGTACTGTAAAGATTTTATTTGTCAAAATAAGTAGTTTCTCAAGCTATGTTTCATGTTTGAAGAATGAAAACGTTCTGGAAGGAGTTTTAGGGAAACCAGAAGGAAAATTTTTTCTATACAATCATAGAAATCGAGCGAAATAAAATCTCCATCAAATTTTGATGAGTTGCCAATCGATTTCTCCTGATTAAGGCTAATTATTACGTGTTCCTAACAAACTCTCGCTGTTAACGAAATCATTAACAGAGTTGCAAACTCATTAAATGCTATTTGCGACGTTTGACCTGGCAAAGTTCCCTTACTGCTTGAAATCTTCATATGGACGACTGTTGTCAAGGAAACCAAACAATCCATATAATACTATCAAGAAACAGGTGTGGAACTATTGCAGTGGCAAGTCTTGTCTGGCTAAAGTAAAGAATTTGTCAGTATCGTGTGCCATCCTTATTTTTCGATACACCCGATGTAATAATTCTGACGCTTATCAATTCCCAGATTAAACAGTTGCAATTGCAGATAAATATTTATTACTTCATGAAGTAAGCTACGTGCATGATCTCATTCTTCAAACATGGCTAATGGGAGCCTTTAATTATGTTTGAAGAATGAAAACATTATGTAGGGGTTTTTCTCCAACCGGAAGGAATACACCTATATATACATATACCTATAGAGGAAGGAATCTGGAATGTTGTAACAATAGGCATTATTTATTTACACAATCCAAACAATCGATAAAGCATTTGAAGTATTCATTGACATTGTTAATTTACACAATCAAAACAATTCAGAGATATTTGGGCCAACAATCAAATTTAGGTGGCCTGCCAAACTCTGGCTGTTAATGAATTCATCAGTTGAGCTGCCAACTAATTAAAAGGCAATTTTCCAACATCTGACCTCTGTGACCTGGCAAAGTTCCCTTACTGTTTGAAATCTTCAACATCGATGACTGTTTTCATGGGGCAAACAACTCATACTGCTATCAAGGAATAAGTGTTGCACTGTCAAGGTACCAGCTGGTTTCTTACTAAAGTAAAAGTTCGTCAGTAGTATCCTCCACCATTTTTTCCCTACAAGTGCACGTATTTTTTATAAGAAACTAAGGATTTGGGCTCCTTAACTCCCTAAAATTATCGAATTTTGAGTACACAGAGTTTCTTACGAGTTTCTTAAATCTTCCATAACAATCTTCATGTTGATTACTATCTGAGCCTTCAAAACAAAGCTTTTTGAAGCCTTTCCAGCGTTTAGACATTGTAATCAAAACAATGGAGCGAAATAAAATCTCTGTCAAATTTTGATGAGTTGCCAATCGATTTCTCCTGATTAAGGCTAATTACTACGTGTTCCTAACAAACTCTCGCTGTTAATGAAATCATCAACAGAGTTGCAAAGTCATTAAAATGCTATTTTTTTGCAAAGTTTAAACTGGCAATGTTCCCTTACTGCTTGAAATCTTCATATGGACGGCTGTTGTCAAGGATACCAACCAACCCATATAATACTATCAAGAAACAGGTGTGGCACTATTGCAGTGGCAAATCTTGTCTGGCAAACATAAAGAATTTGTCAGTATCATGTGCTTTTCGATACATCCGATGTAATAATTCTGACGCTGATCAAATCCTACATTAAACAGTTGCAATTGCAGATAAATATTCTTTACTACATGAAGTAAGCTATTTGCATGATCTCATTCTTCAAACATGGCTAATGGGAGCCTTTAATTATGTTTGAAGAATGAAAACATTATGGAGGGGCTTTTGCTCAACCGGAAAGAATACACCTATATACCTATAGTGGAAGGAATCAGGAATGTTGTAACAATAGGCATTGTTTATGTACACAATCGAAACAATCAACGTAGAATTTGAGATATTTATGGGGATTGTTAATATATACAATCAAAACAATTCAGAGATATTTGGGCCAACAATGAAATTTAAGTGAGCTGCCAAACTCAGGCTGTTACTGAACTCATCAGTTGAGCTGCCAACTCATTAAAAGGTAATTTTCCAAAATCTGACCTCTGTGACCTGGCAAAGTTCCCTCACTGTTTTAAATCTTCAACATGGACGACTGTTGTCAAGGGGCAAGCAACTCATACTGAGCTGTCAAGGGACAAATGTTGCGCTGACTAGGTAGCAGCTGGTGTCTGGCCAAAGTAAAAATACGTCAGTAGTGTCCTCCACCATTTTCCCCCTACATATGCACGTATTTTTTATAAGAAACTAAGGATTTGGGCTCCTTAACTCCTTAAAATTATCGAATTTTGAGATCACAGAGTTTCTTACGAGTTTCTTAAATGTTCCATAACAATCTTCATGTTGATTACTATCTGTGCCCTCGGGATGATTTCAAAACAAGGCTTTTTTAAGCCTTTCCAGTGTTTAGACATTACTCTAGTAATTTCTGAGCAAAGTGATACAGGACGCAATTGAAAATAAAGTGTAGGTTAAGGATTTTCTTTGTCAAAATAAGTAGTTTCTTGAGCTATGTTTCATGTTTTAAGAATGAAAACATTCTGGAAGGGGTTTTAGGCAAACCAGAAAGAATATACTTGTATGCAATCAAAACAATCGAGCGAAATAAAATCTCCATCAAATTTTGATGAGTTGCCAATCGATTTCTCCTGATTAAGGCTAATTACTACGTGTTCCTAACAAACTCTCGCTGTTAATGAAATCATCAACAGAGTTGCAAAGTCATTAAAATGCTATTTGCAAGTTTGACCTGGCAATGTTCCCTTACTGCTTGAAATCTTCATATGGACGACTGTTGTCAAGGAAACCAACCAACCCATATAATACAATCAAGAAACAGGTGTGGCACTATTGCAGTGGCAAATCTTGTCCGGCAAAAGTAAAGAATTTGTCAGTATCATGTGCTTTTCGATACATCCAATGTAATAATTCTGACGCTTTTCAAATCCTACATTAAACAGTTGCTATTGCAGATAAATATTCTTTACTACATGAAGCAAGCTACATGCATGATCTCATTCTTCAAACATGGCTAATGGGAGCCTTTAATTATTATGTTTGAAGAATGAAAACATTATGGAGGGGCTTTTGCTCAACCGGAAGGAATACACCTATATACCTATAGTGGAAGGAATCAGGAATGTTGTAACAATAGGCATTGTTTATGTACACAATCGAAACAGTCAACGTAGAATTTTAGATATTTGTGGGGATTGTTAATATATACAATCAAAACAATTCAGAGATATTTGGGCCAACAATCAAATTTAGGTGAGCTGCCAAACTCTGTCTGTTAATGAATCCATCAGCTGAGCTGCCAACTCATTAAAAGGCAATTTACCAAACTCTGACCTCTGTGACCTGGCAAAGTTCCCTTACTGTTTCAAATCTTCAAAATGGACGACTGTTGTCGAGGGGCAAGCATACTAGGTGTTCCTAACAAACTCTCGCTGTTAATGAAATCATTAACAGAGTTGCAAAGTCCTTAAAATGTTATTTGAAAGTTTGACCTGGCAAAGTTCCCTTACTGCTTGAAATCTTCATAGGGACGACTGTTGTCAAGGAAACCAATCAGCCCATATAATACTATCAAGAAACTGGTGTGGTACTATTGCAGTGGCAAATCTTGTCTCGCTAAAGTAAAGAATTTGTCAGTATCATGTGCCATCCTTATTTTCGATACACCCGATGTAATAATTCTGGACGCTTATCAAATCCTACATTAAACAGTTGCCATTGCAGATAAATATTTATTACTTCATGAAGTAAGCCACGTGCATGATCTCATTCTTCAAACATGGCTAATGGGAGCCTTTAATTAATCAACGAATGAATCTTAACTTGATATGTTGTCTGCGAAACATTGTAGGTTGATTGAAGACTGTATTTTTGGTGCTATTGCATTATGATATGTTAAAACTAGAGCACTAAGTGAGCAAGGACCGAGATATAGGGGGGCCAGGGGACCTTGGCCCCCCCCCCCCCGAAAATTTTCATTAGTTGCTTCATTTTTTTCATTTAGAATTTTTGCAAAAATAGATAGGTATTCTGTATCAACATCACGTCTTGTTTAATATCTGCCCTGCAAACAATATAGAGGCTTCAAAACCTTCGTCTTGAACAGTTCATAGGTACCCAAAATCTGCAGATTTTAAGAAACCTTCAGCATTGCATCAAATTCTTGGTTTCCTGAAAACATTACATGTATTCAAAGTAGCCAGTAAGACAGTTTGCTGAAACATGGCATAACAGAATATTCGTACTGCTTCTTCGATTTGCCTTTGTTGATTTCGAATCATCCAGACTTCATGACAAGCAGTCATGACAGCCATTCAGATAGGCTTCGCTTTGCTTTTTTGCAGATGTTTGTAATTTCTGAATAATTTCAATGGGCCACCCCAACGTAGACAAGCCTAGAAAGTCGATTTATGGCTAGACTGGCCAAAGTCTATTTCATTTTCAGATAGACTTATTACAAATGACGAATAGACTGGATCCCCCAAAAATGTAGGCTCCCTTCGCTCGCCTACGGATTTACCCGTGGCCCCCCCCCCCCCAAACAAAAAGTTGTATCTCGGTCCTTGTAAGTGAGCACAATAGTCCTTGAAATATAAAATTATCAGACCTCTTGCTGGCTTGATCATAACATGCTCATTAATGTTATCAATAGTAAAATAAGTGTTAGGACTATCTTCTGACTGCAAAGAACCGTAAGAGTTTATTTAGGAAGCGCTAGAGTACTGCAGGAGCTTTCAGTCCTTCAAGTTATCATCAACTTCAAGTTATCATCAATTTCAAGTTGAAAACTAAAACTATATGCTGATGATACTGACTGAACAATTTACCCTCCTCCTTCCCTTATAAGCACATGACTTTTCTTAAATAACCACCTTTCGCTTGCACAAGGCGAGTGCTTGCCCCAATGGTTTCGGGGAAACTGTGCGGACGTGTTTGTCTTCATTTACTTGTTCAGAGAAGTTCCTGTCTGAAATCCACGAGGGGGGGGGGAGTTCTCCTATAGCAAAGGTACCTGGAGATGTGCGGCCTGCAAAGGTATACTTTTGGTCAAAGAAATGTCAAATGTTGGTGATTCCTGTAAAGAAGCCCAATTTTTTGTTTTGGTCTAGAGAAAGCGAAAATTTGGCAAGTTTTGTCAAGAAAACGCTCACTCGTGGCACTTTTGGTGTAGAAACTAGTCTAGCCAAGGGAATAATCATTTTCACAAAAATTGGTCCAACCAACTGTGCCACTTTGAAACTGTAGGCGGCACACCCCTACCAGAGATCTAGCCGAGAGCCCCCCTTCCCGTGCTGGAAATATTAATCGCTTTGAAATTAAGTGTCAGTGAAAGCAAACAATGCTACTGTAATATAAAATCTGCACTTGTTTTGATAAAACACCACTAATATCCACTTTGCAAATGTAGACAAAATTGATTTGCCTTTTACTCGATAATGTTCTTTTGTTCATTTCTCTTGTTCCTTTGCTGTTAGAACTTCTACCAGACATCGAAACTGCGACCGAAATTCTCGAGAAAATCAAAGCTGGTGAAAATCTCCAAGATGCAATGTCAAGGCGCCATCTTGCTGACCTAGAGGCTGCTGCCGATTTCATTCGAAAAAAAAAGTTAGACGCAGAATATGCTGCAGCATTGGTAGAGGCTGATTTACTGATAAAGAGATTGCGAAAACTAGAGCATCTAAGGAGAGAAATTCTGGAACTGAATCAAAGTACAATATCAGAGATTCGGAGTTATCGAGATCCACCGCCATCAGTTCATCAAGTAATGATTGCTGTTTATTTGTTGCTGGGACATAATGAAGATCATCTGAAGGTTAGAAATCGTTTATTCATACCTGGTGTGCTAATAGACTTATGACGATGAGCTCCTTGTATCCCAGTGGTAAACCTTGCTCAACTGGGACTCATAATCTTGAAATTGTTGGCCCTGTAGTATGCACTCATCAGTCGAATGATTATGGAATCACGGCCTCCAACTTAAATCGTGGCCTTTAATTATAATCACAATCATAATCATAACTTTTTGTAGTTAAGAACAACTAATTAACACCAACTATCTACAATATAATGGGTGTGAGTCAATATAAACGCCCGGCGTTTGAAAAAATCCGGCTCCCTGAATATCAAAGCAATGATATTGAAAACTATCCTATTTTATCCACCATATGTCAAGTAAGGTTCAGTAATTTACCCGGCTTTAATCGGCCATTCTTTCCTGTCGAAATAGTAGATTTTCTGCAAAGCCCCTTTGGAAAACCTGCAAAAACGAGTGAAAACATGAAGCAAGATTTCCCTTTGTTCTCCTTCCTAGCAATAATGACTCTTGGATGTGTTCATGTATTTTGTCCTCATGGGAGAATGGAATCCCCCTGAATAAGTTATTCACACTAGGGAGAAGACTTTTCAATCCGTCAAAAAGAAAGCACGTGCTAAAGCGTGCTGAAAGTCATCACTGTGAGGTTAACACATTAGGGATTTTTGCTTGTAATTTTAGTATGCTTTTCAAGGTTTCTCAAAGAGATTTTTTTTAGAAAATCGTTTACAGAATCTGAATGGAGTGACTGATTTTAGTCAGGAAAAATTCTAAAAATACTATCCCGGTACAATATACTATATTTAAAATATACAAAAACCCTAAATTAATTGCAAATGTAGCACGTGCAGTTGTTGCCATCCCAGCAATGTATGTCTTTTATGAATTTCACGATACGAGAGAAGTTGTCAATTTTAGGTCATCACTATGAGTATTCCACAATAGACTCCCTTTAAAGGATAGGGAATTTATTCCGTAGTGCTGAGAACTCACTGAGGGGAGCTTGCATAGTTCCTTAGTCCGTAGGTGTAGGGAACATCTTTCTTGACAAAGAAATCCCACATGTACTCAGGATTTAGCCTGACTCACAGACCAAACGAGGAACTCGTTTGGTCTGTGAGTCAGGCTACTCAGGATTGAGATGGTTCATTGATTTGTAGACTTCAACCATGAGATTTTGTAGATTTTTTTATGTGACTGTTGTCTTTTTATCACCCCTATCTAAAAGTTCCTCAAATGTGGATTCATAGTCTCTATATAACGTTCTCAGCGCTAGCCTGCGTGCAGACTTTACTATTATGGAGGAGTTGAGGACGAAAAGGAAAAGGTAAAGTCTGCGCATTCACTCCAATTTTTCCGTTCCAGAGATAAATCCTATCCCCCGTCTTCATTGTATAAGGACCAATCACGTTCGGTCTTTGATTTCTCAAAAGTATTGTTCTCGCTAACCTTGCAGCTGATTGGTTAGAACTAGAACAATAGACTATTTGGATTTGCGTGCTATCGCCCTAGTTCTAACCAATCAGATGCAAGGTTAGTGAGAACAATACTTTTTAGAAATCAAAGACCGAACGTAATTGGTCCATATACAAGGAGGACGGGGGATAGGATTTATCTCTGGAACGGAAAAGTTGGAGTGAATGCGCAGACTTTACCTTTTCCGTTCGCCCTTAAACTCCTCCACAATAGTAAAGTCTGCACGTAGGCTATCTCAGCGCACGCTACATGATAGCTGAGCCTTTCAGCTGCATGCTGTTACCTTGCTTGTGTTCATAACATTTGCTCTTAAGAAACCATACCATGTGCTATCTAGCTCGTGAAATTTTTTGGGTCATCTGGTACATTTTAGGAAGCCGGCAGTTTTAATCCTGGTTACCTGGACGGAGGATGATTTCGCACAATTAGAGAAAATTTCATCCATCTTGAACATAGAAAAAGTTCTCGTACCCCATCATCTTTTAGCATAATGGTTTAGTACCCCACCCAGGAGTCTTTGTCCATAAAACATAGATATATGGACAGATAGCAAGTTGTCCTAGGCGATTTTCATACAGATCAAGTGATTCATCATTTCCAGATGTCTGTTCTTTTTTCTTTTTGATCGATGACTTTATCCAAAATTTTTTCAAGCAAAATAGTTTTGTACCCCATCAGAAATTGCTCTTAAAGTTTTCGTAACCCCAAAAAACAATGGAAAAAGTTTCATACCCCTGCCAAAAATCCTCCGCCCCGGTATCCAGGATTAAAAATGACCGCTGCCTTATCGTTGCCTATCAGAGATGGATACTTTCTGTGGCGCAAATCAACCCATAAATCTTGTGAACTATGGTATAAATATCTTCAAAAATCCCAAAATCTCGAAAGCCTTGAAATCCTCAAAATCCTAAAATACCATGAGTGTCAGGACGCCATTATGTTGAATTAGATCGTATTAGATTCTTTACCTACCTTGAAATGCCATAGAATTCTCTTCCTTCCAATTAGCAGCCCTTCTCAGCCATACTTCCTCGCCTTGAACTGAAGAGCTCCTATACTAAATTGTGTGGTACATAAGAACTCACGACTCACTGTACCCAAGACCGGCCTAAAAGCCTCACGACAACACAACAACAACGAATCTAAAACGTCTCTACCTCTACTTCAGTACGAGGTTAAACTAAAATGTCTCAAAACGTCATGACTCGCATACACTCCCCTAAAAGTTTAGTAAATGCTACTAAAGTTTTACTTACAGTTTACAAAACTCACTCATCGTCCAACATCAGCTGTGTTTTAGCATCTGCATTCTTTGCGGCGGTTCTGAGCTCTCTTGAGTGAGCTCTTTCTTTGTTCTCCATTAATAGCGTTTCCGCAGACATCTCACTTCTGATTTCCAGCGGACATAACAACTGAAGGGGTCTCTCCAGACGATTTCCCTTGTGCAGCACAATAGCTCCTCGAATGACGCCGTCCTTTCCTTTTACGTGTTGCAAAACTTTACCCTTCATCCATAATCCACGATTCTTCTCCTCTCCGACGATCAGATTTACTTCACCAACTTCTGGTACAACTGCTTCCGTTCTGCTGATTCGGTGATAGTCCATCAAACTTCTCACATACTCTCGTGACCATCTTGACCAAACATGTGCTCTTGCATGCTCGAGTCTTCTCTGAAACTTCGTCACACTGTCCATATCTACTTCCAGATCTTCTAAAGTGTGATCATTTTGACCCCACATTATGCTATCAGGGGTGAGAACTTTACCCTCCCCAACCTCACTTTCAATGTATGTCAAAGGGCGATTATTTAAGTGGCGTTCAATATCTATAATTACGGATTCTAGTTGCTCAAAGGAGAGGTGAGAACGACCCAAGGTTTTGTAAAGAGTGCCCTTGATGTCCTTGATAAGCCGTTCGTATATCGAGCCCCACCACGGAGATCTACTCAAATTGAAATTCCACTTGATTTCCTGCCTTGCAAGATAGTCATGTAAGGCTTCACTTCTCCGCAACTTCTTGATCCACTCTGCTGTAGTTTTAAACGCTCCCCCATTGTCTGAAACAATGACTGCTGGTCTTGTTTTCCTTGCAATAAATGCGTTCAGCTTCCTTATAAATTCTTCTGCTGTCTGTGATTTGGTCACTTCCAAATGCACGGCTCTTGTAGTAGCACACGTGAAAATGACGATATAAGCCTTTGCTTCTTCTTTCTTCCCAACTTTGTAAAGTATGGGTCCCGCGAAGTCTACTCCGGTGAATTCGAATGGTCGACTTGCTTCTGTGCGGAATTTCGGCAATGGTGCTGTCAAAGTTGCTCCATAGGGTTTGGTTGAAAACACCTTGCATATGTTGCAATTACGTATATGTCTCTTGGCAAGCGTTCTCAGATGTAAAAGGTGCCAGTTCTCTCTAATTGCTGCCATTGTGCTTACCAGACCAAGATGCTTCACCTTTTCATGCTCGTGTTGAATTAACTTCTGTGTGAATGTTCCATTTTCAAGGTAAATTGGCTGGTATTCTTGTATTCTACCAACACACCTAAGGATCTCTGTCTTTGACTCCCGTTCCAGCTTCCATCCAGGTCTCTCTAGTTTCTCTGGTATGTTTCTCTGTGCTCTTACAATCCAATACTTCCTAGATTGTTGGATTTCCTCTGTTGTCAGTGGTCCACCTATACTCTTTGTCTTGTTGACTTTCGCTTTGCAATTGTTTATGAATTTCAGGGCCCAAGCTGTCACTCTGAGGGTGGTCCAGTAGGATTTGCGTTCTAGTAAACTATCCCACTCGTCTGGTATAACTTCTGTCTCCTTAGAATACGCTACGATTTCTTTGATAGGTTTAGCTTCATCGTTTGCTTTCTTTGAACTCTCTAAAATTGGTTGTGTGGGCCAGTCTTCCTCATTCAACAACCAATTCGGTCCATCAAACCAGTCCCCCTTTTCTATTCTCTCTATGGAAGCTCCTCTACTTCCTAGATCCGCAATGTTCTTGTCCGTTGGGCAATGTTTCCACGCAGTGTTATTCTCTTCCGTGATCTCCGATATCTTTCGTACTCTGTTAGATACAAAAGTCTCCCATGTCTTGCCTGGATTTCTTATCCAGTACAACGCCACCATGCTGTCCATCCAGACAGTGACTGACTGAATGGGAAGTCCTTGCAATGCTTTACACAGATTTCTCACCATATTGGCAGCCATATGACCACTGATTAGCTCTAATCTTGCAATGGTTGTATTTTTCTTTGCAATTCTTGACTTCGAGGTTAGGAGCCCCATAACTTTGTTAATTTCATCCTCAACAATGGCTATTGTGACTGTGGAACAAGCGATCTCGCTTGCATCAGCAAGCTGATGTATGTGAACTGCTTTGACTCTTTTCCCTGTCTTGATCAAACTTCTTGGAACTTTGATGTTTCTAAGCTGATTGGTCCACTTCAGCCAATCGCTTTTTACCCGTGGAGATACTTCTGTGTTCCATTGATTATTTTCTTCACATGCTTCTCTATATATGCGTTTTCCTTCAACTAGTGTGGGTGACATAAGTCCTAATGGATCATAGACACTACCCAACTTACTCAGGATTGATCTATTTGTTACTGTCTGTTCTTCTGCTTCTTTTGGAATCTGCACTTCAAATGTATCATTTTCTTTATCCCATATATGGCCTAAGACTTTGCTCGGATTTTGCATCCCTTCACTCTCTAATTCTTTGATGTTCGATTCCCATTTGTGGACTGGGAACTTTCCTTCTTCCAGGATATCTGTTGCTTCTAGTTTGAATCTCTCTAACTGTTCTCGGCTACTTCCTGTGGTCATTAGATTGTCTACATAAGTGTTGTCTCTTAACTCTTTGGTTGTCTCCTTATAGATGTTTGCATATTGATCAAAATGATAGTTCAGGGTCGCTCCTAAAATGAATGGACTGGCTTCCGCCCCAAATGGAACCCTTGTAAATTGTAGATGTTCCTCTCTGCCGTTGATGTTAAATAGAAATCTGAATGCACCTCTATCCTCATGAGCTATGCCTATCTGCAAGAAGGCTTTCTGCAGATCTCCTATAAGCAAATTTGCAGACATCCTTGCTCTCACCATGATATCCCATAACTGTGGTTGCAACGCTGGGCCTGTGTACATGCACGCATTGATGCTGTTTGCTGTTGGCGTCGGACATGCACTAGCATCAAATACCATTCGTACCTTTGTGGTAGTAGCGCTCTCTCTTACAACTGGTTTGTGAGGCATATAAAATACTCTCTCCCCCTTGGCTTCTCCTTCTGGCACCCTCTCTACTATCCCCTCTCTTAACTGATTCTCAACAATTTCTGTGTATTCTTTCTGTAGCTTTTCATCATGCCTCAGTTTGCGCTCTACATTTGTCAATCTCTTTCGGCTTTGTGTCTCATTTGTTTCTTCCAGTTTGCTTCCTGGAATCCATGGGATGTTGATTTCGTATCCTCCGTCACTTTGTCTGGAAATGTTCTCATTGAATTCTCTATGAATATCAGACAGGTCATTCTCTCCCCTGTCTTCCACACCAAGAATGTCTAGACTGTAAAGTCTCTCATAATATTTGCTGTCTTTTGTATACATGCATGTACTGCTAGTATTGTCCCCACCGTGAATGATATACCCAAATGTTGTTCCCTCTACTATGGGCTCTCCACTCTTGCCTTTGTAAACTTCTTCTGTTTTGATTCTACAATATGTATTGTCTCCCAAGATCAAATGGATGGTGTATCTATTTCCTGATTGTGTGTAAAATCTTTTGTCTTTTGTGTGCTCAAACTTTTCTTTCAACTCTGTGATGTTTGGTCTTTTAACTGTTGTGAAGTCTGCTAAATTTACTCCTGTTACTTCTATTCTCTCTCCAGATATCCCATCCAGTGAGTTGATTATTATCTGGTAAATTGGTAATGATTGTTTCTTTGTTCCATTCACTGTCACAAGATGTCTTGACTCATATCTGATTGGTTTTAAATTCAGTTTCTCTGCAGCATCTTTGGATATGAAATCTCTTCCAGCACCTGTGTCTAAATGTGCCCAGAAGGTTTCACCCTGCACTTTTAATGGAATAATGGCTTGCAATGTCTTCTCTTCAACTGGCTGGGGTTGTTTTGTGTACCCTGTGAGATTAGCTTGCTCTTTCTTGTCACAAAGACTTGTGTGATGTCTTGCTTTGCAGTTAAAGCATCCTCTGCTGTGGCATTTATTTTCCCTATGTCCATGTTTTCCACAGTTGAAGCATAATCTTCCATCAACAAAGAATTTCTTCCTTTTTTCCAGAGTTTCATATGTTGGGCATACATCTCCCCAATGGCTTTGTTTACAGAAAATACAAAGGGGTCCTTGTCTTATTGGATTTGCAGCAGAAGCTCTCCCCTCTCCCTTGGAAAACCAGTGTTTCTCTTTCTTTGTGGGTTCTGTTACAGTATCTGTTTCTTCAGGCTTATTTCTCTTCAGCCATTTTCCCAGATTATCAATGAGATCTCCCATACTCCACTGCTCCCACTCATCATCAATGCGGACAATATCAGCTTTCACATGAGGCAGTTTATTGATTGTGGTCATCACAAGACCTCCAAGTGTGTCTCCTTTTTCTAATGTTTGCAAGGCATCACAACTCTTGCTGAGCTTCTCATAAAAGGTTGAAACTTTTCCATGATTTGTTCCCCTTATTGTAGATAAATTGATAATTTCACTGACATGTGCATTGACTACCATTTGTGTTTGCCCATACTCTTTTGCTAATCTTTCCCAGGCTGTTTTGTACCCAACTGTACCAGGTCTCAGGTTAGAAATTTTGTCCCTAACTTTTGGGCACACCATTTCTAGAAGATAGCCAAATTTGACTTCATCTGTTACCTTTTTGTTATGCACTTGGGTGATAAACATGTTCTCAAATCTCACCCAATCACATGCAGTACCATTAAAGGGTGTTATTTTCAACTTTGGTAGTTTTGCTTGATCAATTTGATGATTTTTTTCTGCTTCCAATTTCTTCTCTACCATTTCTAGTTCTGCTCTCATTTTTTGCTCCCATAGTTCTTTCTCTAATTGGTATCTTTGTTTCTTAGTTTTTTCCTCAAACCGTGCTTGTTGTTCTTGAACATCTGCTAATCTTTGTTGCTCAATTTGAGATCTGAGCTGTGACTCTCTGAAAATCTCTCTCTCCTTTTCTTGTGCTACTCTGTTTTGTTGTTCTGTTAAAACCCTTGTTAGTTTTTCTTTCTGGTCAACCAATGGCATGTACCTATCCTTTAAATTCTTTTTCCATTGTCTCACATCTCTGCTTGTTTCTCCTTCACTAATCTTAAGTTCCTGTATCTGTGAACTTAAAGCTAAGATCTTATTTTGTAGCTGATTTATTCTCTCAGATACTAGCTTTATCTCCTGTATGTCATTGCCATGAATTAATTCATCTATTTGCTCTGAATAAAACTGCAATTTTGCTATCTCTTTCTCAATTTCTCTCTCATACTTCTGTTTTTCATCATTCTTGGGTACCTCTACTACTCCCCTGGGGTCCTCAGCCTCTCCCTGAGCATTGTTATCAGAAGGCATAATCCTAACTAAACTTACTGGGGCCCCTAAACTTCTTGCTTATATGTTTAATATCAATTTCCCTTCACCTAAGTTGGGCAGAAAGTACTCACAAAATGTCACAAATGAATGTATGTAATCGCTGTAAAGTCTTACCAACAGGTTCTTTGCTAGGATCGCCACATATATACCAAATTGTGTGGTACATAAGAACTCACGACTCACTGTACCCAAGACCGGCCTAAAAACTTCACGACAACACAACAACAACGAATCTAAAACGTCTCTACCTCTACTTCAGTACGAGGTTAAACTAAAATGTCTCAAAACGTCATAACTCGCATACTCCATCAACATGTGCTTTCAAAATGTTTGGGCCTAAATGACCTTTGCCACCTCGTTCGATTTCGAGTCCGCAACGTAGGTACAGTAATGTGCACGAGATGGCAAAGGTCATTTAGGCCCAAACATTTTGAAAGCACATGTGATGGAGCTCTTCAGTACAAGGCCAGGAAGTATGGCTGAGAAAGGCTGCTAATGGCAAGGAAGAGAATTTTGTCGCATTTCAAGGTAGGCAAATAATCTAATACGATCTTATTCAACATAATAGTGTCCTGACACTCATGAAAATACTAGAGAAAATCCTGAAAATCTTAGAAAATCTCAAATAACCCCAGAATTCTCCCCCGAAAATCGAAACAAATCCTCAAAAAATCTTGCAACATACAACATTTCGAAAAATTTCGAAAATTTCAAATTCTTAAAGAGTCTTTAATATGTCCAAGAAATTATGAAATAGTTCATAATCTCAGAAAGAATCTCAAAATCTGAAAATATGGGAAATTGAATTCCCAAAATCTCTTTTGCGATTTTTGGAATGATTCACCCTTGGCAGACAAGTCAGCTTTGCGGTTGTTTAGAGGTAAGTAAAAAAGGCTTTGCAAAAAATTTGTTGATTTATCATTCTTATGATGAATATTTTCTTGCACTAGGTTTGGAACAATATGCGAGTATTGGTGGGGAAGATGGGCAAGGATAGTTTGAAGAAGTTAGTGACATCATTAGATGCTTCACAGATTGATTTGGAAACTGCTGTTTACGCAGAAAAGACATACTTATCCAAGCATGATCTTGAATCGATCAGAATTATCAGCGAAGGAGCTGCTGTGTTTTATATCTGGGTAAGTGATCGTGCTCAATACTGGGCGGGTGAGCCAGAAAAAAGTGCTCACCTGTCATAATTTGTAGCATCACGAGTACTTTTCGTATTGAATTATTCAAATTTTCTTTAAAAGCCGAATAATCGAAGTATTTTTGTGGCCTTTTTCACTTTCTTATAAGCACGGATTTATAGGTTAATTCAACCTTGCAAAATTTGCATGATCACAACATGACTAAAAACGGTCAAAACAACCTGATCAAATCATAAAGGACTCCTAGCATAAAACAGTGAAACAGTGAAGAAAATGCAGTTTCTCATGGGTGACAGATACCTGGGGGAGGTCCTCCTATATTTTTCCGTACGGAACGTACCGCTGAGCAGGGTATCAGTTTCAGGATTCCGAATCCGGGACAGGGTATCATTTTGGTATAGTCGGCTCCATGAAAATGTCCATATTTTGCATTATTTACTCCGGAAAGTCATGTAGGCCATTTGCACTCCGCGAATGTGATTTTCATTGTTTAGATGGCAACATTTCCGCATTTTGTGACAGATTTCATACAAATCTTCGAGACCGTGCACAATTTTGTTTAACTATCAAGGATAGGGCATTGTTTTCGAAAATTCTACTCTGGGACAGGGTATGATTTTTTTTCAGGAACTTGACTCCGGGACAGGGTAGCTTTTCAGATTTTGCAGCGGCAACTTCCCGTATGTTCGTAGACCAAGTACCCCACTAGGGACAGATATCCCTTGTACATGTGTTGCCATGGGATTGAAAATCTTTAGTCTTTGTTTGCAGATCTATGTCTTATCACTCTTGAGAGAGCTGAAAGGCCCGTGCGTATTGTCCTGTGGGAATAAATAGAGACGAAACGATTTAGTCAAGGGTTTTAGGCAATTTGTCAGTCATTTTGCAACTATGAAGTCTTCATAAAGCTGAATTGACCTATATTTATAGTGCTCGTAAGAAACGAGTAAAACCACAAACAAATTCTTCAGTTTTTCGGCTTGGAACTAGAATTTGAATCATTCAGATTCGTGAAGCACTTCTGGTGCTATGAATCTTCGAACGTGGGAACTTTTTTCTGGCTCACCCGGTATCTTTTTCTTACCATATGACACCTGAAATTTTTTCGCTACTTAAAGGCTCTTTGGCAACCGTCATGCATTGCGATAAAATAGGGCTCAAATCTTCAAAAAGATTGGCGTGAAATTCTACTGCGCATTTCTTTGAATCAAATGGCTTGACAGAAATTTATAGGAGGCTAATTCTTTTCTGCAAGGGAGGGAAATGAGGCCCCGTCGACATGTATCCGGATCTTCTTGAAAACGCATCTTGTTTTATTCGTTTCGGGTTCGCGTCCACACGGAGACGGCGCTTTTGGTCACCGAAAGCGAAGCGTTTCGAAAGCACTCCTCAGAGTGGATCTTTTTGAAAGCGCCATTTTTCTGTTGTCTTGTGGACGGGTGAAAACGGAGCTATTTGAAAACGCTGACGTCATTGCATCGATTTGCAAAATATGAGAGCATGCGCTTGATTCTTTAGCGATCACGCGAGAGCAATTTGTTTATTTGTTTTATTTCATTTTCGTTTTCGAATATCGAGTTTCATTATCGAATATCGATTTTCAAATATCACAGTGTTTTCGTGTATGCGTGGATATTGTGAAAACGCTCCTCGTATGGACGCGGATCTCTTTTTTAGACGGATAAAAAAGATGCGTTTTCAAAAAGATACGGATACGTGTGGACGTGGCCTGAGTCGTATCAGTGCAGTCGAAAGGCAAATCTGCGACACTTATTGAGTCTAAATGGGACGTTTTTTTGGTTGAATGTTTTTCCTTTGATTGCAGTGTAAGAGCATGATTGAAGAAAACAATGCTTGGAGGGAAGACTCAGAGAAAAGAAAAAGGAGTGGAAAGAGGAAGCTATAACGAACAACAATGTAAATATTTCTTAGTAAACATAATCTTAGATATTGAGTGAAAATGTTCTTCCATGAAGGTATGCAAGATGAGTTAATAATTGTATATACTCTTTGAAATTATACTTGCTTTTACTGCTGCTTCTCAAGAAATAAAGCTATTTGAGCCAAGTTTGAAGTACTATTTCGAGTCATTTGGGAGTATTGAGGGGAATGATCTTGCTAAGTACTGTCTTCAGTGAGAAATAATAAGTCGAAATTTTCAACGAAATATCACAAAAATGATACAAAGATTAGGAAGCATTTATCTTGTATTTGAAATTTTGTAAGTTCATTGCATTCTTCAGGAAAGTGGACAATATTTTACTCATCTTGTAGCCTTTTTAACCTGAGGTAGGAAACGTTTGTGTGATTTTGCAATGTCCTTCAGTTGCAAGTGATGACTTAGTTATATTATGATGATTATGCTCGTGTGCAAAATATAGTAATTTCAATACTACAAGGCCTGACCACAAACTAGTCAATGCGAAGAAACGGGTTTCGGCAGCATAGGTTCCAAATGTTTGAGTTTGCGAAAAAGGTGGGTGTAAAATTGTATGAAATATTTCTTAAAACTGAATGTCTTAAAAGAAACTTTAGGTTCCTATCCAAAATTCTACCGTTGGACTTTTCAGAAATTTTGAATATTTTTTTAACTTACAGCGCATCCAAAATTTCAGCTGATTTTAGGATGTGACGTCATCAATATTCTGACTCATAAACGACAAAAGCGACAGAGTTTTGCGTGATACCATGCTGTAGACATCCATAAACTATGGTTTTCTTGGAAATTATTTCATGCTGCGTTAAACAATTTAGAAACTGTGACAGTTTCAAGTTTTTTTTCAAAATTTTTCTTGAATTTTCGAAAAAGAAGAGAAACACTCCAGTTGTGAAAATATCAAAGATTTCAAAGTCCAACGGCAGAATCATAGCGAACTAGCTAACGTTTTTTGAAGCCATTCAGTTGACAGAAAAGGTTCGTTGAATTCTACACCAACCTTTTTAAGTATTTGGAACCAATGCTGGTTTTGGCTCATAACTGACTTTTCAGAGAAGAAGATTATCCGAACATAGGAGTGAATTTTACTGATTGGTGTTCACGAGGGGGGTTCTCGGCTAAATTTTGGGCAGTGGTTTGCCGCCCACAATTTCAAAATGGCACCGTTGGCTAGACCAATTTTTCTGAAAATGATACCCTTGGCTAGACTAATTTCTACATCAAAAGTGCCATGAGTTGGCATTTTCGAGGCAAAACTTGTCAAATTTTGCATTGTAAGGACCAAAATTTGAAAAAATTTTGGATTTCTTTACAGGAATTACCGAAGTTTGATATTTCTTTGACCAAAATTGCCAAAAAGTATACCCTTGGCTAGACTAACTGGACTAAAATTGGCAAAAAGTATACCCTTGGCTAGACTAGAAGGTTTGAAAAAGCATACCCTTGCGGCACATCCCTAGGTACCTTTACTATAGAAGAACCCCCCCCCCGTGTTGGTGTTATAGGAGGTTGGTAAAGGGTATTTCGTGTGACATGATTTGCCACGTTTTTTACTATATTTTTTCTCGTGAAACTTTAAAAGCCAGTATTCATTTTCGTGAAACGTGAAAATACTATATGTCTTTAACGTGAAACGTGAAATTTATCGTTAACCCCCCCCCCCCCTCTTACCCTTCTCTTGCAGCAATAGACCTGTAGCTGTTCTACAAGAAAACCTGGATCGAGCGATGTTTTTATACAGACGAGGTAGAGGCGTTGGAAGTTCAATCACTATAGTGCACTTTCAAAAATTCTTCAATATGCATCAAATATCATTTGGTTCCAGCTCTTTTGTAGAATAGCTAAAAGGCCTAATCATCTAAACGGCATTATTAGGTTGAAATAAGATGTCATCGTTACTCAGTGCAATACTACACATATTACTGTTTTTTTTTTCTTTTAAAAAGTAGTCTGTAGGTTAGTTGACCATGTATCACATTAGATATTGTGTATAATATAGAAAAGGTATGACGTCAGAGCAGCGTTGAAAACACGACGCCATCTTGTCTTTCGAGTATATCGTCAACTACTTTTGTACTAGGTTTCTTTGCAATGGGGGTCGTAGAGGGTACCAAAAACCCCGAAACTACCAAAATATTTCGGAAAAGCAGTAAAAGCGCCTCTAAATTCAGCTAAAACTGTCACAACATTTTATCGCATCTTGCATATATCACCTCGGTTCTATGCTGCAGACGACTGCCTCCTTGTCATTTTTGAGACCCAAAAAGAGACAGCTAATTGTAATGCCTTTGTTCCAGTGGAAAAGGTTAAAAGTTGTAGATGTTCCCCCAAAATCATATCGTATTGGAAAAATATTCGTAGCTTTATCTCTATTTTTGTGCTAATTTGACTTCTCGAACCATATTTGTCGAGAATATCTGCAAACCGTTCAGAAAGAGAAAAGAAACGTAAAACTTTCATTTTCAAGGCGAAGAACCGTAAAACCGTTTTAGAAAAGGCTGAAAGCCGCAAACCGTCAATCCCTACGACCCTGACTATATGAAACTTGCAAAAGTTGCATAAAATTGCTCTTATGGTCTCCCTCTCCCTCATGATACCCTGGGTACCAGACTCTCTCAAGAAAGAAATAGTCTGTTAATTAGGGTACCCTCACGATAGTGAGAAGGGAAATGATAGGTAGTGATTGTCAGTCAGGCCTAAATCACTGAGGCAATTGCACGAATAAACTGTTCTTTATAGAAAACTGATAAATTCATCCAAGAAAGGTTTGAGAAGCTTGCCTTTGCGAAAATAATTTTGTAAACAGCGCCACAAACTCCATCAGTTTTAATGTTGTAAGATGCAATGCACGTTGCTTCTGTAAAGTCAACTTTTATTTTCAACGTTTGCTTGTCCTCGAAAGTTTGGAATGGTCTGAACACAGCGGCAGAGCCAACACTTGAAAAGTGGCTGGTTCTGGACCCCCCCCCCCCCACACCCGTGTCTCCGCCACTGCCTGAGCAGCTTCTAAGCTTTCAGATGTGCTCGAAATCCCAGTGGTATGCTATGTTTTTCAATGGCTCCATTTACCCCGAAACCAGTTTTCAAGCACCCAGGGCGTGAAAACCCACCTGACCGTGCGATCGCGCGGTCGCACGAAGTTTCCCTGCAGGATTATGCACTGTTTTCTCATTTCTCGTAAAGAAAATTACTCATAAAATCAGGCAAGTTATCGAACATAGATTGTATCTCATGTATGGTTTTTATGAATATTACATGCAACGAACATGAGATAAATGGAGAACTTGATTTTCCCGCATGCCCGTTAGAAGTCATAGATGATTTCGTGCATGGGTTTCCATTTCAATCAGCTCCAAACTTCCTCCAAATTCATTGCTGGTCGCTGGAACATATCTTTAAGAGTGCTTGATATTTTCACCGTTGTGTTCTTGCAGGAACTATAAGCATTATTTTTTGTTTGGTCGCAGGAAAGGAAATATTTTCTCATGCCCTGAGCACGCTACATGTCGTCACTGTAAATATGACTCTTTTTAACGGCGAATACATCTTTTTAACTCACTCAGTATTAGATGGCGTTCTATAATTTCCCCACGAGCATCACTCAAAAATACAACTAAACGCTCCAGCATTTGTTTTGTTATCTGTTATCAATTACAATTCTGCAATCTCAATTCTGCCTGCAAACAAATTTCAGCCATACAGCAAAAAAATCAGCCATAAAGACTACAAACTTAAACAATACTGCTTGCAAAACTTGCAAAACTTAAACAATACTGATTGCAAAACTTGCAAAACTTAAACAATACTGATTGCAAAACCGGGCGAATCAGAATAAAGTTTATGCGTTTGGTGGGCTGTGAAGTAAAGATTATGAGGTCGATACTCAAAACTGAAATTTAATCTATTAGTCAAAGGCTAACTTAGATGAGAAAATTTTGTTTGATAAAATCACTCTTCATTTAGACCCAGAAATTAGGAAAATGCTAGTAAGGGGTGCGTTTGGGAATGATGATTCCACATTTTTTTTTTATACACAATCTAAAAATTTACAATTTAACAAAACATGTTTACAAGAACGATACCATTGGGAGCATGATAGGCATGGCTACCCTAAATGATCTTTTAACAAAAAACCAATACAGATACTAAAGGCTATACCAAAGTTCTGGTCCCTTCATAGGAAGAAACAGATCGCAGAGATTAGATAACACTTTTGCCGGATCGGATTCCACATTCCATTCTGGTCCATGATTTATTTGCTATTGAAATTAACATTCTATTTCTGAAATTGACAATATAAACTTCGTTGTCACGTAAATCATGGACCAGAATGGATTCCTGTACAAACCCCTTACAGGGATTTTGCTCATTGTTGGTTGGGTTTTAAAGATGTGTGATTTTACGTTTGATCTATAGATTGAAATGTTTGTTTTGAATATCGGCCACATACTTTTCATTCCATGGCCTGGCAAAACGCAAACTTTTTCTCGAATTCACCCGGTACAAGATAATTCAATCCCGTAGACTGTTTGCAACGTCAATAAAAGAAAACTTGTCGTATCTCAATTTTCTCCCCATTCTAAAAAAGACAACACGCAGGTAGCAAATGTCTCATGGGCCATTTGATAAAGTCCATATATGATTTAAGTCAAAGAGCACAGGGCAACAAGGGACTCTAATCTAACTGTGGCCTTCAAAACGAATGTCAGTATGAGTAAGATCCTCGGGGTCAGTAGACCCCGGAATTAATGGGGATGTGCTGTTGAGGGTAAAGAAATTCTTGCCCTGTGGAAGAAACAACTTTAATAGGAGAGGTCCTGCGAAGAAATTATCTGAAAATAGTGTGCCCTTTTTGGAGCACAATTTGACAAAATGCTAGTAATACACCACTTCGATTAAGCAGCCTCGTTTTGGAAATTTGTCAAAATTCCTTCCTATTGTTCTTATGAAAATTTCGAGCCCAGATTCGGATTTAGCACCCAAACATTAGTCTATTTACATGTTTTTAACCTGCTGGCATTTGTGATGTTGATTTTATGACAATGTAAAGTTGAAAGATTTATAACGGATTTGACCGTCAAAAATAGTTCGGGGTGAAACTTTACACCCCGAGTCATTTTCACGGTCAAATCCTTCATAGATTTCTAAACTTTACGTCGCCATAAAGTGAACACCACGACTGCTAGCAACATGAAAACTTGTCGTTAGACTAAAGTTTGGGTGCTAAATCCGAATTTGGCCTCCAAAATTTCATATGAAAGAATTTTGAATAATTTCCAAAACGAGGCTGTTAATCGAAGTGGTGTATAGATACACTGTTTGGGCAAAACAGCTGGAAATGATACCCTAGTCAGCGGCATGTGTGAAGATTTGAGGATTGTTCGCTAATGAAATAGATAGCTACCGTTTCCGAAATTGTTTTCTGTTACAAGGAGGAAAGGATATGTGTCCGAAATTCCGAAATAAAGATACCTTATCTATTTAACTGCATATTTTTCGTAGTCAACATAAAAGTTTGCAAGTCAAAAACACAATTCTAATGCAGTTCTAATCCAACTGTAGCTGTAACATGAAATTAAAATTTCAATTGTTCCTGCGAAATGAACCGAAAAACTTTGGTAACCTCTTGGGTATGTGGTCTTTGACTTGATGATGGCGCTTCGGTCAATGGAGACTCATAGTATTACTATTAAAAAATTGGCCCTATAGACCTTTTAGCTATTCTGAAAAGAATCGGAATCGAACGATATTTTGCTACATTCTGTAGAATTTTCGAATGTGTACAATTGTGATAGGGCCAAGTTTTTCACTGTTTCGCTATGAGTCCCTCTTGAGCAAGGTTTACCGCAGGGATACAAGAGACTCATCGTCATAAGTCTACCTCTTGGGTTGTGGATGCTAATGAGGAGCTTTATAACAAAGAGTGGGGTTTATTTAGAATCTTAGCTCAGAGGGGAGAGCATTATTATCGAGGGGCTTGACAGGGAGGGGTTTTAGAGAGAGGGGGCTAAACAGAGCTTTTACGGTATACGGAAATACACCTCTCCACACCTCTACTCGTAAGGATGCCAAATTATTCTGCCTGGTTCACAAGCTCGTCTGTTAATTAAGTTTACAAAGCTTATTTTACTTCTAAACGCAGCCACACTCCAAAACTGACATGTTTTGTAGTTCAGTTTTATGAATAACACCTTCGCCGTCAAAATGAAGGAGAGTCAGCTTGTCGAACTTGAGTGGAATGCAACAGATATCCAATGGCTTCTTCGAATGTAAACTCAGTTTCATTAACTTTTCTTTCACGAATGCATGAGAATAAGAAAGCATTGTCCCAGCACCCATGCACCTACCCTCGCAGTAGTTTACCCAGAATCCACTCGGCTCAATGACCCAATCGTTCCAATTCATCTCTTTGAACGTAACAAATAACTTGCGCATACAACATTTGTCATAACCTGGAACACATCTTATTGCAAAGCGTTTCTTTCGGCCTTTCACCAACTGCTTCTCCTTAACTTTCAACATCAAAAATGGCCTGTAACGAGCTTTTGTGCAGATTTTTAGGCCCTTGCAAGAAAATCGCAGTGCATGCATGACAGACTGGGATGGTTCTTCATTCAGCCACTTTTTGATTAAGTCTTTGAAAGGGACTCTAAACCAGCCTGAAGATGGTAAGAACAGTTTCTTTGAGTTGCGTGTACCAGATTTGCCGCTGCCTTCGCGTTTTTCCCCCTCTCCATCGGTTACTTCCCGCTTTCCTCTTTGTGTAGTTCCGTTGCTTTTCACACTTAGACCCTTGCGCTCTTCTTCACCAATCTCTTCTATCAGGAATTCTCGGAATCCTTCGTCTTTTGCAGCGTCGTTATGAATGTAGATTTCAGCGTATTCGATGATTTTGTCTTTCAAGAACGCATGATTCAAGTTGAACCTGAAGCAGTTTTCTGTGTCTTTACAAGTTGGCTCGTTTGCTGTGGAAAGAAACAAGAAAGTTTTTCTACTGACCGTCAATTTTGAATGAATAGCCCACCGTAAAAGCTCGACTGAGCCCCTGTTTGATTTCAGAGAGTCTAGAGGGAGAGGGAGGGTGAAAAGAGAGGGGGCGTAAAGGAGAGCAGGGCTTATTCACAAAGTCATATCAAGGAAATATAAATGGCAATGGCAAGGAAATAGATGATAGTTTTACATGTTCGGAGGTGTCCGTTGTATAGAGGTGTCCGTTAATGGATGTTTCACTGTATAAACATTTGCTTAAAGGGCAGGGAGGGACTATTCGGAGCGTTTGCGGTATATCATAAGAGATACAAGCGGTGAAGTCCTCCTGAGATAAGTAGCGATTTTGACATTTTGTATTTTTGATGATGAGTTTAAAGAGCCCTTGAAGAGGCATTGTCACCCTCTATGGCCACCCTAGACTGATTGCATGTTTCGTCGTTATTGCTATTGATAGACTGATGGACGCTCAAACTACGAGGCTCTAATAGGGGGGATGGTTGCTCCCTTGCTCCCCTCTTAAAAAGTAGCATTCTCCCTTGCTCCTGTCAAAATTAACTTTGTGCTCCCAGTAATTTCCATAATTCTTCGATTCTTCGCTCAAATCAAAACATGTGTTGCCAAAGTGGTGTGTTTATCTTTTCCTGTGGCAAATATTTCATGATCCATCGAGCCAAGAAGTCCTCTCATTGGATACTGTTCCTTCAGAAGCTTAAGCGATACGATTGAGTTGATGATTTCTCGTACTGTTTTTCACAAGCTTCGTAAGAGGCCAGTACATTCGCTCATGGCGCAATGAAAATTGGAGAGATGGTTAACAGAAAAATCTCAAGGCCACGCCCTTTAACTTGCCATAGATCGCTTTTCCCGCCCTCATTTTGCCACTGTTAGAGTCAAAATTCGTGCAATGTTTATGTATATGTGAGCCTGGAAAATTTTTGGGGACACTTTCTTCTTTCTAGCAAAAAAATGCCTCCTTCAGTGTTTCAGTGCAATATTTACAAAGTGCAAGCAAAAAATTCCGACCATTTTGCAATTTTCACTCCTACGACTCATGGACTTTCACATTGAAAACTGGGACGAAGCTTTCCCCTATCGATTCATAACTAGATATGGAAACCATAGCAACACCGTACGAAGTCCACGCAATGGCGGATGGGCCTAAGTTGCTGGCTCGAACCTCCAATGCTAAAGCACCTCAAAGTTCAACTTTACAGTGATATTAGCCCATGCGCAAAAGCCGCAAGTACACAGATAATTATTTTCTCAACCCAAGAATCAACAAACCACTGTGAACCAGGAGTTCCTCATTTTAAAGGACAATCAGCTTCCACGAACTTCACCGCAGCAATCAGTAGGGTAGCTTGCCTCGCTTCTGAGACTACACTTTAGCCTCCTTTCAAAGGGAACACTTAAACGTGTCCACGTGTTCATTTCCGTCTCAGTTTACAAGTCCCAGATTGAGCAAACTTGAAAAATATTGTTGGTGTTGTCATTGTTGTTAATATTTTTGCGATAACTGGGACTATTTCGTGAGTCTATTGTCACCCAGGGTCCTTCGTGGGCACTTCAAAAATCAAATTCAATTGATAGAAATCTTCAATCTAATTGAGCATTTCTTTCAGTTCTACAACTCCACTATGTAGATCTATGGTCAAATTTGACTTTAAATCGTCTAAATTTTAGTGTGCCCGCAAAGGACTCTGGGTGACAATGGCTTTTTAAAGGGGTTCTTCTTATGATTTCACGTGTTCAAGGTCTCGTAAACAAATGAAACGTGTTATAACGCTTTGACACTGTCTGCACAATCCAATATTGTTCAGAAGCCTCGAAGACAGACAAAACTTCGTTGCCTTTAGATTGACAGAAATGCCAGACGTGATATCACAGTTGAGAAGCCACTTCTGTTAGTTTTGCAACACAGACAGCTGCGAATCACATGCTAACATAAGAAAACATTTTATTTTGTTCTAATTTTTTTACTTGAAAGTAAAAATGTTCATCCCTATTGAAAGGACACTGCTCCCTGGATATCAAGTCAATAATATTGGCAAAAATTATACATTTCGCTTCAAATCATTTCCTATTTTCTGAACACTGGGACTTACAAAAACTTGTAAAGACGACTAATAAGTTTCTGCAACGTTTATGTTTGGCATGGCACATGCAAATAGCACTCAACAATTAATTATTGAAAAAATTCTAGCCTACGGTCTTAATATGGGATGTTTCTTGCCTTTACTTTCGCCCGCATTTCTTTCATCCACCTTGAAATCGCTATGCTGTGAGCTGACATATCCAGGGAATCGTGTTTCTGATAAGCTGAGGGGTTTTTGATGATATGATCTGGAATGTCCCCTATTTCTGGCTTGGACCCATGCTCCGTAAAATTTCTAGTTGCGCGCCTGTAATATTTTTGCCTTTCAGCAACGATATCTACACATTTTAGCACGTGACAAACATGACTAGAATGTTGTTATGCTTCCAGGTATAAAACTTGTATCCTTCCGAAGCAAAGGGATAGCACGTAATAAAGAGAAATCACGTAAAAATCATGGTGTTAAGACAAAAATTTGGGCTTGATTTTAGGCCTGTTTTGAAGCTTACCTGAAGGGTCGTTCTTGAGAAAATCCCGCATGAAGTCAGAAAGGAGTAGTCGATTTCTGTAACAATGAACATGTCCAGCATTGACTGATTTATTTGCCAATGTAATTACCCTCATATCCAGGGTTCAAAAGGGGATTTGTTTTCACTCACCTGGGAGTATGACTAAATAATGCACCTTTTTTAGTGTCCTAGCTCATCTAGACAATAGATGACGATTTAACCGTTATGTTTCATAAAAATGACACAAAGGTCAATAGGCTGTAGAAGTGTGAACTTCGAAATTTTCAGTTTTGTATCTACCAATATTTCTGATGACATTTTAAGTTGTTTCACACTTGAGCCAAAAATTCCATGGTCTTGTTACGTGGCACAATGCACTCTTGGAACTATAGTCTGTAAGAGTTTCAAAGTTTCAGCAAAGTCAGCACTTCAGGAAACAATTGCCTAACGGATATTATAAGATCAAGGTCCATAGCGAAGCGAGATTGGCCTGAGCCCCTTGACGAGAACCACGCCTCTATTAAGAGTTGAAGACAACACACTCTACGTGATAAGCAACTGCTATATAAAAGACCCATGGTAGTAATTTTCAGAAAACTAAGAAGCCCTTACTAGAAGCGAACATAGGTTAACTACAAGTCAAGAAAATTTTTCTGGCAATGCGTAGCAACTTGTTATTAAACAGAAAGTGCATCATCAACCGAAATAATTCTGAAAACTGAAAAGTATAATTTCTGTTGTTTTTTAGTGTAATTCTTTAAACCAAATGTGGTCATATATGATGTGGTCTTTAAGCTATTTTGATAAGCCTTGAAATTTTCAGCTGCCAAGCCAGTTCTTTGCCATAGATGTCAACATTTATGTCCAAGATAGCCCCATGCCACTAAGAACTCAGTCAATTCATCTCGTTGTTCAATATCGAATCCAAATGGATCTGCTATCCGTACGCAAACGGGGTTACTTTCAAAACGGGGCCATTTGGATCCGATCCGAATAAGGTCTCATGTAAACAGGTGGGATAGGATCCAAATGGGGATGTATCGAAATTGAAACCCAGTGACGTCCAGTAAAGCCTGATTTCCACTCAGAAAATTCTAAGCGAAATATTTCGAGGGAAGTTTTTTCTAGAGAAATTTTTTCGCACTTCAGTTTCTACTCTGTGTGAAATATTCTTGCGAAATCTTTTCTGAAGAAAATTGTCTGGGCCACTTCTGAATCGAAACAATTGCTTGCCTTACCCACGAGGCTTTCAGTCATTTCAGGAATGCAGTAGTGCGTCAGCAGCTACATCATGATTGGCCAAATCATTATTTCGCAAGCGAAATGCGACAAAAGTTGAAAGGGAATTTTTTTCACGGAGAACTGGTGAGATTTTCGTGCGAATGAGCAAACGGTTTTTGGCGAGAAATATTTCGCATCTCGCAAAGATTTTTCTCAGTGGAAATCGGGCTTAAGAGGCATTTCTGAAACGGTAGCCCTTAAAATTCGCGCCAAAACAAACATTATTCAATTGCTTCTATTCTCCTTACGATTCAAACTTACAATTTTTTTACAAAATGATCTGCTTTGGATCCGATCCAATTTGGAGCCGATCTCGTGTAAGTGGGGCCCAAGGTTTTAGACAGGGCGAAAAAGGACAGATAATGTGCACCCAATGTACATGCCAGAAATATGATTACATGAGTACATATATCCACAGAGGAAGGATGTATCTAAATTTCTGCCTCAGGCATTCTATCTGTTTGGTTCAGGAGCTCTGCAATGACTGTTTTGATTACATCGAGAGAATTGAATCGCACACCAAGCTTCTGAACCAAACAAACAGAACGCCCGAGGCAAAAGTTTAGATACATCCTTTTTCTTTCATATGTGGCCGTGTTTTCCCTAAAGAAACTATTTCTAGGATGCATAACAAGTGAGTTAGCTACCTGGGTTTCAGAGCAACATTTGCGATCAACAAGACATGGAATTCCTTTTGTTTACTGTTACAAATCGCTTTGTATCCACGGGGGGGGGGGGGTTCTCGGCTAAATTTCGGTTAGGGGGGTGCCGCCCACAGTTTCAAAATGTAACCGTTGGCTAGACCAATTTTTGTGAAAATGACACCCTTGGCTAGACTAATTTTTCCTTCAGAAGTGCTCTGAATTGGCATTTTCTAGGCAAAACTTGCCAAATTTTCGCATTTTCTCGACCAAAATTCCAAAAAAGTTGGGTTTTTTACCAAAATTACCGAATTTTAACATCTCTTTGACCAAAATTCCCAAAAAGCATACCCTTGCCTAGACTTAACTCGATTAAAATTGCCAAAAAGTACACCCTTGGCTAGACTAGAAGGCCGAAAAAGTATACCCTCGCGGGCGGCACATCCCCAGGTACCTTTACTATGGAAGAACCCCCCCCCCCCGTGTTTGTATCTAGGTATCAATAAAAAGTGGTGGATCCTATTGTATCATTATCTGTCCTTGTTTGGCAGGGAGGTTCAATCATTCCCAAGATAACAATATTCAAGTCTTGAATCCCAGGGGCATTTTACTCACTCGGAAAAGCATACGAGATTTGTTCTTTAGAAAAAAAAGAGTTTTTACCAATTTTTGATGGTCCTTGAAAACAAAATATTATGTTTGCCAAGGTGTACGAGAGTTTCTGGGGGTGAATCTACCGAAGTCTATTCATTTTAATCTCTCCTCCAAAGCCAACAAAAACATTTAGTAATCGAGAAGTACACCATGGTATAGATAACTATAAAATATTGAGACGAATGCAGTGCTTGTACAATGAAATCAAAGTTTTTCGATGATTGATAGATGTAAACGAATATGGAAAATGGATTCAAACTTTTGGACTCCACAGGTTGTGAAAAGGCTTGTAAGTGCAAAGAAAACACTGTCAAATAAATTTGAGCAAGCGAATTGCAAGGAGTTTTTTTGCTAACATTTTTTGTTTGCCTGCAACAATTTGTACTATTTCAGGGGTGCAAATGGAGTTTTATATTTGAGGCCCATAACTCCCATAACTGCGTAACTCTATGATTTCTAAACTTAGGGCTAAGATCAGGCTGATTTCATAGAAGATCGACTTTTAAAGACGGAAAATTTGTTATTTCAGAATTTTACCATTCGTAACATTAGCTATACAGCCTGCTGCCAATTCAAACGTTTGTTCCTCTGGGACACTCGGGAAATTGTTTGACTTTTGATCAGTTTTCTCCTGAGAGTTCGGTAGAAAGGAAGAAGGAGAAGAATTTTCATCAAATCTTTGTTCGTCTCTGCTATTATCTTTCTGTCATGAAAAGCTGAAAGTAATGAATTAAAATAACACAAAGTAACAAAGTAAAGTAAGGTAAGATTATGAATGAGGAGATTATGAAATCTCTCATGAAACTAACATTGATAGTGCAGTTAAGAGACTAACGATTTTGAGTGCTTTTAGAGAACTTTGAGACTTGCAATTCGTTTAAGTTTCGCTAACTTACACTGATGATCGTAGGTTTAAGGTAGCAATCCCAGTTTCATTTCGGCTTTGCATATGGCATAGATAAATACTTGTATTGAACTGCTCTATTTTGATATTTTGCCCGATTTTCAATAGAATCATGATGTTTTCACTAACTGAGGACGCAGTGACAGTGACTACTGTACGATAAAGTTTGAGTCAATGTTTAGCACCTATGCGTTGAGCTGCATTTTGGAGACCAACAGGGAACAGCTGTAATATGGACGATGGATTTCTTAAAACCGTTTCTAGAATTCATCGAGACAAAATGGATTTGAGATTTACAATAAACCTAGAGATGAAGATGAACAAGAATAGTCCCTCGCAAAGCATAGAGATACTAACATAACGAATTTTTCTTTGTGCCAGAAAAACATGCCAGATGCCAGTCCAATGGCACTCCTTCAAATCGTGGAGAAACACTTCAGGAAAGGGGTACTTTTTTGACAGAGAATGCAAGGTATGAGAGAGAAGATGAGAATGGAAAGCAAAAGGAGAGATTGAACAAGTGTAAGGAAATACGAAAAATAGAAAAGGAGGTCGCTTTATTAGCATTTGATGTGAAAACTTAGGCATCTTAATCCAATCTTTCATTCAGAATGTAAGTACAACCATCTGTCAATTTCAACTTGACAAGATTCGCAAATTTGGAAATCGAAAATCAAAATGCCAGGCCTGTGTCAAGATTTCACAATTTTGAAATTCATAGTGACATACTTTAACTTGATATGTAGTAAGGTCCAATAGACATGTCATTACAAATGTCAAATAGTCATTTATTGAGCGAAGGTTTATAACACGAGCCTGTCGTAGAATTGATTTTCTATTCTCCCGTTCAAAACGGGAGATATTGTTGAGAATTGTTGAGAAATTTCGTACCCTTCCTTAGCAGGCTATTTGCTTCTCATCAATACAATAACTTCAAAATCTGCGATATTCGTTTGGCTCTCACCTTCTTCCGATGCTATAACCATCTCTGTCTTTTTCATTTCTTCATCGGGCATTTTCGAAGAGGATGCATCGATCCCTCCGTCAATAACTGGCCGTGGAATGTTGACTCTTCTATTTTCTGGAGGTATTCGTGGAGGCCTCTCCTTCATCCCCAACCCATCCAATATCTTTTTCATGAATTCTTGCTTGATTGCTTGTCGGTGTAGATACTCATCGTAACGAATTTTATGCGTTGTGAATTCCCCGCTTGTGCTTGCCTCTGCGAATTCCTCCCATAACACAAACATGATGGCAAAAATCAAATGAAAATGTGCGGCATGAAAATCAAACTTCATCGTTATTATTCGCGTACACAGCTTCCAAATACGAATAAGCAAACAGCTACAATTATAAGGGAATTATATAATGTAGATTCTGCCAGATTTTTCCACCACTTGTTAACCTCTAACTGAACAAGACCACAACTTGAAATAACAGAAGGTGTCTCCGAGCGAGCTTTCGTTGAGTTTTACAAGTGTTTCGTTTCATGTCTGAAGTTTTCCTGGCGCTACTGATGTCAGGCTCAGGTCTACACGGAGACACGGAACTTCGCCAGAAGCTTTTGAGTATCGTTTGCAAGCAAGTCTCTGTTCTTGACTTTCATTTCCAATCAGATTCGCTTCCAAAAAACTAATCCAGATCAACAGACGGGACAAAAGGAACCCTTAAACTTTCCTCAGTGACGTAAGTGATATTTCTAGCCAGCTGACAGGGGAAGACAATTGATAGAATAATTCGAACCCTCCTCATGAAAACCAATACACGTCACAGACCTGTACATCAAACTAGGTTGCCCAATAGATGTAGATATTGGGCTTGGTGGATCAGACTCATCCTCTTATTCCAAATAGCAAATCTTGTTAAGGAGTCCTCCTTGCTCGTCCAACAAATCTTGAATATGAGCCTCTAATTTTATTCCAAAAACAATCCTGTCATCAGCTCGTGTTACAAGTCCAGTACCCCGCCCAGTACACTGTTATAAGGAGTCTGAAGACATTGCCGCGATTTTGTCATAAAGCCCAAAGCCAATGGTCCAATAAATCCTGACTTCCAGCCCCTGCCCTTATTCCAAAAGACCATCTTTTCAGCAAGTATTGTTGAGCAAACCAGTACACCCTTCTTACGTTGAAAACAGTGTCACAATTTTGGTATCAAGTCCTGTCACATATTGCATGGTTATACATTAAATTCCGAATATGAGCCTCTCCTCTGATTCCAAAAACAATCTTGTCATCAAGCACTGTAACCAGCCCAGTACACCTAAAACACTGTCGCAGTTTTCTTTTCAAACCCTGTGACGTCTTGTTTGCTTGCCCATCAATAAATGCTGAATTCCAGTCCCTCTTTTCATTCCAAATACAATATTGTTATCAGTTTTCGCCATTCCTATAAAGCCTGCTTGCCTTGAAAACACAGTCTGGACTTTGTTATCGTGTCCTGTGAAAAGAAGCTGTAAACTGGGCATGTCTTATTGGAAAACCTGTCGTTGCATTCAGTATTGATAGATAATAGAGCTGTTCCTGAAAAGGGTCTGGGACGAGTGACATTGCGCCAGTTTCATCATGCTGTTTCTAGATTAGAACAATAGAGAGTTTACGAAGCCAGGACGGTAACGCCAGCCAGAACGTCAACTGATATTCTGCAAAGGAAGTATTGTTTCCGCACGCTACCTTTAATATATCATCCTCAAGGCCAAAATGAGTCCTCCTACCGGTTGTCTCAGAAAAAGTACCCCTTTTGATTAAACAAGGGAAGACAATGAACAATTATTGGAACATTTTGATTTCATAGCTACATTTGTTAATCTTTAACTTAAATGCACATGCCTTCCATTTAAAAATCGTCTTCCAGACATCAGAGATTCGAGTTGACAAAGTCAAAATCTAGACTGCATTTAAAACCAGAGGTTTTGCAAAAGGGCCTAGCCATGATTTGAAATCACAGGCATTTTGCAAAAGAATTTCAACTTTGACCTTCAGTTTTTTTCCATAAGAACTATACATTTAAATGCTTCCATTCTTCTGGAAATGACTTTTCCTTGGAGGATTCAATCCGTGCATTGCATTGTATTCCATCCTAAGTGCTATTTGTACCAAAGAAGAGAAAAGGAGCACGTGCACGCTAATTTTGGAGATGTGACACAACCGGTTCATACCATATTCTTATTATACTCAGTTAACCAGGATAAATTCAATTACTCTTTCATTCTTTTCAAAAGAAAAAAGCTGAAAATTAAAGTTTGCAAGTGATTTGCAAGATGTCTATGATTCAGATCATGGCTAAGCCATTTTTCAAAACCTCTGGTTTTGGGCACACTGTAAATTTTGACATTTTGAGCTTGTATCTTCAGTGTTTAAGGGACGATTGTTAAATGCAAGGTATGTACATTTAAATTGAAGTTTGATATATTTAGCTTTGCACTCCGGGAGTAATGCTTTCTTATCGTTTTATTCCTATTTCCAGTCAAAAGGGGGTATTTTTTTGAGACACCCGATATAACTCAGAGATGCCTGAAAACCATATTCTTTTCTCGGAAGACAAACATTCAAAAAGACTGAGTTTCACTTTGGAGATCTAGCCTGGGGGGGGGGTAACTTAACTTGTCCATGGTACAGGGTTGTGCCATTTTTTAGGGTACCTTTTTCCGCCTTTTTCATGTTAGATTCCGTATTTATGGGTATGGTTTTCAACAATTTTTTGGATTTTCCGGATTTATGGGTATAGTTTTCTGCAGTAAGAATTCATTTATTGATGAGCTATTGACATTTCCGGATTTATGGGTATGATTTTCAGACGATTCTTGAGATTTATGGGTATATTTTTGAGAAATTTCTCCGAATTATGGGTGGTACATTTACGATTTGAATAGCACAACGCCATATCTTGGAAACTCAAGTTACCCCCTCCCCTCGGGAGGTGTAGATCTACAGTACAGAACGCCAGAAATAAGGTTTCCAAGTTTTGAAATTGAAAAGGACAACTTCAGAGACTCTCAAGGGAAGCTAAGTCGAACAGAAAACAAGTAATCTTTGAATCTGAAGTTATGAAACAAAAGCAACAATTGCGTTGCAGCTGATGTTGGCGTTGTAGTTTCGTAAACTCCCTAATGGCAAGGCAAGGACCGTTTTGATTGCGCTGACAACGAATCAGACTGTGTAAATATCCTGCAACACCAAAAAGTCTCCCCTGAATATTGAATAGGATGAAGCAGATCACAACGAAATTGATCAAATCCATTTAGAGATTAATCTGTGCTGTACTGTTTCTTTATCTTTGCACCGTGATGGATTTTATAACCAAACTGTTAAACAATAACAATGATAATGATTCTCGTTCTTCTGAGATCTTTGCTTGGTGTGAAAATATCCAAACGGTAGCCATACTGTGTTGTATTTTGCAGAGACTTAGTATATTTGTCCGACGGGGGGATGTGCCGTTTTTAAGTGTATCGTCTTCGCCTATACTTCGCCTATCTTTTCTAGAACAGGGTATCAAAAGAAGGCAGTCTTTCTGGAGCCGGTTGTCAAAACATGCCAAACAGGGAATCTTTGTTAGATCGGGTTATGATTTAGTGCAAGCATTCTTTTTCACCGCTTTGTTCTAGAATCGGGTATCCTTTGAGGGCAAATTCTGGAGCGGGGTAAAAATACTTTTTCATTGGCACATCCCCGTACAAATTTAGGTAAAGTAGCCCCCCCCCCCCCGGGTGTTGTATTCAAGAGAATCTTATCGCCTTCTAGTTGTTTTTGGCGAAGAAGCCAAGAAACTTTAATACATTGTTTGAAAAGTGCAAGAAACTTTAAAAGCAAAATTCAATAATTTTGTGGCACATATGCCGTTGAAAACTTGCTCATAGTAAAATTGGCTGCAATTCGTGTTTGAACCAATCTGAAATGATTTCCTTGCCAGATTTTGCTTTGTTTTATATATCAAGAAACATTTCGTGCATACAGTGTAATGCATAGTCACATTACATCTTGGGAAACAATTTAACATTTTCTATGTAAGATGCTTCTACGTAAATGTAAATTCCCGCACTACAGGAAATGATGCTGCAAAGGCTGGAAAAATAAGCCTAAAGTTGCGCTTGTTGCAGCTTTGTAAACTTTCAAGCAATTTGATTCGTTCAATTCGTGGGCAATCAAGATTCAAGATTTGGTACCTGAAAGTTTGTAACCCCGTTTCAACTTTTAACGTGGGCAACACCAAATAGAGGCTGCACATCTTTTGGGATCCTTGCAAATTTTGTAATGGCGGACAAAGAAGTGGAAAAGAAGCGGGCACACGAATCTGAAGAAGAAAGTGAAGAAGATGAGTTTGTTGGTCCTATGCCAGTACAGCCGAAGCCTAAGAAGAGAAAAGGTAATAAAAACTGAGGTTTTAATTAGTGAAGAAAACACTTCCACCCTGACTGTCGGTTTGGTTGATCTTCCACAGTTTCATAAGTTTTTTATTTTAGGCCCATTTTATCACAGATAAGATTGCCTGAAAAGTGAAGATGATGAAGGTGCGGTTTTTAGTGCCAAGTGCTGGATCGCAGAAATAGCTAAGCGCTAATGGTGAAAGTGTTGTTGTGGCGCACACGGCGCGGTGGTGGTATAATCTGTCACAGCTGTTACGGTGGAATTTGGATCGTTTGAGTCAAAATTGAGATCTGTTGTTACAAAAATGTCAATATCTTGAAAAGCTTACATTATTTTTTGAATCTGAAAAAAACATGACATATCTCATTGAATAAGCAATCAAAACAATGTATTACCTTTTGTCTGAAAGGGTAACTGTGCCCCCAATGTGACGTTGATGGGGGTAAACTGATAATTTGTTCTACTCAATTAACTGGAATTAACTGGGTAAACATATAAGAAAACACTACCAAATGCTTAAGTTATATGATTTTTGATGAGAAAAGGTCTAAGAAACTTTTAGTACATCAGGGGTAAATTTACCCCCTTTTATGACGTCATAATGGGTGAAAAGTTTTCATACTTAGATCATTGTATGGGATGTATTTTCTTGGCAATATAAGGAACTTTGAAATCATTAAATGGTACTTGGATCAGGATATTCTCTTGAATTGTTTATCAAAAAGAGCCTTTTAACATAAATGGGGTGAGAATCCTGGGGGAGGGTAACTGTGCCCCCAATATGACGTTGTGGGTAAACTGATAATTAGTTCTACTAATTTAACTGGAATTAACTGGGTAAATATATAAGAAAACATTACCAAATGCCTAAGTTATATGATTTTTGATGAGAAAAGGTCTAACAAACTTTTAGTACATCAGGGGGTAAATTTACCCCCTTTTATGATTTCATAATGGGTGAATAGTATTCATACATACAGTAGATCATTGTATGGGATGTCTTTTCTTGGCATTATAAGGAACTTTGAAATCATCAAATGATACTTGGATCAGGATATTCTCTTGAATTGTTTATCAAAAAGTGCCTTTTAACATCAATGGGGTGACAATCCAGGGGGTAATGTTGCCCCATAATTACCGGCTTCATGTTGCCCCATAATTACCGGCGAAGGCTTAAAAAGGGACGCAACAGAATATGTATTGTTCTTATTTTGTTGCCAAGCGAGAGGAAGTGCAAAATTGTGAAGCAATTAGAATGTAATTAATTGCCCCCTGCAGATGCCCCTATGATGTCGTTGGGCACAGATGATTGCTAATTTCCTGCTCAAAGGAAGTCGTACTCTTGCAAAGTTTTCTATAAAGGTATTCGACAAAATGTTTTCCAAATACGTGTTTTTCCTTTTCCTAGCCTAAATTCAAGGGATGGTGATCGTTTCTCTTGAGGGTTACTTATAGGGAGCATCTTTATCATGATAGGCTTGGAAAGACCAAATTCATATATAAATATATACATAAATGTGACATACCAAAAAATTTGGATTCAAAATTTGTCTCTGCTGCAAGCTGGGCAATGTTTCTCATTATCTCTTCCTTTCCTCAAAAAGCGTCGATTTCCATTTAACTTGCACCTTTGACAAATTCTAATGTCTACTTTCAAAAGCAATTTTGATACCGACGACCGAAGTTCCTGACGTTCTAAGACGAGTCTAATCTTTTCCGACTGATCTCTTACACAGGCTAATTGCCTTAGTTCTTGGTTGACTGCAGCATGGAGGCTTTCTCCCTCTTCTTCGCTCAACTTCCCTAGGGTCTTAAATTTTCTCACGAATCTTGGCACAGTAAATATTAATTCGTGCATTTTACGGGTCAAGTTTCTATTTGGAAATAGAACTGGAAATCTGTTCCCAAAGTTAATGCAAAGATCGTTCAGTTTTTCAATCTCATCAAATGTCAGAAAGCGATTTGCTGACATTAGTCTCTGGATGTCTCTAAAAATTGTGAATATTTCATTGAAATTGTTGAACATTTCCTCCTGATCACGTACGACTTCTGTTAGCAAATGAAAGTTTTGCAGAATCTTCTTACAATGGTTTCCCACAAAAACGTTCCCATGGTATGATTGTCGAATAACCCCCATTTGATCTAATGAATCAGATAGCCTTTTCTCCCTTTCCCCAACAACCGAATCAAACTTTGATCTGAAACTGTCACACTCTGCTTGTAGCTTCACAGTGTCCGTTTTTACCTGATCTTCTTCCTCAATTAGTTTTGCTACCTTTTCGTTTAATATCTTATCAAAGTCTTCAGTAACGTCAACCTTCGAGCAACTCAGGCATTCGTATACTTCTGTGTCTGATATCGTAAGTTCTTCTTGTGCACTCATACATTCACAGAAGGTATGAAACCACATTTCACATTTATCACATTGTACCCATTGGACATTTGCGTCATGATGTGTGATGCAGCAATATGCAGATGAACACTTTTCAATGGCAGCTCTTTTCTTAGATTTTCTCCCGGTATCACTTACTTTTGATAGCTCAAGATTCTTTTTTGGATCACCTGCTACAACTGACTCGATTCTCGCACATCTATTTTCTATCTCGACAACTTCCTCCCCAATTTCACGAAGTTTTCTTGTTTTGTCCTCTAGTTCGATTGATTTTAGTTCCCATTCATATGAAATTTCTTGCTGATGTTCTTCGTTTTTCGATTCTTTTTCCTTTTCATCAATCCGCCTGCATTCATCCAGAATCAAGTTGTATATATTTAACATTATTCCTAACATTATGTGTAATCCTGGAGGCACAACTCTATCCAAAGATTTTATTGGAAAAAGCATTTGTTCTATGACTGAGTAATGATATTTTCCATTCTCTCGTCGATTATATCCATTTCTTGAATCAGATAGATTTTCATTGTATGATTCCGCATAGTGCTTAACACTGCGAATGGAAGTTGGGCAGCTTTCAGGCGTATGCGGCATGCCTCCGTGTGTTTGCAAGTGCTGAAGTTGCACGAGATCTGATGAACTAGGGAACGAAGCTGAAGAGCCTTGGTGTCCTAGACAATCGTCCAAGAAATGGTAGTCCCCACCAAGGAAGATTTCTAGCTTCTTTCCTAAAATAGTTTTGCCTGGTTGCTGGAGATCATTGATTTGTTGCCTAAATGGATAAAACACTTTCCACATATTGTCAAGTGTGTCTGCTGCCTCAAACATGCAAAATATATGCACATTATCGACTGAACCAGCTTTCGACGTGTTAAGACACTCAACGTGAAATTTCATGTGTTGCCCTCCTTTATCGCCCCCAAACAGTAGCCAAAGCCTCCCATTGAACTGGTCGTTTTCAATTAATGTTTCCGATTGCAGGAACTCGCTTATATACGACTCCAAATCCTTAACTCGCACGTAAGGCCGCGATGTGACCATTTCATCTGCTGCTGTCTTATGAAGGCCCATGAAACCTGTTTCTACTGACATTGCATTGACGTGCGATGTCAATGGCCGTTGAAAATTTCTCATTTTTCTTTCAGATGGGAAAATGTTCACTTTCAAGTTAGAAAGGCAGCTCCTCAAATTCCTAACCTTATTCATTGGCAGGCGCATCAAAGATCTTATGTTGACGGCCTGTTCTGGAGTCAGCATTCTTAGTGTCGATACTCCAGCATTTTCAGCTGCTCTGATAAAAAGTTCTTTGTTGGATTTTATCATCTCTGTGAGAACTAGCTCCTTTTCACTTTCATCATTGTGCGGCGAAGATATTTTTCCCAGTACATCCATGGCAAACCTACCCCTCTTTTGAACTTCCTTTTTATTTATTTTTGAAGCTGGCTCTTTGCACTTTGGTATCTCTGCATAATACGCATTCGATCCCGTTGATAGTTTACTTCTGCCATCTGCTACGTCACATTTGAAATAACGCCTCCCTTCGTATAATCCTGGCTTCTCCTCCAAACTCAAAAGAACTAAGTCTCCCAGAAGTCCTTCAATTTCTGTACCTGTTGAAGCAGTTTTGCCTTTCAAAGGAGCGCTTTTTGCACTGGTGGACGGAGAAATACATTTATGACGAACCTGGCCACTTTTCAGACCGGCAGCTTTCATTTTAAACTTATTCCTTTCAGTTTCTAAACTTTCTTTTTCCTTTTCCGTTTGGTTAACATCGTCTTTCAGTCGTGAAACTTCTGACTCAAAGTGGTCTGAATCGACCTTCAATTTCTTGATAACCCTCTTATGTTCCAAAAGATCTTGTTTCAGTTTTCTCTTTCTTGGAGTGTCGGGAGTTGCCTTATTCACAGTAAGGTCAAAGTCTTCAAGCATTAGTTTTTGAAAGACAGATTTGGTTTTCTTCGCATTACGAGCTCGTTTAACAAATTTTTCAACTCTGCTACGAAGGGTTTCCATGCCCATTCGCGAAAAATCTTCATATATATCGTGAGGGACAAGATTTCGTAAAACTTCGTGAAAAACTAAAAACGTCTTACCACTTGACTTGAAAGATTTATGCAACTCGTACATAAACTCGTTTGTGATAGTCATACCATTCTCCAATCGACTGACTTGAAATGTCTGTTCCCATATCGTCTCATTGAGCCCAAAATCATCCAGAATATTTTCCTCCATGTAATAAGATCGATGTGAAGATAATTGTGCTGACTGAAAATTTTCTTTAAACTATTTACTTTCTGAACATCCTCAAAAGAGGTTTGAGGTGTGATTACGTGAGAGGATTTAGTCATGGATGCAATAAAATTAGAAAAGCATTGAAAAACAGTGAAAAGGAAGGTAAAAAATGTCGTTAAAATGACGAAGTTTGTTGACGACGCATTTATACACGCAATGCCGCTGCGACGAAAGACCCAGAAACTGCTGCTGCGGAGGAGCAATTCAACTTGATCGTAGACCTGGGTAACGAAAAATCGCGTTCGCATGGCGTGTGTGGCCTAACAGAAAAGGATCTTGCTTGATTCTCGCAATTAATTCATCAAAGAAGGTATATACAAGTCTGTTTGAAAATCAAAAAGCAAGAAGTGATGTTAATACTGCTCCAAACATTTGAAATCAACTTTTAGGGATGTTCAAAGCCTTTTTCTGCCGATCAGACGCCACTGATCTTCGGTGTCATATGTCTAGAGTCGTTTGCAACAACAATCATCAATTTTGGAGCAGTCTGAGCTTGCCGATGCGAATTTTGGTGAACATGACTTTTTCGGATATCTTGGGAATCGAAGAAAGAGGTACAATTTCTAGTGAATTTCCTAAATTATGCTTATTTAAATATTTGTAGTAAACCTATTTGGATAACAGTACATTTATTAAGGACCAATTTTCAGTTTACAGCTTAAAAATCGAACGTATAAATGTTTTTTTATAATTTTTCGAAATCTCCTTATTTTCTCAAATTTTTGCGGAAGGCCGTGTTAATCCACAATAGAGCGGACGATCCAAATTCCAAAGTTGCAGTACCGTAACAGCTGTGCTGTGTAATCCTCTGACTTTGCAGCAGCCAAAACAGTCGGGCAGACAGAGCCAGATTGGAAAGTTTGCCTTGCGCAGCCGATTTCTCTGCTGCGCACTTTAAATTTCAGCCACGGTTCCCGCCGCAAAGTTTTTGTAAGATAACAAAAGGAAACAATAGAGCTATTGTTTAGTGACACAAATACAGCCGCGCAAGCAATTTCGACGTAGGAGAGATCTCCCACGCATTCTGCAAACTTTCCAATCTGGAGACAGAGTGGGTTTGATTACCCAGTAGGACCCCACCACATGAGCGTCACAACAAGGGGTCACAGACTCAATTAGGTCTGCTCTATTTTTGATCCCAGCACTTGGCGCTGAAAAATGCAACTTCACCCACTTTCGCTAATCGAGGCTGCAACACCTTGTCATAATGCAAGTGGTGAGTCCCTACTGGGTATTGAATCCACTCGCCAGCTCCACCTTGGCTACAAAGAGGATTATACCAAAGTGCACCAAGCCATACAAGTCAGTATGGAATCAGATCCCAGGTTGGAAATCATGCGTGATTTGGCCTATGCGTTAGAGAATGAAAAAATTTTGAAGGCGCGAGCTGCAAGGAGACTTTAAAAAGCTGCGTGGGATGCAAAATTAGCAATAGATCTTTTGTTAGCTCATATTGGAACCTTTTAGCTGCTACTAGCGAGTTTGACACAATTTCATAGCTGTGAGTGAATGCAAGTTTTCCAGCCTGGATCAGGCCACTTTCCGCCAAAGATTTTTGGTAGAGAGAGTCACTCTAAGCAATGGAAGTGACCAAAGCAAAGTAAGTCTTTTGAGGACAGTGTACACCAATTCTACCAGGGGACGCAAGCCATTTGAATGAAGGAGAGATCTCCCACCAAATCTGCAAACTTTAAACTCTGGCATTCTGGAACAAAGCCGTTTCTTCTTGTAAATCTTCGCAAGGCTCAGTGATACTTTACACATTAGCACCTGCACTAAGAAGCACCCACAGATTCTTTACCAGAGCCTCTCCTAGAATAGTCACAATTTTTGATAAGATTTTCAAAAACTGCACATACAAACTATTTTGACGTGTTACATTACCCATCCATGAACTGATTTTGCAATAAACACTTGTTTGAATTGGAAGGGTAACATGGGTAAACTTGGGGTAAAATCGGCATGGCAGTAAATGTCAATAGCTTTCACAAAAATTGTCACGGAGAGAGTTTCTCCTGCTGGATCTGCTAAAGAGCTACCCTCCTTGAAGTACTGGATGTTGATTGAACAGTGCATGCTGCACCATCTTTCTGTAATCAGCTTTACCCCAGCCTATCCATCTTAATGATAAATTACCCCAGCAGACCCTACTATACTAATGTTAACAATGACCTTGCATTTTGCTAAACTTCAAAAAACTGTAACAATGGATCCTGGTTTGATTTACAAAATTTTTGTTCTTTGTTTATCCCCAAGTCTTTCCTTTTCATAATGAATGGTGAAGGTGAATGGGAAGTGGCATTTCTCAGTGCCAAGCACTGGGATTGCAGAAACAGAGTAGACCTAATTGAATCCACAACCCCTTGTCATGACACTCAAGTGGTGGGGCCTACTGTTTATCAGATCCTATCCACCTCACTGTTCTGGCTGCCAAGTTAGAGGATTACACCTGCAACACAGTTCCTTCAATCCAAATACTGTAAGTTTCATGAGTGCATCTTTTCCTTCCATGATTTTCCTGATGGCATAACTGTGTAGTGGAGAAATCCACCACACAAGGCGAACATTGCAATGTGGGGTGGCAAGGGTACATTGTGGATCAAGATTGTGTTTAGTGTTTCTCGTCTACTTTTGGGTGAGCCAAAAAAAGTGACCCAATGCAATCTGTTATAGAATGATATGAAAGAGGCTGATGGAAATGCTTCAAATGTTCTTCAATTGCTAAGGACCAGCTAACATTATGAGTATCTTTGGCGAGTTTTTTCGGCACAGTAAATTTTGCACTTTAAGGATTTTGAGGAAAAAGGCATGCCTAAAATTGTCAAAAAGTCGTCAAAAACAGGGGATTGATTTACAGCCATTTCAGATCTTCAAAACAATAAGAAGCGTGTTTTATTTCAGGCTGGAAATAGGCAGCTCAGTCAAAAGTTTCCAAAGAAAGTTTATTCCCCAGGTACCTAAGAATTTGGAATAAACGTTCCTTGTAAACTCATAGAGTTTTGAAGGAATTCAACTCTCCACAGGTTGAAATCTTCAAGAATTGCCTGTGTGAAAAGCAGGAGTATCCTTGTCCCTTGAGACAAAAATGTTTAGGTATCTAGGGACTTTAAACTTGCTTTGAAAACTTTTGACTTAGTTTCTTATTCCCAGCTTGAAATAAAACACACTCCTTATTGTTTTGAAGATCTGAAATAGCTGTAAATCGACCTCTGGTCTTCAAGCATGCATCTAAATCGTTAATTTAGGAAACCTTACTGTGCCAAAAGAAATTGCAAAAAATGCTCGTGATGAAGGTAGTCTTTTAGCGACAAAACAACATTTGAAGCATTTCAATCGGTCTCTTACTTAATTTTCCATAATGGATCTCGTCGGGTCACTTTTATTTGGGTCACCTGGTATATTTCTGCTTCAATTTCAGTGCTTGAATTTGAACAAGTATACTTGAGCAACTTACCATGTGCAGAAGGATATGAAAAAAGTTTCATGCACAGAGATGTTGTCACCCACGTAGCTGTCACCTGGTAAGTATTGTTTCTTCCTAGAACTGAAATTTATAACCTGTGCGTATGTACAGATAGCCACTTTTTCAAGACAGATTTTTAATCGAGAGAGAGAATGCAGAAAATCATAATGATCATTTTAGGTGATTTTGAAAATGAGAACCCCAGGCATTTTCATTTCATGTGGGCTGTTACCCTCATCCTCTCCAATGCCCTTGAAAAATTGTTAGGATGACCTATTGATCTCACTCTTGTGAAAACATATTCACCTAAAGCTCAGAAGCAATTTTCGAAAAAGTACTCTTCAAATGAAGCCCTTGTTATTTGGGCAGGGAGCATTTGATGTTAGTACAACTTTACTAAAATAGCGCTTCAAGTTCTCTACCAAAGAAAATCATTGTGAAGGCTGACCATGTAAAAGCAAAATATGCAGAGAACCCAAAATGAAACTCTTATATTCCGTTTTACGATTTATCTTAGCAAAATGATTTCAACAAAAATCCTTCAAAGAAATACAAAATGCAGAGGAATGTAATGTACTTCAGTTGGAATAATTACAAGTTTCTTGAAGACATTAATCAGTTGAACCAAAAGAAGACAAAAGAGATCTCTTTTCATCAATGAGGTTTGGTTCCTTGATCCTGAGAGCCAGATGTGACTTTGAACAGGCTTTATGGTGCTGACGTGCAGACTCTACTGAAGGAGAAGACTCTGAAAACAATTCCATTGAGTCTGCACACATACTACTTTATGGTAAATCAAGCTCCTTTCTATCAACTAAATAAAAAGATGAAGAATTTCAAAAATATAGAATGCTCGAATGACGTTCCGCTGTCACTTCATCAGAAATTTTCTGATGAAGTGACAGTGAAACATCATTTAGCAACAGCAAAATGTCATTTCAGCATTCTATATTTTTGAAATTCTACTTAACGGTAGACATGTCTATTTTTAAGAGCTACCATATTTGTTGCCTACTCATGAGGGAAAATATTTATGTTTGTCAATCCATTGAAAATATTGAAATCTTAGTATTCCTACCAACTGATATTTAGGTTCATTTTGAAAGCTATGCAATTTTTTGTCAACCTCTTTCAGTGTTATGTAATCACACTTTCAACTTTTCTTTTAGCACAAACTTCTTCATAACTGCTAGTTGTGATGGTCATGTAAAATTCTGGAAAAAAACTGGCGATGAAGTGGAATTTGTCAAACATTTCAGGGCCCACCTTGGTAAGAAACAAATTTTTTATTGAAACTTCTAAATGAAACTTCTGAATGACCGCATCCAAGGATGCATACTGGCAGGACCGTCGAGAAGGGGGTAGAGGGGGTAAAAGGTCCAGGGTCCAGGCCCCGAAGGAGCCCATAAGTATTATGTGACATAGAATTTTTTATTGCTATATATATCTCTTCATAGGGTTGTTGAGTTTCCGTTCACATTCAATCTTTTCGGCCTTTGAGTTGCTCATTCCCTCTAGCACCTCCAGCGACTGCAACAAACTAGTGTGAACAAGGCATTACTAGCATAAAACAACGTCCTTGATTCATACAGACAATATTTTTTACAGCCTTTACACTGAATTGTTAATCAATTTTTTTAGAATAATTGGCCTTAAAAGGGGCGTTTCCCTCATTTTCCGGGAAACTTAAGGGCGTGCCTCCAAACCCCCTAGGGCCCATCCCGATGAATCACTCCAGGGCCCGAGCTGGCTCTTGACGGCCCTGCATACTGGGTAATGTTAAAGATTTTCTTTTAAGCAAGAAAGTAGCTGGTCTTTTCTTTTTTGAATTGTTTCCTTACTTCAAGAGTTTTACCTTACTCACAGTGTGGGGATATTGCAGCCAGCCAACCAGGGCCAAACAGCATGAAGATCCAAGTTTGAATTGGAATTTCCCAATTTGCAAAAGTATTTCTGGAAAAAATGCCTATCTTATCTAGGGCCAAAAATATGGAATAGTCCTCCATCTGATATAACATCAGCAAAAAATACTGTTACATTCAAAGATAAGATCACAGAAAATATTTTCCAAAATATGCAAAAAGAGGGAGATGACATACAAGTCTTCTATTAAGACCCATGATAATCTCTCTCAACAATGTTTGGTCTTAAAAACTGCTTTATACAAAAAACAACCACATTACTTTTCTATTTTCTTTTCTTACCTATGTTTGTTTTTTGTACCATAGTTGTATGACTATGGTTGTACCAGCACTTCTAGGGGGACCATTATGGAGATAAGGTCATGGAGATAATGCTATCCCTGCCACTGGTATTAGGGATGTTTTCCTTTACGTTTTTAACCTTAAAGTTTATATTGTATTGTATATACTGAATTTATTTATCATATATTCATTATGATAACTTGTAAATATGTTTATTGTGGCAAACAACACATGCATAGACACATACAAAGAGGTGACTAAATTTTGATCATGCAGAATGCTGTACACAATGGCCTTGTATGAATTGACCTGGCTCTCCTGCCTAAGAGTTCTCAAGAATTCTTAGGAACATTTTTTTTACTTTGTTGAGAATTCTTGTTTGAAATACTTGCAGTCTTTCTTATGCCTCAGGTTTTCTTATCAGATTATGAAGAATCCCTTAAAAATTCCTAAGAACGCTTCCAGAAATGAAAATTTAAAGTAAATCGCTTTTTCTCCATTGATGTAAAAGATCAGTTTCAGAGCTGCATTAGGATTCTCACGAATTCCCACATGCTCTTACCAGAGCTTTTACGAGTCATAGATGATTTACTTATTTGTGCATAAAATAATTTCTTGGGACTGCAAGGATTCTGCCATGCTTGAAAGATTTCTTTAGAAATTATTTTTATGTTACAAAAAGTTTCTGCAATTTATGTTTTATAGAATTGATGATTATTTAAAGGAAATGTAATGATCTAGGAAGAGTTAAAGACAAATGACGGTGATATAAGGCGACTTAAATCAGGGGCCTGGGCAATCTAAAAATAGCCTATTGTATTCCTATATATTTTATGATCTCAAAAGATTGTCAAAACAATGGGACAAATGATGGCAGGCGGCCATCTTTTGCTCTTTTTGTAAGCTAGGCGTTATAAGACATAATAATCAGGACCTGGGAAATCTAGATATAGTCTATTGTATTCCATTATTGTATTTGATGATCTCCAGAGATTATATCAAAACAATGGGACAAATGATGGCAGGCGCCCAAGTTTTGTTCTATTTTCAAACTTGCCGCTATATATCCGTCATTTGTCTTTAACTCATTCTTATGAATCACAGACTATAGATATTTGCCATGTAGCCACAAAGTTCCCCATCATAAATTTTCTTTCTTATTTTCGTAAAAGTCTGTTGCATTGTAGATTGTAGGTGCCATCATAGTTATGAAAAGAAAACTATTAAGAGTTTTTCCACCCGTTGCTGTTCTAAGTCAACATTTTGATCTGACGACTAATATGAAACAGACTTAGGTATTAAATCGTTTGTAGTAGTTAATTTGCCTCTGTATTAGTATTTTCTTTCCTGTGGTGATCATGCAAGAGTCATAGGGTGTGTTTGATTGGTCATTCCAAACCTACCAAATTCTGAAAACGGTAGACCTCACAGAAATGGAAACACAGTTTCCAATCAAACACAAAATTCTCCAAAACAGCAGGTTTCAGATTTATCCTGGCGAAGACGAGGTCACCAGTTGAAAAATACGAAGACGAGTCTGGTACTTGGCAACAAAGAGTAAAGTTACCGATTACCGTAGCAACGCGATCAAAGTCACCTCTTTTTCAGAGCTCTGCAAATCAAATCGAGAATTTCTCCAAAGTCTGCCAAACCTTCTGCCTTTTGGAGGAGAAGGTTCAGCAGGCCTGCCTAACCTGCCGAACCTGCCGTTTTCGGAATTGGGAAGTCAATCAAACATAAATTCCGAGTCTTCCAAGTCTACCGTTTTCCGAATTGATACCAATCAAACACATCCATAGATTGTTCAGTACTGTAAGCTGTAACATATTCTATAGAGATTTAATGGAGTAAATACCCAAGAGGTTAGCTGACTGCTACTATTTTTATTTCCTTTTGCTTATTTTCAGGAGCCATTCAGGATGTCTCAACAAGTCCTGATGGGATGCTGTATTGCTCAGTTGCAGATGATAAAGCTGTTAAAATATTTGATGTCATCAATTTTGGTACGTTGTTTTGATTGAAATAGCTTTGAAACTTTGGCTGGAAAGTGCAATGCGTTTGTAACATATTAATATACTAACCTAAAATTTTTAATGAATTGCCACTTGATGCAAGGAAGATTGAGTCCATGATTGTTTTTACTTCGTTTTTAAATGAACATTTTTCAACTATTGATGCAATGCAATGCAATGCATTTTATAAAACAAACACATAATGTAGCTATGAGTTCTTTTCCTTTTCCTGTTATGACAGAACCCTTCAGATAATCAGCATATCAGCAAATTTTTTTGCTGATAGGTTATCCTGTATAAATATTTGCATTATTAGATAAATAAACAAAACCACCATCACTAAATAACAGAAAAGAAAATGAAAAAGAAACAAAACTGTCAAAAACTTTAACGTTTCGATTAAGAATCTTCGTCAGCACTAATCTTCGTAAAAATCTTCGTCAACATAATTATGATCATTATTGTTGTTGTTGTTGTTGTTCAGTATTCACTGGTTGTTGATGTTGACTGCCAATTAGCTGTGGGATAGCAGGCCAAGTCGCTTGGCTCTAGGTATCCAGTACTTTTCTCTGGAACTTTGCAGTTGCTAACAGGCATTCTTTCTGTAAAAGTTCTATGCTGTATTCTATTCAAATTTTCTTCACCCAATTCTGAAAGTTCTTTCCAATCGTTCCCAGAGCTCCAATAGTTATTGGTACTATCTTGATTTCTCTTACATTCCACAGCCTCTTGATCTCTCTCTCCAAGTCTTGATACGTACTTCAATATTTTCCTTTTCCTTCGAATAATGGGTCTGCTGGTAGGCTACCACAAAGCTTGTTCAAGCCTCCTTTCAGTAATGCCCAGAATCCAAGGTTTTGATGAAAATTTATGCGAATAATTATAAACAAACAAATTATCCTTGTAGCTCTTTGAATTTCATCTGATTTGAATCTCTGACGCAAAAGTCCCCTTTTCAAACACTAATCATGCAATCAAACTGTCAGTCAAGATTAGATTTCTATTAAAGGCAGAACAGAGTAATCAAGTGGTATTCAAACTGCAGTGTTTCTTTTCAGTAAAAATTGGAAAAAACGACATGGAAAAAACGACATGTTCTTAGTTTATTCTCTTTTCCTTCGATTTTTATTTTGAACAGGTAAGTTTGAAAAACATGTATGTATGAAACTTATACCTGTATAAACATTTTAAAATGAAATGAAATGAAAATGATAATTGGCCTGTTTACAAAAAGTCAGCAAATAATCCACATAAATTTCCATCGAATCCTTGGATTCCAAACAATATTGAAACATGCATTTTAGCAAATATTTGTCAAGGATAATGAGAAAAAGAAAAAAGAATCATTGTATTATTTCTTTTGTTTCTGTAGAATTGTTAATGTCTTTAAAACGCAGTGCAAAAGTTTCTTTGAATCTTACTGCTGAGATAATCTTGTTGTAAAATGCCGTTTAAACAATGTGCACAGATTTTTTCTTTGGCTATGTACATAGACTTTTCTTGACCATAACTTTTATTTAAGACTTTACTTGACTTTTTTAAACAGGTTATCTTATTCTTGGCTTAAGATTTGATTATTGGAAGGGCAGAGCCCGTAAAATTGCCATGCCCTAAGACCTTTCGTCAAACTTAAAAACATTTTCAATGCAAAGTTCATCTCATCGCATGGAAGGAGATAACGTACCAAACTGATCTTAATAATTCAAAGAAAGTTTCTTTTTAAGTTGTCTGTTAATAGATTAAATTCTACTTAATTTGCAATTAAAGGACTACACCCAATGGAGTAATCTACATTTAGAAAGTTAAGAATCTATTGAAAGATTTTGCTTTGTCTTTCATCAGCTTCCTTGATGTTTTTTTTGGAATAGATTGTGCTCTCAGAAAAAATTATGTTGCACTCATGAAATTTAAATTCTAAGATAGATCCTGAGCTATTAAGATGAATTAATTTCAAGGGGGCCATGTAGAGATACGAGTTTCATAGAAGCGTTGAGGAATATAACCATTTTAAAGAAACCCATTAGGGAAATAATATTTTGAGCAGATGTTAACTTGCAAATTTAAAAAACAGTTGATTTATCCAGCTTCAGGACCAATGGACATTTTAGCAAGAATTCAGACCGAGAGATTTTGAAAAATTTCTTAGATAGTTACAGAAAGTGCTTGAAAATTAGAATCGTAGCCTAATGTTTGTAAGATTGTTATAAAATGCATTCTAGATAGGTTAATAGAATGTAAATACTACCAGCAAACTATCATTTGATGTGCTACTTCCATGTGAACAAAAGTTAACAGTCAGTTTCTTTTTAAGAAGTCCGAATTTTTGAACACAAGAAAGATTACCAGCATAAACTGGAACATTTCCCAGTCCCAAAAAGCTAACTTTTCTTCTTTGTCATTTCAGATATGATCAATATGATGAAGCTAAAATTTACGCCGTTTTGTTGTGAGTGGATTTACAGAAAAGGAGATGCAATTTCTGCGCTGGCAATGTAAGAATTAATGTCTTTGGATTTTACTTATTTTTGTCACATTGAAAGACTTACTTAAGAACCCATGCGAGACAACGTAACTCGAGGTATTAGAAATTTGGGAGATACTTTGTGAAATGAGCTTTTTCTTTATTTGCAATGCTACTGTCTTTTGATTGTAATATCTTTTGATTAGCAATTTCTCGCTAAGTAAAACATTTCAGTAAGGACAATTACTTCTGGCTTTGCTATTCCCTTTGCTGGTAGAGACTACGTTTTCCACTACTTCGTTTACAACGCTACTGTCTCTCGATAGGTACTGCTATCTCTCTAAGTAAGGTTGATCTTGGAAGGAAAATTTCTCTGAAGACAATTGCTTTAGGCATTGCTATTTCCATTTTCATGGGGACTTATTTCGCTACTGACATCATTTCCTACCCTTTTTAAAAATCTCCTATGCAAATATTCTGTCCAAGGACTTTATCTTTTCGCTTTAAAATCTTTCTTCACTTTAAGTGGCAGGAATTTTTGACGATAGGTCCTTTATTTCTTAATATCATTCTCCCAGAGGTACAGGATCCATCCAACGTTAACCTTTTCCCAGCCCATGTAATTTCGGTGAGAATAGCAGGAATCTTTATGAAGCTGATTCTATATTTCCAGATAAATGAGCAATTTTAAATCTAAACCCACTCACATGGCATATGATTAAACATGTCAGAGTTCACGGATGGAGTCTTTGTTATGACTTAGCCTTTAAGGCTTTTGAGATCACAGATGACGAGCAACTAAACCGTAAAATCCCTTGGCAATTGAAAAAATATACTCTTAAACCCGGCATGTCTCAAGGAAGATGATAATTAGGTCTTTTGATTTGCTATTTATTCGAGACGTTGGAATGTGTTGTTTCTTTGATCGTGTTTAGACACGACGTCAATGAGAGAAATCAAGCTTGGCTTTGTCTTTGAATCCTCTCCTTTGCATTGTTTCTCGCCCTGCTGAACAATTTGTCTTAACCGACAGCTTGAATTTTACGTATTTGGTAATGCTCCCTTTTTGCATACATCCCAAAAAATCAAACTACATTTCACAGGGAAACTAAATATAAGATACATTGTGCTATTCATAGCGGATATACACATGGTCATCGAGTTCACACTGGTCACAAATTTCTAAATATTTTACTTTTTCCTCATGGATTTTTGGAGGCTTCGTTCATGGTTTTTTCGGATTTCTTGGTCTTTGATGTCGTCGAACGACTGATGAACGTTGTTTGTATTCCCTTCTGGATGATACGACGGTTATTCAGTCTTCTTTCATCGATCACAAAGTTATAAATATTCCACTTGTTCCTCCAAGCTGCACCGAGCAGTCGTTTTTATTGTCGACTTTGATCAACGTTGTTTGTATGTATCGAATTTATAGAAGTCACTAGGAAGTGGTCAGAAAATCCATTTTGGTTTGCATGTGTCCTGTATCAACAAGCATATCAACAAAGGTTTTCTATCTTTGATTGAGCAATTTCAGTTTCATTGGTATGTCATGGTTGTCAATTTTTGGAATATATATTTTTGCATCTGGTAATTTATTTCAGAAAGGGTGCAAATGTGTTTGTAGGGATGGCTTTTGATTAGGGATGATATGCTGCAAGCATATTTTTATAAACAGTTTGTTCGAATCTCAATGTATCGGTTGTTTTATGATTCTTGTTGAAATAAGTTTGTCGAGAAGTCTTATTCTTATGCTGGAAGGCCTTGGCGTTGTGTTGGTAGAGGCAAATTTCATGCCCTTGCGTCATGTTTCCTGTTTGCACTTAGTAGCAAGTTTTTTTTTGTTTTCGACTTCGACCTTTAACAGCTTTCTTGTTGCTCTTGCAAGCTATCTTTTCCAGGGCACACTAAACAGGCCCTTGGTTGATAGCAGCAATTCAAAGTTGTCAGTAAAGTTCAGTTAGACCGATTGCATACTCATAGTTATTGCCATTGACAGAGTGATGGACGCTACTGAAGCGATAACAACAATATACATTCAATTCAATAAGATGAGCGTAAGTTGAAGGCCGTTATGGAGTGAGGCTAAAGTTCAGTCTTGTGTAGATTTTATGTGATACTTGAATCGTTGAAGAATGTAACAATGGTACATGGCTTGAATCATGTAATGTCAACGGCATGCAAGGGACTGTGGGAAATCTTTGATATCTTTTAACAAGCCATTTAATATCGTTGCCCAATCTTTATGATTCAGTTTCATCCTTGATGGGTGAATTGTCGGGGAATGCAAAATCCCTTTGGGAGTGTACACAGGAATGTTAGAGGGACACTGGTCTAGCTGTCTCTATTATTTGCCTGAATTGAAAGATTATAACAGCAGTATCTTCGTACGGCCCACAGAACATTTCGCTATTGTTTATTAGCTTATGGTTTTGTCTCACAACAGCCTTATTTCATAACTCTGCATTTAACTGTCAGGCTACACCCTTGGAGTTGTCTGTTAGCGCTTTTCATGAAATCTCTCGCATCCTATATCGATTTAGCTAAGAATAGAAAATGAGAGGTTCAAGGCGTCTCTTGTCTCGCCGTCTGTTTCCACTTAAGGATTTCTTACTTGGTAAGACAAGGGTGAATTTAAATGATCTATTTTACGAAACATATGTGACCTTCTCGCCTGTAGACGGTGTAAAATACGGTCGGAAACCGTAAAAATGGAGATAAAACAGTCGGTAGGTGTGTCTTTCTGTTAATATGTGGTGCTTATCACATCTCCCTCTCTTTTTCGCAGTATTGATGGTTAATTTTTGAACAATACTCTTTTGTTCATTGATTGGTTGTGCTTGTGTTGTGCTTGTCGGTAGTTTTGCATTTTGGCAGACTTGTGTCTCATTGTATATAGTTAAGCCCGCTATGACACATTTGAAGTATTTTGAATTGTTTCATTTTGGACCAGTTTGCACGATATTTCATTCCATTAAATGTCTCTTTTTTGCTTCTTTCAGGCTTTTATCATATCCTTACGAAATTTTAGCCACAGTAAAATTGGCTGTAAAACAGAACAATGCAAAATACTAAGTATTTGATGTGGGTATGAATATGAATAATTTCGGGCTTAACTGTAGATAATATCAATGTTACGGTTTTTCCGCACATTGAACCAAGTTGCTGTTATTTAAATGAGTAATTTGTTTCATGATTTTGTGGCAAAATTTATTTGATTCTGGCTGGTAGGGCTTTCAGCTTATGCTGCTATCCACAATAAGGACTATTTCGCCTGATCGTCGCTTGAAAACTTTGGTAGGCCTCTGATCGCTGGTGTCTTAGTGTAAGAATAAAGACCTATTTTAATTTACGAATGACTTTGCAATAGTACATTTTATGTCTAGCTTTTAGGCTCTGATTTATCCAGTGTCTATGTTTTATACATAAACCATTCAGCTGTTCTTGAAGAAAAATTCGGTCGGTTGCACATATTGAGTTTGCGATTATTTCATTCTTGTTCATATCTGTCTGGTGTTTGCATATGTTAGAGATGAAGATTTTATGTGACTAGACACTATTGTCAATCTTTCTTCTGGAGCTAGATTTCATTAAATGTTAAAGTCTTTCAAGTATTGTAACGATGAAAAAAATGTGTTAAACATTGTTTAAAATTTGCAAATATTTGCTTATTTGCTTCAACAAAGGCCTTCTGGTGGACTGTAAAAAGTTGAAAGGTGATTGCAGTGTTTAAGAGGAGACACACGTAAATGGGCTGAAGTGCAATACCAATGTCTGGTTTTCAGCCTTTGGTTTTATCATTTGGTTTATTCACAAATTTTCAGTTATTCACCACGAAGATGAGCAAAATACGATGATGGCTCAAACTTTTTAAAATGTTCGATGTAAATATTTAACTATCACTTAAAAGGTGATTTTCTTGTTTCGATTTACGTCTAAAAAGTTGCGTATGTCCAAACGTTCCTGCCACACGATAGTTGCAGTTGTTTTAGTTAGCCCAGTATAGAAATATATTAATGTTTATCGTTCCGTCCAGAAGCGTGATTAATTTGCAAACAAAAAACTATTACCTTTTTGAATTACGTTTTAATAGCCCAAGACCATACATTTCTTCGGATGAAGATTCCTCTAAGTTATCTAAGATAATAACCAGTTGCCAGTTAACCGTAAGCAGTATTCTATTCACTAATAACTAGCTATCGGTCAACTTTAACCTGTTTTGGTTCAACAGGCGTGTGTGACGATTGAAAAATACCATGTTCTGGACTTATATCTATGATGCATCTAAGTAATTCTCCAGATGAACCTGGCTTTAGGTTGACCTTGTCAACTTCAGTGTCCAAAAGCAATTTTTTTGTCAATGTCGAATCATATTAAGAAAACTTTTTTAAAATTCTTAACTTTACAGAAGTGAGTGAAAGACTTTTGCAAAATTTCTTTATCGTCGTCCAGATTTAGCAGTACTTTTTTTACCTTTGTCCAGGTGTGAAAGATTTTTCCTCTGTTCCTCAGATCTGATAAAGACAGTGGTGTAATAAGGATATACGATGGTAGAGGCAGCAACACACCAATGAAAACTTTGAATTTGCACACAAAGCAAGTATCTTGTATCAAGGTAATCTACTTATTACTTGAAGTCTGATAACACCTTTTCTCTAAAACGGTTTCCAGATTTAACAAGAATTCGCCTTTATTATGGATCAATTTTGTTTAATTTGTGTTTCGTAGAATGTTTCATGAAGAAAGTGTATTATTTTGCCTCCGTCACATTTTTACAGATACCATTTTCTTGAAGTTATGCAAAGATCCGTTTCTGTTCCACTTTAGTTTGAAGCGATACAATTTTGTGCAGGAATCTCATCAGGATTAAATAAGCTTGCTGAGCAATGTTGAAAGGGTGGTGCTAAATACAAGCATCCAAATAGACCTTTGCTTGCCATGAAAGAGGGTTTGATCGAGCATGCAAGTCTGGTAAAAGTTAGGAAGAAAGCAAAAGCATGACTCCCGTTCACAGGAGAAACACTGCTAGCTGTGGCTAAGCTGAGGCTTGAACACTTCAGAACTTGGAGCACTTTCAGGGAGTTCGGCATGCCTCATTTTACACAGGGGCAAGTTTTATTTGCCGTCTGCTTCATTATTCATAAGGGATCGTTTCTATTTAAAGAGGGGTTGGTTGGTTTGGTAGAAGAAATTTTCTGACATAAAAGGGTTGGGTAAAAGTTCTTTAACATAATTTCCAAGTTGGGTAAACAAAATTTCCCATCAGTTAATACTAAGCGTTTGGAGTCCAAAATTGTTAAGTTTGCCATCAAAATTAGCAGCATTATCCATTTCATATAGTTTCTACTCTCTTTCCATCTATGTCATCAATATCTACAATATTCACAATACCAGATTTACAATTTACATCGTTTGACATCGAAATTTATTTCATAGGCAGGGGTTAGGTAAAGTTCCTTACAATTTACATCGTTTGACATCGAAATTAATTTCATAGGCAGGGGTTGGGTAAAATTCCTTTCAATTGGCAAAGTGTTGAGTAGATGTTCTTTCTGTCACCTTTTTAGCTGGGTAAGAAGATTTTGGACTAGAAAACATTTTTCTTCAGTACCAACCCCTCTGTAAATAAGGAACAGTCCTTAAATCTTATCTGTAAAAACAGCGAAACGACGTTTTTTTCATTCGAATAACAACAGTTGAAAACGCACAGAAAATTCCGATTGGCAAACTCGCAAAATGAAAGCCTTGCATTCTCGCACTTTCGCTCTGCAACTGTTGCGCAAGCTACACAACAAAATCAGCTAATAATGAATAAAATCAACGAGAAACAAGGCCAGAAAGCAAATATACTTCCGTGTGTGTAGATTGGAGCAGTCTTGACTCGCTTCAGAAATCAACGATGATTAACTGCATGAAGAGTTTTCGTAGATCAGAAGAAACTTCTTCCCACAGCTAGCAATGTTTATACCGAGAGCAGAGATCATGTTTTTGTCGTCCTTGGCAAAATTTACGAGATCTGGACGCTCGATCCAAGACTCTTTTCTGGCAAGTATAAAAGTCTTTGGCAATTACAACCGGAGGTTACGGAGAGGTATTAGGTCTCTTATTCAGTCAGATGAATAACTTTATTTATGCAATAAGAGTCTTGAGCGGATGGTAGAGAACTCTGATTTACGACTGCTGCCAAAAGCATGCTTGAAATTTTAGCCCTTTATCAAGGCTCTCTCACAATAGACCTAATCGGCTAAGGTTTGTTTTACCCATTTCAAGTCATGTGACCATACTCTCGGGAAGTTTTAGTATTATGATACTTTTTCCACTCGTGGCACAACTTGGCATGACACGAAATATGTTAGAGAAATCAAAAGAAGTTTTATCAAGATACTCATCACATGACTTGAAATGGGTGTAAACAAATCTTAGCCGATTCTGTCTATTGACTAAAGTAGCGTGAAATTTCCATTGCAACAGTTGTAGTTCAAACTATGATTCCTCTGACATTTCTTTTGATGTTTGATGTTTTATTTTCAGTACAATCCATCTTTTGATATTGCATTATCAGCAGATAAAGCTGGCATGATTGAATACTGGACAGGACAAGAATTTGGGTTTCAGTTCCCAACGAAGCACATCAAGTTTGAATTTAAAACCGACACAGATTTATTTGAATTTGTTATGGTGAGCTTTAGGTTTATTCATCCTTAAATTTGTTACGATGTTGTATCTCTCGTGCTAACCTCTGTTTCCTAACACTTCTTGGCTGCTAAGGGGCCTGCCTTCTCTCCCTCTTACACTCTTTACAATATTCAATTCGATGGTGTCCGTTGCTGCTTCATCTCACTTCCCTTTATCCATTGTTTCTGACCTCAGAAAATTTTTACTTCTTGACTTACTTAGCCAGTCTTTGGGTTTAGAGTTTTAGACTTTTTAATCTGCAATTACTTGGCTACAAGCTACCTTAAATCGTAGTTTAACGATGTATTTACTTATATATGTTCGTCTATGTTTTTGTTTCCTATTGTTTTCTTTGTGTAATAATCTTGCATTGCCCTCGTTTCGTTTCATAGAATGATGGGGTAGTCATTTCATTTCGCTCCTTTTGGTATCGTCCTTGTATTGTTGCATAGTTATAATTAGAAACTATAGTAGAATGTATCTTTTATTGTAAATTTTTTCTCAATGTAAAGAAAAGATAGTTTTGAAAAAGCTATTCAGCATGAAGAGGCTAAAAAATTGCGGTTTTCTGGTTTGGATCCTTTTCCACGCCATTTCCAACTTTATATACCGGGTGACCCAGAACAAAGTGGCCCAAGGCAATCTGTTATAGAAAGAAAAGTAAGTGGCTGATTTGATAAGCTTTAAACGTCGCTCTTTCTCTAAAAGACTACCCTACGTTATGAATATTTTGCAATTTTTTTTCTGCATGGTAAATTTCCCGGATTAACGATTTCGTGGGAAGGGACTTGCTTGAAATGCTCAAAAAGTTCTCAAAAGCAGGGGATCGATTTATAGCCATTTCAGATCTTCAAAACACGAGAAGTGTGTTCCATTTCACCCTGGCCATATTTTATGTTGCTTAGCGACTATAAATTTCCTATGAACACTTTCAAACAAGTTTCCGCACATTACGTTATACCTGTTTCCTATTCCCGTGGTGAAATTAAACACGCTCGTCATTGTTTTGAAGATCTGAAATGGCTGTAAATCGATCCCTTGCTTTTGACGACTTTTTGAGCATTTCAAGCAAGCCCTTTTCCACGAAATCCGTCATTCAGGAAATTTACCGTGCGGATAAAAATTGCGAAAAATACCGTTGGATAGTCCTTTAGGGACAGAACAACGTTTGAAGCATATCAATTGGCTACTTACTTTCTTTCTATAACAGATTGTCTTGGGTCACTTTTTTCTGGGTCAAGGTCTTTGTCGCATATCATATCAAATAGCTCCCTCCGGAACAATAACGTAAAGCACTATTTTGCGTAGTGGCAGACATGACGGAGCCAGCAAGATGAACAGCGTGCCCAAGTAATATGGACAACAATGTCCAATCTCGTCCCCAGAGTGGGTTCGTTGCTCTACCTCTACTCCGGGATACATGAGGCCGTTCGGCAATCTGATTGACTGTTCGCAATTTTGGGCCGTAACTTCGATTTGTGAGGGGTAAACGACCTCAGCATGTCAAAATTCAACGTAAAACCATATTCTTTACCTACACCGACCATCATTTGCAACTTATTTCCAAAATTCGAAGATTTACGAGCCATTTCATTTTTGAAGCTGCGGTGAAAGTTTCCCGAGTTTGTAACTTAGGCCCATTTTCGCTCTAAACAAACGGAGCTTATTTTCACATTAAACACACTTCCGACCCCAGATTATCGTTTAAATACCTGCAAAATGGTTCAAATAAGGTCCTCAAAGTGTTTGTTTTCAATTTCTTCATCTTCTGCAGAATTAGTGCCAGAGCAACGGCCATTTTCCGTAGCTTGGCGTTGCCTAGCCGACGGTGAAATCCATAATGGCTTCCAAATGCACCCAGATTCTGGGCGCATTTCATCGAAATATTCGCCTTCGTGATCAGCGTATGACGTAAGAACACCCTGGGAACGAGGTTGAACAATGCCTTTTCCCTAGGAGTTCTCTTATTGCTAGTATTGCTCGTTATTATTGTAGCGATGTATCAGTTCAGTCAAATTGTGAAACTGTGATGATGTATAAGTTGACGATATACAATCTCTGTATCCAGGATTTCATGAGCCAAGAAGCACAAAGCTATTAAGCCACCTTGAAAACATCTGTAATTCTAAAATACCAGTTATTTAAAAATCTAGACATCAGAAAATGTCAAGAATGATATTTCAAACAGTAGCTTGATTGTTATCATCAGTCCGTCGATTTTATGCCTGTCTACCAGCTTGTTAATTTTTGCCAGTTTCTTTTACTTTTAATTTTCTATATTAGTTACATAATTCAGCATCAGTTAGTTACCTTTGCTTTATTTCCTTCACAGTGCAAAACTCATCCGACATCGATGTCATTCTCAGCTGATGGAAAGCAATTTGTCACGACAAGTTCTGATAGGAAGGTATATATCATCATCATCAAAACGCATCAGTCCTTAGTACATAAAAGAATCATGTACAAATTACCGATATGATAAGAGCTTATTTTTTTTTACTTTAGTTGTTATCCAGAACCCGTGCGAAATTGGTGCTGCTTTTGAAATTTATTTCTGTAAAACCCCTTTGAAGGGGTTCCACTTCAGAATTTCTGTCGAAGAGGCGTTTTTGCATTATTTTAGTAGTCTATGCCACCCAGATTTTGTTTTTTTTTTCAGAGTAAATTCGTAATTTTGAAGATCAGTCGTCACATTTATTGTTTATAAGGAGACAAAAACTTGTCATATTGTGTAAGCTTAATGAGATAAAAGTGAAGTTTAGCAGTCATTGTCTAGTGGATGTGGTGGGTCTACGAAGCTAGATTGCAGAAATTAATGGACACGCGCCTAAAACGTTAAATATTTGTTTACGGTTTGCAGACGCATCCCCATTAAGAGCAGTATCTTCTTTTCGATGACATAAATCTTTTGCAACGTTTGGCTTTTTATGCTACGTTCTAACAGAGGAAGCAACTTTCCTGAATGCTCGAATTCCTTTTTTTCATCTAATTGCTCAGTTCTGCAGTATACATTGCTGACTGACTTTGCAAGTTGAACTTAAACCTGGTTATCTATGAATTTCTTTAGCTCGAAGTCAATTCGTTTGTGCGTAAATACATCCATACAGTTAATCCCATAATTGCTCATACCCACAGTAAATTTTGAGTATTTCATTTTGATTGCAAACGATTTACCCAAATATTTTTGTTCCTTGAAAATGACCATGGAAACCCTTTTTACGGCCTTTTTCACATTCTCGTATAACTTCAGCCTCAGCCAAGATAGAATTTGTCCGCAAATACACGATTCAGATATTCCGAAGTTGGTATGGATATGATTAATTTTGGGTTTTAAGCTGCACATTATGTTATTGTGCCATCATGATGATAATGCACAACAATGCGAGCTAACCTCTTATTATTTATTAGTATTTATAGTATAAACTTTGAATATTTCCCCAAAATGAACTGAGGGTTATTTTTCGGTCCCCAAAATGCATTGGATCCCTCTTTCCGTTTAAAGACCGTTTTCCTGTTACCATACGCTCTTCTGTTGTTTACAAGTTTCAGTGTCCTGGCTGCCATGCCTCGTACTATGGAAAAACATCACGTAATCTGATTACTCGATGCAGAGAGCACTTGGGAATCAACAAAGCTGGTCTTAAAATAAAAGGGAGTTCCTCTGCCATCAGGGACCATATTAACCAATCAGGACACGCTGCGTCGGTTAATGATTTCTCTATTTTGGACAGAGCCAATAATGAATTTGACTTGCTCATTCACGAAAGCCTTTTGATTTTACGAGATCGACCTGAACTCAATTCACAGCAGTCCTCTATCCCTTTAGTTCTTTATTGATGTGCCTTATTTTGTACATTTGGGACTTAGGCCCCGGGTTCCCTCTCTCGTAGGAAATGTAACGCACGCTTGTTTACCTCTCATTACTTGTTTGTCTTAAGGTATAAATTACCGTTTAACGACTAATTATTTGCTGAAGATGAACCAAGTATGGTTCGAAACGTACTGATTATGTCTTATTTCTAATTTTCGTAATTTCTTAATTTACCATGGATTTGTCGATTTAACTGGATTGTCTCAATTTAACTGGATTTGTCAAACATGTCTTCTAATTCCAACTGATTAATAATGATGATTAAAAAATTCACAATGATTGTCGTCGCTTGCCTCATCCTGAGACTTTGAATATTCAACCAAACTGTTGCTGTTTACGCCTTTTACAAATTGTCTTTACTTTGTGTAAATAATTTATTGACATATACCTTTGCCTCTCAGGTTAGAGTTTTCCGGTTTCAAACCGGTAAAAAGACGAGAGTATTTGACGAAAGTTTGCAGATATTTAGTGATTTACAACAGGTAGCACTTGAATTTTTAAGTCTGTGTTTTCATTTGTCAAACATCGCTTTTAGCGGAAAGTAAAAAACATCTTGGGCTAAGTGAAAAATTTGACGATTAGGGAACCTATGGCCTGACTAGTCAGTAGATATGACAGAGCGCAGTTATTGATAGAAAGTGACCTTGAGTTGGACTGACGACGTGATTCCTTGCATTCGTTTATTATATTTTCAGTCTGATATTTTATTTTCTCTCATACATTTTCTCTCAAAGTGAGCGAAAAACATCCAATTCAATAGCGAAAATAGCGAGACTAATGTTTATGAGTATAACCTTGAGTTAGAATTGCCTAAATAATACGTACTAATGTCTCGATTGATTTAGACGTTTTCAGAATTCCTACACTTTTACATTTTCCCAAGGAACTAGGAACATGATATTAATTGGTCGTTAAACTTGTAAAGTGAGCTAATTCAGAAATATACTATGACTTTTAAACGTTTCGACTTTCTTCTTCTTCAGTAGCTGAGTTACTGAAGAAGATGAAAGTCGAAACGTTGCTACTGAAGAAGATGAAAGTCGAAACGTTTAAAAAATTGTAGTATATTTCTGAATTGTCTTTCAAAAATTTCATATCCTTAGGTGAATTGGCTCTTGAATTATTGCTTGTAAAGTGAGCGATAGAATTGAACGATTTTTTCGCGGGATAGGGAGCTGTAGCGTTAATTGTCTATCTTTTTGCACAGTCGCACAGGCCAGGCTTCAAGTTATAGTTTGAGACCTTGTTTGAGTCAATCTGACAATTGGTTCTTAATTTATGGCAGAGATAAGGCAAAATTTGTGGGCACATCAAAATTGCACTTCTGTTTTTTTCCCTCAATCTAAAAATCAAGGAATGCCTGAGATGAAAGGTTCTAGTCACATTAAAATTATCTCTAAATTTTTTAAATGATTGATTGTTTTGCATCATAGACAGACATAATTATCAACCCTTTTGAAAATTCAGGAAAAATGTAGATGCAACGCTAGAACTGGTTTATTTACTTGATTCTGACATTCCTGGAGAATACTCTAAGTGCTGGTTTTAAAGTGACCTCTTGTTTTGCCTTTCCTCTCCCATAAATCAATAACCACTTGTCAGATTGACTTAAACAAGGTCTCAAACTGTAAGTTGAAGCCTGATCTATGCGACTGTATAAAAGTAAGACAAATAAAGGTACTGTTCCTCCACAGCGACCTCACAAACAGGGCACATTTTTTGGGATACCCAGTGCATTCATCTAAAAATAACTCCTTGAACATCATTAGAAGAGCCATTTACCGCTCTGCTTCTAGAAATCATTTGGTCAGGCTTGAGTAGCAGGATAAGTCCTTTCGATATGATATTTTGCAAAACTTGACAACTTCAGCCCTACAAAATTTAATGGCATTTTTCTTACTTATCGTAGGAAAAACAGTTATTACCGAATATGGAATTTGGTAGGAGAGTCGCAGCAGAAAGGGAAATTGAAAAGTCAGATTCATTACGCATGGCCAATGCAGGTAGAGTTCAAGTATGTTTTTTGTGACTTTCTTGCAGGGATTGCAAAATTACAACTTACACGTTATCTTGCGATACACATACGCTATCAGTGAGCGATATTGTTTTCAGTCAGTTGGATTTTCTGAGCGAGCGGGTATTGTATTGTTTACAGCAGAAATGTCGCTTTGCAATTGAAGAGAAATTTAAGGTTAAATGACTTTTAACTGTGTAAAATTCCGCTCGTTCGAAAAATTCCACTCTCTGTAAATTTTCAAAAGTTATGATAAGCTGCCAAATCTTTGTTTTCGTGAAGTTCTTCCAAAAAGCATACTGAATATGATGATTGGCCATGAGTGTCAGGACACCATATTAGGTTGAATTAGATTGTACTAGATTCCTCGCGTACCTTGAAATGCCATAAAATTCTCTTCCTTGCCATATCAGCCCTTCTCAGCCATACTTCCTCGCCTTGAGTGCCATCTCAGCCATACTTCCTCGTTGCAAGAGCGCCATCACATGTGCTTTCAAAATGTTTGTACCCAGATGACCTTTGCAATCTCCAATCTCCTGCGCATTACTGTACCTACGCAACGGTCTCGAAATCGAACGACATGGCAATAGTCATTTAGGCCCAAACAAATTGAAAGCACATGTGATGGAGCTCTTCAGTTCGAGGCGAGGAAGTATGGCTGAGAGAGGCTGCTAATGGCAAGGAAGAGAATTTTATGACATTTCAAGGTAGGCAAATAATCTAATACGATCTAATTCAATCTATATGGTGTCCTGACACTCATGGATTGGCTTCAAGGAATCTCATGTTAAATGATATCAGCTCTTGATTTGTTGATGTGGCAAAAGCTTCCCTCAAAACATTGCTCGAAATGAAATACTGAGTCACGGAATGATGAAAGGTTTATCTTTAGAAGAAATGAATCTGAGATTTTTTATATCTTACTTTCTATTCACTATCCTTCTTGATTACAAAGTCCACTTTGTAATCTCAGATGTGGCTTCGATGTCAGTAAAAAAGAAGGAAGGTAAGAAAGTCGGTCACGCACATTAATCCAGTATTCTAATCAGCGCTTTGTCTTCATTATAGCTGTCTGTTTAGCCTCATTATGCGAAATGAAAATGCTTAGCAAATTGTCTTCAGCTCGATTTCATGCGTAGTTGATCTAAAAAGTCTTAAGTGTCAGTCTTAGTAAAAGTATTTTCATATTCGATTTGCAGTTTTCGATGAAAGTGGATATTTCATATTGTACTCAACCATGTTAGGAATTAAAGGTGATTATATGTGTTTTGCATCGTTTTTCAAGAAATAAAAAGATGTTGTTGTGCTGGCTACCCCAGAAAAAGATCTACAGATTTGGTTGGGTCCAGTGATGTGAAATTAGCTTTATTCAATGGCTAATCAATTTCAAAGTGTTCCTCTGTAGTTAACTTGAACATGGATACCTCGTTTCTCGGTATTGTTGCTTTGAGAGCAGAAAAATTTATGTTGAAAGCTCAGATTTGTACCCATCTGCAAACCAGAGCTCTGGCATTTTGGCCTAAGCAAATTTTTGAATAATATCAAAGTTAAAAAGTGAAATTATATAAACGAATGAAGAAAGTGCGTAATGGATGACTTGCGGGTGACTTCTAGTATGCAGAATATAACACCTTATTCAAATTTTATCAAGGCTATTGTTAATTTACTCGCTGTGCTTTAAGAATTTGTTTAGACCAAAAGGCCAAAGCACTGGTTTCCATGTGGACGCAAACTTCAGCTTTCAAGATTAATGTGTCCGCTATCAAAGCACCAATATTAACAAAGAAGATATCTATGTCCAAGTTAACTATCAAGGAAATTTTTAAGAGTGTTTAGCCATTGATTAAAGCTAAATTAACATCGCTGGAGCCGACCAGTTCTGTGTACTTTCACACCCTGTTCTATTTAAGTGCCATTGATTCTTCCATCCCCATTTTTTGACCAGGTCATGTTACCGTAAACAAACCTGTTATTTCTGTAATCTATATTGTTGCCCACACGTGGCCATTGTGTTACACACAGATTTTGGTGAATGGAGTGAATTCACAATAAAGTTACTTCTAACAATCTGCCAATATCTCAGCGATCGGACAACAGATGAGTTTTTCGTTTTTCTCATTACGAAATTCAAAAGGCCATCTTCAAGGTAACACCTTCATTTCGAGAAGGGTAGAAGGAAATCTCTTTGATATGACTTGTCAAAAATACTGCAAATCGTCATCTCGAAAGCAGACTGTTTACTTTACATGACCCTGCTACTTTAACAGTGGGTTGTTCCCTTTTCAAAACCACAATGCTTATTTAAGTATTTCTTTCCCGGTAGTTGTCAACATCTTTACAAACAAATGCGTCAAGATTTTGGGTAAGGTTAGTACGAAAAGGAACCTCTAAAGGCATTTTTGAGTAGAATGTTACCTTACTATGGGAGATAAAAGCTTCTAGAAATTGATGTACACAGAATTTATGTGACTTATACCAGTGAGAGGATGAATAACTTAAAATTTAAGGTAGCTTACACGACAGTGCGGGAAAGACGTTATATCGAATGAAATGAAGACGAAGAGCAAAAAATGTGCCATCTAAAAACTCTGTTCACATTTACAGTGCATAAGCGTAAACACAACGAGTTCAACAGCTTGAACGAAGTAAATTTTTAAACAATCAGTATTCACAATTTCGTGGAACTCACTAGAATGATGCTGGTTGTGAGATTGAAGTTTTAAAGATCTGTATCAAAATTAAAGAAATCACTGCCGTTTTAATTAACGGATAACTTAACAGAGATCCTCGAAACTAACATTAAACAAAATCTGCGCGACTTTGATCAACGCGAATTTCTAAAAATAGCTTGAATATCGTGCATCGCTGTTGTCAGCGAGTATGAATCTTTTTGCGAGACAAATCCCTCTTTAGATGTTACTCTGCTTCTAAAGGCAATTCATTTTCAAATTGATTAAATATTCCATGCAAATGCAGCATATTATTTTCAAATTTGATTTTGAACGTATGATTTTGTTTTCTTGTTTACCTTTTAGAATGAAAATGTCAGATTTTTTGGGATAGCGCTTCACCAAGAAAAAGCAGTCGAAGATAAAGCTGCCATGACATTAGTAAGTTTGTTTGTTTGCTTTGTCTATCATTAACATAGATCAGATTTTTCAACCGTTGATTAGATGTTGTATTCAGTCCCATCTAAGTCGCCATCATGTTCTGTAGTAAATCCCCGCATATCAGAACTTACCAAAATAAGAACCTAGAGGCTGTTTTTCCTAAATTATGTACCTTGCAATTAAGAACCTGTTTCAGTCTGATAAAACATAGGTTCTTATTGCAGAGGTTGCAAAGTTGATATTTGATTGCTGTTATCAAGGTCATTGTGGTCCCAGTTGGCTTTGAAAGTTGTATTCTCCTCCTCGATTACTTATTAGGCCCATAAGAACGCTTCCAAAACAAATAATAGGGCTGAACATCTTTGCGACACTCTCGAGGGGACTACACGCGGCACCCTTCAAATAAGATCCTCTTTACCTTTAAGTCAGTCTTCGTACCTTTGAAATAAGAACCAATTTCAGCCTGGCTTTCGAAAAAGTAGATTCTTATGCGCGGGGATTTACTGTATCTTGATATTCTTACCAGTGAAAAAGTGAAGCAAAATCGGTTCCCGAACAAGAATCCCCTTTGTGGTGTAAAATTTTTCTCCTTTATGTTTAGTTGTTTTTGTAATACTGTTGTCCCCATGTTAACTTTAATGGCCGCAGGGCTGCTATGTACTTCACTGCTTCCTGTGGTATCGTTTTGTAAATGTATGTTTGTCATTGCAACAACTATCTATGAAAGGGTCTATTGCGACATTCATGGTGTCCCAAAAAGGTGTCCCACATTTGTGTAGCTGCTGCGGAGGAGCTGCACATTCTGTTGTCCTGTACTCAATAGAATTTTTTTGGAAGCCGTAAGTAATAAATTTTCACATTGTACCTAAATGTTTATTGCAGGAAATGGCAGCAGCACAAAAGCTGGATCCTGATACTTCGATTGCAGACCCGACCATCATCTGTTGTGGCTACAAGAAAAATCGATTTTATTTCTTTACTAGGAGAGAACCAAGTGATGACCACACGTAAGTGTCTCTTTACTGTTAGGCCATTTCATTCCAACCATAGATTTTTTAAAGCTTAGGAAACCCTTTCCTGTAGTATCTGCTCTTTGATAGCGCGTATCAGTTTTGCTGGGCGTGCAGCAGGTATCATTGTTCTTCCAATGCTGTATGGGTTTCCGTCATATTGCATTGTACTCTTGAGTACCGAATAAACGGGGGGGTGGGAATAATCGGGGGGGGGGGTTGGAAATTTTTCGATATAGCAATAATCGGGGGGGTTGGAATAATCGGGGGGGGGGGTGCTTGGAGAAATAGAAAATAGTCGTTTTCTTAGGTAAACACGTATCTTTTATATATTGATGTGAACAGTGATGTTGCTGATACAGTTACTTATGAACTCTGGTTCTGTCGAATGCATTTATTGAGACTTTTTCTTGCGTTTATTCAGAAATTTTGTTTACTACCATTTCATTTTTCCAAAAATTAATAAAAAGGGGGTTGGAATAAGAGCGGGGGGGGGGTTGGAAAATTTTTGAAAAATTAATAAGCGGGGGGGGGGACGATTATTCGGTACTCGAGAGTATGCAGTCTAAGGCGTAACTCCGGGTCCTCTGTTTTGCATGGTCAATTAGGCCTTTTTCTGATCGACAAAATCTTTGCCACACAGTATATTGTTGACATCTGCTGACCGATAGTTCGTTGACATACTTGAGGAGTGTCTTAAAGGCAGAACAAAGACCAGCATACCTTGCGCGAAGTCAGCGACTTGCTCTGCACAGCTGCTTGAATAACAGACTGTACGAAATCCCCAAAAACAAAAGCAAACGATGGCAAAGGCTGCTGGTCTATGTACTCCCTTTAAAGGAGAATACCTGCCACATGATGCTAACATCCTATGACCCTTTTCAATTTACAGATGGTATTTTGTTGTATTTAGTGCCCTTTATAAACCCTAGGCAGCCAAGTGATTCGTTTCGATGAACTGAATGTGTGTAGTTTTGATCTCTTAAGAAGTTTATTAGACTGATTGCATATTCGCAGTTATCGCTGTTGATAGACTGATGGACGTTCAAACTTCGACTCATGGACTTTCATACTGAAATTTGGGACGAAGTTTTCCCCTTAAATTTCACGACTGGATATGAAACCATGGCAGCACTGTACGAACTCGAAGCAATGACGGATAGGTCTAAGTTGCCTGCTGGAACCTCCGATACTAAAACATTTCAAAATTCGAGTTTTCACTGATATTAGCCATGGATGGACAAAAGCCATGTATCCAGATGAATGTTTCCTTGATCCAACTGTGAACAAGGTGATCCTCATTTTTAAGACCAATTAGCTTCCATGAACTATACCGCTTAGCCTTGCTCCAGAGCGCACGCCTAAACGTGCTCACTTTCTTCTCAAATTTTTATAAGAAAGTCCATAAGTTCCAGTTTGAGCAGAAATAAAAAATTTTGTTGTTGTTGTCATTGTTGTTGCTGTTGTTGTTGTTACGATAAGTGGGACTATGTTGTGAGTCTAGAACTTTATTAAAAGGATTGTTTCAACCATCACGCCTTGCAGTTGTCATCTCTTGGTTGGCCTTCGTTGTCACTATTTCATGGTCCGTGACAAATTTCATTTGCGACTTAATTTGACACTACTCGTGAGCCACTTTTTATTTTCTTGATTTGTGTAAGACATTCACAATAAATCCCCGTTCATATTTTCAGGGACCGAGATGTGTTTAACGAGAAACCTTCAAGGGAAGAAATCATAGCTGCAACACAGGTACAATGGTCTTTTATCAAATCTTTTATTCGATGCAATCATAGCTAGAATTCTTGGAAGAAAGTCACAAAATTGCACTTTTATGGCCATTAATTCCATGCCCTCCCTCGCATCCACCGTTTTGCTGTTGCTTGAATCAAGCACCATTCGACTTTGATACCCTTTAAGTGGGGGGGAGGGAGGATCAGAAAATCTTGAATGTATGTTTTCTTTTCTTTTCGAATACCACAAAATTGACACTTGCTAATGTCCGAACTTTTTTGGCCATAATTGTCAACGTAATGACTCTGCTCTGTACTTTAAGAGCTTGGAAAATATGTGATACTCTTAAAAACATTTGATGGTACGGAATTTGCAAAAAGACGTTGATGCAAAGCTGTAATTGGACATATGAGTTTAATTTCATGATGATTTTAAAAATTTGCTGATTTTCTCAATTTCTTTCATCTTAAGTTTGAATTATCCTTTCTTCATTTATCCATTTTAATATCTTTATCCCTTTGCTATTTTACTTTCAAACCTCATTTGAAGTTTTGCCTTGCAATTATTTCACAGCTTTTTTAAATTTTCTCTTTAATCTTTACTTTTTTTAGGACACCGGGCCAAAGGTCCTAGCAGAATCTGTAGTAATGCATACAACAATGGGAGATATTCACTTTAAATTATTCCCAAAAGAGTAAGTCAGCGCAAATAGCGTATTTACTACCTTATTTGTGTTCTATTAGGCGTCGGTCACATTGCAGTAACAAGCACACGCTTGATCCGAGGGCTTCTTTGTTGGTTGTCGCTTCCAAATGGAATAAAAATTGTTTGATCTCATCCACATGCGTGATTTGAGACAGAAATGATCTTCAGTTGAGGCAAAAATTAATTCCTTGTTTCCGTTCTGCTCTATTTCGAATGAGCATAGGGCTCAAATCCTTAAAAAGTTGGCTGTGAAAGTCGATTGAAGGGCTGGGTGGGTCACGTAGTGTAAGCAGACTTCTTTCGAAACAGCGATTTTGCAGTATTTTTGATAGGCCGTATCACAGATATTTTCTGCTACTGTTCTTAAAATAAAGGTGTTATCTTGAAGATGGACTCTTGAATTTCGTAGCGAAACAAACGAAAAACTCATACGTTGTACGATTGCAGAGATATTAATGGATTTTTACTAGTTTGTTTATTATGGATTCACCCCATCCATCAAACTCTCTGCAGAACACAATGGCCACGTGTCGGCAACAATATGGATTATAGAGATAACAGGTTTATTTATAGTTACGTGACCCAGCCCGTCATCAACATCTGCTTTGAATTAAATGGTTGGGAGGATCTTATTGTACTTTGCTGTAAATCTGCCATGAAAATTTTTACATTGATGACATTTGTTATATTTGAGGCTATGACGTCATCAATTTGATAGATCCTAAACCAGAGGAACTCCAGATTCCTGCTTATCACCTTGCTGTAGACCTTGATAAACTCTGGTTTTCTCGAAGATTGTATCATCTTTGCTCTATTGATTTGGATTTACGATGATTTTGATTGTTTCAAAATTTTCCATGAATTCTGTCCAGGATAATTGCAATGCCACCACTTGAAAAGTCCAGGTATCAAGAAATTTCCACGGCAGATTTACAGGAAAGTGCCGTTAGTCCTTTCAAGCCATTTGATTGGAAGAAGAATGTTTACTTTTTTATGCCCCATTCATAGTGGTAAGCTAAACCAGCTTTATCTAAGCGAGGTTAAATTTCAATCAATCAAATGCATTCGGGTTATTTGACTGACCAACCTGGTTTTGCTTGAACTGGTTTAGCTTGCCAATGTGAAAGTAGTATTTCACGCATCTTGTTAAGGATTTTGAAGATTTGAGCCCCATACTTCTCTACAGTGTTTCTCAAGCGTTTTTTCTCTGTGTGAATTAAGTTTTTCGGATTCAGTTTTGCCTAGGCTATTCCCTCAATTTCCTTGTTTACTGGACAAATTTGTTCGTGTAAACGTATTGTTATGAAGGCCTTTTTGAGAGGGAAGCTCCACACAGGAAGAGAAGGAAAAGCAAAACAAGCAGGACTGGTTTATGAAGTACAGTCGACTCCGGTTATAGTCACACCAAATCTTTTCAAGAAAAATGTGACTATAAGCGGAGTGTGACTTTAAGCGGAGTTACCTAAAATAGCTGTATAAATACTAGAAAATTGATTTTTATAGCCTAATTTGGGCATATGAAGTCTTTGCAAGGACTTTGACTGCAATGAATATTGTTTTCTGTCTTCTTCTTTCAAAAAAGACTTCATAAGCCCGTTTATAACCGATGATTGCTCAAAACATTCTTACATCAGACTCATTACATGAAACATTCTTACATGGAATAAATACTTGCTTCCTCCTGTTTCCTACTAAAACTCCTTTTGATTCTTTCACACATTGCTAGGGGCCCCGGGCTGTTGCATGAATTGAAGTAGGTCTCCCAAAACTGTAATAGTGAAAGTAATATAAAAATTCTTCAACATTTTTCCCAATATGTGACTGTATAAAGAGTATTTTGTTGTTTGGGAAGGAAAAAAGTAGTGATTATAAGCGGAGTGTGACAAAAAGCGGAATGACTGTAACAGGAGTTTGTTTATAAGGGTTTGACCACAACTAAATTCGGGAAACAGCAATATGGTGATTATAACCGGAGCATGACTATAAGCGGAGTGACTATAACCGCAGTCGACTGTACGAATCTGGAACAAGGCAATGCAAATAAAAAGATACCGAATATGTTACGATTGATACTGATAAATGTGTGAATAGACCTTTTAGCTATTCTACAAATGGGCCTGGATCGAGCGTTATTTTTATACAATTTTATACTCGATGTTCGATCGAGTGGCGTTAAAGCTTCTATCACCATTGTGCACATTCGAAAATGCTACGAAATGTATCAAAATATCGTTTGATTCTGATTCGTTTCAGAATAGCTAAAAGGTCTATTGCCAATATTTTCATCATGCCATGCAGGACTTCTTCAGGGCTTTTAGATAGCTACTTTTACTGGTTAAGTGTGCTGATAGTTGTTCTGACAGTCGACATAGTGGAAGAGTCCAAAAACGGGAGCTTATTTCAGCGCTATGTGGCAAAACGGCATTTTTTAGTATGAACCTGTAATTGTTCAGAGCGTTTTGCAAAGCAGACTTTCATATACTGCACAGTACCAGCCTTGCGCACTTTGACATGCTTTTCCTGCATGAGAATTCTTTCTTGTTTAGAAGAACTGACAGCTTTTCATATTATTCAAGAATTTCATCATAACATAAAGAAAGAATTCTTGTGATGTTAATTTGGCGCAAGGCCGTTACTGTACATGTTGAATTTTAAATGAAAAAGTGTGATGGGTATGATTCATATTTCTTATATTGCAGATGCCCAAAGACAGTGGAAAATTTTGTTACGCATTGCAAGAATGGTTACTATACAGGTCATATATTTCATCGAATAATCAAACAATTTATGATACAAACTGGAGACCCTTCAGGTATTTATCACAGACTTACTATATATCACTTGGCTTTCCTACTATCTTTCTTTGCAATTTAGTACCGTACTAAGTTTTCCCCGTTTCCCTTTCCAATCGGGAGCCAGAAAAAAGTTCCCAATTTTGAAGATTCATAGCACCAAAAGTACATGATCGGTTGGAGCGAATTGAATTGAGTTAGATGGGCAAGGGATTGAAGTATTTGTTGTAGTCTTTTTTGCATTTCCATAAGCACTGGAAATGTAGGTAAATTCGACTTTACAAAAATGTCTTTGCTGCCAAATGCCCGCAAAAGGCCTGAAACATATGATCAAATCATAAAGAAACTACTCGCACAGTAAAAGCAAGTTCCATTTTTGCAGCGGTGAGAGATATCTTATGCACATTTATTGCCATGAGTTTGAAGCACTTCAGTGATCGTTTCCAAATCCATTTCATGTACTTCCTGAGAGAAATATAACACTTTTTCATATTGTTCTGTGTGAGAAGATTCTTTACGATGTGATCAAGTGTTTTAGACCCGTTTCAATTTCAGACACTCCATACGGACCTTCAAGTTACGCTCATCTCATTGAGTTACATTCAACCTCGTTCCGAGGGTGTTCTTTCGTCATACGCTGATCACGAAGCCGAATGAACACCCTGGTACACTTCGATCACATTTGCCCCAAAAATGGGCAAATTTGGAAGCCATTCTGGATTTCACCGTTGGCTAGGCAACGCCAAGGGACGGAAAATGGCCGTTGCTCTGGCGCTAATTCTGCATAAGATGAATGGAGAAATTATGACTCACATTTTGGGTGAGTCAAAGTCATGCATTGACTTGGTGCTGACAGACCAGCCCAATCTATTTCTTGAAAGTGGTGTCCACCCTTCTTTAGATGAACTATGCCATCATCATATCATCTACGGTAAAATAGTTGTAACAAATGTAGCTCCACCACCTTATCGTCGTAGAATATGGTTTTACGATCGAGCAAATATCTTTGCAATCAGGAGAAGTATTAACATGTTCAATTGGCATGAAACCTTAGGCCAAATAAGTTGCCCTGATCTGCAAGTCAAGTGTTTAAACGAGATTCTACTAAATATTTTTAGTAACTTCATACCTAATAGCCACATAACAGTTAAGCCTCGGCAGGCACCTTGGATAACACAGTCAATAAAAAACTTTCTACGAAAGAAGAATCGTGTATATAGATCCTTTGTTCGGAATGGCCAGCCAGGAGAAAGATTAGAAGGTATTCTGGGTATGATATCACAGGGAGCTAAAATGATCGAGGATGCAAAGCAGAAATACCTGATGAAGATTGGTCAAACACTTTCAAATCCTAACACAGGTCAAAAAAACTTATTGGTCATTGATAAATAAGATTCTCAACAAAGTTAAAATTCCTATTATTCCACCCTTATTGGAAAATGACATCTTTGTCTTAGATTTTACGACTAAGGCAGAAATATTTAATGACTACTTCATACTCCAATGTACCGTTATTGATACGGGCAGTGCAGTTCCCAATGATGTTCCTTTCCAAGCTCCTCCATTGTCCAACTTTCATATTTCCGATGAGAAAATACTAAGGATCATCCGATCATTGAATCCCAATAAAGCTCATGGTTGGGATGATATTTCTGTACGAATGATAAAAATGAGCGATGAGGCCCTAGTTGTTCCACTTAGACTTATTTTTGAAAACTGCAAGAATAAAGGCATTTTTCCACAAATTTGGAAACAGGCTAATGTTGTACCAGTTCACAAGAAAAGCAGCAAACAACTGAAGCAACATTATCGTCCGATATCCCTACTCCCAATTTTTGGAAAAATTATAGAAAAGTTATTGTTTGATAGTCTCTACGAGCACTTAAATGTGAACAACTTATTAAATCAGAACCAATCGGGTTTCCATCCCGGTGACTCTACCATAAACCAGTTACTGTCAATAGTCCATACGATATTCACTGCTTTTGACTGTAATCCTACTCTAGATGTTTGATCAGTTTTTCTTGATATATCTAAAGCACTTGACAGAGTGTGGCACGATGGTCTTATCTATAAGCTGCAGTGTTGTGGTATTCGCGATAATCTACTTAAAATCATTCGAAGCTTCCTTTCCAACCGAAAGCAACGTACTGTTTTGAACGGTAAGACATCAAATTGGGGGTACAGTTACAGCTGGTGTTCCCCAGGGCTCAATCCTAGTTCCATTGTACTTTCTTGTGTATATCAACGACTTGACCGAGGACCTTTAGATGTAACGCTCAACTCTTTGCTGATGATACGTCCCTTTTCACAATTGTCCATAATGCAAACGCTGCTGCTTCCGATATGAACCATGATTTAGATCTCATAAAAGCTTGGTTTTCTAAATGGAGAATGTCATTCAATCCTGATCCAAATAAACAGGCTGTAGAAGTGACTTTTTCCACGAAAAGAGTCAAAACAGATCATCCTGATATTCTATTTGGAGGTGTTCCAGTAGTGAGAGTTGAGGATCACAAGCACCTCGGTGTTATACTACCGGGTGAGCCAGAAAAAAGTTCCCACTTTTGAAAATTCATAACACCAAGGCTATTTCACGGATTTGAATCATTAAAATTCTAGTTAAAAGCCGAAAGATCAAAGTAATTTTGTCATTTTTCTCACTGTCCTACCAGTACTACAAATATAGGTAAATTCAACCTTACAAAAATTTCATGGTTGATTGATTACTGAAAAATGACCCAAAACATCGATCAATTCATAAATGACCTCTCGCACAAAATAATGAGGGAAATGCAACTTCTCATGGGTGAGAGATATCCTCTAGGCATTGATTTCTTTGGCATTGAAAATCTTTCGTATTTGTTTGAAAATCGATGTCTTATAGCTCTTGAGGGAGGTGAAACGCCCATGGCCTATTGTTCGATTTGAATAGAATCCTTACTCCCGTGATTTTGCAACCATGAAATTTTTATAAAGTTGAATTTACCAATATTTCTAGTGCTGGTAGGACAGTGAGAAAAATCACGAAAATACTTTGATCTTTCGACTTTTAAATAGAATTTGAATGATTCAAATCCGTGTAGTAGTCTTGGTGCTATGAATTTTCAAAAGTGGGAACTTTTTTCTGGCTCACCCGGTAGATTCTAAGTTATCATTTGCTAGTCACATACAAACGGCCATTACTAAATCTAGACAGGGAATAGGTATGATCAAATACCATCTCTAAGTATTTACCACGTCACACGTTAAATGAGCTGTACAAACTCTATGTGAGACCGCATCTAGATTATGGTGATGTTATCTACCATACCCCAGCGAAAATCTGTGAATTCAATCATGATACTACGTTGAACACTCACATGGAGAAACTAGAATCTGTTCAATACTCTGCGCTTGGAAAGGGACATCCCGCGAGAAACTGTACAATGAGCTCGGTTGGGAATCTTTGAATCTGCGACGATGGAGTAGACGCCTTGTTATGTTTTATAAGATCGTGAATAACATTACGTCGGAGTATGCAAGGCATCCTATACCGCAACTTGAACAGTCTACGTACTCTCTTCGTGAGCAACATGTCATTGGGCAAATATGGGCGAGAACAGAGAGATTTAAAAACAGCTTTTACCCAAATTGTTTGAATGAGTGGGACAAGCTCCTTCCTGAAGTTCGACAGGCACCTTCGCTAAGTGTTTTTAAATCAAAAATACTAGCTCTAATTCGGCCCCTTTCAAAACCAGTATATGGGATTCATGACCCCAAAGGTTTGGCTATTCTTACACAGTTAAGAGTCGGCCTCAGTAAACTAAATTTTCACAAATTTAGGCATAATTTTAGTGATACAATAGACCCGATGTGTCCTGCAAACGATGGTGTCGAGGACACGGAACATTACCTGCTGCTTTGCCAATCTTATGAAGAACCCAGACGCGAGCTTCTCAATGGTTTCAACGAAATTTTGCCTCTTAGTGTCATCTCAAACCTCTCAAATGAATTGTTGGTTGAATTCATTCTGTATGGCAATGAAAGGTTACCACCTGACGTTAATAAACGACTCATAGAGGCTACCCTGAAATTCATTCATGCAACTAAGTGCTTTTAAATTCCTGTTGCAAGCCCCCCAATACATGGACATATCTCTTCTTTGTAAATGTAGCTTTAGATTTATATTGATTTTGTTTAGATTTATATTTATATGTCAAATGGCCACAGGGTTGCTACGTATTTCCGTTCTCCTTGTGGCATCGTTTTTTTGTAATCTTTTGTAGTTGTGTAATTATGTAGTTGCGTAGTTGTAGTTGTTTAGCTGTTGTATTTTTATGAGATAAAAAAATGGAGAAATTGAAAACAAACACTTTGAAGACCTTATCTGAACCTTTTTGCAGGTATTGAAACAATAATTTGGGGTCGGCAAGTGTGTTTAATGTGAAAATAAGCTCGGTTTGTTTGGAGCGAAAATGGGCCTAAGTTGCAAATTCTGGAAACTTTCACCGCAGCTTCCAAAATGAAATGGCTCGTTATTCTTCGAATTTCGGAAATAAGTTGCAAATGATGGTCGGAATAGGTAAAGAATGTGGTTTTACGTTGAATTTTGACATGCCGAGGTCGTTTACCCAGCGCAAAAAGGAGTTACGGCGCAAAATGGTGAACAGCCAATCAGATTGCCGAGCGGCCTCTTGTATCCCAGAGCAGAGGTAGAGCAACAAACTCACTCTGGGGAAGAGATTGAGTTACATTGTTATTTTAGTTGTTCTTGTTGTTGCTCCACTGTAGCCTGAGTTGAGGCTGCGCGCAGGCTGCTCCATTGAAGTTATAGCGTTATCAGTTCATACCGGGTGAGCCAGAAACAAGTTCCCACTTAAAAAAATTCGTGGCACCGAGGGTACTTCACGAATTTGAATGATTCAAATTCCAGTTAGGAGCCGAAAGATTGAAGTATTTTTGTGATTATTCTCGATGTCTTACCAGCACTAGAAGTATCGGTAAAGTTAACGTTATCAAAATTTCATGGTTGCAAAATGACTGAAAAAAGGACTAAAACGTTGATCAAGTAGTTATAAGACCTCAATTTTCGAACAAATACTATGGATTTTCAGTCCCCGAACAATACATGGGCAGTGGATACCTCTCACCCGTGAAGAATTGCATTTTCTTTATTGATCTGTGCGAAGGCTCCTTTGTGATTTGATCGATGCTTTTGGCAAATCTTCAGCCTTTTTGCAACCATGAAATTTTTGTAAAGTGGAATATACCTATATTTCCAGTTCTCTTGAGACTGCGAGAAAAATCACAAAAATACTTTGATCTTTTGGCTTTCAACTAGAATTTAAATCATTCAAATCTGTGAAGCACTTTTGGTGCTATGAATTTTCAAACATGAGAATTTTTTTCTGGCTCACTTGGTAGACTGATTATATGATGAGTCTAGGTAATCGCTATTCAAAGCGAGGCTACCTCACCAAACCGAGACCGCTCATGCTGGGGCTCATGATATTACGGCTATTTTAGAGCGTCCGGTACAGTATTTAGGAGTGTCCAGCAGCCTTTCAACATTGATAACTACCGCCATATAATCAGTCAAATGAGTTCAGGCAAAAAGCGAAACTACGACATGTAATCGAGTCTACATCTGCAACGAAAAAATTTTTGTGAAGTTGAATTTATCCATACCTTTGGTACTCATGAAAACGCGAGAAAAATGACAAAAATTGTTTGGTCTGTCATCTTTTAACTAAAATTTGAATGCTTCGAATCCGTCAAGTACTCTTAATGTTATGAATTTCAATAGACAATTGCGCTAAAGATAGCGGCAAGGAATTTTTACCAAGATTCATTGCGTTCTGATGACGAATCCTTGACGATTGTAGAGGAATTCGATTAAAGAACGCATTGCATCTCAGTAAACAGTTCCTCGCTTTGCGCAATCGTCTGTTGTTATGCACTTTTTCTGGCTATACTGGTAACTGGAGTTATGCGTCTGGAAGTAAGGAATTAAGTGACTGTTTTTCTCTAAAACTTCGCAAAGTATTCGACAGTATTAAAGTTGCACTTTGCTGAATAATGTATGAATGGATAAATGTTTTGCTACTGAGAGTCTGCTTTAGACTGCGTTCACACGATGCCGGCACATTTTGAAAACGGTGAAAAATTCGACGGATAGGCCTCCCGTTCACACGACAACAGCACATTTTTTGCCGGCAGATTTTGAAAACGGTAGATTTTGAAAACGAAACTCTAACGGACACATTTTGGAAACGGCATCGTGTAAACACTTGAAAATGATGAAAACAGAACATTTTAGCCGCTTTTGGAGCGATACTGATCGATTCTTAAGGTGTAGGTACATTTCTTTTGCAACTAAGTCTTGCAACGAGGTTTTTACCGTCAAGTTTCTACCGTTTTCAAATTGTACCGGCATCGTGTGAACGCTAGCTCAAATTTCCCTACCGTCACATTTTTTATCGTTTTCAAAATGTGCCGGCATCGTGTGAACGCAGTCTTAGACGGCATTCGTCTTCAGTCTGTTTATTACTTTGTTTTTGTTGCTATTGAACAGATTAACCCATCTCTTTTTACAGTCTGTTACGTTCGAGTATTTATGAAAAATGCAAGAATATGGGGAATTTTGGGGCTCGTAAAAGCTCGTTTGCCTAGTGTTAATTATCATGGCACTGCCTCGCAAACATGTGAGAATACAGTCAAAAAATACGTTAAGGATTTCCTTTACCAGAATAAACAGTTTCTTAAGTATTCCCGGTATTGGAGATTCTTAATTTTTGGCGATCTGAGAGCAGAGTTTCTTGTAAGCAGTTTCTTATAAAAAATACGTGTACGCAGTCTCTGTTCAGCCTCATTTCCATGGAGCTGCATTTTTGATTAAATTGAAAAGAAAGTTAAGGCTGACGCTGTGTGGCAAAATGACGCTGTATGGAAGCAAGGCCTTAGGCACTTGAAGTTAATCTTGGTCATCTCTATTGAACCAAAAAATTATATTTCAGAGGTCACCTGAGGACCAAGCAATTCACTTTGTCGTCCTTCAGTAAGGACGTTAATGTTAACCTGGAATTCCAAGCCTAGATGCGGCATGCATGGTAGGCCTAAATTAATTAGAAACAGCTACAGAAATCTTTCCAAAAATATAATTTTCTGTTTAGGTTAAACTAAAATGCCAGGATTTGAATACACTAAACGTATCAGGCATGACCCTTCATCAGTAGTGATGAGAAATAGAACGCACAGGGCAGTTAAGCGGCAGATTTCAGTCTAGTCTCTAGTCTCTAAGATCCAGTCTACCCAAAATAAAGTAATGAATGAATGCACCAATGAGCCCTGAAAACTTGGCAAAACTGGTCTTTTTCAGTATAACTCACGAGGTGTTTGTTGAATTCTCTCTATAATACTGAAGCTGTTCTGTTGACAAGATATTTTTATCGTTCAAGGGGACGGAACTGGAGGTGAATCGATATGGGGTTGCGAGTTTGAAGATGAATTTCACCACACATTACGTCACGATCGTCCATACACCCTCAGCATGGCCAATGCTGGTGCAAACACAAATGGCTCACAATTCTTTATCACCGTCGTACCAACGGTATGTACCATAGGCTCCAAATGTTTAAATTTGTGTAAAATTGCTGATGTAAAATTATTTGATCTATTTCTTTGAAATGAATAAATGAATGGTTTGATTCAAGACATTTGAAAAGAATTACATTCATCCTGATTTAAGTAAGTAAGTAAGTAGTAGTTTTATAGTCTTTTATCTAGCCCAAGGCTACTCAAACGACTTTACATCTTACCCCCTGGTCACTATGCTTAGTAGCATATAGCAGGGTGCAGCCACAGACGGCGCTCATAACTACGGACCAGGTACCCATTTATACTCCTGGGTGGAGAGAGGCACAATTTGTGTTAACACCTTGCCCAAGGATGCTATCCTCAAATGTGGCCAGTGCCGGTATCGAACACACGACCCTTGGATTGTGAGCCCGACGCCTTACCACTGTGCCACCGAGGCCACGTGATTTCTAGGGAGTAGTTTATCACACTTCGGAAAACGTGTACCAGATGTTTAAAAAATATAAGATTTTTAGGGATTTATTGCGGATGTTTGTTCGAAACAAAAGGATTTTGCCAAAGGTGTACGAGCTTTTTACAGTGATACGCTCCTCGATTTCTAAGCTGTTTGAGATACATAGAATAATCTTCCAGAAGCCTATCATTTACGAATGCCTAAAATATGGTATCAAGAACAAGTTCTTCACTCTTCTGGTTTACGATTTAGAAATTTCATGACGTCAAATCGTCAGATTCATTGAAATATGGATTGAAGATTTCTGAAAATTGCAACGGTAGAATCATAGGAGAGTAGCTAAAGTTTCTTTAAAGTCATTCAATTGAAATGAATGGGTCTAGATTTATGACTATGAGTTTCTTGTATCCCTGCGGTAAACCTTGCTCAACTGGGACTCATAATGAAACAGTGAAAAAGCTGAACCTATTTTATGCCTGGGGACTCTAGCCCACCTTGAAATTCTGAGAAAATATATTCCTGTTTACATGAGGTCTGGCATGAAATTTTCCAACACGTCATGCTCTTCTCACATCACTCCGCAAGAGAAAGATGAAGGGAAATTTTGTAAAATAGATTTTCGAAATGGCGAAAGACTATCTAAGAAAATTTGCTAGGAGCACTGTACTAGATCTCCTTCTTGACCCTAAACGTATTGATTTTATATGTTTTCTTGATGCAATGGCGTTGGAGCTTCCATCACTGTTGTGTACATTCGAACTATATCAAGCTATCATTCGATTCGTTTTTGAGAATTTAACTATTGGGCGTAAGCCATCTGCTACTTTTTTCTCACGACCACCGAGTCTAAAATGCCTCAAAATCAGTCTTCCAGAACTGCTGTACCATAAAACTAGATATCGGTACTTCGGTAAGGGATCATTCTTACCCCAAAGCAAAGACTGGCTTGCTCTAAGCCACACGCTGATCGGTAGACGACGGGGTGACAGAATCTCGTCGCCGATTGAAATGTGTTGCCGTTTTTTACAGCTCTATGGGAATAAGGCCCTCACTGGAGCGATAACAACAACAACAATTCAGCTCAATGAGATGAGCGTAACTTGAGGGTCCTTTTGTAATGAGGCTAGAAAATGCTGCTCCTTGGTGGAGCAGCATTTCACATTATTATTGTTATTTTTTCTTATTATTAAACAAATATTGTTGATAGGTTGTTTTTTGGCTGAAAGGATGTTTATGTACAAATATTGGTAAGATGAAAAATGCAATAGGAAAATCTGTAAATTTGCCGTGGAAATTTTTTATATCTTGATTATTTTCAAAATGGTGGCATTAAGTTGGTTTTGAGAAAATTCATGAAAAATTTTGAAAACATAAAAATCATCGGAAATCTTAAATCAATAAATGAAAATTGAGCCAATCTTCAAGAAAGCCATGATTGATAGCGAGCAGAAAACTGTAGTTCTTCTGGTTTAGGATTTAGAAGTGTGATGACGTCACGACCTTTAAAATTATAAATACCACCATTTTGAAACCAATAAGGACATAAAACATTTCCACGGCAAATTTACAGCTAAGTACCCTAGTTTCCTCCCATGCCTTTCAATTAAAAGTGTAATTGAATTTTACATCCACCTTTTTAAAGATTTAAGCTCTATGTTACAAAGATTTTATCTGGGCGTGGTGGTGAGTAGCGTGAGTCTCTCCTGTCTGATAAACTAGTTACCTAATTGTTTTTTCAGCCCTGGTTAGACAACAAGCATACGGTCTTTGGTCGTGTCATAAAAGGTATGGATGTGGCACAAAAGATGAGCCAAGTGAAGACCAATCCTCGCAATGACAAACCGTATGATGAAATAAAAATTATCAACATGACAGTTAAATGAAGAGCACAGCGAGTCAAAAATTGGCTTACATTGTTTGATGAGACGTAAGTAGACAAGTTTAAGGTAACTCACATTTCCGCTCTCGTAAGCAGTGAGTTGCTATTTTCCTCGGGTGGGGGGGGGGGGGGTATCTCAACTTATCATCTGACGGGGACGTGCCATTTTGCCCGAAAAATTGGTACCCATAATTCCGTAAATTCTGCTGGATTTAAGGGCCATAATGCTGCAAATCGGATCAAAATCTGGGCCATAATTCCGGGGATTATGAAAAATCCCCTGGAGGGGGCACCGATAATTCCGTGAAATGTCCAAAAAAGTACACCAATAAAGGGCATGTCCCCGTACCACGAAAAGTATCAAGGTACCCCCCCCCCCCGAGTATTTTTCAAAGCCACATTCCGCAGAAGACAGTTAATTTCTCCAATATCTGTCGGCCTATCGAAAGGCGGTGAAATCAACATTGTCCGGCATAGTCTTACCAATGGAGAAATATATGAATTGCAACTTTCCCTTAAACGCTGGCTTTGCAAATTCTTTTTAAAGTTAACATGCAAGGTAGTGTAGCTAAATGAATGGAAAATATTTGGTAAATTCTAGAATTTTGTATAAGGGGGGGGGGGCTTATTTCAAATTTTGACTCAGAGGGGAGGGGCTTATTAGAGAGGGGGGCTTAATAGAGAGGGGGGCTTATTAGAGAGGGGGCTTAATAGAGAGGGGGGCTTAATAGAGAGGGGGCTTAATAGAGAGGGGGGCTTAATAGAGAGGGGGCTTAATAGAGCTTTTACGGTAAGCTTAAACATCAAATGCGCAGTAATTTCAAAAACTATTCGAAATTTCTGAAAAATCCAACGGTAGAATTTTGGATAGGCAGGAATAAATCTTGCAATTTTACACCGACCTTTTTACACCGATTCAAAGATTTGAAACCTATGCTCCAAAGTACTTACAATAAAAGTTTAGAAGAGTAACATCAATACGGGTGAAGGGAAAGATATATCACCATCATGTGTTCAAGCGGAAGACTGCAAATTGCTTTTAAAAACTGTATTACAAGGTGTCTATTATAGGGTGCATCAAAACTGCAAAACCGCCAAAATTTGCGTTCTTAACCGTCAACCGCAAGCAATTTTCTCTCATAAACCGCAACCGCCATTCTTCTTTGTACGATCAATATTCTTTTCAAGATAGCTATTGCATGTAAATGAAGCAGGATAGGTCTACAATTTACGATAACCGTCCTGATACAGCTATGCGCAGAGACGCAAAAACACTGCAAACCTACAAACCTGGTTTGGAGGAAGGTTTTGGCCAAAAATTGAGGAAGGTTGTCCAAAATAACATTTTATATTGTTGGCATAGATTTAGAAAATAGATCATCAATAAATACATAGAACCATTAGAAATCACGTCAACAGTATGCAGATGGTGAGGTAATATTTCAAAACTATATCAAAGAAGAAAAATAAAGTTTGATCAGACAATGTGATGAAAGAGAGAACGTCTATGAGGAAAAAATATGCATATGTGTCAGGAAAAAATGACTTTTGAAAAGCGTCCCAGAAAAGTACTTCTGTTTGCAAAATCACCAAAATTTTATTGTTAAGGCAGATCTTCAAATTTCTTTTTCTTACCAGTAGATCAAAAAAAAATTATTTTGCAGGCAAAGCTGATCTTTTGATTTAGTTTTCGATCAAGCTCTTTTTAGTGCTGCCTGGTTTTGAAGCCTTTGCAAGAAAGCACTTATGTATATTTGAGTAATTTCTTTTGTTATATTGAGTTTCTTGTTTGGTCATGAAAATGAAATGTTATTGTTGACTTGAAGAATATTGCAAAATTTTTAATGTAACGGTTATTAGAGGCAAGATTAGCGATGTTACTTAAAGAGTGTTGCTTAGAATGACGTTTTCGATGCATTATTTCATACCCGTTAAGTAAAAAGAACAAATAGTTCACCATCATTGAATATATTTGAATTGTTGATAGAAGAGATAAAAAATTTTATGATAACTTTCGTAATCATATTTTGGCGATTTTGCAAACAGGAGTACATTTTTGGACACCCAGCAGCTGTTAGATGTTCTCACCTTGAACTCTTTGTTCCCTCTTCATTGGCCCAATACCTTTCCCTTGTATTAAAAACTGGTTAGGTCCCTACTACTTCCCTCCTACTTGCACTCAAACAGACAAATGATATGGGAAGATCCCTAATTACATGCTTTTGCATGGTTTACAAAACACAGTGGAGCTGTTTTCCAGGAATTGTATATTGTGTTAAAATGAGGAAGGTTGAGAGCATAAATTTCAGGTTTGGAGGAAGGTCAACAACTTTTTGCAGCTCTGGCTATGCGATGGCCTGATAGATAAGTACGGTTATCTGGTAGAAGGTTCTACACATTGTAAGTAGTAATTGTAAATTGTAAAAAAATGTTTTCAACCTGTATTTCTTGTAAGTCTTTAAGTGGAGGGCCCCTTGAAAATCAGCCAATAGGGTGAAGGGCATCCCTCCTTAATAAATTGAAATATGAAATATGAAAATACGAAGTAAGCGAAAACCGAAAACCGTTCGTTTAAATTCCAATTTTCCGCAACCGCGCAGCAATACAAAAACCATAGACCACACTGATTTTCTTGCAGCAACCGTATTCAGCATCCAAAATAAGGCCGAATCCTCCTAACCGCCACACTATGACAGACCCCCTAGTACAGCCTTCAGTGGCAGTATTACCCTAAAGGGAATCGACATGGTTAAAAGCTGGCCCGGGCCAGGCAAAAATATAATCCATTGTACTCGACAGCTTAGACGCATCCCAGGGGGGGACTTAGTAGTTCAAGGTGACGTACCCGTCGCAAAATTTAGGGTCTCAAATTCTGCGATTTACTTCCTCTTAGGGTCATAAGATTTTAAAATTTACTACCGCTTTAGGGTTGTGAAAATGATATGATTAGTTCGTGGAGATTTAAGAAAGTTTGACGAAGTGAATTGTTGTTAGTAAGATTCTGTAACGACAGAAATAACCAGTTATTCAGTCTCCTAATGTTATGCAAACTTACATAAGCAAATCGCAATGATCAATAATTGACCATTGACAGGATACTGTCATATGCTCACACTAGGAGAAGGTTCCCACATCCCAATCCTACCTTTACTCCTACACCTGTACTACTTAAAAGCAAATGGAGGTCATTTTCTTGTTCATTCCTACTATACAATAGCACTATTGTTTCTGGAACAATCAATCTATTGTTATTGCTGCTTATCACTGAGAAAGTTACTACCGCTCAGGATAAAAGCTACTACCGCTAAGGGTTCAGGGTTTTGCAACATTTTGCAACGGGTACGTCACCTTGAACTACCAAGTCCCCCCCCCCCCCTGGGAGACGCATCCGGTTTCATTATTTAGCTAAAGAAACAATGGATTTCTGGGCGTTTCTCTGGCCTATTTATAGCGACTATGGGATATACCTATGTCTATTCCCTTTAATGAATACTGTCACGAATTTGGTTAGGTCCTGAAACAATGAAATCTCTTTGTTTCAGACTCACTCCCTAACTCCTTCAAAGTACCAAATGATGCCCGCTTGTTTGGCGGGGCTGCGGAGTAGAAAGTACGAAGCCGATATTCAGAACTGAAATCATAATAGAAACATTGGCTAGAAAACGCAGCTGTGTTATGATTTTTAGTAGGCTCTGTTAGCAGCAAGACGCGGACGTCTTTGAAAACACAGCAACTTTTTTATGTTTTTAATTTTCCAGCCTTCCCCCCCCCCCAGAAAGCTGCTCACAGACAGACATCTTCCCTAAGAACATTTTGCATTACCCCATTTCCATCATTTGTGAATGTGCTCGTATTGCATGTTGCTTCCCTTCTCGCCGTCCTATTTTTGTAGTGTGGCCGTCAAAGGTAAACTTTTCAGGTTGTCAGTTTCAGAATAGAAAGTACAGTAAGTCTCTCGAGACTCCCAAAAGTTTTGAAGTTGATTTCACTTTGCATATGCTGGCGTCTTCTTATCTCGCCTCTTCTTTCTAAAACAGCCTAGTATCAGTACCACGACGAGGACTTTGTGGGTCTTTTCTTTTCAGAAGATAACAAGTGGCTTAATAACAAATCAGTGTAAAGTCGACATTCCAATCATTAATGAAACAAATTCATGTTATAAATACAAAATGATATTGATTTGACTAGGCCATGATTTTTACGAACGTTTCGAGACAGCTTGCCTCCTCCTCAGATGGATAGAAATTAACATGCGAGATTTTTTAATCACAAACTATTCAGCTGAGAATAAGACAAGCTGTCCACTGTGATCCAAATTTCACGTTTAGTGTAATTAATGTGAAAAAATGAACTTTCTACGATTCCACCTACTTATTTTTACCTTGTTTCCCGTACTCTGAAGCATATAAAAAACGCAAACAATTATCAAATCAAGCAACAGGAGCACCAAAAAACATTTTTTGAAGTTAGGCCTAAATTGGGTAGTGTAACCTTCTTGCTAGATCAGACAAAGTCACAAAGTTAAATTTTCAAATTTCCATTTCGTTTCTTGTATGTACGTCATTTGAATGATCTTTTCTTTGCTTGGTAGATTGAACCTTGTACCGGGTGTCCCAGAAAACACGCAACAGATTTGATCAAGGATAGCGACAAGAATTTAGATCGAATCAACCCAAAATTATTTTCAAAATAATCCTCGATAGTAATCTTGAAGATAAATACCTTGTTTGTTGATATTGGTGCATTGAGAATGGGAATATTGATATTGAAAGTCCACTTTTGCCTCCACTTCCAAGCCAGAGCTTTCGTATTTTGGCCTAATTGCAAACGTGCTGTTTAGGGAGGTTCCTTAGTCATAAGCATAACGTAGTGTTTATGAGCAAGAACCCATACTTTGAGCAAACATGTCAGTAGAAAGTCGAAAGTCGAAGATGGACAAAAGTGCTATTGCATATATACATAAAGGAATATGTCTCTTCAATCACAGTGTACCCGCAAAAAAGCCAACCACGAGTGAGGATTTTCAAGGATCTTATTCATGGACACTTTTCCCGTGGGTATATTTGATTGTGTTTCGTAATAATGCCGAGACAGACAGATATACACAATGGATTTCATTTAAACGATGAAAGTTGCAGAACTATCTTATTTTTCACGCTCACTCAAGCAAACTAGTTCACCTGTTTAACAGATGCAATTCTAACTCTTTGAGATTGTAGAATAAAGAAAGATTTCTCTTGAAGGCAAAATTAATGTGTTTGGTTGTGAAGTTAAGGTTTGGATTTGTATTCAAATATTTTCCTTAGCACAAAGCTTTATGCTCGTATTTCGCAGTAATTCCATAGATTTCCCAAACAGCGCGTTTGCAGTTTATGGCCAAAAACCACAACCTATGGTTTGGAAGTGGAGGCAAACATTTAAATTGAGGATCTAGCTGTTGGGATAATGTTTTGATTGGAGGAACCATGGATTAAATTGGTGTTATTTATGCACTTTCGTTGAAAGTTTTACTGTTGAAAGAAGATTCGTAGGAAAATCCTCAACAATGTCAAGTTTTGACTTTTTTTGCCTCATAATGCTCTTCAGAACAAGTTGTGGTGCCTTGGACAATAAAAATCAACAATGAATTGTGAATTCTTTAAAATTCATGAGAATTGAGGCATTAAATTGAGCTGAAAATATTTTTGGAATTGATTGCGCTTGGCAGATGAAAAAGAAGTCACTTACCTGCATGAAGCACATTTCCCGGGTGTCCCATACAAAACTATGAGCGTTTGAGCAGTTAGGCAAAATTTCTGAGGCTGCCAAGACAGATGGTTATTGAATTATGCTACCACAATCTATGCGGCGTAGCATTTGAAGAAAATTTTGAGTCAGCTCAACCATCAAAATGTCTATTCTTAAAAATTTCGTAACTTCGATTCTATGCTTAAAAATTCAGCGTCATAAAGTATGGAACAGAGGGGGGGGGCGGAAGGGATTTGACAGGGTCACCAAAATTATTGGATGGAAAATGTTGGGCTAGCAAACTGCTGCAAGTGATGAACATGGGCCATGAAACTATATTTGTTTCGGGATTTGCTTTCAATTACAAATGTGTAAAACACTGTCGGCTGTCGGCGTCATTTTTGCTGTTATCCTAATAATTTATATTGTTCTCCATCTCAGTGTCTGATACAGCTTCTGCAGTTCTTCGCATCCAACGAATACGGTATTGACAGCATGATGAGTTGGCAAAAATTTGAACTGCACAGTGCAGAAAGTTTTTCTTCAAGAAGTTTCTGAACCACACAGTTCATGCTGAAGCCCTGGGGTCATTAAATGATTTTGGCAGATGTTTAATTGGCTATGTAATTAGTTTCTGTTTCTTGCATTGGGCTACATAATTTTACAGCGAATTTTTAAATCCCTTCCGCCCCCCTCTGATTCATTCTTTATGACAGCTCCCTAAGTGACTGCATTTTCTGTTAGAATTTTTGTCTTGCTTGCACTAAAGCGATGGGCATTAGTTAGCGATATCTATTTCTGGTCTTATGCGCTCTCATGGCCGTTATCTCGTGAATTGCATGCGCAGATGTTATTCATTCATTTCCTGTTCAAATAAATCATTCCATCTCTGTGCTATAAAAGCAAAGATTTTGCAATAGGAAGCAGCTGAGCCTTTAGGATAATCTGCAAGTTTACGGCAACATCAGATAAAGATATATCAGACTTTGTTGGAAAGAAAATGAATGTTAAGCAAAATGCATGATGAAGCTTTACTCAAGCAGACAGTACAGCCTTTGGTTCACAGAGAGCAGGTTTAGTTTGTGAAGCGATTCTTAATGGGATAGTGCCTTGCGAACAACGATAAGTTTCCAAAGCTGCAAGAATTCAGAGGGCTTATTTGAAAGAAGTTTCAAAGACGTTCGTTCGAAGATTTATCAGAAAATCTGTGCCAAGTGCAAAACAAGTTATCACAGTGGGTGAGTCTGGTTTCGCCGTTTCTACGAATTTTTTTACATTTTGCAGAAAGTTCGATATTCAGACTGCGTTCATATGATGCCGGCAGATTTGGAAAACGATGGAAAATGTGACGGATAAGCCTCCCATTCACACTAAAAAATCACATTTTTGCCGGCAGAGCTTGAAAACGGTAGATTTTGAAAAGGGAACTCTTACCGGCACATCTTGAAAACGTCATATGTATACTCGAAAATGATGAAAACACAAATTTTTGAACGGTTTTGGCCGTATTTCTACACCCCACTTTGGCTTCCGAAGCCCTTTGTTTCCTTTTGTGCTCAGCTACCATGGGTACCAGAGCCTAAGAAAAAACTCCGAGGGTAGTGCTCAGCTTGAAATCAGATTGTTGTTCTGTGGTTCATGACGTCAAAAAATGGGTGTCTTTCAAAACCCTTTGATGACTTTCCGGGTTTTAAAAGAATCCCAACATTATCTGTTTGCATTGGATGCCTTAGGACACATTTGGAGAGGGTTTCAGGTACGGGGGTCTCATGGGGGTTGAAGGAGGGGGTCTGGTGCAAATCCCCAAATTTTCCTCCCTTCAAAAGTGTCTTTGCAGTTTATTTGGCTAGAAACTGTCTTTTGACACGCTTGCTTTGTGTGAGGGGTTTCTACTTCAAAATATCAGTAATCAAGTGAGAGGTTGGCGCTTAAGAGAGCCAGGATTGTCGCGTTTCCCAGTTTTCAAATGCACTTTTCAGCCTTTCTTTGTGTCTCCCATTTTTGATTACAAAGTCCAACTTTGTAATCTAAGAGGATCAGAATGAGACTAAAATGAAAAAGATCGATGAAATCTGAGCCTAAATACAAGGAATTGTAATTTGCTGTCAAAACAGTTCCATGTCACTGCCGGTCTACCCTGGGTACCAGAGCCAAAAAATAATAAAAAGAAAAAAATAAGGAAGGAAAGAAAGTTGGCTCTGGTCAAATGGTGACATCCATTGTAGGAATTGACCAATGAGAAGCCTATATACCCGATCGGGTATATGGATTTTCTGAGATTTGATTTGATAGCGTGTGTGGTCAGAAAAATTGATTCAGACGGTTGTGATCAAGTTTGCCTTCACAACAATGGCGAATGCTTTGAGGGTAGCGGAGCTGTGGAGAACTGGAAAGCTTTTCAGCAAAGATAAGAGCCTAACTCCACAACAGTTTAAGACAATAACTTCATGATCACTGAAGAGTCGTTGCTGTTTGCAGTTGAGCTTTCATTCGCCCAGTGAACTTGGTTGAAGGTTTAGGCCCAGTTGAGGCTAGGGACGTGGAGAGCAGTTTCGAGAATTTAGCCGTGATATTGCTATCACTGAAAATCATAGACACACTGGCAAAAGAGTAATCTTTGCTGATGAGGACTGCATTCCAAACTGGTAGGAACGTTATTATATTTCTTATTGTATGTGATATGATTTGTGTTTACTTGAAATATCGAGGATAAGAATTGGATTTCGGATTGATTCCTCTCGAAATGTGACATTCTCTGTCTTCAACCAGTTTCTTGCGATAAACTTTTCCTACTGGTACCCAAGAAATACTTCCTGTATCGATCATTTCGCAGCGAAACTGATTTTTGTTGTGGCAAGGCCTTCAGTTGTTCAAAAGTTTGTTTGAGCAAAGACATTTGTCAATCATATAATTTAGAAATACCAACACAACATGACATTTGGATTTGACCTTGGTTTCCCCGTATTCTGGTACCCAGGGTATCCAATAAGTGACTTGACCTTGGTTTTCGCATAAGTGTATTGACAACCGCAGACGGTACAATGCAATATTTTATGATAAATACTTATTTCGAAAAACGTTAAATGACTCGTACTGTAGTTCTGAATTTAGGATGTTTTGCCTGAATCGCGCGAGAAAGAGTTCAGTTCTATGTTGACAGTTACAAAAGGCTGGAAGCAGTTGAAATCAGTTATTGTGGTTAGACGAATTTAGCATTACGGGAAGTCTTCAGTAAACATCCAGCTCCACAACAATGAAACTTTTCTCGCCATTCGAATCATAATCAGATCATCAATCGTTTAGGAAAATAATAAAGCTCAGATAGCAACAAAATATGTATGTGATTAATAGTGTGCATGAAGGTGTTTATCGATTAAAATCATTGCGCAAAAGGTGATCAAATTGATTCATAATCACGCTGATCAGCACCAAAACGAGGTTGTGTTATCATTTGACCAGAGCCTCCTTTCTTCCTTCTCTCTTTTCCTCTTACCAATTTCCTTTCATTTAAATTTTGAGGCTCTGGTACCCAGGGTACTGCCGGTCATGTAAACAAAGATCTGATTTAGGCACAACTTCAGAATCAGTATCTTCGCTTTCGGTTGACTGATCTCAAGTGCAAAATTGAGCAGGAATCTAAAACTTCGAATTTTCGTTAAATTCGATGCTCTGGATCACAGTGCACGAGCGAACAATTAGAAAGCATGTGATGTTCTGCCCGGTTTTGAAATATAGCTGAATTCGTCCGTGCAAATTTCAAAGCAAGCCTACTGCGAGGAGTTTGCTTGTTCTTTCATTTCTGCAAAGCGGAAATGATTTGGGCCCTTATTCTCCTCGAGAAAGGTTGACAAACTTCAGGACATTTCTAATTGCTGACTTGATTATTTACAGTGCTTCCACTTGGAAGGAAATTTCCTTACAAAAGGAAATCTGGGCAATTGGAAGGAAAAAAGAAGGAAATGAAAATTTGAAGGAAATTGGAAGGAAATTTGATGATGAAATGAGGAATTTGAAGGAAATGTGAAATATATACAGTTTATGAAGAGGACCTTTGGTTTTTTATTTATAAATCTTCAGACAGCAGTCTGATTGAATGGAAATGGTGAAAAGGTAAATAAAGATAGGCGTGATTGAGTTATTCACCATCTTATTTACATATGATAGATTCCTACTTTTCTAAAAAATTCTAGTCTTCAAAAATCAATTGTAAAATTAAAAGCTAAAGGCAAAAAAAAGTATGTTTCACTATGCTCTTCAAAGTGATTTTAACAATTAGAAGCGCCTTTCTAACAAGTTTCTACCAAAGAGATGGTGCCAATTCGAACTCAAAAACCTTTTATGGCTATTATCATTTCACAAGTTTTTAATTTGATTTCTATATGTAATGCAATGTGCCCTCCCAGTTATCACCACAATGGCTTTGCGGCAACTCCTGAACTTGGGGACAGGATGTAATTTGATTAATTCGATTTCTAAGAATTTTGAATATAATAACCACTAAACTTTACCAGACATCCAGTGAAAGAACCAAAGGTGACCAAAGGTGGTCTATTATAGGGTTCCTCAAAACCGCAAAACCGCCAAAATTTGCGCTCTTAAACCGTGAACCGCTAGAAATTTTCACTCATAAACCGCAACCGTCAGTCTTCTTCAGTACGATAAATATTCTTCTCAAGATAGCTATTTCATGTATTCTAAGGTATTTTCAGGAATCCTAAGGTAATTTGTTTGAATCTACAATTTGTGATGATTGTCCTGTTGCAGCTTTGCGAAAGCCTGATAGATGATAACTGTTATCTACCGGGTGTCCCAGAAAAAACGCAACAGATTTGAAAAATTCTAATGGAAACTGCTTCGTACTCAATATCAAACTTTTATTATCACTGAAATCTGCAATAATTAGAAAAATTGTTTATATATTTTCCAATATTTTTGGGGACTTGGTTGTAAAGTTAAAAGTCAACAAACTTCGAAATGCCCATACGTCAAACCAGAGCTGTTGCATTAGCAATATTGAATTATAATAGTCAACAGTCAAATTATAAAACATGACAATCCCAGCAATTATCGAAAACTGCCGACAAGCAAACAACATACAAGTTAACTGCACTTTTAACAGACACTATAAAGATCTCCGCCAAGACACAGTTACTTTTTCTAAAATGACTAGGCCATCCTGCCCACTCCAACCTGAAAAGGCGGAAACAGGCTGTTAGAATCAATAATACGTATTCCTCTTTCCAAACTATTCTATCAGGAGTACCTCAAAGGCTCTGTTTTGGATCCTATTCTATTCAATTTTACCATTAACGATCTATTTCTTTTCGTCAAAGAACCAACATTGCATAATTATGCCGACGATAACACTCTGGCTTATTTTTCTAAGACTTTTTGATTGAGGTACTGGAAGAGGAAGCTGGGGTTGCTTTGACTTGGCTGAAACAAAACCAAATGATAGCTAATCCAGTATAGTTTCATGCACTCCTTATCAAAAAGGATCAAACAAACACGAGTGGAGAAAATTTCAACATCCAAGGAAAAACTTTCAAATCGGAAGAAACAGTCAAGTTACTAGGAAGTCACCTGGAATATAAGCTAAACTTTGAACAGCACATCTCTGAACTTTGCAGAAAAGCTGCAACACAACTCATTGTTTTAAAAAGACTCAAAAGATTTATTGGTTTTGATGAAAAGAAGATCCTTGTTCAGAGCTCTGTCTATTCTAATTTTGATTATTGCCCCTTAGTATGGTATTTCTCTTCAGCTAAATCTTTGCAAAAAATTGAAAAATTCAAGAACGTGCCCTTAGATCTTTACACAATGATCACTTTAGCTCATACGGTAACTTACTTTCGAAGTCAGAAAGGTGCACTATGCATGTTTCCCGTTCAAGAGTCCTCTGCATAGAAGTTTTTAAGACTCTGAAAAACTTAAACCCTTCCTTTATGCAAGATATTTTCAAAACAAAAACTTCTAGATACTCACTACGAAAGTCCAATGACTTACAACATTATAGACCAAATCAGGTTACCTTTAGTTCAAATAGCCTTCGATCTTTGGGACCTCAAATCTGGAATGGACTGCCAAATAGAATGAAAACGGTAGAAAATCTAAATAGTTTTGAAAATATGATAAAAAAATGGGATGGCTAAAACTGTAAATGCAGTGCTTGTAAATATGTGTCTCCAAATTAGTTTTATTTTATTTAGTTAGTTTCTTAAAAGGCTGTAAAAATTATATTTATTTATGTTGATATATTCATCGCTTTAGATTAGTTTACCTTGTACATTTGTATATAGTAAGCTAGCTTTTTAATTTAATCGATATAAAATAAGATGACAACAACAACAACATCATTAGAGTTATACTGTCAATTGGAAATGAACACTGAAAGCTCCCTCAAAACTAGATAGCTCATGAATCAGCAAGGGATCTCTTTGTCGCAGTTTCTTGATCAAATTGTGTGCTTCTCTGTAATTCTGAGAAGTTGAATGAATGCCATGCTTGTAATTTTGCAGTATACTTTGCAATACTGCTGGAAGCTCTGGGTTTGCCCTGACAACAAATTTAAAGTTTGCTGATTTTTAGCTCTGCAACTAAGTCACCGAAAATTCTGAAAAATGTATCAAAATCTAAACTAATTATTGTAGATAAAGAGAAAATGATTATTTAATTATTAATTCAAAACAGCTTCTGTCAGAATTTTTTGAAAATCTGTTGCGTTTTTTTTGCGACATGCGGTAGTAGAAGGTTCTACGAAGTAAGCAAAAACCGTAAACCGTTCGTTTAAATTCCAATTTTCCGCAACTGCATAACAATACAAAAACCGTATACCGCACTGATTATCTTGCGAAAACCGAATTCCGCATCCAAAATAGGCCGAATCCGCCTAACCGCCACACTATAATAGACCCCCTGACCAGGCCTTACTTACATATTAAAACAAACATTTGACACACTTTGCAAGGCTTCATTTGTTAAAATTCTTGCAAAATTCAAAAATTTAGAATTCTTTCAGGGACAAATGGAAATACCATTTTTACCTTTAAAATGTTTGACTCGAGGCTTAAACTTGCAAAATTAAGATCGTTGTCAAAATTTTTTGGAGGCGAATTGGCACCAGCCCTTTGGCAGAAACTTGTTGGAAAGGTGTATCTAATGGCTGAGAATATTTTGAAGAGCATAGCGAAACATACTTTTTTTGTTTTTAGCATTTAATTTTACGATTGATTTTTAAAGACAAAAATTTTTTTGTAAAGTACCATTTACAAATTGTCATAAAACGGCAAAAATATTTTAGGATGCTTTACATTGACTCAAAGCACACATATAGAGGATCAGAATGAGACTAAAATGAAAGAGATCGATGAAGTTTGAGCCGAGATACAAGGAATTGCAATTGGCTGTCAAATCATTGCCATGCCTCTGCTGGTCATGTAAACAAAGATCCGATTTAGGCCCAACTTCAAAAATCAATATCTTCGCCTTCGGTTGATTGATCTCGAAAATTTTTGCAGCACATGAACCCCTAAGTTATGGTGCATGCCACAAGACTAAAAATTTATTTTAATTAGGAACTTTATTTTTTGGCATTAATTTGATAAAAAGGGCCTAATGGATCACAGTGTCGTGGTCACACGCTTCCAACATTTGCACTGCGCCGACGAAGAGCAGTACAATAGATCTCACAGCGGGAAGCCAGCAGAAACAGTAAAAAATTATCATATTACCACATGGAAGTTCAAAACATAAAAAACAATAAGGTAAGATGGCTCACTTCTGATATAAATTTCAAGCTGAAACACAATGGGTGTCCAATCGCTCGTGGTTTCTTCGTCCAAACTCAAGCTTTGTTTCTGGACAAACGTCGACTTGCCCCAAGTCTATTTCGTCAATCAAAAAAAATTGGGAAAGGGAAAATTAGGAACTGTTTCATGCAGACTTATTACAGATGACGAAACAGACTTGGGGCAAGTCTAGGACAAACGTCAAATGGGACGGGAGGCGGAACCTTTTCAAGACTAAACTTCCGTGAACGCTGTTGTAAGGTCACTCCCACAAGCCAGCGCATTTGTTTACACATAGTCACAAATGGATCACATTGCCTAAAATTCAAAATTCTCCGCCCACAAAGAATTAAAAGAAAAGAGTAAAAACAAAGTACTTTAGTAATTGTTATCAACAGAAACAGATTTGCGTCACAACTCTGAATTCCTTTCGTCAAAGCAAATGTACCAATTTGTTCTATCAAATCACAGACCGTTGTTATTGCGCAAGACTAAGGGGTCGTAGGGCCGTCTTCTTTGGTCATGTCCGACCGATTTAAATCTTTCCAGATGCAAAATCAAAATCTTTGTTTTCAAGACTGCATTCTGTATCGCAGCGCTGCATGCGGCTGCGCAGTAATTAAAAGTAGCAAATTTGGCTTTTTCTACGGCAGCATACTGCAAAAACTCAAATGATTATGAGATTAATCTCTTTTGGTATATTTATAGCTTCTAGTTTTGTGAAAATGTCGGGAAAGAGAGCAAAATATCAGTACAAACTTTTTTATGTTCAATATGAAATTTTACAATCACGAATTACATACGACACAAACTAAGAACTACTATAAGACGCTACAAATGCAGTACCGGGAGGAGCAATATATCATGACTTGGCATTTAACATGAAACCGAAAATACAACTAAATTTACCACTAATTGCGAAGTGCTAAATATAGAAAAAACCTTTTTACGAAGAGATATTTAGCCAGTTTGACACAAGACATCAGGCCAACGTGGTTGGTAATATGGACGTTGATTTTGCAGATACATTATGTAGTCAAAATGGAGAATTGCTCAGGGACCGCGGAGCCGGGGGGGCTGGGGGGGCTTTAGCCCCCCCAATAATTCTCAAGAGATAGTTTTCAGCTTTTCCACAAATTTTGTTTTTATGATTAAATATCGTCATTTGCTTTGTTACATTGATAACGCTCTTATATGCGAGTGTCTGCATACCTCACCGTACCGTTTCTCATGCATTTATCAGAAATCAAGCTAAGCAGAATGTTTTAAAAGGTTTTGTCTCAAATTAAATGCGTCCAATAGCATTATCCCGAGATATAACAGTTTCATCATCGTTAGCACGGCTTCAAAAACCAAAGATTTACCAAGCGATAAATAAAATGCTTTCATGATATGCCGCTATTCTTAAAGCGACTTTCAGTTCTTGAAAGATTGCTGATGAGGTGACTTCTCCAAACCTGTAAATCGCAGAATGTTAACCCGGCAACGAGCAACGAGTGCGACGATAAATTTTTTTTGCAAGACGTCTATCAACTCAGCTTCGCTCTCTGGAATGTCCAAACAAGTATAATTTAGCAATTCTTAATACTCATATGAAGAGCACAGAAATTATAAACTCTATCGACGTTCCAACTAATTTTTATCAAAAGACCCAACAACGGTATACAAAATTTTCGAAAATATGAAAAAAATCATTGGATTTTTCTGTTCTACAAAATTAAAAACTGAAACAGTGTTTAAGTTATTAGGTTCTCTATGTATAAAATGTTTGCTTCTGAAAGTAGAGAGACAGTGTTTCCATATCATCATTTTTGGAGATAATAATTCCACGAGATTGTGAAAGTTTTTTTTAACTTTAGTCCTTTCATTCTAGGCTGAGTCTTTTCGCTATGGAAAATAGAATGTAATACAGTCCATCTCTTTAAATGATGCTTTCTAATTTGATTTAGTGATTGGATGTGCTGAAGATAACTGTCGAATTTGCCTATAGAAAGGGGCGTTGGTTGCATTTATAGCCAAAGTAGAGGGCGTGGTCATAGAAAATTTTTCTGGGGGCTTTGCCCCCAGACCCCCTTCAAATCCTCGTTTACTTTTTAGCCCCCCCAATCCAAAATGTGCTCCGCGGTCCCTGGAATTGCTTACACGATGTAAGCATAATATCAAGTTTGAAATGGGCGCACAAAAGAAAAGAGATACGAGACCCTGCGACAAGACTTAAAGGAAAATGAAAAATATTGAAATAATGCCTACAGCCAAGAATACGGCTTTTCAACCTGTCATTTATGTAACACCCTTTAAGTTAAGAAGAGAAACATTTTATCATCTGTAAATACATTGAAATTATCAACATGATGGTATGTCAATCATTCAGATTAGATTTAAAGCAGAAGCTGCCAGAACGTCAGTTTTTAAAGGGGCACCAATCGTCAAAATTGTATCGGGTCTTCGCACACATGAGATTTGACATTTCTTAGGCTCTGTTTATATGGAGAAAATAGCATCGGCTACCCGAGGCTATTTCTTGGTGAGGCTATTTTCAGCTTCTGTTTATATGGGAGAAAAATAGCCTCGGCTTGCTGGGGCTATCTTAATTTGGCACCAAATTTGACAATATGACAATGAAAATGATGGGCTGCGCTTGCGCAGTATCTGTAATTTTGTGTCAGTGAAGTGAGGCTATTCTTGCTTGCGTTTATATGAGAAAAAATAGCCTCACCAAGCCGATCTATCGGCTCCCTCAGGTGAGATATCGGCAGTCAAAAATAACCTCACCTGCTGGGTGATTCTATTTGCAATACTCATATAAACGCAAAATAAGAATTACATTTGTTTGTGTAGGATGCCGATATCTCGGCTTCAAAAATAACCTCGGGTAGCCGAGGCTATTTTCTCCATATAAACAGAGCCTTAAATCGAGAATAAATCGCTTTTTTTCTTTTTTTTTTAATTTTCCACATTTGAAGAAACATCGTGGGGTTTCGAGTCAAACTGTTCGACGACACCAGTTTCTACGAGGTCGTTGATGATTTTTTCTGTAGATTCTGCATGAAGTAAAGCGATTTTGTTGTTCTGAAAAAGTGTGTGAACGGATTTGTCAAAAAAGGGGATTTTGAAGCAACAGATTCTCAGAATGAAATATTTGCTTTATTTTCCCTTTAATTGATATTTTACCTGAATTATTCAATTTTATTTTCTTTATACAGGGAGAAATTGGTCAGAGTGAGAAATAAAAATCATAAGGATATTTACCTTGGTTTAAATTATTGCCTGCCCTTCCAAAAGGAGCTTAGGTTTCCATTTTGGGCATCTTCTTCTGCAATGACCTCGATTCCCACATTTGAGAAAGATATCTGTTTTGGCCAAGCTGTTCTCCAAAATCTTCTACCAAACAAAACTGTTGGTATGCCTGATGGATTTCCTCAAGAAGGGACTAGTTTTTTGAGGTATCAAAGCAGTGCGGTTTTAATTTTGCTTTTGGAATCGACTGGTCACCAAAGGGCCAAACTCGTAGCTAAGGTCTGATTTTCGGCTGCTCAAAGCCTCCTTTTGTCTTCGCTGTCACCATAAGCTGTCACTTCCCAGTTCGTCTGATGTCTGATAAGATTCTTGCACTATTACCTACCTTCTTTTTTCCATTCTCTAACGATTTCATTGCAGAATCCAAATCCTCGACCAGCGACGAGTTAAATTGAAAAGTTAAGTTGAGCTCTACCTCGTACTTAAACATTCTCTTTTTACTAGCGTTCTCTCCTGTTTCACAAAGCATCTCTCGTTTCAAAGAAGAGCAAATTTTTCCTGTCGAAATATGTACGCCTTTACTCTGTGATAATTTACTCCACTTTGATCTTCTCGATACACGGTGTGGCGATATATTCCTGCATGCACAAACGTCTGATCAGCACACGAGCTATCGACTTGTGACCTTCAAAAATCCTGTACAGGCTATTTATACTGACACTATTTCACGAGCAAGCACGCAGTTTAAAATCACCGGCACACTTTTGAATCCGCGACTTTGTTGAAACGTTTTTTCAAGACTCCACTCTTTTTCCCTCTCTTGGGACTAATTAAATTCAGAGGTATTAGTTACATTTTATTTTTCTTTGCAGACGCAGCAATGTCATCAACATTGGTTATCGTCACACAGTGTCTTCTAAGCACAATTACAGTTGTATCAGCAGGCCTCAACTCGACTCTTCTAATCTTCATCCTTCGGCGTAATTTGCTGGCTTTCAAGGATAAATGTACAATCAGTTTGATACTTTGCGATTTATCAAGGGCACTAATTGGCTACTTTTGTGAGCTAGTACTTAGCCAATTAGAAAAGAGTAAACGAGGTGAAATTTGTGATTATGTTGGATTTTTTATATCATTCCTCAGCTATACTGCCGTAAATCATTTAGCGTTATTGGTGGTTGACCGATGGTTTTGTATCACGCGTTCTGCAAGGCAAAATTGTTTACATTCAAGAAGGGGGCAAATAATTGCGCCGCTTTGTTGTTGGCTTGCAGGCGTCTCTCTCGGTATTTTGCCTTTCTTTGGATTTGGTGTTTATGGGATTGAGTTCGATGATTTGCGTTGTTCCGTTGATTGGCGAAGAAGAGCTCTTCTTGATCGTGTGTATCACATTCTTTTGTTTGTTTGTTGTTACGCTTTCCCGCTTCTCTCTATAACTTTGTCGTTTATCTTTGTTCGAAGCACATTGCGAAAGTCGCGTGTCACAATTTCCGATAATTTCGAGAGCGCGACGGAGCGCGTTGTAGCAAACTTGCGAATGAAGGCGGAGAAACGAAATGCCATAATGTCTTTCACCCTCGCCTTTGTCTTTATCATCGCGTGGACACCATATGCAGCGTTATCGTTCGTGAATGCCTTCATGGAAATTCGCGTCAATATTAATGCTATCGTTCAGACGATAGCCGTTCTTCCCGCCAAAGCCTCGACGATGTACAATCCCATCATTTACGCCGGATACGATAAAGAATTCAAGAAATACCTGAGGAAGTTAGGACGTTGCAAACATGTGGAAGTGGATCCTCTCACACAACAAACCATCGACAGAAAAACAACGTCCTCACTGATTGAAAGAAGAATGCCATCCTACGTTCGCCCAGGCGGCACAACAACAGGAGACCGCTGAGACACAACGTTATCCTTAGACTGTTTAGTTTTAAGACATTTTCTGTTTAGTGGTTCACAGCATCTCTACTGTAGCAATTATGATTTTCCTGACCTTCTGGAAACATTCTGACAAGCGCAACCTGATTTTTGCTCGCCAAACCCATCTCCCTGACAAAACCTTATCAATGGTGCGGATGAATTAACTTGTATGAAAAGAAAGTATCTGCTAGAGGACACTCACGTGATTTGAAGTGGATGTAAATAGCTTCTGTTGAATTTGTCTATTGAATCTATCAAACAAGACTCTGTTATTACTTCGATATTCAGGGCTAGAACACTTAGGCCGCGTTCACACGATGCCGGCACATTTTGACAACGGTGAAAAATGTGACGGTAGCAGAATTTGAGCTAGCTTTCACACGATGCCGGAACAATTTGAACGGTACGAGATTTGATAGTAAGAAACTCTTTGCAAGACTTTGATGCCATAGAAAGGTACCTACACCCTAAATGTCAATCAGTATTGTTCCAAAAGCGTCGAAAACTGTTCTATTTTCAAAATTTGTAAGTGTTTACACGACCGTTTTCAAAATGTGCCGGCAAAAAATGTGCCGTTTTCCTGTCCGTCACATTTTTCACCGTTTTCAAAATGTGCCGGCATCGTGTGAACGCGGTCTTAGACTTATGACGATGAGTCCCTTGTATCCCTGCGGTAAACCTTGCTCAAGAGGGACTCAAAGTGAAACAGTGAAAAACTTGGCCTTATTTTCTTCAATCATCAATGGAATTATGATGGAATCACAGCTTAGAATCTCAATCCCGTGGAAGTGTTTTCAATTCTTCAATCGAATCGAAAATTCTATCACATTAACACCGTAACAATAGTAATTCACAAATCTCGCTATCTGATTGGTACTGTAGGAATCGCAAAGTTTGGGCCTAAATAGGGCCAGGTTTTTCAGAGTAATATAATGAGTCTCTGTTGACTGAAGGGTCATTGTCAAGTGAAAGAGCACAGGGAAACAAAAGACTCATCATCATAAGTCTATAGAGCACTAGCCTTTCAAACAGCCTGATGTTTTTATTCATTTGGTAGCAACCAGAGAACATTGCAATACTTGAAGCATCCTGGGTGTCCCAAATTAAAATTACGCATATTTAACTGGTACCTGCGATGAAAATTAAGCTAGTCAATGGTTGATCAATTTCAAAGCGGTCGTCAATACAGGGTGTTTTGAAAAAAATTGTGCCCCGTCTTTGTTGTGGCTGTGGAGGAGCCGTAGATTCAATTACCTCGGTTTTTACAGTTGCACTGGTCAGGCTTTAACTTAAAAAAGGTGAGCCAAATTGTCAAAAGTTGTCCGTTTTGGAGCATAGGCATCAAATCTTTAAACAGATAATATAAGTGATTTTTACTGTAGTGGTCCGACGTCTGCAAGCCTGTACACTCTAGTTCTTAGAGACAGAATGACAGGTAACCTGGTAAAATTTGGCACGATGATACTACGTCCAACTGCGTTGTATATTTTGTCAGTTGTGGTTGTTTCAAGTCCATTTTTTTGTACAGGGTGTCTCAAAAAATTGTGCTTCCTTTCTGTGGCTGCTGTGGAGGAGCTGTAGATTCTAGCAGTTGCATAGGTCAGGCTTCAGCTTTGAGTTTGAGACCTTGTGCGAGGGGTAAATCACGAGCCAAAATACCTTACGAGATTTCCCGGATTTCTGAAATCCCTCGAAATTTCGAAGGGATTTCTGGATTTCTGGTGGGATTTCCCTGGATTTATGGGATTTCAAAAAATTTGAGATTGAAAGATATGTGCTCCAACTAAACCCATTATGCAAAATGTATCCTTTTCACAGCAATGACGAAGGCTTTTCAAGGATTTCTGTTCAGTTTTTACTTTAAAGTGTATTTTTGTGTGCAACACAAATCAACAAAGGACTTTTTAAAACTAACCTCGTTTTGAAGTAAGATACGATGACGTCATACTGTCGAGCAAATGATCTGTTGGGAGCCTTTCATTCAGGCAACCAGTAGCACATAAGATGTAATCGGTTAATCGGCTAAGGTTTATTTTACCCATTTCAAGTCATGTGTCCATACTCTTGGGAAGATTTAGTATTGTGCTACGTTTTGCACTAACGACACAACTTTGCATGACACCAAATATGTTGGAGAAATCAAGTTGTTTTATCAAGAGATTGATCACATGACTTGGAATGGGTGTAAACAAACCTTACCCAATTTTATCAATTGTAGTAATGAGAGCTAATTAGTTACAAGGTTATACCACTGGGTTCTACTAATCATGCTCCTTCGCAGGCATTCTAGTTAGTTCCTCCGCAGAATAACAGCAGCAGGAAGTTCTTCCGACCTTCGCTCGTGGTTGTTGTTGCTGTTGTTGTTGTTTTCGTTGCTGGATGATGTATGACCTTTCAGAGTGCCAAGACGTGAAGATTTTCAGTGGATTGCTCTTAATTATTGGAGATTTTCGAACGTTTTCTACGAAATTTTGTGAAAGATTTTCCAAGATTTCGTAAGATTTCTCAAAGATTTTGGAGATTTCTTCAGATTTATAAGGATTTCACTGGATTTCTAGGGATTTTCTTAAATTGAAGAGGGATTTGTAGGATTTCCAGGATTTTCAAAGGATTTTCGGATTTCATTTTGGATTTCTGACATAGGTGTACGAGATTTCCGTTCGTGATTAACCCCTCGACCTTGTGTGAGTCAATCTGACAAGTGGTGGCAGAGAAAACAGGGGGGGTCATGGAAAAAATTTTCGACACAGAGGCCGGGGGTGGGTGGGTCTATTTTTCGCGAAAATTTTTTTTTCCATTTCTTGGAAACTTTTTCCTGACTATGAATATTGGTTTATCCTTGTTTATTTTAGTAGTTAGACTTCAGAAAAGTTGTAATATCCATGTTTATTCTTCAGGTTGCTGCCCAAAAAACACTATCATTTTACAAAATGAACAGAAATTACATGCAATCCTACTTTTGGTACATTTTTCAAATAACAAAACTGAATTACAGTAAGAACCCGCAAAATAGAAACCACTTTATGAGAAACCCCAGGCTGATTTTTTTGAGAAATGGTGCCCTCATATAGGAAACTTCTCAGCCTGATTTTAGGAAGGTTTCTTATAGGAGGATCCCAAATATATATATAATGAACTTCATCATGGCTAAACAATTTATGATTAGGTCACTTCAAATGCATAAATTCATGCAGTGGTGTTTTTACGCAACCAAATAGCAAATGATTCAATCTGTGGGTGTTACCTACTGTGTCAAGCTGTTTCTAGTGCGGTGTCTCTTTACTTTTTCCATTGTTATATTGGGTCAGTCAAATATCGACTGTGGCTGTTCTTGACAGGAAGCTTGTTTCTTCCGTTTTCACACACATTGGAAGTACAATATTTATTCGAATCCTTCCAGTTTCTTTATTTATTATCTTTATAATTATTATATTTGAGGCAGCTTTATTTTTATAATAATTGCCATAATTGTGTAAAGGGCTGTATGTGCTGCTATGTGGTGATAAAAGTTTCACAACTTTTGACAACCTCAGCAGGTCTCAGTAGCAGTTTCTTAAACTTGACTTTGTTTGGTACCTCATTAGTATTTTCTCTTGATTTTCCTTTTGGTTTCCTGTCTTAGTACATTCTAAATTCAAGAAACTTTTAAGAATGTCTGAGAAACTATACAAATATAAAATTTAAATGCCAGCAATTGGAATTATTCAAGTCTCTTGGTTTCTTTTAAAGAGTTAGGGCATAGGCAAAAGCATTTTAAAAAATTTGCCAAAAATAGGGGTGGGTCATCATTTTTGTCTGGAAAAAAGTGGCATTTTTGGAAAAAAATGGCAAAAAATGGGTAGGTGGGTATATTTTACCCCCGTGCATATTTTTTCGGAAAGAGCACTTCTATTGTTCTCATCAAGTAGTTAAAATGAAGTAAGTTTCCAAATAAATGGTTCTGGCGTCATATTAAAAGTTTTGTTGATTATTTTAAAGGGTTAGCAGTGTTTTCTGTTCATAGGAGAGTACTTTCTACCTTCCAAAATAAGTGGTGAAACTTTAATACGATCCCAGAGTCCTTTCTTTGAAAGCTTACTTTATTTTGACATTGCTGGAGAACAATAAAAGTGCCGTTTTTGAACTAACCACTAATTTTGTCTTTTCTCTGCCATAAATCAGCAGCCACTTGTCTGATTGACTCAAACAAGGTCTCAAACTCTAGGTTGAAGCCTGACCTATGCAACTGTGTAAACATCAAGATAATTGAATGTACAGCTCCTCCACAGTAGCCATACAAACGGAGCACAATTATTTTGGGACAGCCTGTGGTTAAAAAGAATCGACATGGTTAAAAGCTGGCCCGGGCCAGGTCAAAAATACAATCTTGTGTACTCGACAACTTAGACGCATTCGGTTTCATTGTGTGGCTAAAGAAACAAAGGATTTGTGGGCGTTTCTCTGGCCTATTTATAGCGACTATGAGACACACCTATGTCTATTCCCTTTAACTTGAACACGTAACGGGTGAGTCAACAAAAAGGCGCGACCTTTGAAAAAATTCTGCTCCCTGAATACCAAAGCAATTATATTGGCACCTGTCTTGTTTTATATCCGATATGTCCAGTTAGGTTCAGTAGTTTACCCGGCTTTAATTGGCCATTCCTTCCCTTTGAAATGGGAGATTTTCTGCAGAAACGCCCTCTCGAAGACCTGCGAAAACAAGTGAAAACATCAAGCAAGATACCTTACTGGTTATTTGCGCTTTGAGTGCTAAAATAGTAGTGTTCAAAGCCCAAATTGCCAATTTTGCTGTCACCTGCAAACTAGAGCTTTGGCGGTTTGGCGTGGCAATTCTTGAAGCGTTTTCATTAGCGTTTTCAAAAGCGCCGTTTTCACAGCGGAGCAATGTGAAAACAGAGCAGTGTGAACCGAGGGGCAAATCACTGATTTTTTCTTCGTACACCCTCTTTGAAATCACAAAAAATCACATACAAAAATCACTAAATCACAAATAAATCACTGACAAAAATCATATGATTTTAAAATCATAAAAGTCACGTACGCTAATTTGAGAAGTGATTTGCCCCTCGGTGTGAACGGGGCCTAGAGCTTTGGCGGTTTGGCGTGGCCCTTGAAGCACGGCAAATACGGGGTGAGTGACACAGTCTTCGTCAGGTGACTGAAGTTAAGCTTGGTCGAGTGAGGTCAAACCCTGGATGGGTGACCTCGGAGGTCTGACCTTACAACTCACCCCGTCGTCCTTCGGAAGGGACGTTAAACTAGGGGTCCCATGCCTGGATGCGGCATGCACAGTGGGCCTAAATTAGCTTTCAGTAGCTAGAAATCCTGACAAGCCCACTCAAAATAAATTGAAAACAAAATAAAGCAAACAAAATAAATCAACAATAGCCTTGATTGATGAAATTTGAACAAAACCTTAATCATATCATATTCTGTCTGACTGAAGTCATCTAATGTACCATTTTCTCGTTTTCCTTTAATTTTAGATTTAAATTTCGATTTGCGTCAGGAATTTGCTTAGGCCAAAAAGCAAAAGCTCAGGTTTGAACTTAGAGTCAAATTTGAATCTTCAAGATTCATACTCTACCGAGCATACAAGTCAAATCTTTCAATAGGGCACAGGGAAACCCATAAATCTTCCAATTTCACGCTTATCAGCCAATGGTGTTGCCGTATTCTCGTCACATGACCGAAAATAAGCTCTGTGAGACGAATTTTCGAGTACCCTTACGAAAATCAAAATGGACATTCGAGTAATAAAGATACAGAGCTGCTTTTGCCACAAGTCGATTCTACAGGCCCTATTCCATATTTCACATTTTGCATTTCAATAAAATCTCATCAGGGATCAGCACTACATCGAATTTCATGCATCCGAAAATAGGCCTATGTTCAAATATCATTTGGGAACGCAACAAATAAGATATAGCTTCCAAAATTTCACACCTTACGTGAATTATAATAAGGAATAAGCTGAAGATGTTTCTTTGCTTCAGTTTCCCAAATCCTTGACGAGTCTCAGCTATTTGCGACGAAGAAAGCTCTTGGGCCTACCTGCATCCACTTCATAATGCCATTATTCTGTTTCAAATCGGCTTCTTTGCTGTAGCAAGGTAGCAGAGCTATTCACCAACAACATAACACCAATTTCCATTATTCTCCACTGAAAAATTGCCATCAACTTTGGTAAAACGCGATGAACTTTCAACAGCTCTTCTCCACACTATCTAATCCAGTGTGCTCACGTGGAAAAAATTCTGCTATTGTCAAAGCGCTCATGATGTCATGGTCAAGAGGTAGGTCTCGTATCATTTCCTCTCCACAAAGATTGGCCTTTGTTTTAGTACGAAAAAGTGGAGGGGATTGAGGCCGGGCTTTCAAAATTATCTTTATTTTCTAAAAAAAGGAAAATGATGAATGCATATTTCAAATGAATTTGAATTATTCAAATGATAGGGGGCCTAGGTATCTTCGCAAGCTCCAATACCCTTTAACTTCCATGAAAAAACTCTCATATTCATTCAAATTATTTTGAAATATGCATTCAACATTTTCCTTTTTTTAAGAAATACAGATAATTTTGAAAGCCCGGCCTCAATCCCTTCCACTTTTCATACTAAAACAAAGGCCAAGTCTGAGAGAGGATGATACGAGACCTACCTCTTGACCATGACATCTTGAGCGCTTTGACAATAACAGAATTTTCTCCACGTGAGCACACTGTTTCAAAACTTGGAATAGATAGTGTGGCGAAGAGCTGTTGAAAGTTCATCGCGTTTTACCAAGGTTGATGGCAATTTTTCAGCGGAGAATAGTGGAAGTTGGTGTTATGTTGTTGGTGAATAGCTGTGCTACCTTGCTACAGCAAAGAAGCCGATTTGAAACAGAATAATAGCATTATGCAGTGGATGAAGGTAGGCCCAAGAGCTTTCTTCGTCGCAAATAGCTGAGACTCGTCAAGGATTTGGGAAACTGAAGCAAAGAAACATCTTCACCTTATTCCTTATTATAATTCACGTAAGGTGTGAAATTTTGGAACTTATATCTTATTTGTTGCGCTCCCAAATGATATTTGAATATAGGCCTATTTTCGGTTTCATGAAATTCGATGTAGCGCTGATCCCTGATGAGATTTTCTTGAAGTGCAAAATGTGAAATATGGAATAGGGCCTGTAGAATCGACTCGTGGCAAAAGCAGCTCTGTATCTTTATTACTCGAATGTCCATTTTGATTTTCGTAAGAGTACTCGAAAATTCGTCTCAAAGAGCTTATTTTCGGTCATGTGACGAGAATACGGCAACACCATTGGCTGATAAACGTGAAATTGGAAGATTTATGGGTTTCCCTGTGCCCTATTGAAAGATTTGACTTGTATGCTACTCTACCGGGTGTCCCAAAAAAAAGTATCCGGATTTGGTCGACCCTAGCGATAAGAATATAGCGTGAATCAAAACCGAAAAGATTTTCAAAACATACCTCAATAGCCAACTTGAACATAGATACCTTGTTTGTTGAATTCGGTGCACTGAGAGTGAAGATATCAATCTTCAAAGGACAAATTTGCCTCCACCTCCAAACCAGAGCTTTGGCGCTTTGGCCTAAGGGAATTCTTGAAGCTCTATGAATAAAATCAACAAAATCTGAGGACGGCACAACAGATGGGTTTTACAAAATACAGTTTATGTGAGACCGATTGTCAAGGGAGCTCCGAAATCAGCTTCATTCATCTCAATATCGACGATTTATTTTACACATACTATTCACCGGTGAAAGTACTCCCTTGAGCATCAATACACTTTTGAAATCGTCGAATCATTCCTTGAAAAGAATTGTTTATTAGATCTCTTGGGGGCCACGACAGGAAGGTCTGGAGATCTTTTGGGGGCCAACAGATATCTCCTCTCTTGTTGATGACCCACCCGGGAAATCGGCTTCGAAGATACGCGATGATCAACCTGATCTCGAGAGGTCTGATAACAAATTCTTTTCAAGGAATGATTCGACGATGTCAAAAGTGTGTTGATGCTCAAGGGAGTACTTTACCGGTGAATAGTAAGTGTTACATAAATTGTCGACATTGAGATGAATGAAGCTGATTTCGGGGCTCCCTTGACGATAGGTCTCACATGAACTGTATTTTGGAAAACACATCTGTTTTGCCGTCTTCAAATTTTGTTGATTTCATTCACAGAGCTTCAAGAATTTGCTTAGGCCAAAGCGCCAAAGCTCTGGTTTGGAGGTGGAGGCAAATTTCTCCTTTGAAGATTAATATCTTCACCCTCAGTGCACCGATATCAACAAACGAGGTAGAGGAGTATCACCCTTTTGGAACACTCTCGAATATGGACACATTTGACTACACAGCAAAACTTCGCTATGGCCAGGGTCTTGGTCTAGTTTCTCGCAAAAAGCGCGCGAAAACGGTTTGGTGACGCCATCTTCTTTGTTGTCATTTGTATTTGTTGTTATATTTCCTTTCGTTGCTTTGCAAATTGAAGATAAAAGTACCGACCTGAAATGAATGCGTTAGTGTCTTCATTTTTTCAAGCTGCCTTTCTACAAGTCTGTTTTCTTTTTACTCCATTCGTTGAAATTTTTCGGCAACAACTGAACCTGCATGGCCTGTTGTTGACATTGAGCCTTCGAAATGAAAACTCAGTGGGATACTGCACAGTTGCTTGAAAAGTTCGCGCACCGGATGTGTTGATTTTACAGCCACGCTGACTGGCCTAAGCCGCCCTTATGGTGCACCTGTGACCGCTCAAGCCTTCCAGGTGACTTCCTGCTGTGTCACATGCTCAAACGTCATTTCCATGTAGGAAACTTGGTGGAGGCAACGGGAGATGTCGGAATATCGGAAAGCATGTTTCCAAGCACTTGAGGGTGGTAAGGGGGAGGGGTAAGATCACGACGAAATACCAGCCTTTTCACGTTGCACATCAATTAAATTAACATTGGCTTTTCATGCTTCACGCAAGGTGCTCGTAACAATTTTGCCCGCGTTCCAAATGGGCAAATGCTGGACATTAGGCCGCTCAGACCTCTCAGCACTAAAATTAATATTATGGAAAGATGGAGCGACAATCAGACACGTTGCTTTTAGAAAGATGATGTGAATAGCAAAGGATTAAAATAACAGTAAGCATTATCTTGCAATTGTAACTAAAATTACTAAAATCTACTTAGCTCAACAAAGTGTTCCAAAAGGGCGATACTCCTCTATCTATGTTCAAGTTGGCTATCGAGGTATGTTTTGAAAATCATTTCGGATTGATTCACGCTGTATGCTTATCGCTAGGGTCGACCAAATCCGGATACTTTTTTTTGGGACACCCGGTACCTTTCAAAGAACCAATATCAACAAGTGAGGTATCTATAATCAACTTAAGGAACATTTCAAGGAACATTTTGAAATTGATTTGCCATTGATTTGAGCCAAATTCTCATGGCTGCACCCAACCGAATCTGTATACCAAAAAAACTCTACTTAGCCCCCTTCTCTATTATTCCTCCTCTCAATTAAGCCCCCACTTTTATCGAATTTCAGAAATTACTGAAGATCTTCCTTTTATTAGCTAAACAAGCTGCATGTTAATTTTGATGTGGTTTGGGATAGTAAATGCCGAATTTACGCAATTCAATTCTTAAAATTGTATGTTGAATCCGCAAAATATGGAGTAAAAGAACTGAAGGGCTATCAAATAAAATATATATCCTTGTCATATGATTTTGTGAAAAAACCCTCCTCTCTAATAAGCCCCCCCCTAACAAGGCCCCTCTGGAGTGTACGACATCAAATAAGCCCCCGGGGCGTAATATAGCTTTTATGGTACTTTTTTCTGGAGCACATGCTGCAAGCTTTAGATGGTTGTCAATAGACCTTTTAGCTATTCTCCAAAAGAGCCTGGATCGAGCGATATTTTTAAACAATTTTATACTCGAGGTTGGATTGAGTGGCGTTAGAGATTCGATCGCAATTGTCCACATTCGAAAATTCAACAAAATTTAATGAGATATCGTTCGATGCAGATTCGTTCAGAATAGCTAAAAGGTCTATTGACAGGTGATATTAAACGCAGGAAGTCCTTTGTTAAATTCTTTTATCAATTAAACAGGATATGGTGGAGGATTACGTATTAAACGATTTAACAACTTCATGTAGTATTTTCTTTCCGGAAACTTCGTAAAGTGTCCTTGTCAACCGTTCTAAGTGTGTTACTCTATTGATAAGTTCATCACGGTCCATGCATTCGACATCCTTGTGGTCCATTCCGTCTAGGTTTGCTTGTTCCGCTCGTTTCTGTATTAAAAAGAAGGAAGTTTACAGAAAGTATGAATCACAATAGAAAATGAACTATTTAATCTACGATGCAATTCATGAGAGATTGACCGTTGTTAGTACCGGGTGTCTTTAAAAAGTTGACTCGTTTTAAATAATCACCAAGATGTTATAATTACACAGATTGCAAAAGTGTCTTTTTGCCCTTTTGTCAACGTTCCTTTATGTGTCGAATAAGTGCATGACGGGTGCATGACTAGGAACCAAGGCCAGAAACGACTTTCATATGATCCAAAAGTCAACTTTGGTGCCAAAGAGGATCATAATTAGCATGGGTCTCTTACTGTATGAAATAGCACCTCGGGAAACATTGTTTTGAAGGATGCTCTTTGAAAAGGACCCTTGCGCCGACATGCTTTGTTAATGCATCTTTTATTGGTCTCTTTGTTGTCACCATTTTCATAGTCCACGAAAATGGCCAACAACGAAGAGTTGACGCGTTCAAGGTATGCTGGTTGCATAGGCCCCTTTACAGTGAAAGCGGAAGATGCGTACCACCCAAGATAGGAATCAAATGTTTTAGCCGAATTTTGCTCGTGGCCCATGGCCAGAAACCACCAAAACCTCATTTTTACGAACCAATCAGACGGCGAATAAGTGTGGAAGACAAAAGAAACGTGTGAACATTTTCTAAATTTCACCTACCTTCATAAAACGCAGCCAGGACAAAAAACTGCTTGAAATTTCCCGAATTTTGTTGAAGAAATCTACTCTCCATACGTTTGGGCATTCAAGTTTGGATGCCGGTCAAAATATCTCCCGATTCCAAGTAGTCATGGCACCTCAAACTCACGACCTTTGTTCGGTTTCAGCATTTTTGAGCTTCTAGCATTCTTAGTACTCAATTCATTCCTAAAAAGTCTTCTAAAACTTACCTGAAACTTTCCTTATTCCCATAAAGTCGATACAGTGGGGTTGGGGACCTTTTCTTGCTTCGCAGATGAGCAAATCTGACATGATTTCCTTGATGTCCGAAATATTGCCTAGCTCTAAAATGTGCTAAATTGTATTTTTGAGTAAGAAATTTCAATACCCACCTCTTTTCGTTTGTTTAAGGCATCCTGTAGTTCTGTGTATCTACCAGACTGTGCTTGGTCTCCATTTGACGATTTTCCGCCACAAATAATGCAGTAAGTCGCAAGAAAAATGTCACTTGCTGTGTTTCTTCGGCCAAAAACTTATTCGTGTCATCACGAATCACCACACTTGCTGCGCTCTACGAGGCCTGGGGAAGAGGCAGGAAAATGTCAAAATATTACATACCACGTGATCACGTCATACGCCATGTCGTGATTCGTGATGACACGGATGAGAGTTTGGCCGAAGAAACACAGCAAGTGACATTTTTCTTGCACCTTACTGCATTATTTGTGGCAGAAAATCGTCAAATGGAGACCAAGCACAGTCTGGTAGATACGCAGAACTACAGGATGCCTTAAACAAACGAAAAGAGGTGGGTACCTTTGAAATTTCTTACTCAAAAATACAATTCAGCATATTTTAGAGCTAGGCCATATTTCGGACATCAAAGAAATCATGTCAGATTTGCTCATCTGCAAAGCAAGAAAAGGTCCCCAACCCCACTGTATCGACTTTATGGGAATTAGTGATGTTTCAGTTAAGTTTTAGAAGACTTTTTAGGAATGAATTGAGTACTAAGAATGCTAGAAGCTCAAAAATGCAGAAAACGAACAAAGGTCGTGAGTTTGAGGTGCCATAACTCCTTGGAATTGGGAGATATTTTGACCGGCATCCAAACTTGAATGCCCAAACGTATGGAGAGTAGATTTCTTCAACAAAATTCGGGAAATTTCAAGCAGTTGTTTGTCCTGTTTGCGTTTTATGAAGGTAGGTAAAATTTAAAAAAATTTTCACACGTTTCTTTTGTCTTCCTCACTTATTCGCGGTCTGATTGGTTCGTAAAAACGAGGTTTTGGTGGTTTCCGGCCATGGGCCACGAGCAAAATTCGGCTAAAACATTTGATTCTATCTTGTACCACCCATGTTGTCAATATTCAAAATAGAATCGAATCTTCATTGGATTTTGTTTTCTCTGCATAAAGAAATCATTGAACATCCTTATTCATTGTGGTTTCCAAGGAACAAGGAAAGGTATTCCTATTGTAATTCTTCGTACGCTCCGCCCAACGGAAGCAGCATTCAAATCGGATGGAAGCAAATAACAAAACAATATTTGAATAATCATCCAATCGTGGAAATCTACTTTCAAATAATCTTCAAATTGACATGGTACGCTTCCTCCGCTTTCACTGTAAGACACTGATTCATAACCAATAATCTCAAGAGTTCGCATCATCATCATTCAAGTGTTCCGTTCCATTCCACCAGTCAATTCAAGTGTTTCATTCCGTTCCAACATGAAAATGACCACCAACGAAGAGTTGACACGTTCAAGGTACGCTGGTTGCAAAGGCCCCAATAAGACACTGATTCATAACCAATAATCTCAAGGGTTCGCATCATCATTCAAGTGTTCCATTCCGTTCCACAAGTTAATTCAAGTGTTTCATTCCGTTCCACCATGAAAATGGCCACCAACGAAGAGTTGACACGTTCAAGGTACGCTGGTTGCAAAGGCCCCAATAAGACACTGATTCATAACCAATAATCTCAAGGGTTCGCATCATCATTCAAGTGTTCCATTCCGTTCCACAAGTTAATTCAAGTGTTTCATTCCGTTCCACCATGAAAATGGCCACCAACGAAGAGTTGACACGTTCAAGGTACGCTGGTTGCAAAGGCCCCAATAAGACACTGATTCATAACCAATAATCTCAAGGGTTCGCATCATCATTCAAGTGTTCCATTCCGTTTCACCAGTTAAAGGGTCTGTTTCAGCCATCATGCTCTGCATGTGTCATCTCGTTGTTGTTGGCCTTTCCATCGGTCATGAAAGAAGGGACGACATAGGCTAAAAAAGCGATGGCACACACAGAGCGTGAGAGACTAATCGATTCTTAAGCCGGATCTCCACTAGGCGGAAAAATGTCGAGGCGGAAGAATTTCCGGCAATCTGATTGGCTAATCGAATTGTCGCCGCGGAAAAATGTCGAGCCGCGAATAGTAGGAATACGTTCTGCTTTTCGCGGCTCGACATTTTTCCGCCTAGTGGAGATCCGGCTTAATTGGCTGATCAAATTGTCGCCGCGGAAAAATTTCGAGCCAGAAATGGTGGGAATACGTTCTAATTTTCGAGGCTCGACATTTTCTCGCCTAGTGGAGATCCGGCTTTAAAGGATAAGTCCGCGGTTGGTACAATTGTTGATTATTCAAGAGATTACACTGTTGTGAATGGTGTGTAGAACTTTGTTCAATTTTTTTCTCTGTCTGCGAAACTACATATTTCAATCTGCTAAGAAGTACGAAATAACGTCATTTTCTATGACATCACTTCATTTTGACCTGAACGAGGTTGCTAAATGTGTTGATATTATACCAATCACATCGCTAGCCTCCTTATCGCGCCTTCGCAAATTCGTACAAAATACAACATGGCGATGAGATTTGGCCTCACGTACGAAGATTCATTAACAAATTTATGAAAGTTGGAGGCATCAAAACTTGGAAAAAACTCACGATTGGTGTTCGGCAGTTGGTAAAGTTGCTTTTTAACAATAAAAGTCTTGCAATGAGTTTGTTACCGTCAAATTCCCATGGGGGGGGGATTCTCGGCTAAATTTCGGGTACGGGTCTGCCGCCCACAGTTTCAAAATGGAACCGTTGGCTAGACCAATTTTTGTGAAAATGATACTTGGCTAGACTAATTTCTCCATTAAAATTGCCCTGAAAGGGCGTTTTCTAGACAAAACTTGCCAAATTTTCGCATTCTCAGGGCAGGAATTTTTTGTGAATTTCGTTTTTTTACAGAAATTACCGAAGTTTTACAGTTCTTTGACCGAAATTGTCAAAAAGCATACCCTTGCGTAGACTAAACTCGACTAAAATTGCCAAAAAATATACTTTTCGCTAGACTAGAGGCCAAGAAAGTATACCCTTGTGGGCGGCACATCCCCAGGTACCTTTACTATGGAAGAACCCCTCCCCCCCGTGCAAATTTTCTACTGTTTTCAGATTTTCCAGCATCGTGTGAACTTGGCTAATTTCGCTACCGTAAGATTTTTCACCTGCTATTGTTGTGTTTTTGTTTGTTTGCCATTTATTTCAGAAAACTCGCACTTACATTGTTTAAAAAAAAAAATGCAAATTTTTCACCGTTTCCAAAATGTGCCGGCATCATATGAACGCAGTCTAATTAGCCAATGACTGAAGCTAAATTCGCATCGCTCGACTCTATGAAATTTGTATACTTTTTAGGACACCCGGTACAAACTCGAATCTTATTATCTGCTGAAAATAATATAACAGTTGGATTGTGTTTCTTCTGAAACACCCTATCTACGCTACCTCTTGAATGATCGCAAAGATGATGTCGTTTCCTCGCGTTCTTTCCATATCCATGAAATTTGCTGTGCAACAATTCAAAACTTCCTGCAAATAAAAGATTAGCTTCTTTGAGAATTTGAAGCCGTTGTTCGACATCTCACTGTGCCTTATCTCCTGTTTTGAGATAATTTCTTGAATTTTGTGGCGTTGGAAGCTCCGAGATTTGTTGGTGTTAGCGAAGTCAGATTCATATTTAGCTCTCAAACCCAGCAGCAAAATGCAAATTTTTGTAATCAGGTTTGAAATCTTTTGGCTTAGCCAGCAGGTGGTAGCAAAGCAATCGATGTATTAGCGGTTTGGTCTAAGTGATATTTCCACCATAGGTTGCAAAAAAATGTGTAAAATCTGGCTTTTCTATCAAATCTAAAAGGCTACAAGTATAATTCAATTCAACTGTGCCAATCACAGCGGAAAAGGACACATAGTCATCGAGTTTCCACGATGAGTGACACTTACAATGTGAATTTGTTTTTATTTACAAGAAAAAAACAAATGGCGCATACTATACAAATTAGTTTATTTAAAAGAAAACACAAATATGGAAAATAGTTACGACAGACAAATAAAAGACATGTACAAAAGAATCATAAATACAATCACAAGAGACATGTTGCTGCATTTCAATTAATCGTACTTAATCTACAATCGTTTCGTATTTTCGATAAAACGAATTGTTTCCTCTATAATCATTTTGTTCACACTCACATCTAAGTCAGGTTTTCCAAAAATGAGTAGATCACAGAGAGATTTGGATTCCATGTCCAAAACGTTGAACTCAAGAATGTTCTCGAGATGACTAAAAAGATCTTGCCGTATAATATCAGACAAAGGGCAGTGTAGAAGAAAGTGTTCATTATCCTCATTGCCTTTCCGCTGTCGCAAATTGGGCTTAAGCAATCAAAATTGTGATGAAATTTGTGCTAACTTAAATCACTAAATTTTACACAAAGTTTTTCAATCTAGTTCACACTAGATAGGCTCTACATCTTTACAAAATTTATTCAAGACCTACAGGGTGTCCCAAAAAAATTGTGCCTCGTTTGCCTGAAGATTGCGACAAATTAACAGAAGATTCTCACTAACCTTTTCCATGATGTTGCTCTTCAGATGTTCAATTAAAGTTCACCACCGTCCCCGTGAAAATCCGTTGAAAAATGATGGAGCTATGAATTTCATAAGACCAAATTTGCCTGTTGACTGAAACCAGCGGTCGGCCATTCTATCTTACAATTTTGCAATGATAAACAGCTTCATGGATCAACTGAAATAGCAGCCTCTCATGTCATAGCTCTTATGAAATTTCCAATAATCATCAGAGAGTTCAACTATCTTGTATCCCACGATCTTTGATGGAATTCAAAAATGAAGATAAGAATTCCCAAAGCAGTAAAACATCAAAGACTCGACAATAATATATTTCAAATTTGTAGCCTTCCCTACATAGATTGTTGATTTACTACCGAAGACAATGATCTAAAAGAAACGAAAGGGGCAAAGATTTTGAATTGATCAATAAACTAAATAACTGGTTTAGACACACCTCACACCTGAAAACAAAACGTGACTATGTGTTTGTCATTACTGTTTGGTTGTTTATTAACTTGGGATCCTTGTCTTCGTTTTGACATTCAATCAAGGGTCGTGGGGTAAGAAATAGCTGAACTCTCTGATAATTACTGAAACTTTCGCCAGAGCTACGAAATTGGAGGTTACTGTTTCAGCTCATCCATGAAGCTGTTTACCGTTGCAAAATAGTAAAACAAAATGGCCGACTGCTGGTTTCATTCATCAGGTAAATTTGGCCTTCTGAACGTAATAGCTCCATCATTTCTCAACAGATTTTTACGGGGATGGTAGAACACTTTAATTGAACATCTGAAGAGCAACATCAAGTAAAAGTATGGAGAGGACCTTTTGCCGCTTTGTTGCAATCTTCAGGCAAACGGGGCACACATTTTCTGGGACACCCTGTATTTCTCTTAATTAGATTGCGTAAAAAGATCCCTTCGCTACTTAGATGTAATTCAACAGTGGGACTTTTTTTGAAATCTTCAATATTTTCAGAATTACAGCATTTTTCTTCTTTTTTAAGAATTTCAAGAAAAGTGTTTTTGAAAAAAGTTAAAACCGCCCTTATTTCTAAACTTTTCGAGGAAACATAAAATGGTGTTCCAGAAAACTGCTAGGCGTCCCAAAAAAAACTGTGTCTCGTTTGTGCGGCTGCTGTGGCGGAACTGTAGCCTCTGTTATCTCGCCTTTTACAAAGTTGCATATGTCAGGCTTCAACTAAGAGTTAGAGACCTTGCTTGAGTCAATCTGACATGTGGTAGCTGATTTATGGCAGAGAAAAGGCAAAATAAGTGGTTGCTTCAAAAACAGCACTCCTATTGTTCTTCAGCAATGTAAACTATACTTAAGTTTTCAAAGAAAGGGTTCTAGCGTCGTATTAAAGTTTATGCTTTTACAAGGAAAGGACTTTGTAAAAACTGAGATGATTGAATCTACAGCTCCTCTACAGCAGCCACACACAAACGTACCACAACTTTTTGGGACACCCTGTACATAAAAATGGACCTGAAACAACCCCAACTGACAACGCAGGCAATGCAGTTGGACGTAGTATCATCCTACCAAAATTTACCAGGATACCTGTCATTCAGTCGCAACGAACTAGAGTGTACAGGCCTGCAGACGTCGGACCGCTACAGTAAAATTCACTTATATTATCTTGTTATAGAATTGATGCCTATGCTCAAAAAAGGAAAACTTGACTCACTTTCTCTATATCCTTCAAAACCACAGGAATGAAATTGCCACCGTTTTCTGCACCCTCTACATCCATTGTATCTTGAAAAGGGTCAAACAAATGCCGCTTGAAATTTGAAACCGGAGAAAGAAGCTGGGATGACACTCGGTTTCCCAAATCACCCGGACATCTGATGATCATTGCATTTGTGATCCTTCCTGCAAAGAAAATAATATACTTCACCTTTTCTCATTTTGAACTAGAACCGAGGCAAGGTTTTGTCTGGCTCTTTCACGTACATAAAGTTCATTCACTTGATACTAAGACTGCGTTCATACGATGCCGGCACATTTTGAAAACGTTAAAAATAGTGACGGCAGCAAAATTTGAGCTAGCGTTCACATGACAGCGTCAAAATTTGAAAACGGTAGGAAAATTGACAGTAAAAACTCATTGCAGGACTTCGATGCTAAAGAAAAGTAGCTACACCCTAAGAATCGACCAGTCTCGATCCAAAAGCGTCGAACAATGTTCTGTTTAAATCATTGTCGAGTGTTCACACGATGCTGTTTCAAATTTATCCCGGTTAGGGTTCCGTTTTCAAAATCTACCATTTTCGAAATCTGCCGGCAAAAAAGATGCCTTTTTCGTGTGAACGGGAGGCCTATCCGTCACATTTTTCACCGTTTTCAAATTGTGCCGGCATCGTGTGAACGCAGTCTAAATGAGTGACTAACCACGACCAGGGCCGCCGAGAGGGGGCGTGAGGGGCAATTTGCCTCCGGGCCTCAGGGTCTAAGGGGCCTCATAATTGAAGGTTTTTAACATTTTGACTTCAGGAAATGCTCTGACATGCATTTTCAGCAAGTCTAAAGGGCGTGATCGAAAGAATTTTCTGCTCGCAGGGGGCCTCATTTCGCAGTTTTTTCCCTGGGCCTCCAAAAGCTCTCGGCGGCCCTGAGTCCACGACATTCACGACGGTCCTGAGTCCACGACAAGAAGGGGGAGAAGGCCAAGAACGGATCTTGATGTTTGTCACACCAAGGCTTCTCGAAGCTACCTTTTCGTAAGAGTGTGACTTTAGAATGTGACACATAAATTTAGAATGTGACACATAAATTATTGTCTGTGAAAGAGCATCTTTTCGTTTACACATCTTTCCACAAGCTAGACGAAAAGTGAGTGGAAATAAGACTGCGTTCACACGATGCCGGCACATTTTGAAAACGGTGAAAAATGTGACGGTAGCAAAATCTGAGCTAGCGTTCACACGATGCCGGAACAATTTGAAAACGGTCAGAAATTTGTCAGTAAAAAGCTGGTTGCAAGACTTTGATGCCATAGAAAGTTACCTACAACCCAAATGTTCATCAGTCTTCTTCCAAAAACGTCGAAAATTGTTCTATTTCAAAATATTCAAGTGTTTACACGATGCCATTTCCAAAAAGTGCCGATTAGAGTTCCGTTTTCAAAATCTACCGTTTTCAAAATCTGCCGGCAAAAAATGTGCCGTTTTCGTGTGAACAGGAGGCCTATCCGTCGAATTTTTCACCGTTTTCAAAATGTGCCGGCATCCTGTGAACGCAGTCTAAGAGTGCAAAAGTATATCCACACTTCTACATTTAAAATCATTTGCGAAGTTTGCACTGCCCCTATTTGTATTCAAAACATAAATGTACCATGGAATATTTCTGATTGGCTTGTTTGAAAATAAAGCTGAGTATAAAAGTACGTTTCATTCTTTTTTACATTCATCGTTGTTCATTTTCATTCATTTGTTCATTTTATATTCTTTATCCACGTTAACTCCGTCGGCAAAGACCACTTTTCAGGATGCCTTGACAAAAATTTACAAACTGAAAATTTAAAGGTAAAAAATCTACAAACGAAAATAAATAGTCTAATTACAAAGGTAAAGTAAAATTAAAAGCAATACATGATGATAGAACCGAGAGTGACAGGACACGATCAGACCGGACCAGAACAAATTAGACACCACGCCCACCCTGAAATGCTACACTTCCTTAGACATAATAGGCTGTTTTAGCTGCAAGATGCGGACGTCTTTGAAACGCAGCTACTTTTTAATGTTTTTAGAGCATTCTAATTTTCCTGCCTTTTCCCTCCCAGAAAGCTGCTCACAGACAGACAAATTCCCTAAGAATGCTTTGCATTCTAGCATTTCCATCATTTGTGAATGTGCTCATATTGCATTTTGCTTCCTTTCTCGACGTCTTGTTTCTTGCAGTTTGGCCTTCAAAAGAATACTTTTCAGGTTGTCAGTTGCAGCATAGAACGTACAGTAAGTCTCTCGAGACGCGCAAAAGTTTTGAAGTTGATTTCTCTTTGTAATTTACATCTTCAAACAATAGAATTATGCTGGCGTCTTCTTGACTCGCGTCTTCTTGCTAAAACAGCCTAATTACAAGAAGCTACACAAAGATCACAACTGCTAAATACTTAGGTAAATACTACCAAGTACGTTTTCGTTTTCGGTTATTACACAACGTTGTCATTCTCTGATGAAGATCAAATGAGAGAAGCTAACTGCCGTTCTGTTACAATCGAAATGTTTAGGAACTTATAAAAACATACTCACCTTTACATTGTATTTGTTTTATACATTGTCCACTGCCAATATGCCAGAACCTTACAGTGTTGTCTGCAGAGCCTGATAGCAAGGTTTCTCCATTTGAATCCACTGCCAAAGCTGTTATTTCTTTCCTAAAAGATAATCAAGGATTATAAGTGTGTTCACCCTTTTCCATGATACCGTGCAATGCATCAAAAAATACCTTAATAGGCAATACCTCCATGTAAAATGGCTTCTTCCCGAGCTACCATTCGACAAGTTTTCATCAAGGCTCCATCTTTCTTCCAATATATCCGAAACAGCTTTTCAACTAAAGCGCCATTGCTACAGATCACACCGAATGATCAGGATGATTCTTCCCCGGGAGGGGGGGGGGGAATTGATTGTGAATTTGACCGTGACTCAACATGAATCTGGACTTAACAGAAGGACCTACTTGTGTGACAGAATATTCAAGAATTCAGAACCCTCTGGCATGAATATCAAGAACTTTCTATACCATGTGTATAGATTTTGCAGATTCAAGGATGCAAGGTCTACTCAGATTTCTTCATTTATGGAAAAATTCTGGAAAAGCTACCCATCCACTGCAATTAAGGTTACAAAAGATCCATATGTAAGGAATTTCACATGAAAAAACTCACCCATATGAGTGGCACGTCCAGTATAACTTAACATTCAAGTACCCCCTCTCTCCAGGGATTTTTGCTTTCAAGTTAGTTCTTCAGAAAACTTTCCAATGATAAACCGTTCTTGGTTTTGCGACCTTAAAACTTTGCCCCATACAGTCTATGTGAAAACACGGGCTCTGGATCTGCACAGAACTGTTCCTCCCACTTGTATGAGGAAGATTATGAAAGAAGGTTAAAATCTCTTCCGAATGATCCAAAACTAGCCATCATATGCTTTTAGTGGTTCTCTTCCTCAACAGTTTTAAAAGTTTACAAAATATTTTCGAAAGAAACCATATAACAAGGCCATAGAAAACATCCTAAACATTGGGGGCAGGACAAGGACACTTCTTTATTAAGTTTTAAGGTAACAAAGGAGCACAAGTTTTCTGAAACAAAGAGGGCATTTTTGCGTTGTACTTACAAATCTTTAGGGCACATGCCCCACAGGCCCCCTGGTTCCTACATTTCTGACATACAAAGTGTCCCAGAAAATTGTACCCCATGTGTGTAGCTTCGATTGTCTTGGTTTTTACACAGTTGCAAAGGTCAGGTCAGGCCTCCAGTTAGAGTTTGAGACCTTGTTTGGATCAATCTGGTATGTGATGCTGATTTATGGCAGAGGAAAGGCCAAATACAGGAAGTGGTTGCTTCAAAAACAGCATTTCCATCAATGTTCAGCAGTGTGAAAATCAAGTAATGCTAGAAAGAATGGATATTCTAGCATCATTCAACCATTCTCTGCATTGTGTTGTGTTGTCTTATCTCCAACAATGTCTCAAACTCTAAGTTGAAGCCTGCCCCGTGTTATTGTGTAAGTATTGAGACAATTTGAGCTCAGCTCCTCCACAGCAGCCATGCAAACAGGGCACGGTTTCTCAGGACACCATGCATAATAAGTACTTGAAGAAACTGAAGAAGCTTACCTATGGCCATGGAAATGTCCATCTGTTCCATTTTCACTAATATGAAGTTCTTTTTTTGTACCCTGAAAATAGTTACAAGCAACTGATATGATAAAAGATCTATTTAGCCACCCCCTCTCTACAAAGGCCCCTCTATAATAACTCTTTGCCCTCTTAGCTAAAATTCTAAATAAGCCCCCCTCTCTATTAAGACTCCTCATTTACATAAAATTCCAGAAGCTACCAAAGATTTTCTATTTACTTAGCAGAACACGTCTGTACCGTATGTTTGATATGATTTGGGATCTAAATGTGGTTGAATTTATGTATTTGACTTATAGTAAAATTGTATGTTGAATCAGCCAAATGTAGGGCAAAAGAAATCATACAGTATCCATCCTCGCCATTTGAATAAGCCCCTCTCTTTTAAGCCCTCCCTCTGGAGTGTGAGAAATTAAATAGGCCTCCAGGGGCTTCACCCTATTCCACCCAGGGGCGAAAATGCCCCAACCAAAACTTTTGATTGTAAAACCGATATAAGGCAACATTGTCTTCTATTGTATTCGATGATCTGGAGAGATTATAAAAACAATTGAACAGATTATGGTAGGTGTAAATTCTTGATACCAAACTGCTCTACTGAGTTTTCCTATACGATTTATTCCATCTTCAAGCGTAGGTTCTTATAGCCAAAAACACAGACATATTTCGAAAACACAACATAACTTCAAAACTCAAATCACGATTACATGTTTGTTCAAACGCGTACAACAATTGATCTCCATGGGCGGTTTTCCTATTACACAGACTTGCTATATTGAGCTTTCCCTGTGATATGTCATACATTGTCAACAGCTATTAGTACAATATTTCGCATATTGATTTATTACTGTTCTGCTGTGAGTGACTATTTTTAACTTACTGTAGCTTAGAACCCAGGGCCCTACATATTCCCCCTCTAAAAAGAAGTCGTCCCTGACTGATTTTTTTAGGAAAATATGATGGGTCCTTCGAATGTTCAAGTAACTCTTCAAAATGTTTCACATTCAGTAGAGATAAAACTCTAGTTCAACTGAAGCCTTTCGTAATTCTTCACAGTACTTTGCAATATCTTCAGATGAAACTCTGGATAAAAGTTATGTAATTGCAAGTAATGACAACGTTTGTAAGTGGGAACGTTCATACTTCTGATTGATTGTTCAAATTTCAAACTTTTAATTTCCTTTGTTAAGTACGAATGTTAACTCCGATCGATCGATAAATGTACTTTAAACAGCGGCCAAATAGTTTACTGGATACGTCTGCAGCTGTAAACCAGAAACTCGAACAAGGCGTAACGACGAATATGCGACAGTTGAATGTTAATAGACAAAGCTATTCCAATACGAATACGACGGTACTCTGGTTTGTAACGAGTCGAAATGTACGATGTAACAGCGAGTATACAAAAGTATTTTCTTTAGTTGTCTATAAAATCGAGCGAATAAAGCTATGTAAAAACGATATGATTATCCAGGAATAAAGTACGACATAGGTCTATTCAAAACAAACGTGTTCGGTATCGACGGGCGATACATCGGCAACATTAAAGGCATCTGCTGGCGAAAATGTACTTGCATCGGTGTAGGGTGCATAAACGGTGCTCGTACCGAATATTGGGGGATTCCAGTTATGTTCATCGGGACGGCGTTAACAACGGCTTGTCCTGGTGCATAATAAGCAAATCGATCTGGCGGTTGTCTTACACGCATTGGACGTTGATTTTCTTGCTGCGGTAAGTTATTCTCTACATTCTCGATGCGTTCATTTTCCACGGGAAGTTCTTCGGATTCGTGAATTTGAATTTCTGTTTCATTTTCTGCAGGCGGCGGTTGCGGCGGCAATGGTGCTAATATCGTTTCACTTTGACTTTCAACGTTGTTTGTATCATTTGATTGGCTATCATTGCTACTCAGTTGATCTGAAGGATCGATGCCCTGTACTACGAATAGTTCATCTTCTGAGCTGCTATCTTCTGATGAATCCATGTTAGTGGTTTCGTTGTCTTTCTGTAACGATGCACGTTGTCTACGAGGTTGATTTCGACGATTAATACATTGTGGAGACTGAAGTGGATCCTCGGACTCTGCGGGAAGGTCGTTGCAAAGCAATAGCAGGTTTCGATGCAAGACTCGCGTTCGGCCATCACCGTTTTCCGGTTTTACTGTGTAGACGGGAGACTTCTTATCTCTACGACTAACAACGATATGTATCTCCTTTTCCCAATAGGAACGCAACTTTCCGGGCCCTCCTCTCTCTGAAAGATTTCGGACCAGCACTCGATCATTCGGCTGTAATTCGATGGACTGCGGTTTTGCGTCGCATCTTCGTTTGTTCCGATTTGCGTTATTCTGTGCTCGTTCCCTAGCGATGGCATATGCTTCTTCCATTGCTCTTCTCCATTTCTTGACGTACTCAGGGTGACTTGTGGCAGGCGACTGTTGTCCTGTGTCAAAAATAATGTCAATGGGCAAACGCGCATGACGACCAAAAAGTAAAAAGAATGGCGAGTAGCCTGTTGCATCATTTCGCGTGCTGTTATATGCATGAACTACTTTATTTATGTGCTCATTCCAGCGACTTTTGTAAGCATCAGGAAGAGTACGCAACATCGATAACAGGGTACGGTTAAACCTTTCCACTTGACCGTTACCTTCAGGATGGTACGGAGTTGTGCGAGAATGCTTGACATTTGACAATTTTTGAAGACTATTAAACAGCTTATTTTCAAATTCTGCCCCTTGGTCATGATGTAACGTGACCGGAAATCCAAAACGGAGAACGAAATCGTTATAGAGTTTTTCGGCGACTGTTTTGGCAGCTTTATTACGAGTGGGGTATGCCTGCGCAAAACGAGTGAAATGATCCATAATTACTAGAATGTACTCATGACCACTATTGCTTTTTTCCAGATGTAAGAAATCGATTGAAATTAATTCGAACGGAAATGTTGTCGTTATTGGTTGTAGTGGCGCTCGAGCTTGGATTGCTGGACGCTTTTGTTTAACACATGGACATAAATTCTTGATGAAATAGTCTATATCAGCTTGCATCCTAGGCCAAAAGAATCTTTGTTTTGTAAGATCTAATACTCTGTCTACACCTAAGTGGCCCATTTCCTCGTGCAACTCTTTTATCACAAGACGATGATATTTCTTGGGTAACACAACTTGTTTCACCAAACCATCATTTCGAATTAGAATTCCGTTATTGTCAAGTTCTAACTTTGGCCATTCACGTAGTAACCGTTTTACATCAGGAACTTCAGTCGAAATATCCTTAGGCAGCGGCCTAATACCATTGTTTACATAGTAGTGAACACGAGAAACGATTTGGTCATTTAACTGAGCTTGATGTAAGTCGTTTGTGCTGACTTTAGTTGTTGGATTCACAGTGTAAGTCAAACAATCGATGGATAAAACATTAGGGTCAGTTGATAGGGAAGTTATGAAATTTGGTTCACCCTTGTCAACTAGTTGTGCTGCACAGGTTAAAGCTTGTCTTATCTCGGACGAAATTTCCTCTGTACAAGATTTCATAATGGATTCGATATCTAGCGGCACTCTAGACAGTGTATCTGCATCTCCATTTACTTTGCCGGGACGGTACTTTATGGTAAAATTAAAATCAGCTAGTTCGCTCACCCAACGCAAACCTGAAGCATTTAGTTTTGCGGACGATAGCACGTATGTTAACGGGTTATTGTCAGTGTATACGACAAACGATGGTGCGTAATACAGATAGTCCCGAAATTGTTCACACACTGCCCATTTTAATGCAAGGAATTCTAATTTTCCTGAGTGTAGATGGTAATTTTTCTCTGCAGGTGTCAAGGTTCTCGACCCATAAGCGATTACTCTTAACTGTCCATTTTGGCGTTGGTAAAGTACGGCTCCTAAACCCATCTCCGATGCATCAGTATGCAGAATGAACGAGTCATTAAAATTTGGATAGGCCATTATTGGAGGTGAAGTTAATTGGTCAATTAACTTGTCTAAAATTTTCTGATGTTGCGAGGTCCAACTAATATGAGTGCTAGATGCAGTTTGATTTGACTTTGTCTTACCTTCTTTACCATTTCTGTTCACGTTTTTCACGACCTTGGTGACCAAAAGATCATAAATGGGTTTTGCAACTCGTGAAAAGTTTTGAATATATCTTCTGTAGTAACCGAGAAGACCCACTAACCTTCTGACATCACCGACTGTTTTTGGTGTTGTTTTCTGCAAGTGTAATAATGGAGCAATGCTGTCAGAATCAAGTCTATAGCCTTCTTTTGAGACAATTCTACCTAGAAATGTGACTTGCTGTTTGAATATCTTGCATTTACGTGGCTTCAATTTTACTCCGTGATCCCTCAAACGTTGTAATACCTTTCTTAAATTATCAATATGTTCTTCAAATGTTTTACTAAAAACAATGACGTCATCAAGGTAGGGTATACATATTTCGTCCCTTAAATTGCCAAGACAGTTTTCCATAAATCTCTGAAACGAACCAGGTGCATTTCGTAATCCAAATGGTATCCTTTTCCATTCGTATAATCCCCAGGGGGTAATGAATGCTGTTGCGGGCTGGCTCTTCTCACTTATGAAGCCTTGGTGATAGGCTTTCCCCTGATCTAAGACAGAAAACCATGCATTACCTCCTAAATTATCCAAGCTTTCTTGAATACGGGGTATAGGGTGTCGGTCGGGAACAGTTTTTTGATTTAATGCACGATAGTCCACACATAAACGTAATGTTTGATCTTTCTTTCGGACACAAACTACAGGAGAACTGTATGGTGACGTCGACTTACTGATGAAATTGCGGTTCAAAAGGTCTTCAATGTAGGCCTTTACTTCCGGGTACAAAGGTCTTGGTACAGCAACATAATTTTTCTGGACTGGGACATTGTCAGTCAGGTTAATACTTAATTTCAAGTCGGGTATACAACCAATGTCACTTTCGTCTTTTGCAAACGAGTCACGTTCTTCACTCAATAGTTTTAGTGCTGCATGTTTCTGTTCTTCTGATAGCCCACTCAAATCAATGTCACGGATAAAGTCAGGGACATCAGTTAAGTCTTTGTCAAGTTTGTCAGTACTCTGAGTAACTCGATCAGTGTCCTTACTCTTTTCGGGTGATTCGTTTAATTTTACGTCAAGTGGTGTCACTGATTGCAATAATTCGATACGACCAATAACACTACGTTTTGGAATGACAATGTCGTGCTTGGAAACATTCACTATTTCAATGTTAACTTTACTTGATTTACCAGGCTTAATTGTCAGCAAAGCTTCCTGAGCGACAAGTCCATTCGGCAGCTCGGAACTTTCATCAGGTTCGAAGATAACAGGGGTTTCTACTTCAAGAGGACCATGATTTAAACGACATGGAACTTTAAGACCCTGTCCTGGTTTTACGACTTGATCCTTTTTGTTTGTTTTCACTACACAGAGGTCTGTTTCACTGTTAGTTTTGATTAAGTCTACAAGTACGCTAATGTTTGCAGATGAGACGCAAGGAAAAACACATGCAAGCTCCGTGTCAGTCATTTCTGATTTCGAGTTCATAAATTCTTCAATAACGTTAAATCCGACGAGCGGCACATCAATTGTTTCGCTTGTTACCAAAAAAGGTACGATGATTGGTTCTTGCGTGCTAGTAAGTTTTACCTCGATCTCTGCCCAACCTTTGTATGGTATCTCAACACCATTTGCGGCATTTACGTTTAACTGGCAATCGATTAATTCAGAAACATCTCTCAAGTTCACATTCGGAAAATTAGTATCTAAGAAGCGTTTGGAAATCAGCGAAACTTGGGCACCAGTGTCCCATAAAGCCTCCACCAGTTTCCCATTAAAACAACAGTTAATCAGACAGCGTTTTCCGACGAGCTTAGCGAACTTTTCAGACTGTTTTGGAGTCAAATGGCTTACAAATCTATTAGACTTCGTGTTTTCATCTGACGTTTTCGAAAGTGTTTGAAGTGCGTTACACAGAACCTTATGTTCTTTCCAGTGTTTCTTTTGGCAAACTTTGTTACAATATTTAACACACTTGCAACCATTACACTGCAAAATAATCGAACCAGTTTGTTCTTTTCCACAATAATTACAAGGTTGAGGCTTCAAAACATCACCGGTTACTCGTCGCCCCCCTGGAATAACCGCGGGGCGTTTCCCTGGTTACCAGAGCTTGGACATTCGCCTCTAAAATGGCCTGATGCACCACATTTAAAGCAGTGATCGCAGCTTGTTCCCCAGCCGCTCATTTGGCAGTTGCGGCATCCCCTAGGGCGTTGGGAAGCACCTTGAGCAGCTCCACGGCCACGACCACGGCTGCGACCTCTACTTTGGAACCTCGGGGGGTACTGTGGAGAGGATTGCTTTTCATCAAACCGTTGTTTTAAATCTGCAAGGTTACACTTTAATTCCTTGATTTCAGCCAAAAGATTTTCATTTTCATTGGAACTCTCCTTTTGGGTGGGTTTGGGAGCACCCTGGTTGTTTCCCTTCCCCATTTCAAAATCGACAGTTGAAGCATTTGCTTTTGCCGCTCGCTGGCGCTCCGGTGCAACCTTTGCCTTTCTCTCAGCTTGCTTTGTGGCTAACTCGTTTACGTTTCGCATGAGTTCTTCATCTGTGATGTTGTCTTGCCTCAAAAAAGGACGAAGATTCGTCACCAAGTTTTCATCGCGAAGACCAGTTTCAAACGCCTTTAAAAAAGATTTCTGCACCAACTGGGAGTTATATTCTGCCTGTGCGTCCTCTTCTCTTGTGGCAAAAAATACCTTGTTTCGTGCATCTAATGCTTTCAGCAAAAACTGCTGTGCGGTCTCTTTTGGTTCTTGACTCATCGTGACGAGCTGTTGAAACAAATCAGAAGCGGTCTTTTCTTGAAAGAAAACACGCAAAATTTGACGCAGCTTGCTTAGCGAGCGATCTGGCAACAACAGAATATAATTTCGAAGGCTGCTGTGGGGGGAAATCGATTTTATTACCCCATCCGTTACTTCTTTTTCTGTAAAACCTTTTTCGATCGCAGAATCAATTTGGTGAATCAGGGAGACATAGGTCAGTTTATCGTGCTGTCCCGGTTCCCCAATTTGACCCGAAATTTTAAACTCACGTCGAAGAATTGACGGTATTGAGGCGACATCGGATTTTACCACCGTATCAACAGGTTTTGAAGCTTCACTACCCGAAGGCACCGACAAATCTTCACCAAAAACCTTCGTTTTAGCATCTTTGAGCTTTTGCAGATGTGATTCCAGCTCAGTGGCTTGTTTTGATTGCAATTCCAAAAGAGCTTTTTCAAGTGCAATAAGTTCCTTTTCGTCTTCTGTTTTTTCGAGGGGTGGGGGCTGGCCTGTCAAAAATGCGATAGTATCTTCCAAATATGCATTTATATCTATTTCACCAGGGTCACTTATCAGCTTTTCAACAAAATTTCTAATAATCTTAACAACTTGCACCTTGCTTTTCTTGGAAACCGGATCCTTAATCTTTAAAAACTCTACTAATTTCAGCAACTGGTCAGAAGATTGTTGACAAACAAGTGCCTCAAATCTTAACTGCAAAGATTCGGGGTCAGACATTGTCCATAAACAAGGTATTATCTATGAACGAAATGTTTTTATGGAATCAAAACAACAACAAAGTTTCTTCCCAAATTGCGACCGTACGCAAACTACTGGTTTCTTGACAAACATAGGACTACTTCAACTAATGGCTGATCAGATATAGTTTGACTCTTGGCATTTTAGATTTTGATAAAAGAAAAAGACACAGACAAACTTGGATTTTGCCTTGAAGGATTTGCGTCTGGCATGCAAACTTGACAGCTTGGTGTTCCCGCTGCAACACATCACGTTCAGTTCTCTCTCCCTTCTCCTCCAGTTCAAAACGACACACACGGCCACCACTGTAAATTCTTGATACCAAACTGCTCTACTGAGTTTTCCTATACGATTTATTCCATCTTCAAGCGTAGGTTCTTATAGCCAAAAACACAGACATATTTCGAAAACACAACATAACTTCAAAACTCAAATCACGATTACATGTTTGTTCAAACGCGTACAACAATTGATCTCCATGGGCGGTTTTCCTATTACACAGACTTGCTATATTGAGCTTTCCCTGTGATATGTCATACATTGTCAACAGCTATTAGTACAATATTTCGCATATTGATTTATTACTGTTCTGCTGTGAGTGACTATTTTTAACTTACTGTAGCTTAGAACCCAGGGCCCTACATAGGCACCCCTCTTTTGTTCTATTTTGAAACTATATGATATGTATTCATCATTCGCCTTTAATGGATGCAAAAATCACGATTAAAACTTCTTGCTTCCTCAGCAAGAGACTGATAAGTCATAAAAATGTATGCCTCACCAAAATCATCAAATTAATGACATGAATTTTTCCAGTTATGCTTCCAACAAAGAGAAACCTTTCAGCCATGTCCATTACAACGGATGATAAGCCAGTTTCAAACAAGAAGGAACACAATAACTGGCCTGATGCCAAGTCATAGAGCTAAAATAGCAGAAAAAAGTATTTAAGTTTGATCACTTAATTTATTACAACACATTTTTCTTACTTTCTAGCAAGAATTCGTTTCTCAGATTTACTGAATATAGTTCTTGTCTTCTTTACTGTAGATTTTCCAACAAAAGCTTGCAGATTATCAAAATGTGTATGAATGTTTCTTGGTACCATTTCTGTCCAATTTCATGATAAAATTTTTTATGTTCTTGCTTTCAATTGGTCTCATATAAACATTCATCAGAAATGTTGGGCAAAAAGTATTGATAAATGAAATTTTTATGTTTGATACTACTCTTACACTTCCAATGTTGTAATGCAATAATGGTCAAAATATCTTCAAGAATTGTATGTATTCTACGATTTTTCTATGAAGTACGATTTTTCACGGTTCTCCATCAAGTTCATAAAAAACTTATCCGGAATTGTTTATTTTAAGTATTTCATTTGTGGGGAATCGTTGAATTTTCCCCTTCCAGGCGATTTTTACCTGGTTTTTTGCATGAGTAGGAATACTTCGATGTTCCAATGTGGAATCAAACGAACTTACCGAAAAAGCGTAACTTCTCCCAAAATTATGGGGCCTTTTCTGAGGAGCGCCGTTGGGAGAACTGAGGAATTCACAAGAAACCGGACCTCAGACAATGCCCCAAAAGCTTTTCTTGCGACAATTACTCACATTCAAAAGAGCAGCAGACTATATGATCCGATGACAGTAGAAGAACGCTCCTCAGAACCCGAATGTTTCTCACATTTCATAAAGGAATCTGTAAGTTTGCGTAAAGCGCAACAATTTTGCCACGCCCACATTTAAGATAGTGCTCAGCGAATTTAGCGAACAACGCCTATTTCGGCATAAATGGCTGAGAAGTTACTTCTTGTGTTAGGGATGATGGTGGTAAAATTTAACGCAAAGATCTCAATGGTTTCTCAAGCTTGAGTCTTTATTTGTTAACAACCATTTTCAGACATATTGGTCAAAATAAATTGTTTCTGTGTTTTCGTCATGTTTCCTGAAATAACGAGGTGAAAACATGACATTTAGAACCTTCTCATCCCCCTTCCCCCCTAATTCGATGTTGAGGTGGTTGAATGGCGTTTTATTCAAGCAACATTGAAACGGGGGGAGCGGGGGGCACGTAATCAAAGACTGAAGTAATGCAATTTTGTGACTTGTCCCAAGAATTTTGACCAAGATTGTAAGCCTTTTCTTCTTTGGAATGAGCACTAAAACAATCCAGTTATCTTGTAAATCTCAAATAAATCTGCTTGGAATAGACCCTTTAGCTACTCTACAAAAAGTCTGGACTGATTGACATTTTCATTCACTGTTATACATTTTTACGTGAAAGGGATCAATCGAGGGGCATCTCGGAATGCACAATCAACAGTTCTACACAATATAATCAAAATATCGCTTGATTCAGGTTCTTGTGTAGAATTGCTATGGTAAATGACATCACTTGAGAATTACCTTACAAGTTTGGTCCAAGGAGCAACTTGCAACTCTACATCTAATACCACCAGGGCTAATATGGATATCTTTTACTGGCAGTGAGTGATGCGACCATGTATGAAGTGGCTTTTGGTGGTGCTGCCCACCTAGCATATCATTTGTTCCAGAAATGGCACTGTTTCAAAGAAAAGAGATGACTCAATTGATAGAAATGAATAGAGGATGGGCATAGTACAGTCTGGCTATTAAGTTTTGAATGATCTGCAGCAAATGTTCTCGGGAAACTTTATATAACAGAAGGTTACAAGGTTTACTGTGTGAGTGGCCAAGTGGCTTACATACAGTCTTCGTCAGGTGACTGAAGTTAAGCTTGGTTGAGTGAGGTCAAACTCTGGATGGGTAACCTTGGAGGCCTGACCTCATAACTCACCTTGTCGTCCTTCAGAAGACATTAAACTAGGGGTCCCATGCCTGGATGCAGCATGAACAGTGGGTCTAAATTAGCTTTCATTAGCTGGAAATCCTGATAAGCCCACTCAAAACAAATTGAAAACAAACAAACAAAATAATTAAGCTTGAACTTGTTCACATAATCAAGTCAAACATTACCCTGACAAGCTCCAGACAATAACCAAATTATCATCACCACCTGATACAAAGTGACTTCCATTGTCTGTAAATTTCAAACAAGTAACATTTTGATAATGCCTTGAGAGGACCCTCATCAAGTTTCCTGTGGCTATCTGAAAAGGAAATGGATCAAAAGTTCTGACGTTTGCAACAAGAAATTTTTACCAATGCATTTAAACCATATTAAGATTCTCTAGCTTAGTGCAATCTGCACAGTGGCATTGTGGGGGCATCGTTTTTGGAGGGGCCAAAGATCAGAATTTTCCAACAAAGAGGCATTTTTCTAACAATTGGGAATATAATGGACTGCAGTGGCCAAATTTGTTTGAACTGTCGTCATTTCAAGGTGCCATAACAATTAAGAATCTATAAAAGTATAGGGCAACCCTTTTGAGATAAGATTGATGTTAGCAGTGAGGATGAAGCAAGGTGCAAGTGGAGGAAGAAAAACTGTGGGTTGGGTTTAACTGAAACTAAAACTAAACTCTAGCAATCCTTTCTTTCATTCTCAACCCTCAAGAATAATCACTTCTGGAAATTTCTGGTCACGTATCCCTAAAATGAAGCACGATACTAAATGTACAACATTTAAAGTCTATGCAAGCATACTAAACTGTAAATCTATCGTCTTTTAGTCAAAAAAAATTTGTGTAAAAACATTTGAAAGCTCAAAAACACTTCCAAGAGTTGTTGACCAAAAACATTTGGTCTGAAATTTATTTTTTTGAATTAGTTGTGCTTTGCACCTCCTTTTTCAAATAGAAATTGCATCTTTTGCCAGAAAAGCCGCTTTTTAGTGGCAAAAATAATTTCAGCAGAAACATCATTGCTTCTTCAAACGAAAGACCTAGTTTTCCACAGAAAAGCCTACTTTTTCAGTAAGCTTGGGGTCTTGACCAAAAAAAGTGGGGCTTTTGGTTGTATTTAACTACCTACTCTCGGGTGCCTAATACAGGGGGGGACGCTTATTAACTTTCAAAAATTTTATCCACCCCCCAGCCTTTATTAATTTTGGCAAAACAGTGTCCAAAGCTCAATATGATTTTTATATGAAATTTTGTTCGAAAGATAAACCATTGCAGCGTACTCATAAACTAATTCAAATGTTTTCTTTTAGAAATGTTTTCTGTTTATTTACATTTGTTTCTTGAAGACTTGAAGAGTTCTAAGCATATAAAATGCACTTGTCTCCAGTAGATAATGTAAAAACCCGTTTTTTGCAAATTTCTGACCCCCCCATTTATTAGTTTCTTTGAGGGGTTCCCACCCCCCGTTTATTAGTTTCTTTGAGGGGTTCCCACCCCCCAGTTACCCCCCGTTCCCACCCCCATTTCTTTGAGGGGTTCCCCCGTTTATTGTATTAGGCACCCAAGAGTATCAATGAGCCATGCAAGAATTGATTAATATTAATTTTTCCGAAAAGAGTGGAAAATAGCCAAAATTTCTGACAAAATTTTCCTAGGGTCGGCCATGGCCCACCCTGCCCCCCCTGCCACAATGCCACTGAATCTGCACATCTCAGAGTCATGGATAGCAGTAGATGTAAACTTCTACAAATTGGCACCAAAATTGCAAATATAGATTTTGTACGTACCTGCCAAACATATATCTTATCCAGATGTGCCACAGTGCAATAATTTCCATCTGGAGAACATGATATGGCAGTTATTTTTGCTGGACACACTATCCTCATGTGGAGTTGTTCCTGAAAATGTAGATGTTTCATAGCATCAATGATAAACAAGATAGTTTACCAAGCTTGATAAATGAGAGAGCCCCTCAAGAAATTCCCTCTATCCACAGTCCCTTTAATTCACAAATAATTTTAATTTCTTCTCTCATGTTCTTCAACTTTATTCTTTATACTGTAGTTGTTGAGTTGCATGTTGTGCAATTATAAACATACATATAACAGTTACCGTAATCTGAGTTTATCCAAGGGTGATTATAGAATGCCGGGCCCATTTATTAAAAGGTCTGTCGTCCAGCATGCCTTGCACGTGTTGTCTCTTGGTTTGCCTTTATTGTCACAATTTTCATGGCCCAGCTGAAGGATGACATGTGCAAGGAATGCTGGATGAAGCAGACCCTTTAAATCAATGGCAAAGATCATTAAACAAACGGTGAATATCATTAAATGAATAGCAAGATTTGAAAATTTGCAGAATGCACAAGTGATCTCTTTCATCCAAATCACTTGCACAGCTTAAACAATAGACCCATTCTTTTGTTGTTGCATGAAAATTTCATGGCTGGATGGAACAAGGGATGAAATTTAAAGGAGAATTCCGGGATAATTCTAACTTTAGCTAAGCTGGGCTAACTGAAGTTGATAAAAACGATCGTAAAAAAATTTTTGATGAATAACGGACGGTTTTAGAGTTATTACGCATTCAAGTTGTCGTTTTCTGCGGGACAATTCTCGGAATGTTGTCGTTTCCGAGAATTAATCTGCCTATTGTGACGTCAAATGTGATCACTGGCTTTCGTGCACGCGATCATGAATGGGCCTATTTGTGTGCTTTGAGTGTTGTTCCCGTCACATTTGTTGCACGTCAAAATTGTTTCATGGCAGCCCTGGCAACTGTTTTGGAGAGGGCAGTCGGAGAAGTAATAAGCAAAGAAAACTGGCTGTGCTCGTTAATACCGATGTTGTTGCAAGATGCTAGAACGTAGAAGCAAGGACCGAGATACAGGGGGGTCCAGGGGGGCCATGGCCCCCTCAAAAATTTTCAGTAGTTGCTGCAGTAAATCTTTATTCTTTTACTATTTTAGTATTTCAGAATATGTTCTTATGTTTTTCTCGTTCATTTTCTACCTTTCATTAGTCTAGGAAGCCGTTTGGTGTATTTGGAGGTTACAAATTAACAAACTTGTCTCAAACCGATGTCAAACCACAAAAACTTTTTCGTTTTCTTGGGGATGTGTACATCCCAATGTAGATTTACTTGTAGAGTCTGTCTGTATTGAGGTACAAAAATTAGCGTTGTTTGAACCAAATCTGCAGAAAGTGGTCTCGAAGTTTTCCAGGTGAGTAACTCAGACCCCTTCAAGGTCTTGGTTCGCTTTGCTCTTCACCCGGTTTGCCCATGGCCCCCTCATGCAAAAACTTGTATCTCGGTCCTTGCGTAGAAGTCATTTGGGCCTTAAGAGCACCAACCAGGCGTTAAGGAGGATTTTGATGGCGAAAATTAGCATTGGCAGCGAAAAAATCAGGAAAGAATTTCCGAGGAAAACCCTGTAAGAAACGCTTCGAAGATTTTTATGAAATTCGTCTTGATTTCTCTGGCTCAAAGAAATCATTCCGAACGAGCGAAAGGACGACAGAATGAAATAATCAAAGACTCAAGTCCTCAGGTGGGTAAAATGGTTATATTCAAACCAAAAGATCATCTCATTTTGCCTCATAAACTCCAAAACTTATATGGTAGATGTGACAAAAGAAACTTTAATCAAGGAAATATCAAGTCTATACTTACAGGTACATGTACCCCAAAAACTAAGGTACCCCAAAAACCACAAGGTCAGTTGAAAGGCAATATCTATAGAAGATCAACATACAACATAAAACTCTTACTGATCAATGATGCTTAGGTAACTGGGCTACCTAAAAATATAGGTTTGCCATGAATAAATTGGATTAAAAAAAATTATAAGGTGTAAACGCAAAAATTTGAACTTGAAATTTTACAGATTATTTCTATGAACGAGTAGCAAGTCGCAAATTCTTACAATAAGTTTGCAAACAAATGTTTTTCAGTATCTTTCATGTGTCCTCTTGCCAGAAAAGCACAATGGTTACCTTGCAATATAGTGAACCTATCGAATGGGCATCCTGACTTTGGTGATTTTTTGTGTGATTTTGGGGTAAATTTCACTGAAACATGGAAAACACAAGTACAGGGTGTGGGTGTGCCACAGAGAAACCAAATGAAATTATGTATTTCAGCAAAATCACATCTATATTTATATATCATTAACACTCTCTGAAAGCAATTAACATAAGGTATTTGTCCACATAAAAAAATATCTTCTGAAAGTCAAGGTTTGGTCAAGTTTTTAACAAAATTAACAAAATAACAAATATTTCCTGAAAGTCTGTAAACAAACAGCAAGTAAATATTCCATTTTCAGCAAAATAACGAACACATCTTCAAGACAATCAACATACAGTTGGTAAAATGGTATATGTTTTAACAAAATAATAAACATTTTATGCAATTCAATTAACAGACAGTTAATTAAAATTGCCCATATTTTAACACAGTAACAAAAATATCTTTCTAAAAGTCAATCAACATAGGTATTTGCTGTCCAGATATCATTAACTAACCAATCACTTTAGAAGACTTCTGTTAATTTTGGATACCACTGGAAAGTTACTCTCATTTGAGGTTACTCTCATTTGAGGTTACTTTGAGGTTAAACCATTTGAGGTTACTCTCAAACATTTTGGGGGTGATAAATGAAACCTCTGAGGTGGTTATAAGTCTGGTAGACTCTGAAATGAATGCAGTTGTGAAATTAAAAGTAAAGAAAATTTATCCATGGAATAGAAACATCAAAACTTTTCATTATTTATGAAAAAATTACCAGGAACATTGATATTCTCAAATATTTTGATACTTTATACTTGGAAAAAGCATGCACTTTGTAATTGCTGGTAAATGAATAACACAGTTCCTCTCTGTTAGGTCGGATTGTCAGCAGATTTCAAAATATATGCAGAATCAAGAAAAATAATGCTTTTGAAGATTGATATGCTGCAAACGGCTTGATAAGTGAAAAACTAATGTGGTTTTTGGGGTACACCCCATGTGAGTTTTGTGGTACATTAGATACTTCCACTGAAAATAAGTTTGCAGCTATACTTTCTATCCATTACTGATTTATAATGATGACTTCTTCCCAAATATCACAGTGATAGATGCATCAGCTGTAATCTTTTGCGTGTTTTTGCTTTTGTGGTTTTTGGGGTACATATTGTGAAAAACAAGAAACTTTGTCACATCAGTACTCGGTCAATCTTAGGTAAAAAATAATAATACCCAACGGGAAGACCTCGTTTTCTGCAGCCCTTCATTGACACAAAACCATTTTTGAAATCAACTAGTAGGAAAAAAATTATATCCACACGCTTTTTTTGTGGCTTTTGGGGTACATGTACCTGTAGATTAAATTTTTAACTATATAAATCAAATACTGAACCACCAGGCTATTTCTACACCCCCTCTTTTCTAAGGCCCTAGTTCATTCTGCTGGGTACCCATGCCCAAGGGGCAACCTTTGTTTTCAGTATAGATACACGTTTTTTCTTTTATAAGAAACTTGGATTAGCATTTAGTACTAGATGTCTCTTAATTTCACATGAAAATTTCTGCTTTTTACTGCAAAAAGTTTCTAAATTAGTTTCTTATTTCATGGATGGAGTGGTTTCTACCACTGTCAGGTATTTGTTTCTCAACATGAAGCACATTTTATCAAGAACGCAAATTGTCTGGGCTAAAAGCATAGAATTATAAGAATTATTATAAATATTTGTACCCAGAAACAAAGGGTCAATAAAAATTTTCCCACAATTATATCTGATCCAGCTTTTAAAACAGTTTCCTAGCACTTCTTGAACATAGCACTAGTGTTTCTTAAATTTGTTGCCCTCCAAGTACTTGTTTCTTATAAACCAGTTTCTTATACAATAAAAAACATGTGTGGTGGCGTCAATATTTGGGGTCTGAAATTTTTCAAATTTTATCCATATCTAGGGTTCTTGAACAGACAATGAACAAGAATTCAGTACTTCAAGTGAGTGTAGCTGAGAAATGAAGCAGAAAAACACAACATTCTGTGATGTTTCCATAGAAATCAGAGTCACAATATTCTGGTTTTCAAGACATTTGGCACTGGATAACATTCAGGGGTGGCCAGGGTGAAGGTTGACATTTGCTCCTCCTTTTGAAAAAGAGATACCCTATCTATTGCAAAAGTAGCTTTCCCATGGTCTTTGTCCTTTTCAACTTCCAGCAGCAGCATGGCAAAGAGTCCAGGAAGAGTGTTTACCCCAAAATAGTAGGAGACTGGCATACTGGATGAAAACCTCATTTTGCAAAACATTTTAATCAGTGGTGCTGATACTTTTGATAGTTTCTCAGGCTTTATAACATATACACTAGCAGCCAAAACCATGACTCCATAATTGCCTGCATTTAGTAATCAAAAGTTGGTATGCTCTCCAGGAATGTTTCATCTGCAATACCATACAACTACAAAAACCTTGAACAGATCCTTGTCATGCATCTTTATTTTCTGACTTTCTGTACCTCATGACACTAAATGCTCTTGTGAATGCTAAGCAGTTTCCAAGAATTCCAGCCTTCATACCTGAAATCAGAATGGCAAATTTAGATTAATATTTCCAACTGACAAACAGGGGCTAACATGTCTCTTTTCCATTTAAGAAATTAAGAAACTCAACTTTCAGACCATCAAAAATTAAGAAACCCTTTCCACCCTTTCATGGAAACTATAATTCAAGAACTTAATTGAGGAAATCCTTAGCATGTAATTCCTCTACCTGTACACCATCATATCAGACAGAAGGCAATTGAGCAATATCAAAATATTGGAAACCCTTAAAAACTTGGTTTTTTAAATGTTGATGAAGGCAGAGGTTTAGTACATATGCGAATATAAGGCTGTTATGGAACCTTTTGAAAAACTCCTAAGAAACTCTGAATTCTCAAAATCTGCTAAGGGGTCATCGACAAACAATTTTCGTCACAGTTAACGGAATTGGGCCGTTAACTGCTTGACCCCCCCCTCCCCCCTTCTTAACGGACCACTAAGTTCATGGCTACATTTCTCTTGTCGCAAGCGTCCCACAGACTCTTGTTATAGGCCTATTGTGTGTCCTTGGTTGGGGCCTAAGCCGACTGCAACTTCTTCGTGCAGATCGCAACATCAAATTTAAGTAGCGCGAGGCCGAAAACTTTACTGCTACGAGTTATTCTTTCAGGATTGATAATAAAATATTCCTTATTTCAATTTTCGTCACAAAAGTCAAAATTTTAACGGATTTGAGCTGGACCCCCTCCCCCCCTAACGGCCCAATTCCGTTAACTGTGGGTAATTTCAAGAAGTTTAGCCCAAATTCTAAGTTTCGCATGAAAGATATGCGTATTGTGCATCTCTGAAAATGCACAATGTCAATATAGACACATTCAATGGTAATGGTGGACCCAACCCAGGCTCTGTTCTGTTTACAATTTGTTTTGTATCTTGCGAGCGGTCACATCTAAAGCAGGTCACGGACTGAGTTTGTTGATTAGAAAGTTTTCAACTTTGCTTACCATGCTAGGTTTGTTTCAAATCATTTCTTCGGCTGTATTGATATCGATTCTTACATCAAACTGAATTCTCATCTTTCAACCATCAGCTAACCATCATGGTCTATCCACAGTCAGTGTTCAATCTTTGGCTAGCAGCTGTGATGGTCATCGCATTCGTCCATTTCCAATATAAGCAACGTAGATCAACTGGATCAAATCATCGTTGATTATTTCATCATCAAAAATGTTTCTGCTCAAATCTATGAGACCCTCCTGTGAAAGGAAATTGCGAGGAACTTCTGCAGCCACAATGCGAACTCAACAGAGTGGGCCTAAGCTCAAAACCACTGATCTCATATGACGTCAAAATTGACCCGCGGGATAGAGCGCAATCAAACCCGCCCTTTCTCGGAAATTGATTCGGGATGGTGTTTGCGGGTCGATTACAAGAAAACTGTTGCGAATTTTGCAAAACTGATTTCGAAAATGAATTCAGGACCTCGAAGTGCTTCTAATCGGCGAAAGTAAAAATTATCCCGGAATTCTCCTTACAGTAAATATCTTTATGAATGGCAAATCACAGTGGGACATGAATTCTATCATCAGGCATGGCTTGCAACACATATTCCAAAGTGCAGAGGGACCTTTCAAGATGTATAACATCCGCAAATTTCACAGTTTCGACTATATCTATAAAAGAATATCCTGTCAAAATATCAGCTTTTTGTTGTGTACATTATTAGTTTCTTAGTTTAGGCGTTACTGTACAGGTCTTTCGTGTGTTAACATGCAAGAAACGCTTAAGAAACGAAATGAAACGAAAAGAAACAGTACGAAGCGACAAGAAACGTACCCTGGGTACCAGAGAAACGAAACGAAAGGATTAGAAACGCCGATTTGTATGAAGTCTTGCTCAATCTTGAGATCATTAAAATGCTTTCTAAACAAAAGTCTAGTAGCAATTTAAATGATTCGAAATGTTCGTGAAATGTTTTTGTTGCTTTCTGTTATCGCTCTGATGAAAGTAAAGTCCGTTAAATATTTTAGCGTTGCTTTCTCTTCTAACCCCAATGAAATTCAGACGTGAGATATTTCAGCGTTTCTTTCTCGTATTCCTCCAATAAAATTCAAGGCTGTGAAGTTCTTTTGCGTTACTTCCCATTATTCCTCCGATGAAATATTTTGGCGCTGCTTTCTGTCATAACTCCGATGCTTCATTTGAGAGCAACGACACTTTAAATGCACTTGTGACGCACACTACGTTCACATGCGATGCAATGGGACTAAAAATTTGTAGTTGGGAGGCTATGAATGGAAAATGACAAGTGATAGGCAATTGATGAAATGACTGGGGTTTAAGAGACGCGATCATCACGAATGCCGTCTCGGAGCACTGCATTTTCATCGAAGTAAAAGCGCCAAAAACAGCAAGCTATGCCGATTTATGAAAGTAAGTTTGGATTCCTTGTTATTTTGAATTCGATCCTTTCAGGGGGAATCATTTTGTTTAACACAAGATATTTTTGCTGTGTGCTGTAGTGCTTTTACAAACTGAAATATTATTCGAGGGAAATTATCATTCCAATTGCGGACATGTTTCGTCGTCGGGTTGTCGTCTTCTACATTTAATTCGATCTTTTATCTAGCCATTCTGAAGGACAAACGTTATCGAACAAATCAAACATAATTCAAAAGTTGATACACATAGTTTGTTATAAGAAACTAAGTTCTAAGATTGCTAAACTAAAGCGGGCACTTTCTAAAAATAAGAAAGACACTTCTTTGTTTATTGCAAATCTCGGGGGCACGTGCCCCCAGTGCCCGCCCCATTCCACGGGGGGGTTCTCGGCTAAATTTCGGGTAGGGGGGTGCCGCCCACAGTTTGAAAATGTAACCGTTGGCTAGACCAATTTTTGTGAAAATGATACCCTTGGCTAGACTAATTTTTCCTTCAGAAGTGCTCTGAATTGGCATTTTCTAGGCAAAACTTGCCAAATTTTCGCATTTTCTAGACCAAAATGTTTAAGAAGTTGGGTTTTTTTACAAAAATTACCGAATTTTGACATCTCTTTGACCAAAATTCCCAAAAAGCATACCCTTGCCTAGACCTAACTCGACTAAAATTGCCAAAAAGTACACCCTTGGCTAGACTAGAAGTCCGAAAAAGTATACCCTCGCGGGCGGCACATCCCCAGGTACCTTTACTATGGAAGAACCCCCCCCCCCGTGCCCCATTCCTACGTCTATGAAAATACATTTGAAAGATCCTTAACCCTATCTGACCTGGGTGATTTGAAACACTCAATGCCTGGGGGGGCGGATTCCGCCCCCCCTGTTTATCTTTGCTGTTGCTTGAGATATGGCAACCAAATTTGGCACAAAGGTTGTTCATTATATAAACAATGAACTTTTGAAACAATAGTTTAATTAGCATTGTTGTTGTTGTTGCTAGAGCACAATTAACATTATGATGTCATATGACGTCATAAAAATGAAAATGTGTTAAAAGGTCGTAAAACTTTAATTTTCGCAAAGAAATGAAATATATAGATTAAAATAGATGTAAATTCATAGTTTCGACTTAATTGGGCCAATTAAAAAGGATTAAGAGAGATACAATGTATATTTTGCACAGAGTGTGGCATGAAAACTTGGTTACCATGGAGACAAGGCTAAAAATAGAACACCAGAATTGTTACAGTTTGATTGCTGTAAGATAGAAAGTTAAACTTGCTAAATCTCAGAGGCATTCAGCAAACACGGAAAAACGTATAAATGAAAATGTACGAGGGGGGGCGGAATCCGCCCCCCCCAGGTCAGATAGGGTTAAGGCTCGCCCCTGAAATGTTCACACGGGCACAGAAAGTGGTCGTGAAAAACTTATCAAAACCTTGACAAACTCGCAAAAACCCCGGGTGCCCAAATCTTATATTTTTTCACTACTGACTGCAAAGTTAAACTCAGTCGATCACGTGACGTTGCATGTAGTTCCCGGTTACTTGGCTCGAGGGGCAATTCACTCATTTGATAGAGCACGAGATTTTTCTGAACAGAAGGATTTTTACGGATTTTTAATGGATTTTTCTTGAAAAAGAAGGATTTTGCCATAAGAGTACGGGATTTTTAGGAGTGAAGTATCTCTCGACTTGGCTCTTTATTCTGCACAATATTGGTATCAGTCTGTAGCATCGGAGGTCTTCTGTGGTCGTGAAGTGGACTAACGGCTCGTTTCTCAAAAGCGGTGTAGAAACTTCGAAACTATTTGTCTGCTAACTTTTCCCCGTCTTTCTCTGATATCTTTTCTCGAGTCTGCCACATAGTTGCTCGATTGCTTAGAGATAAATTAACCAAGTGACTCCCCGTTAACAATCGAACCACTTTGAAGATGATTACCAGTAAAATGTTTTGGTAATAGATCTTGACAACACCGCGAATATTTAAAGTTTTTATTATCATCAGCATATCATTAGAACGTAATTACGAAGACTTACGTTGTTAGAAATAAACAAAGGCAAGATTTATAGAACAAAGTTACGATACTGGCTTCAAAGTCTTACAAAGCGATTATTACGAAACCTTTCGTGTTTCTTGATGTTTCTTTTCTTTCTTCTTGTTTCTTGCTGTTTCTTTTCATTTCCTTTCGTTTCGTTTCTTTTCGTTTCGTTTCGTTTCTTTTCGCTTCTTAAGCAAGAAAAGAGTGTTAACTTACGAAAGACCTGTACTACTATGCCTTCATTAGGAATGCTTGCTCTTTCAACGGAACGTGAAACGGCGACAAGATGTTATTTTTTAGTCACAGTTGAAACTGTGAAACTTGCTGATGTCATATGACCCAACATTTCAACAAAGTATCTTTACTTTTTTTGCCACTTCACTTGCCCACTTGCCCTGCTTCTCCTCCATCCCATTTATCTCTCAACCTTCAGAGAGTCCACCTCACTTAATTAAGCCCAAACAAAGCCCATATAATATTATTATTGAGCTCAGAAATTTGCTAAATTTCACACTACTATAGCAATACACTAATGTACATTACTAATTTACTAGAAAATGTACACAGCGCCAGAGTTATGCTCCTATAAGGGATTGCACTGGCTTAAATGTTTTACCTTCCTCCATTCCCAAACGTTAATAACTTGTTTGTCTTCTTGCGATGTCAAGAAAAAGTCTTTGCCAGCTTTTGATAGGCAGTGATATCCACAAGGAGCACCTTTAAAGTTTCTTATCTGATTTGCAGACTTCATATTCCACAACGAGAAACTAACTTGCTCTTCATTCTTGAAACTTATTACGGCAACATCTTGCTGTGGATCAGCCATTTTGAGATGCTGGATTCGTCTCGTATTGGATAAGAGGTTAGTTGAAAAGGACGGCAGTGAAAAGCCATTGTGAAAAGCTCACTGGAATAACTGCACACCACACACAGGACAGGAAGCACTGTACTACCTCCTGAAGTGAGAAGTTGGAGAATTGGCAGAGCTCCTGAACGAAGAAGACATTCAAAACAGAAAAGAAGAACTCAAAAACTACAAAATGTCATTTGCTTGAGTATCTGTGGGCAATGGCTAACCATGCAAAACCCTCCCAAAAGGAACATTGACTGCAGAGAAAACAACAACAACAACCAACATTCATTGGTATTTTCAAAAGAGACATCAGAAAACTATGCACGCAAAGAAGCAAAAATAAAAGAGAACTGTACATGCTTGCAGATATATTTGCCTATTGAAAGAACAGATAAACTTTAAAGTGCCATGTTTCCCACTGCTGGGTACTTTAGAAATGTCCCATGCCCATTTTACAAGCATGGTCTTTGTCATAGGCCATATTGCCATTTCAGACATTCTAAGCCAGGTAAAAACAACACAGAAAAGTGAAACTACAACAATGTTTTATCAAATTCAAAAACTGTATATAGCTATGGTAATAATATGATACCACTGAATACAAGATAAGAAAATTTATCTTTGCAGTGCTAAACTAATAGCTGTGTTGTTACACTAGTTCACAGTTTTTCAAAATGTCTGCACACACAAGGTAATTTTGTTGTGTGGTTGGGTGTTTATATTAACAAGTAAAGGTATTTTATTTAAACAACAACTGTTCACATTTTATTTTTCTTCCAAAAATGCATGCAATTAAATTAATGAAATAGGCACGTCATTTTCGCAGCACTTGTTGGGGAAACAAAAAGTGTGGCCCTATTGTTTCAACACATTGTGTTTCAGCTTTGTTCAGCAAATCAACGTTTAGGCTGAAAGTTTCATGCACATTGTTGTTTTTGTTTCACTTCTTGTTTTCAGCACTCAAGCTAATTTGTGTATTGCATGAAGTAAACTGTACTGCGTATGCAATCTTGAGTCCTTTTGGAAAGGATTCCTTCAGGCTTACAGCTTAGCTTGTTTGTATCCCCAACAAGAACTGTGAATTTGCGCATTTCCACGAAAGATGTTTCTCATGTTCAAACTATTGAATATGAGATTTCCAAAAAAACCTTGGCTACCCCTCAAGTAACAGACCAATTTTAGTCTATTTTTTCAAAACAATGGCGTGCAGAAAAAATTTCATTTTTGTTTCACAGTTAAAACATTTGCAATAACATTTCTCTTCCATAATCACCTTTTTTGTTGCAAGAAATGTGTGGATAGTTCACAGGGAGCCCCCATAAAAAAGTAGGAAAAACGAGATGAAGTGCATCTTCCGCAAGTGAGGCATGTTGAGCATGGCATCTGCATCCTTATTGCTCCTTTGCAAATGCTGCGTTTGACATGTCTCACTTGCAAACGACTCATTTTGTCTGGTTTTTGCTACTCTTTAAGGGGGCTCCCCGTTGATAATTGTGATGCATTTTGTCATTTTTAGAAAGCAAGTAATTAATTAAAATCATACCTTTGGTGCTATAGTATGTCTGTCTCAAAAAATATCTGACATAATTTTGCTTCTTTAGATACAAAAAGCAAAAAAGGGAGCAATGCAGAGTGGACGTATGGAGAACTGATTGGTAAGTTCTGATGACCTTTTTGTGGGAAATTACCAGTGCCTGAACTTAAAACAAATTTTAAAAGATTTTTTGTTGAAATGTGGTAATAAATTATTAATTTGTAGCAGCTATAATGCTGTAATGCCCCATGATAAGGTATATCAAGTGTTTGATACGCTTGATGCTTGGTATATCACAGTGCACAGTACAGTACATAGGTGAAGCTTTTTATCAAGGTCAAACTTATATGGTTCTGAGTTACAGACGACAGATGATTTTTGTTGAAAAAGACTGAAAACGTAGCTAGATTCTCTACCAATCAAACATAGGACAAAAGGCAAAATCAAAATTGAGAAAGAAGTGCAAAATCAATTTAGTTCCCTGAGTAACCCAACCACTGTGCCACATACAGTAACTGTGTCAAAGAATCCATGACCTTCCCAGGTTATCCAAAGAGCTAGAGGATGAATAAGTTTTATACAAAACATGTAAGTCATTTTTCTCATGTTATGTTTCTTTTGGATGATGAAGCAATTGATGACACGCCGCAGAGCAAAGCAGAGGAACAGCTGATGACAATTATCAAAAATCTATCTCCTGGTAAAAAGCAGCATGGGAACTCTAATTCAAAGAAGTCAGTAAAATTTTCCTTTGAAGAATATGACAAAGATGGTGGCAAAGAATGCGATGGTATGTCATTTACAACTTAGAAGTGTACCCTGTAAGTTTGAAGGCTGTTTAAAAATTGATTTTGATTAATCAAGCCGATGAGAAGTGCTCATGGGTGGCTGCACAAGGATCTTGATGCTTCAAGGAGGCTTGAAGAGCTCTCTTCAGAGTTTGGCGAGTGTCAATTTTACGCTGTTTCCCAAACATGTAAGAATTTTCTTAAAATGCCATAGAACACAGGAAATTGGCAGCCACAAGATTTAAGAGAGTTGCAGAGTATGACTGAGGAATTCTGATAAAAAATCTTACTTATCAGACTTCAAAATCATCTCAGTATGAATGTTACTGAATTTCCTTTCAGATAAATATTTTACTGATACCCAGGGGGCAACATGGGTACCAATTGACAGTGAAGCCAGTGTGGAAAAAGCTAGGGACTGGATAGCCTGATTCACAGACCAGATGGGGGAATCATGCTAGGGACTGGACTGAGTCTGTAGGTTAATTAGATTTTGATGTTTATTTTGTAGTTGCAAACGTGGTGTATTGAGTAATGGTTGATTTGAGATTAAAATTTAAAAAACACAACTTGCTGATATTCCAATGAGTAATGGCCTTGAAACCAATGATGCCATCATGCACATACCCAGCTTTCTTGAAGAAGTAAAATGTTTGTAAGTTCAAAAGATACATTCAAACAAAAAGTTTGTTGCAGAAAATGATTTGCGGACATATGAGCGGGCATTCAGTTGAAATACTGATTAGTCATTTATATAACTGTAACAGTGGCTTAGCCAGGGCAAATTAAAGGGGGGCATTGAAATTAGGGGTGTCTGAGGGCAAAATCCTTACCAAATTCGTTTGGGTCATGCCCCTTACTTTGGCTTAGAACACAACTCCTAACGTCATTCTTGGCATTAGCTATAAGGAAATTTGATCATTCTGTGACAGTTATTCCATAAATTGGAGTGCCAGGAAAAATTTAGGAAGGAGTGTCCTTTACTTTGGTATAGAATGCAACCCCCTGTACATCATGCTTGCCATTAGCTATAAGGAAATTTTGATAATTTTGTGATAGTTGTTTAGTACATCAGAGTGGGAGGTAAAGTTTTGAAGAAACAGCCCTCTAGCATTTCTCAGAATATTGTCAAGCCCAAAATCAACTAAGTATAAACATTTTGAAGTTTACTTGAAACCAACAGCAACTGTGGCTTAATAACACTGTCCAGTCAGTATCACAGATGGAATGATTTCATTTCAAAAAAGTATAAATGAAATTGCAATGAAATGATTTGAGTTCAAAAAGTATAAATGAAATTGCAATGATTTGTATGGCAAGCACTCAGTTTGTGCCAAAAGTCAAGCAGTTTAGAAATTTCCCTGAAGTTTCTGAATTTCTGATGCTAGGGGGCATGTGGCCCCCTGCCTCCCAGCCAGGATGCTTCTGCTGATACCCATCATTTTCTCATCTTTTTTGATAGGTGAATCATTGCCAATGACAGCTAGCAAGTCAACTGAGAAATTGAAAAAGGTTCAAGCCAAGCGCCACACGCCAACACTTCCAGAAGATAATTCAGATCCTATCCCTGCCCCTATCGTTAAAGAAATTTCAGATCTGTTGAAGATCACAAGTGCGACAGATCAATCGGCTGAGATTGCAGAAGAAATAAAGAGAAGGAAGAAGACTAAAAAAGGTACAGTACAAATGATTTCGTGAGTTGGATGGAGAAACGTGAAATTTTCGCTACTCTGCCAAAATGGGCAATTTCTTAGCAATAAACTTTCGCAAATTAAGTTTCTTAATTTTTTGATACCTCAAGTCTTCCTCAACTCTTCAGTGACTCTTGCAAATTTTCCATACATTAGTAACATAATTTTCCATTTGTTAGTAGCATGCTTTGAAAAGATATCTTTGACTTCACATTTTAGGACGTTGCAAGGGAATAAACTTGGCAAAGTTAACATCTTAGGAAATTTCATGAACAAGGCTTTCGCAAATTTGGTAAAAATGCGCAAATTTCTTCCCACAAAAATTTCTTCACTTATATTATTTGATTAAAAAGCATTTTGTAAATTGGTTTCTTAATCCTGTCTTACGGACGTTCTTGCATACCAGCAAATAGCGAGTTTACGAAACCAGAACAGCCACGACAACTGCAACGCAACGGATAGATTCTTTGTTTTTACGCTCGAATGTGTGTCCCTTGGGAGACTCTGAAATTGTCCTTTTCAATTTCACGACTTGGATACTCCATTTCTGGTGTTCTGTACTGCAGATCAAGGCCTCCAAAGTAAAACTTAGTCTTTTTAAAGGTTTGTCGTCACAGAAAAAATATAGTTAATGGGGGCCTTATTTTAGCCTTGTGGATGATATATTAACTGTTTGTAGCGTATGGAAACAATACTTGCTTTACCGAATATCAAATGACGGTCTAGCTGGCGTTGCCATCCTCTGGTTTCGTAAAGTAGGTAGGTAGGTAGGTAGGTAGGTATTTATGTTTAACGTGGCTAGCCTGCGAAAATTTGAGAGACTTATTTCCAGCAGGGGCCACGGATATTTTACCATCAGTCCGCCACAGCTACCCGCTGCAGCTACCAGATTTCCCTTACATAGCTCTGGTCGATCCAGGCTAGAGTTACGGACAGCGACCAAACTGTCCAGCGCGGGATTTGAACCTACGGCCGTTCTGACCTTTGGTGTAGGAGTCAGACGCCTTAACCACTCGGCCACGCGCTCACGAGCTCAAGTTGATAACGATTCGCATGGAACTTTTCAAAAGATGCCTGCTTGGTTTGATACATACTCCGAAATCACCAGAAGCAACAAAATTTTAGCAAATATCCGTGACCTGTAGTAGAACTCTTAAGAATGTGCTAGAATGTGCCAAATTCATGTGTAATTTCTCCAAAGGAAACTGTGAAACGTTTTTTCAGCGACCTTTTCCAACTGACTAGTAAAAAACACCATATTATGACCAGACAAGCAACTTCTGGAAAAGTTTCCTTGCCAGTAGCCAGAACAAATTACAAAAGTAGACTCATAACAAAGTTTGGTGTAAGAATCTTGAACGATATCCCAAAAAATATTAGGACTTCTCCTACAAGAAAGATTTTCGGAAAGAAGTACAAGAATCTTTTACTCCAGACTTACTAATAATTGAATACACATTGGTTTAAAACTTTCTTTTGTCATTTCTTTATCATTTCTCCTTCCTCTCTCCATCTGCCGTTGCCTATTTTTCACGCGTAGTTATAAATTTTGAATTGTAACCAAAAGGTATTTTCAATAGTATAATCAAATTTCTAGCATTTTTCATTGATGTTATCGTCCATAACCACGAAACCGAGGGCATATTGCTCGAAAGCTCTATCAGAGTTCTTTTCATATGTCCTCGTCAGCCCTATCGAATTTTGATGCATTACATGAATTAGATTTCACGCATTTTTACTATTTGCATGATTTTAGTATCATATTATAGTAGTCTTATACGTACTTTAGCTCTTACCTGAGAAATATACATAAAATGAAAAAGATGGGTACTAACTATTGAAACAAAGCGAAGTTGCGTGATATCAGTTTGGTAGCAAAAGCCAGGGATACAGCATCGTGTTCTGTGATTTTGATTTTTCTGAACCTTTTCAAAACTTTTACTATAGTAAAAGATCAAGGAGCGTACAAGTCGATGGATGTGAAAAAAATTACTACAAATTTGTATCCAGTACGACAAGAGTGCCCAGCAAAGATTAATCCCAAATGCTTTTGCAAAATGACATCAATATTTTTCATTCTGTACTTTTCAGATATCAATCAAACAATTATTGAAGACTCAACTGACACGCCACAAGATGGACAAACAATTGGAGATCCGGAAGAAGATAATGAGGGAAACATTTTCGATGTGTTTGATGAAGAGATACCAAAGAAGCCACCGAAATTAAAGGACATCGACTTCTTTCTGCCTGAGGTTCCTGAGAAAGCAAATAAAACGAAAAAGAAGAAAAAGTCAAGTAAACTGTCCATCCAATTACCAAATGAATCGCCTGACTCATCAAGTGAATCAGTGGACAATAGCGAAGCCACTTTGAGGAAATTATTTGAAGAATATGACCCTGACAAGGATTCATCTGATGATGATTCTCAATCTTCTGCAAACGAGGAAGAATTTAAAACGACAATTCATGGAGACCAAGATTATATTTTGAATAATGTGACAGAAACAGTTGGGGCTGGTAGTCTGAAGAAACGCATTGCACATGACCCAAGCATCGAGGTTTGTTACTAAACATTTGTTTTTAGCCGAAAAGGGATGTATGGCATGGATCATCTATTCATATTTGACATCTTGAAAAACTGGAAGTAAATTTAGCAACGTTCAATGTTCATTTGGTTATAAAGCCGGTTTTCCACTAGGCGGAATTTCCGCGCGCAGCGGAGCGGCTATTGTAATTGCATTGTTTATTTCTAACAATGGTCACTTCTGGTCGCTCCGCTACGCGCGTATTTGAAAGTCGGATTGACTTCAACTTTTCCGCCGCGTCCTATGGCGCCAACCAATCAAATCGCTCGAAGGCTCTGACACATGACTTCAGTATTCCACGAGAGGGGGACAGCCACGGCGATTGACGAAAAACAGCTCTGAAAATATTTCAAAAAATCCTTGGTTATTGAATTTCTTGGAAATTGAACATCTTTGTTAGTACTCGTGCATTGTTTTAGAAACAACAGCCGCTCCGCTGCGCACGGAAAAATCCGCCTAGTGGAAAACCGGCTTAACGAAGTTGATTTTGCGTGTAGTACGTCGTTAGTTTATTGCAATCAATGAGATCTTTAAAATGTACGACTTTATACTTGGAAGATGATATTGATTGGTTGTGTTTGATTGTTTCAACTAACGACGTCACAACTTCTCATTTGAATGTTTACTTCCACTGAGCAAAACAAAATGATATCAGAGATGGTCGCTAAGCTTCTGGCCATGAAGAGTTTATGAAAGTCTTATCATAGGAGGGAGGGCAAGCTTTACGAGAACCTTTGGAAAGGCTGAACATTGCCCTCCACTGAAGGACGCAGGACGTTTTCTCGATCAAGGAGAAAATTTCTGCAAGTTCATACCAGAATTTCGACCGAAATAGAAAAGCCTCTTTTTAGTCTTAATCTTTAAACTTGTCCTTTAGTGCCGAAAAACTTAAGCGAAGCTTCTCTCAATAGATTCATTGACGCGATGAAATACTCTCCTTTCTTCTCATCCTACCTATTTGCTCCTTTCCTTTTTCAGATGGTTCGTGCACCAGTTAGCAAGAAGGGCCTACCAAGGCGTGCTCTGATGAAACCTTCGTATGTATCACCAAGTGTTGCTGGCAGTTCGAAGATATATTCAACAGACGATTCTTCTAAAGTTTCAGAGGTAAACTACGACATCTCTCGGTTAGACTAAAATTTTGGATGGAGGCAAAAAGCTAAATATTCCTGAACATGTTTTGCAGTTTTTTCGATCTATTCCGGGACTCCTTATGAAACTGTTTCAGGTAATATTCGACATCTTTCTATTGGACCGAAATTTGTACTTGTGTTCACAAGTAATGAACGGCGAAAAACGAAAAAGTAGGTCTATCATTTTTTAGAATATATCAGTTGTTAAAGCAACTCTATATTTATTTTGGGGCTCAGTTTTATTGTTTTCTTTCGAGCGTATATTTTCCTGTGCATCGTATTGAACAATAAAAACTCTTGGAAGATATTTACACCTCGGAACAGGGTTTTATCATCTTGTCGAAAAGCCTTATGAAGCTTTTGGAGCCAAAATCCCTTGTACTAATTCTCCTGTGTATCTTCTTGTATAGAAAAGGAATTTTACCAAATGATCATCATGAAATTTCTGTTAAATGATATGCCTCTTGCATCGATAGACCACAAGTCTGCACAGAAAACCCTTCACTAAAACTTATCAGACAAAGTTTTGACATCACGAAATTGTCATCTAGGTACCAACAGTCAGTAACCGTATGTCCTTTACGACTGAGGATGGGATGTACGTTGGAAAGAAAAGAAGAGCGCATAAACTTGAATCTGGACACGCGTTATCAGTTCAAGCTAAGGAGTCAGTTCAAGCTGCTCCTCCTAAGAGACCGAGAATTGCGGTGGAATTTGGATCAAAAGTACCACAAGTTGTAAGACAGAGATACCTCGATAAAATGATTGAGGAATACACAGACAAGTGTAAGAATTTGCAAGAAGTTTATGAAAAGGTTTGTCTGTCTTTACTTTTTCCGTGTAACGTACTGTTTACATGTTTTCAATTTTCCGGTTTATCCTGCGGGATGATTGACCGAGTGGCTTATACAGTCTTCGTCAGGTGACCGAATTGAACCTCGGTCGAGTGAGATCAAACTCCGGATGGGTGACCTCGGAGGCCTGACCTCACAACTCACCTCGGCGTCCTTCGGAAGGGACTGTACACTAGGGGTCGCATGCCTGGATGCGGCATGCACAGTTGGCCTAAATTAGCTTTCAGTAGCTGGAAATCCTGACAAACCCACTCAAAACAAATTGAAAACAAACAAACAAACAAACAAACACTCCTTGCCCTGTTTGGGTATGGCAAATCAATCAGTAAATTATGTGGAGTACTGTCAAGTATTTTTTGGATTCTACGTATATTTTTTATTATTTTTTGTTAGCTTGTTGTCTCTAAATACATCTTTATTCTGCATTGAATATTCATCGTTTTACCATTCAATCTCAGTCAGCAGGAATTCCAATGAAAAATAGCCCTTTACTCGGAATCGCTACCATTCACTGTTTGAATATTCAAATGTAAAATAACGAAAGGACTGAACTATTTACACTTATTCACACATACAGAACTTTGCTGAATTCTCAAATGATCTTTCCTGGTCATGCATAACTATATTAAGCTTTTTGTCAAATTTGAGAATGCACGAAAATAGCATTATGTCTCTTCGTTTTGTGGTCATTTGTTCGCGTGAAACTTATAGGCCTACATGGGACAACGTATAGCAAGCTACCTACAAATATGGCATTCCCTAACAATCCACAATTTCAGCTTTTGTTGCGAGTAATTTATTGATGAAGATTTATTGAAGAAAATAGTCGTAACGTCTGTCTTGTGTCTACTGCTCACACGCTTTATTGTTGAAACACTAAATTTGATGTTAAAGTCTTTATTTTCAGGCATCAGAAGAGGAAAACCTGATTTACAGCCGATGTTCAGGAAGACAGATATACATGAATCTTTGTGTGAATGCTATCAAGAAAATACGGCAAATGCCCAAAATGGAAAAAGAGCTACCTAAAAGCCCATTAGATTCCGCTAAGCCAACTGTGCGACCATTGCCTGATACTTATGCAAAGATTGCCTCCCAACTAGCTGCCTCAGTGGTACCACCCAAGACCGTCATCAGACCATCGACCATATCGCTAGCAAATTTAGACAGAAAACATAGCTCTTTAATGGCGAATAAAAAGGAAATGTTGGTGAAGAAAAGGAAGTTATCGATAAACGAGTTGCCTGAATTAACAGGTCAGTGAATGTCGTTTTACCATGGGTGTTTAGACACTGCATTTGTGCTTCATTGCCGCTTCGTTCTTTTGCGGAGGATTGATTTATTTGCTACTACGGAGGAGTTAGTGTTTAAGAGACAGAGGAAGAACGAAAAGACACAATTTTCCTTGATTTTCTTTCCAACTTACTCCGTTACCTCCTCCGCAGAAACATACAAGTTTTCCTCCGCAACAGCATATACACTGAAACATAACTGTGGTGTCTAACTACCCATGCTTTTACCTGTTATGTCAGGTCTTCTGTAGGGGGTTATGAATACGAATAAGATGGCGACAACAATAACCAATTATCACTAATTGTGAAGTGTTATATTACCAGTTCATTGCGATAATCGCCAGTTTAATTTTTATCTTTTCTTACAGATTAGTAAAATGCTGTAAAAATTTTTATTTATGTGTATCTATTTAATCATACGATTAATTCATTTATTTAGTTCTTTATCAATTTGGATTAGTTTGCTTTAGACATATGAGATTGTGTATAGTAAGCTAGATGAAAGTAATCGATATGAAATAAGTGAACAACAACAATGTTTGTTGTTGGTTGTGGATTTCTGATTTCCACTGAACAAATCTTTTCACGAGAGGCGACCTCTCTCACCCTTGAGTATGAGCATTCAAATCTAACAACATTTTGCTGAAAAGTGAAATTTGACGGCTTGGGATAAGTTGGAAAGATTTCCTAAGGTGTAGGCAAACTCATCATAGTTTTAACTACAATGACACTAGAAAACTCTCTTTGCTGCGAATTCAGTCAATCACAATCAAATCGTGACGCCGTAAGCAAAATTTCCTTAACTATGACTGCATAATGAAGAAAAGGTATCTTATAAAGATGAAAGAATTGCTTTTAGCTAGGACAGTCCTTGATCTGTCAGCTCCAAGTTCGTTACCGAACATTCCAACCCTGAAAAATCAAATGTTGAAGCGCTTTGTCACCTGTGTCTACTTAGGCTGTTCGGCATAAGAACTAGACTCACAAATTTAACCAGTCATGTGTATATGTATGATTTTGAGTCGTAATTTGAGAGTAGCAGGTCAACCAAAAGTGTCTACTACCACGATTGTATGAAGTCTATCGCCAGTATATGGTATGGAAATGCATGTTGTTGCTGCAAACATTCAGTGGCAATAGAAGATTAAATGTCTTACGTGCTAAAGAAATTTTGCTTGCTAAAACGTTTGATTTACGGGGTGAGTGGCCGAGTGGCTTATACAGTCTTCGTCAAGTGACTGAAGTTAAGCTCGGTCAAGTGAGGTCAATCTCCGGATTGGTGACCTCGAAGGCTTGGCCTTACTTTTCACCTACAGATATAGATACGAATATCTTTCCACCTCGCGCCGTCCTATAGATACGACTTATAGATATCCTTACTTGCCACCTCTCCTTCCTTCGGAAGGGACGTTAATCTAGGGGCCCCATACCTGAATGCGGCATGGGGGCATGCACAGTGGGCCTAAATTAGCTTTCAGTAGCTAGAACTCCCGACAAGCCCACTCAAAACAAATTGAAAACAAACAAAAATAAAACGTTTGGTTATGTCGCCCGAGCCATTTCGTTATTTATAGGTGATATTCAATGTTTTCCTTTCATTTTAGAGGATATATTCTACGAACAAATGTTAAAATACTTGGCGACTGATCAAGAAAGATGGGATAACAATTATCCCAAAGAATCGAAAGAGAAACCTGGCCTTGCAGTTTACAAAGAAGAAAAAGGGTCTTATCACCGTAAGTTGAAAAAGTAAAACTTGTTTGAACTAAGCGTCTCGTAAGAGTTATTAGGCTCTTCTAGCAGCAATACTCGGACGTCTTTGAAAACACAGCTACTGTTTCATGTTTTAGTGCATTCTAATTTTCCAGCCTTTTCCCTCCTAGAAAGCTGCTCACAGACAAACAAATTCCTCAAAAAGATTTGCATTCTCGCATTTCCATCATTTGTGAATATGCTCACATTGTATTTTGCTTCCCTTCTCGGCATCCTATTGTCGCTGTGCGGCCTTCAAAAGTATGCTTTTCGGGTTGTCAGTTTCAGAATAGAACGTGCAGTAAGGACTTGTCCGCACGTATCCGGATAATTTCGAAAACGCATCTTTTTTTATCCGTATAAAAAAATATCTGCGTCCACACGAGGAGCGTTTTCGAAAATATCCCCGTCCACACGAAGACGCTGTTGCATCCAAACTCCTCTGTTCGAACTTTGACAAAAGAAAACAAACAATCAAAATACCCTTGCATGATCCCCAAAGATCCGTGCGCATGCTCTGGTACATCGTAAACCGATGCTGTGACGTCAGCGTTTTCGAAAAGCTCCGTTTTCACCCGTCCACACGAGAACATGAAAACGGCGTTTTCGAAAAGATCCACTCTGGAGAGCGTTTTCGAAAAGCTTCGTTTTTGGTGACCGAAAACGCCGTATCCGTGTGGACGCTAACCCAAAACGGATAAAAAAAGATGCGTTTTCAAAAATATCCGGATACGTGTGGACGGGGCCTAAGTCTCTCGAGACTCGCAAAAGTTTTGAAGTTGATCTCACTTTGTAATTTACAACCTCGAACAATAGAATTATCTTGGCGTCTTCTTGAGTGGCATTTTCTGCTAAAACAGCCCATCAAAAAAGAGGAGCAGAGATATATTTTCTAAAAGCCTTAAATTGTATACTATTGAATGAATCGACATTCCCGTTAAATAAGGAGGTTAATGTACAGTCTCGGTATACCTGAAAGTATTAATCTGATGCTTTTGACAACAACTGTCAGCATTGTATTTTTCGTTTCTTCAATCTTTGTGTTGCTGTTCCTTAATCACCCGGATCTTTAGACTCTTGGGCCATAAAACCTTGTCAATTGTCACCGTGACTGTTAAGGCGAAATAGAGGATATTGTCAGTACTGGGACGAAACATTTGTTGCTTAGTTTTTCCCCTCACTTTTCTTCAGTTGCGAATTTTTTTCACGAGAAAATACACGGGACCAAAATCGAAATCTGATTGAAATCAGACGGGTACCAAAATCCAAATCACTCGGAATCATCATAGATGAAAGTCTCACATGGGACGAGCAGTTCAAAGCTGTTAGATCCAAAGTTTGCGGTGGCTTGTCTGCCTTAAAAAAAGTTAAAGAATATCGTACCGCAATCGCAGTTGTGTAGTGTATTCCATGCGATCGTGGAAAGTCATCTTCGCAATGCAAATGTCATTTGGGGGAGTCTATCAAAAACAAAATCAGATACCCTCCAACGTCTGCATGACAGGGCTCATTCAATAATAGAAAATGCACGCATAAAGGACGAATGGTCGGCTAATTTGCTTAGTGTTGAAAATCTTATTCGATTTGATCGTTCTGTGATGGCATATAAGATTCTGAACAAGTTGAGCCCGGAAAGCCTTTGGAACAAGTACCAATATAGATCCGCATATTCAAATTATGAAACAAGGAATTGTAAGGATCTGCAGATCCCAAGCCTTAAAACTGAACATGCCAAAAAAGGATTTTACTACTCTGCCTTAAAGGCTTGGAACGATATCCCAGCTAATATTAGAGAAATCCAAACACCAGGGCGCTTCAAAAAAGAACTAAAAGTGCACCTGACGAGCTGAGAATGCCAAGAAAATTACACTAAAACACGACCCTCTGGAAGAACAGCCAATTTTTATTTAGATATATATTACTCCCATTTTTTTCCTTTTATAATAGAAACATTGTACTAGGTTTATAGCTGAAGAGGTATTCGTGTAAAATAATAATAACGAATGAACACTTTTTTCTTGATCGCGAAAGGTTTTATTGCGAAATTCACGGAAAAAAGCCGTCATTCGCGAAAGTTTGTCCCCTCAATTTTGCTATTTTTCTTCTCGCGAATCTTCTGCCCGCGAAAGTTTCTGCCCCTAAAGTAGTCAATCAGTTATTCGAGACGATTGATGAGTCAAGATAGACTTATTACGTTGAGTCCTAGTAATCACTACCACCCACCCACCCCTCGCTCATACTAGTATGAGCGAGGGGTGGGTGGGTGGGTGGTAGCGTTTACAAGGACTCAACGTAATAAGTCTAGAGTCAAGACAACATGGATCTTATGGTAATGTTTACTTGCTTTGAACTATATGCTCCTTCGTTAACGATATGCTTTTAGTTCAGAAGAGAGTTCAAGAATCAAAAAACTTTTTGATAATTTACTCTCAATTTATCGAAAATTGTTAGTTTAGTTTGAATTTAATCATAATCATATTCTCATAGCAACAAAGAGGACATGCGCAAGATGCGGGAAGGAGTTTTTATTAAATTCTGAAGGAGAGTATATCAGTAAAAATGAATGCAATTACCATTGGGGTAAACTTAGAAGGATGCGAGGTGAGTGAAAAGTTTAAATTGTATTTTGATTTGAATTATGTGAAGAATAAACCAAATGTCGCAAAATGATGTATTATCGTTTGATTGCTAAGATGTTCATAACCAACGAACCGATTTTCAAAAACTTTGTTTTATCCGATTGGCAAAAGGCTAAATTGTATTCGAGGATGTGGGTTGTGGTTTTACGACGTCTTTTTATGTCCAAAAGAAGATCGATAAACCTGCTCAAATTCAAGCCTTAGATGGCATGAAAAAGAAACGGCCTACTTTTCCAGTTAACCTTTTAGTCGTGATGCAAAAGGCTGAACTTTGTATGCCCTTCAGAGAAAATACGAATTAATTGAACCCAAAACACATCTCTCTTGAGTCTCCTGCAAAATGTTAGTTATACGTGAATTGCTTAATGCCTCATCAGTTATTGATTCCTATTGAATATTTCATGAGACATCATTTTAGGACACCACACTGGTTTTGGACCCTTCGTTCACCATAATTTCTGTTGAATTGTTTATCTTTGTTCGATTCAGAATTCGAAAACTTCGTTGATATGCAAAACCATTTGCTAAATATTGTTCTCTGACACTTGTACTCAATGTAATTTTGACTTTGTCACTTTTCTCTCAGATGTGTAATCGCGTTCCTGTCTTCCTGTCTTCTCGTCTTCCCGTCTTCTTATCTTCCCGTCTTCCCTTTCCAATGCATCTTCTATAGCCGATTACACTAAAGATGGCAGTGAGGAACCTGTTATCAAGATGCATTGCGTTTCAATTATAACCTTCAACGATCCTATTTGACTTTTCAATGAAGAACCTGGTTTTGGAAACTTTTTAAGATTTCTTCATACCAAACTGACGGCAAATTTGGGTTCAGCACCAAAGCTTTGTCTGGGAGTCCGGTTTTCATAATCTAATCAATTTCAAGATTGATTATATGACAATGATAGGCTTGAAAACTGATAAGGGATTTGACCATGAAAATCGTCCCGAGTGTAACTTTGTCATTATTTACGGTGAAGTGCCTTGCAAATTTTCAAATTCATTATTGTCATTAAATCCAAATTGCGAATACTAGAACTATGAAAGTTTGTAACAAGACTAAGATTCGGGTGCTGAATTGGAATCTGGTGTCAAGATTAACTTAAAGCAATTTTATGAAACTTCAAAGGTCCAAGACGGGTCCGCATCTTTGAACAGCTCAAAGGAATTCTACTTAAGCACGCAATGCATCTTGGTAAAAAGGTCCTTGCCATCATCTATAGAATAATCGTTTGTTGTTACATCCTCCGTGTGAAGAATTCAGACGTTAATGACAGGACAAACATTTATTGCTATAAACAGGAATATTTTCATTATGATAAAATCTTTTGTCAAATTTAAGAATTGTTCCTTCCAACAGGCAAAGGTGGTGGTGCAGGTTCGCAATTTTCTTGTTGCCAAGGAGAGGCTGGTAGCTATGGTTGTTCAATTGCTAAGGTTTGTGGAAGATTGGATTTTGTTTATTTCAACTACTGTTGATTAGGAATTGCCTTTTACCACAAGGTCGTAAGACCAATTGAATGGAAGGACATATAACGAACTTTATCATTGGTTAATTTCAAATTGGTATAGTCCGTGGATTGTTCAGTCAACCTGTCGACAGTCCTCAGTTTTCCGTACAGTAAGCTACCACTGAAAGTGCAGAAAGGCGCTGCTGCATCCCTTTTTTCATTCAGACTAAGTTCTGTAATTTCTGTGATTTAAAAGATAGCTTAAAAGGGACTATAAGAGCATTGGCCCTTAGGACTTCTCCAGCATGAAACGCGAGGAAATGATCAGCACTGACAGGCGCAAAGCGTGGGTAGTTTTAATTCTGAGTGTTACAATTCCATCAGGATAGGCCTAAATGCCAAAACATGTTTACTTTATTTTTCCTTGAATTCCAATGAAATGGATTAAGCAGCTAATTTAGTACCTAGTAGTATTTGACAAGGTTCTATTCACCTTTTGCTTTTTTGATGGATCTCTTGGCCACTTCGAGTTGCAGATTGTCTACTCGCACCTTCAGAGTTGCTCAGGCAAGATCCCTGTTTACGATCTTCAGGAATTCGCGGTAAAAAGATAACTTCGCAAATTCATGAAGTGAAAATAGATGAACAATGTATTGCAATTCAGTTAACTTTAGTGGTCTTTGCAGAAATTATGCTCAGAGATGCGAAATTTTGTGTGGTTTATGCTAATTTATGTAAATTAGATATGCATAAATCATGCAAATTTGGCAACGTTTTGTATAATTTTTAATTGTCTATTAGATGAAAGTAAATAACATTGGTTAAGTTCTCAAACAAAAAACGTTTTCCTAATGGCATAAAGCACTCATAAAGGACACTTATTGATTTGCCTTGTTTTAGCTTCACGTATCGGATTATGTTAGCAACAACGAAGGCTATGTATCTACAAAACCTCACAACAAGATAAACACACGCAAGGTTTACTCAATGGACTGTGAAATGGTAAGAATGTTGTCTTTCGTGTTTATTAATACTCATTTGAACTAAGTACGCATATTTTCAGTGTTTCAAGCAAGTTCCTGTTATACTAAACGCAAATTTGCCCCCCCCCCTAGTAGATTAGATTTTTTTTAGATAACTCTGCCCGGAAGAATTTTATAGCCATGAAACTTCTTGACATTTTGCATCTACTTATTGTGCAACTTCTCAAAACGTTTCATTGAAACATTTTGAAAAATGAGGGGGCAGGAGACAATTTTCTAGGACTGACTCAGGAAAAATCGCAAATTCTCAAATCTCAATTATCGCGAAAAAAGGAGCAGAAGTGGAATATTTTGCAAATTTCTTTTGTAATGTAGTGTTATTTGATGCATTCTATCATAAGTATCATGTTTGGATGGAAATTGTGCTCAAAATTTAATTTTATCACAATTTTCCTGATTTTGGCTACTTTTGCCGCTTTTCTTGACCACACAAAGGAAAATGCTGACGTGAGCAAAAATGATGGCTATTTTTAGGTTAATTTTTATATTTACAGAAAGTACATGCCTGAGGCTCCTAGCACACTAAATTTGGTCGCTCTACCTATTACCAGTCAAGAGTTAGGTAGGGGGGGGGGGGGCTTTTTTGCCCCCCCAACCAAAATAGGACTATCAAATAGCCCAACCACTATAGGGTTAACATTCAAAGACGTTACGTGATTTGTCTAGCATAGGTTTCAAATCTTGAAATCTGCGAAAAAAGGCGGGTGTAGAATTCAGTGACCTATTTCTTTAAACTAAATGACTTGAAAGAAACTTTAGACACTTCTACCGTTGGACTTTCCAGATGTCTTGAATATTCGTCGAAATTACAGCCTATTTTACATTTCAGCTCATTTTATGATGTGACGTCATCTAATTTCTAAATTATAAACCAGAAGAGTGAAAGAGTTTTGCTTGGTACCATATTGTAGGCATCCATAAACTATGGTTTTCTTGAAAATTATTTGATCTTCTGTCAACAGGCTTAGAAATTACGATAGTTTTAAGATTTTTTCGAAAATTCTCTTGAATTCTTAAAAAAGAAGAAAAACGCTGCAATCCTGAAAATATTGAAGATTTCAGAAAAATCCAACGCCAGGTTTACTGTAAAATGATTCAAATTTCTTTGAAGTCGTTCAGTTCAAAGAAATAGGTCATAGAATTTTACACCCAGCTTTTTAAAGATTTGAAACCAATGCTGATTTGTCTACCTATGTTTCACACTGACCTACTGCTTTGTAATTGTTTTAAGTGGGTTTCTTTCTCTCCGTAGTGTTTATATTTTTTTGTTCTCCATCTTCTCATGTGCCATTAATTCGTTGTATCTAGGCTGCTATGAATTGTCACCATTTTGCTCGATTTTGAGCATCCACACAAAGTTCTTGGTCTTGTTTTGCGTCTTTTTTATGGCATTCGACCTCCGAATATCACACGATGTAAAATGGGTGTCGGTGACCTCGGAGACCTGACCTCACAACTCACCTCGTCGTCCTTCGGAAGGGACTTTCAACTAGGGGTCCCAGGCTTGGATGCTGCATCACAGTAGGCCTAAATTAGCTTTCAGTAGCTTGAAATCCTGACAAGCCCACTCAAAAAAAATTCAAAAAAAATCAAAAACAAACGGACACGATTACTTGTATGATGTTTCTTCTCTCTCCTATTCTTTCTGGTACTGCTTCATTTTTAGCGTGGCTTTGCCATGAAATCGTCTGTATCATACGCCAAATTCACATCTGAAAAGCTCTTATATTGTCGCATCATATTTTAGATAAAGACCATGTCTCTGCACCTTACCTTATAAGAATGTACTCTTCCATTTATTGATTGACAGATCTCTACAAGTTAGCATGTATGAGCATAGGGCTCGAATCTTTGCAAAATTTTAAAATTAAATGTGTGAAATGTTATTACCTTATTCTTTCAACTAAATTGATTGGAGGGAACTTGAGGGCGTTTGCCATGATTCCACAAAGAGCATGTTTAATATTATCATTATTTTCAGAGTTACAGAATTTTTAACATTTCTGCTGGTTTTGAAGTTGTGACGTCATCAAAATGCTAAATCGTAAACCATAAAAGCTACAGACTTTTGCTTGCTACCATCTTGTAGATCGTCAAAAACTGAGTGTTTCTTGTAGTGGTCATTTTGACTTTCCTCGATCAGTTTACAATTTATGGTGCTTTTATAGTCTTTTTTCAAAGCTTCTAATACCTCCTCTCGTACATCCTTTCATAAATCTTAAAACTCTGTAATTCCAAGAATAATGATGATATCGCAAATGCTCTATCTGTAATTATGGCAAACGACCTGAACTATCATTCGATCTATTCCGTTGAAGAATTAGGCAAAAACATTTTACACACTCAATTTTAAAATTTTGCAAAGATTTGAGCCCTATGTTGAATGTTTGACATTTTCCTGAAAGTGCCTCTTGCTATTTCAAGTTTTTCATGATTTCTATTCTTATCGTGAATAAATACGAAAGTATAAAATTTGCTTGCTTTTCCTTTTAGTGCTATACATCCAATGGCTTGGAGCTAACTCGGTTGACGATCGTCGATTTTGACTTGAAACAAGTTGTGGATGTATTTGTGAAACCAGATAGGGAAATTATCGACTATAACACAAGGTTTGCTTGCTTAAAGTTATGATAATAGAAGGCGGAACTGTGCGTTTAGAATTTGTTTCAAAGCAGTTTTGTATGTTGAAATTAGTCATTTAGTTGTTTGGAGTCTGACTGAGGAATCTGAAGCTCGCTATACGTTTTAAAGCTAGCACACGCCAAGCGCTGGGATCGCAGAAGTACCTAAGCGCTAATCGACCCCTTGTCACGACCCTCAAGTAGTGGGCCCTACCAGGTATCGAACCCACTCCGCCAAACCGTTCTGACTGCAAAGTCAGAGGATTACACCATTGTGCATCTAGAATTATATAATGATGTTATACTAAATTATGTTTGTTTAATGAACTAGGCACGCTCTTTTTCAGTCAGAGAATCAACTGACCGGCCACAAGTCTACCGGTTGAGCCAGAAAAAAGTTCTCACTTTTGAAAATTCATGGCATCAAGATTTCTTCACTGATTTCAATGATTCAAATTCTAGTTCAAAGACGAAAGATAGAAGAACTTTGCTATTTTTCTCGCTCTCTCACGAGCACTATATATTTAGGTAAATTCAACCTTATAAAATTCGAGGGACATTTCACTCCCAAAAATCTCGTACACCTTTGGCAAAAAATCCTTTTGTTTTCAAGAAAAATCCATCAAAAATCAGTTTAAATCTTTTGTTCTGAAAAAATCTCGTACGCTTTTTCCGATGAGTGAAGTGCCCCTCGATAAAATTTTCAAGGTTGCAAAATGAACGAAAAAGGGCCCAAAACATTGATCAAATCATGGATGCATTATTTATTGGTAAGAGATATATACTGCAACTTTATTGCCACGGGATTGAAATCTTCAGTCTTTGGTTGAAAATAGATGTGGAATGCCCATTGCGTATCGTTCTGTATAAGGAGGGTCCCTACGCTTTGATCAACGTTTTAGGCCCTCTTTCCCTTGTTTTGCAACCATGAATTTTTCATAATGTTGAATTTACCTCTACTTCTAGTGCTGCTAAGACAGCGAGGAAAATCGCAGAAATACTTCAGTCTTTCATTTCATTCTCTTTGTATAATATTGAAACGACGTTTAAATGAAAGTCGATACTTTGAATGTGCGCTGCATTTTCTTTGACCATAGCTTCGACCTACCAATCGATAGTCATCACTCAAATTCCTTTATACCTTTTGTGACTACTGTTAATAATTTCCTGTTTATGCCAAAACTTAGTTAATCGATTTATAATTTTTATTTCATTTTCTCCTCATTTAGGTTCAGTGGAGTTACAGAAAAACATTTGCGAAATGTGGACGTAACTTTAAAACGTGTTCAAAAGAAATTACTAAAGTTGTTTGGAACAGACACAATATTGCTTGGACACAGTCTTGAAAGTGATCTGCGGGCTCTAAAGGTATGCAAATCATCTTGACGAGGCACTTGCTATCTAGGGGCTTTTTTGAGTTCACTAAGGCTTAGGGGTCAGTCATATATCGATTTGTCCTTGCTTAGCGTCATTTCGATGTTAATGGGTGGGGGGAGGGGGGGTGTCCACAGCCTTCAGCAACAATGACGCTAAGAACAAAAATTATTTACAACGATTTTCATAAAGAGATATTTCTGTAATACTGTGAAGATTGTGATAATCTATGTTTTATTTTCTTTCCTGAGCCCATTTTTGCGCGATCTGCTCGGTCGGAAAATGTTCGCTGGAGCTCCGTTGGAATGCCAAAAGACTTTAGGCCCGGTACTTCCCGTGCCTTTCTCGTAAGTTCTTTGTCAGTTTTGACTGGACCGACCCTAAGGGTGGGGGGGGGGGGTTTCTGAAAGTTAGCGTCGAAATGACGCTAAACGGGGAAAAAATCGATACGACTGACCCCTTGGTCATGGCCTAAATCAATTATGCATTTTCTGTGAGCTTCCTGCGATTACCAAGCAATATCTATGGGCACAATACTGTAGTGCTAATAGCATGGTAACAAAAGCAAAATGATTACGGACAAAAGCGGTGCTGCTTGCTCTCAACAAAATACAACTGTATAGGCCTCTTGCCCCCATTCTCGTGTTAATGTGCGGAGAAAGTTTCTTGAAATGGAGTTATTAGAGAAATTTTGTAGATGTGTAGAGAAAATTTGTAGATTTTTGTCGTTACAGATTTATTGCATTTTCAGTTGATGCACCTTTGTATGCTTCATTTTTATTTAACTCTGACATAAAAAGAGTCGACAAGACGAAATCTCTCGGAGTCATGGTTGATGAAAAGCTAAATCCACCTTTTCAAGATAAGAGGTGCGAAAACGGAAGTCTTTTGTTGTTTGAGATGTTGCATTTTTGAGGCTAAAATCTTGTTCTGCGTACAAAGTTTAGCATAAGAGCGAATTTTTACTTTCATATCTATCTTCGTTTGGAAATTACAGCGATTTTAAGAATTCAAAGTTATAAGGGCTTTGACCGTGGAATCAGATGTTTGGACAATTTGTCCAAACTTTTGATTTCACGGTCAAAGCCCTTATGATTTCTAATTCTTTAAATCACTGTTACTTCCAAATGAAGACAGACATGGATGTGAAAATTGGTTCATACACTAAACTTTGCATGCAGAACAAGATTTTGGCCTCAAAAATGCAAAATATCAAACAACAAAAGACTTACGATTTCGCACCTCTTATCTTGAAAAGGTGGATTGGGATGAACAGTTTCAGCGCACCAAAGGTAAAATGAGTGGAGAACTTGCAGCTCTAAAAAAATTGAAAAATGTCGTTCCGCAATCCCAACTTTGTAATGTATACTATGCATTAATTGAGAGTCACCTGCGTTATGCTGATGTTATCTGGGGTAATCTGTCCAAAACAAAATTAGCTGCTCTCCAACGCATTCAAGACCGGGCCTATTCAATAATATCAAATGCAAGAATAAAAGATAGCTGGTCGACCTACTGGTTGAACGTAGAAAATCTTTTCCGTTACGACAGGAATGTCATGACCTACAAGATTATGAAAAGACTATGCCCTGAAAGCCTATGGGATAAATTCCAACCGAGATCTTTTCACTCGACCTACACTACGAGGCACTGTAAAGATCTCCAGATCCCTAGATATAGGACTGAATTTGCCAAAAAAGGCTTTCATTTTGCAGCTCTAACATTATCGAATGACACACCTGCTGAAATTCGTGATCTACCGACATTAGATCGTTTTAAAAAACAACTGAAAGCGCATCTAAAGAGCTAAACTCTCAAACACAACTCCCTGGAATAACAGCAATGATTAGATTTATAGGGCTTTAGGTTTTTATTCTTAGATTTGTATCATTGTAATTAGATGTTGTATACTTTGATTTGCTGAAGGGTTTCTTTTGTGTATAGATAAAATTAAAAAAGAAAAATTCCCTCAAAAGTGTTGATCATAGCTTTACGACTATTTGATGCATGCTTTCAGGATTTAACTCACTGAAGCCCTGTTTACACTTTAACGGATAGCCATCGTCATGCCGCGATTTTCATAACAGATAGGGCTGTTATCTACATCACACCAAAGCTACTGATACAAGACAATCCACAAATTGAAGCGAAAATCACTTCGATTCTTAGGTGATATGAAATCACTCCGGCATGGTTTTGGCATGATGTAAATGGTGCTGTCCGATACGTTTCGTTCTGTAACCCCATCTCTTTTCTTTGAGGACAATGAGAAACAATAAAATTGAAAAACAATAGATTAAGAAATAATGCTAGATTGCTCCCTCGTGATGTAAACAGAAGACCTAACGGGCATTTAAAGGGGCAGGGTCACGTAATGTAAACAAACTTCTTTCGAAACGACGATTTTTCAGTATTTTTGATAGGCCATGTAACAGTGATTTTCCACAACTTTTCTCAAAATGAAAGTGTTATGAACTCTTGTACTTCGAAGAAAAACAAACCAAACACTCACTTGTTGTACGATTGCAGAGATATCGGTGGATTTTTAGAAGCAACTTCATTGTAGATTCACCCAATCCATCAAAATCTGAGCAGAACACAATGGCCACGGGTGGGCAACAATATAGATTCTAGAGATAACAGGTTTGTTTACTGTCACCGTGACCCTGCTTCTTTTAAGTTAAGAAGCGAAGATAGCTATCTAATGTAAACAATTGCCCTTCCGATAGAGGTCACTTTTTGCAACGAGACGCGACGATAGCTTTACGGTATAGAGTAAACAAACAGGGCCTGATGAGACTGCTGGTGGTCACCGAAATATTTTCGATGAAATGTTTGATTTCACATTTAGATTAGTTCGTTTGCCTGAAAACAATTGGCACGAAAACAAAATTGCCAATTGACAAATTGTTGTACTGTATACAAAATACGGGAGAAAGTGAAACATTTGGCAAATAAAAATCCCACGACGCGTCCATGACTATTTTGGGAAATAAAATCTCTTCTTTTATTTCAGCTGATACACCACAAAATTGTCGACACTGCATTGATATTTCCACATCGTCTTGGACTGCCTTTTAAGCGAGCATTAAAAACATTGATGGGTGAATTTCTGCAGAAAATCATACAGGATAATGGTAAGTTGTTTTAAAACTTATTTTCTTGGAGAAGTAATTATGAAGTTGGAGCTAAATGAGCAAATAGTGATCATCACTTTTTCTACTAAAATCTAAATCGTATGGCTCCGCCGCCTGTTAAAAAGGATATTTCCTTGGAAAGTTCGATTCTGCGCAGTAAATAAATCGAAGCTGTGACGTGGTAACTGTTCAAGTTGTGTTGTTTCTCCATTCGCTAATGAGATCAAAGTGTAAACTGTTCCTTCTTCAAAAAGATTTTTTTACATATTTCTGAGGTTTTATATTTGATTCTTCACTTATGTCAAAAAAATCAGGTAACAGTGAAATCAAAAACAAGAAAGAAGGCAAAAAAGCGAGTACAACCTCCCTGTGGATAAACTGGACCATTATGAACTCGATTTAAAAATTTGGAAAGTTACCAGTTTTAACCCTCTGAAAAGTGTTTCGAGACTCACAGCAGCTTCTTGCAATGTTTAAAGCGGGAACCGTGGGTCATGCCTTTGTTTCATTTGCAAAATTTGCCATTTGTAAACGCTTAATATCCAAACCTCCCTTTTGGCAAGTGAAAAGGTCTTTGTTAAATGTTGAAATAATAGATAAAGGAGATGATCTTTATGTGTTTTGGATGTTCAGTAACATCAAAGGTACCAAACTTATGGTTCAATTTTAGATGGCGGTCATGACAGCTACGAAGATGCTGCTTCGTGCATGGAACTAATGAGATGGAAAGTTACAGAAGATCTCAAGAAACAAGCAAGAACTACAAGTGCTCATGTTCGATAAACGTACAAGTTTATGAATTCATTATTTTCATGTTCTGATTTTGTACCGATTAAAAGGACTGACTTTCAAATTTATGTTAAATATTAGGCACACTACTGGGTGAGTCAGACAAGATATGGGATGTTTTCCTTGCTTGGTTAATACAGCATATTTGTATACTCAGTCTTTTGAACTTCATTGCATAAAAGAGAGGCTGAATTATACATCATGTTTCTCCGCAGGGGATCCAGGAGTGCCTGTAAAGGAGCATAGGTTTGCTTTCTTGGTTCCCTGTGATCCGGAACTGGTTTTGTGTTGTACAGGAAAATACAGTGCCCGAGGTCTTGAAAGTGCAAACCAAGTAGCGAGGTCTGTGCATTAAGACAGAGGGCTTGAGGGCTTGATATTTTCCTGTACAACAGCAAAGCCTGTTAGTATGAGTCTTTTTTTCTCATGGCTTAGACCCTTTGTCCAAGGGTTCAAACTGAATACACGTTTTTTTTTATAAGAAATTGGTTTATAAGAAACTAGTACTAAGATGGCAAAAATTTTAAGAAACTCTAGTACTATGTCTGAGAAGTGCTAAGAAATTTTTCATAGCAAATAGTATCGTTGAACCTTTATTCTTGAGAAATATTATCTAACCATTTGTGTTTTCATTCAACATAATAGAACACTGTTTATTTCTATATGATGTTTTAAGTTTCAAGAAACATATCTGCAGCAGTGTTAGCGACCACATCGATAACTCTGCATTAAAAAAATAAGAAACCAATTACGAAACTTTTAGTACTAAAATGGACAAAATTTCATGTTAAATTAAGAAACTTTAATACTATGGCCTAATAGTTAGTACTAGTTTAGAACTATGGTTATGAAAAATGTTTGCACAAATTGAAGAATTCTTAGGTGATTTGAAATTAAGGAACTCGTAAGAAACTTTAGATTGGAAAAGTCGAAAAGCACTGTATCGGCTTGCTAAAAGAGTAAAGTGCTAAATTGGATCTGTTGAAATATTTTGCTCTGATCTGTTTAGAACGTTACAAAGGGCCACAATTTCAAAATAACTGTGTGCGGGCGCAAAAACTCGGAAGGCTGAGAAAGTTTCTGGAATATTCTAACTACGGACTTGTCTGAAAAGCTGTATACATATAAATACATATAAAGCTGTATTGGAAGTTGTGTTTTTTTAATTACACCAAAAGCTCTTTTAAGCCTTCCGGGGGGGGGGCGCATATTCAATTTCCGACACTCCAGAGGGGCATAATAGAGAGGGAGCTGGTTCGAGAGGGGGCTTATTCACAAAGTCAGATGACAATAATATATATGGTAGCTTTTTCAGTTCTTTTACAACATTTTGCAGATTATTTTGCATATTCAGCGTACAATTTTACATGTCAGATACGTAAATTCGACACTGTTTCATCCCAAACCATAATCAAAATTAACATGCAAACTTGTTTAGCTAAAGAAATGAAAAATCTTTGATAATTTCTGGAATTTGATTAAAGTGGGAGGGGCGTTGTAGAAAGGGGGGCTTATTTATAATTTTTGCTGGGGGGAGGAACTCATTGGAGAGGGGGCTTAATAGAGCTTTAGACTGCGTTCACACGATGCCAGCACATTTTGAAAACGGTGAAAAATTAGCCTGCGTGCATACTTTGGTTACTGAGGAGGAGAGGAAAGAAACTAGTTTCTTTCCTCTCCTCCCCAGTAACCAAAGTCTGCGCGCAGGCTATGAAAAATGTGACGGTAGCAGAATTTGAGCTAGCGTTCACACGATGCCGGAACAATTTGAAAACGGTTGGAAATTGACAGTAAGAAACTCTTTGCAAGACTTTGATACCATAGAAAGGTACCTGCACCCTAATTGTCAATCAGTCTTGTTCCAAAAGAGTAGAAAAATGTTCTATTTTCAACATTTTCAAGTGTTTACACGATACAGTTTCCAGAAAGTGCCGGTTAGAGTTCCGTTTTCAAAATCTACCGTATTCAAATTGCGCCGGCAAAAATGTGCCGTTTTCGTGTAAACGGGAGGCCTATCCGTCACATTTTTCGCCGTTTTCAAAATGTGCCGGCATCGTATGAACGCGGTCTTAAAGGCCAATTTCCAGTCAGTGGCATTTTCCGAGCGGGCGGAATTTAGACAAGTAAAGGTTGCTCAGGCGTAACTATCTATTCAATTTCAGAGCGTCATTTTCTCTCGCAAACGATAGAATTGGCGCACGCTCGGAAAATTCCACTGACTGGAAATCAGCCTTTATGGTACTCTTTATGACGCAGAATTATAATTGACTATAACAAAGTTTTGACTTCATAATTATTTGTCATGCTTAAATGCACAGAAATAAAAAAGATAGAAGGATTCAGATCACATAGCGTTTTTAATTCAGAAATATAAAATTCTTATTTATTAATGGTCACAACATTTCGTTACTGTGGCGAGTCAAAATTACTTCGCAATGCTTTATAACTAAAAGAACGTCTCTAAATCTTTAGACTTTTATTTGCTATCCTACGAAGGGCAAGAAGGGCTATTTTCATTCTGAATTTCCAGATTCAAAAGGGGAATATTTCAAGATTTCCTCTAGAGATTTTGAAAATGGCATGGGGTTATAGACTTATGACGATGAGTCTCTTGTTTCCCTGTGCTATTTGACTTGCTGTTGGCGCTTCAGTCAACAGAGACTCATAATATTACTCTTAAAAACCTGGCTCAATTTAGGCCCAAACTTAGCGATTCCTACAGTACCAGTCAGATTGCGAGATTTGTGAATTACTATTGTTATGGTGTAAATATGATAGAATTTTCGATTGGATTAAAGAATTGGAAACACTCCCACAGGATTGAGATTCGCGTGATGCCATCATAATTTCATTGATGATTGAAGAAAGTAGGGCCAGGTTTTTCACTGTTTCACCGTGAGTCCCTCTTGAGCAAGGTTTACCACAGGGATATAAGGGACTCATCGCCATAAGTCTAATGCAGGGCTGCGTAATGGGGCTACGTAAGAAGTGTGCCAGCGAAACAGCTACCAATGGGTGGGATAATAGGCCCTCCAACTTTTCTACTTAAGAGCCTGGATCGAGCGATGTTTCATGTTTTATGAATTTTTTGTGTGTTTCATGAATTTGATGAATGTTTCAGGTCCTTCTCCAGTCATTTTGCAACCATGAAATTTTTATAAAGTTGAATTTACCGATACTTCTAGTGCTGGCAAGACATTGAGAAAAATCACAAAAACACTTCAATTTTTTGGCTTTTAACTAGAAGCTGAATCATACAAATCTATGAATCATTCTTGATGCTATGAGCCAGAGATGCAAAAAATATTTTCCTTTCTGGGAACCTAGCAAATGGGGAACATTTTCTGTGAAGTCACACTATGTTATACAAAGTGTCTTTGCTGGCCATATTGGCTATTACAACCAAACTGGAGAATCAACATTATCTTTTACAAACTCTCCTCATTTACTTGAGTGAATAGTTCTTGAAAAATCTTAAGAATCCTCAGACATATTGATATTTGCAAGGCCTTCCATTTTAGCTAGGATTATGATCAGCAGAATAGAAGAGTCAAAACAATTCGCAGAAACTGTAAATCAATCATCTCTTTGTGTGAGAAAACTTTTATTGAAGAATTTCTGGTACAGCTGAGAACTTTCTGAGAACATAGTTCCCAGGCTCCGATACTTTTTGCAGCTCTGCTATGAGCCTTCAAAAGTCGGAACATTTTTCACGCTCATCTGGTACATTTTGCAGAATTTTCGTATGTGCTTAAAAGTGATAGAAGCTCAAACACCATTCAATTGAACCTTTCTTATAAAAATGTAAAAAATTATCGCACGAATCTGACGCTCTGTTACAATAGCTAAAGGCCTATTTACATCATTCAGAGCACCTTTGGAATAGAAGACGTGATTTAAATATTCACCGGTACCGAATTAATAAAATTATTAGCTAAATTAGCTACCAGTGAACGTCTGCGTTCCTCTAAAATTAGCACCCTGATAATGAAATCTGAAAGAAAAGTCACGCAGTTCTTTGTTGAAAAACAAAGGCATCCAGGTCCCCACCGCGCGATAAACATAAATGAAGGAAGCCAGTCTCAAATTAGACAAACGTGAAAATGTCGGCGAATAAAGATAACTGAAGCGCTTTGAAATAGTGATTTTACTTTATCGCAAATTTCAGGTGATATCTGATTTGAAACGAAAAGAGACCTCGAAATGGCAATTTTATTAAAAATCCCATAGGGCATCGTTTTTGTTATTTCTCAATTGTTTCAGGGCGAACCAATTGGGATTTGAACAGGTTTTCGATAACCTAACTTTCAAGTATATAGATGCTTTAAAGAAACAGATTCAATCCCTCGTCGATTATGTTTGGAACCACTGTTTTTGGACATATGCAATGTTATGCAAATGTTGACAATGATTATAAGGATAAATTACTTTAGAAGTCATTTTTGGTTTGCTCTGATATTAATGAGAGGTATGACATTGTATAACCTTCTTCCACTTCCATCTTCGAGCTTTTTTGCATTACAACTAATCTGGGGGTCTCTGGTTTCAGCTGCCACTTATTTTTTATCTTTGAAAGCTCGCAACTAAGTGAATTTTCAACCGATTTGCAAGATTCTAGTCTCTAAAATTATTTCATAATCTTAGGAACAGGGATATCTTCCCATGGGCCTGTTCATGCTATCGTTATTTTTCAATATTTAATCAAACGTCGAACAATTTTTTGTGACACCCTGTACATCATTAAATGATGTATTTGCTAATATTATCGTGTGGATATCCAGGTAACAGTGACCATTAAAACGCAGATCATTTTTTTCTATTCATCCGGTGCAAATGATTGACAAACTTTCATCGCCAGTGGAAAGTTGGTGCTGAGGACTGCAATGATATTTGCGCAGTGAAAACCACGTTAAAGGTGATCTGAAGCGAAAATTTTATTGATAAAAACGAAGAGCCCTGTCGATTGATAAGAAATCCTGTTGAAATCTTTTTGATTTCATTTCGTTTTTAAGTTATCCAATGATTTTAAGTGTCAGTTGATGACGCCATTCTGTTTGCAAATTACTAGGATTCTACATGGAAAGAAGCTGTATCTGATCTTTGGAAGGTTACAGTTTTAGGAGACGTTTCAGCTGAGCAGAATAAATGCAATAAACATTGTTTCATCAACTGATGTGACCTGTAGAAAGGCATTTCATTTGAAGGAAAGGTCGTTGACTTTATTTCCCTTTGGAAACGTGGTCAACCTTGTATAGTTTCTCGTACTTTTGCAAACAAAATGACGTCATCAGCCAATCATACACATTAGTGGATAACTCGAAAATGACACAAAGTATCAAAAAAATTTTAATGACATTCTTCATCGTTCAACAGTGCTATTCATCTGCATCAATAAAAATTTTCGCTTCAGATCACCTTTAAGTGAAAGGTATGATACTTGTTCGAAAATTTCAATACTATCGAATTGAACATTGTTCAATAAAATTCCAACCGAATCATTTTCATACACTGTACCTACAATTCCATGTTCATTATTACGTTGTTTGTAATCGTTTCCATAATGGTTTTTTAAATATATATACTCCAGATTCTTCATCAAATTCCTAAAATAAAAAATAGCCTTGATAAGAATTCAAGAAGTATTACATTGTATTATGTCATACTACCTAGAACTCACTCAGTTGCAGTCTTCAATTTCTCTTTAATTAAAGGGGCAGGGTCACGTAACCGTAAACAAACCACGGGGGGGAGGTTCTTCCATAGTAAAGGTACCTGGGGATGTGCCACCCGCAAGGGTATGCTTTTTCAAACCTTCTAGTCTAGCCAAGGGTATACTTTTTGCCAATTTCAGTCCATTTAGTCTAGCCAAGGGTATACTTTTTGCCAATTTTCGCCCATTTAGTCTGGGCAAGGGTATACTTTTTGGCAATTTTGGTCAAAGAAATGTCAAACTTCGGTAATTCCTGTAAAGAAGCCCAAATTTTTTTCAAATTTTGGTCCTTAGAATGCAAAAATTTGGCAAGTTTTGCCTCGAAAATGCCAATTCATGGCACTTTGATGTAGAAATTAGTCTAGCCAAGGGTATCATTTTCAGAAAAATTGGTCTAGCCAACGGTGCTATTTTGAAACAGTGGGCGGCACACCCCTGCCCGAAATTTAGCGGAGAACCCCCCCCCGTGAAACAAACCTGTTATCTCTAGAATCTATATTGTTGCCCACACGTGGCCATTGTGTTCTGCACAGATTCTTGTGGATGGGGTGAATCCAAACTAAAGTTACTTCCAAACATCCACCAATGTCTCTGCAATTGTACAACATATGAATATTTCGTTTGTTTCGCTACGAAGTACAAGAGTCCATCTTCAAAATAGCACTTTCATTTTTGGGAAATGGAGTAGAAAATTACAGTGGTATGGTCGAACAAAAATACCGCAAAATCGTCGCTTCGAAAGATGTTTGTTTACATTACGTGACCCTGCCCCTTTAATGGTTTACATTTTGCAGTGTTTCAGGACTTTTCTTTGGCCAAACGCCGATAATTCCTTTGGAGGTGAAAACAAATTTGAATATTCAAGATTACTAACTGCAAACTCAAAGCACCAATACGAAAAACAAGTAATCGAAGCTGAAGTTAAGGTGCAGAGTCATGTAACCCTAAACAAACCTGTTATCTCTATAATCTATATTGTTTCCCACACGTGGCCATTGTGTTCTGCACAGATTGTGATGGATGCGGTGAATTCACTAGAAAGTTACTTCCAAAAATCCACCAATATCTCTGCAATCGTACAACATATGAGTGTTTCGTTTGTTTCTCTACGAAGCTCAAGAGTCCATCTTCAAAATAACACGTTTATTTTGAGAAAAATAGTTGAAAATCTCTGTGATATGGCCTATCAAAATACTGCAAAATCGTAATTTCGAAAGAACTTTGTTTACATTACGTGACCCTGCCCCTTTAACTAACAGGGAATGTTCTGAAAATAATCAGTCATTGATTAAAGAGAATCAAAGGAGATAAATGCGGCATAACGGAATAACCAGACCCAGGACCAATAGGACCGGACCCTAACGGACCAGACCCCTGTGAATGCCGATTCTTTCCGTCGTGAGTAACGACGGCTGCAATGACGGTACAGAAGTTTCATTTGAAAAATGAAGACATGGCCAATACAATCATCGCTGGAAAGAAATAACTAAGCTTTGGATACCACATTAACTGCAAGAATGCACAATCTGCTACATTGATCATCTAATCAACAGACAAACTTCCAGTTGAAAGGAACGAAGATCCACGAAGATCCACGCATGATATAAACTCTAGCAAGTCCCAGTAACTCACTTCAATTTCCCAAGGACAAGATTCTCATTGATATTCAGAACAAGATTCAGATAACATACAATGCCAAAATCTAATACAAAACAAAAATACCACAACTACGGTGGCCCACAAGTGCACACCAAATTCAAATTGCTCACACCGAATTCAAATTCACCACACCAAATTCAAATTGCTCACACCGAATTCAAATTCATCACACCAAATTCAAATTGCTCACACTGAATTCAAATTCACTACACCAAATTCAAATTGCTCACACCGAATTCAAATTCACCACACCAAATTCAAATTGCTCACACCGAATTCAAATTCACCACACCAAATTCAAATTGCTCACACCGAATTCAAATTCATCACACCAAATTCAAATTGCTCACACTGAATTCCAATTCACCACGCCAAGATGATACATTGTTAAACCTCAGGGGGCTTTCTAGGAACCAAAAAAATAGGCTCTAGTGTGTAAAAAAGCAAGTAGCCCATTATCAATGTACCCAATCAGTCACCTGGAAGCATGAAAATGAATGGGTATTCTGCCGGGGTCCGGTCCGTTAGGGTCCGGTCCTACTGGTCCTGGGTCTGGTTTTTCCGTTATGCCGATAAATGCCCCGCGCGTAAATGAGTCTGGGTATTCTATTATTAGTCTATTGTATTTTATGATTTCCACACGTGTGTGGTTATTGGCCCTTATTGTGTAGCTAGAGGAACAATAACATGCGTAGGAGTTTTCTTTGTCCTATTTTAGAGAGTGCCTGCACTTACCTCCGTTCATTCACTTTAACGCTAGATTTTCATCACTAGACCCGTCCAAATTCGTTGATTTTTTTGGAAACCATGCATTTCTTGAGTTTTCTTTGTTGTGCTGAAAGTTTCACTTCTACGCAACAACATTAACGCTAAGAAGTATGTGAATACTTACTCGGTTTTCCCATTTTGTGTCCGTTTCTTTCCTTTCCCTTGCATCAGCTCTTTGTTTTTCTTCCAACTGAAAGAAATATAAAAGTACTGAGCGCAAAGAAATAACGCTCATGCAACAAAAAAGGTTTATATCACAAAAATCAGAGTTTAGAAGAAAGTCTAATCTTCCTGTGGATTCTAATTTCGTTAAATGGTTCTCATTTTGTCAGGTAAAATAACCAAATTTATCGAGCCCCTCGCGTGGTTTATAAGCTCAAAACTTATTTAACGGTTGCTGTTCCAAAATAGCCCAAAATTTTCCCACTCTCGAGTACCGAATAATCTCCCCCCCCCGCTTATAAATTTTTGGAAAATTTTCCAACCCCCCTCAATTTTCTTCCAGCCCCCTCTTTTATTAAGTTTTGGAGAAATTGAAATGATAGTAAACATAATCTCTGACCAAAACGCAAGAAAATGTCTCAAGAAGTGCATTCAACAGAACTAGACTTTATAATTAAATGTATCAAATATGTAAATATGTAAAAGATACGTGTTTAGCTAAGAAAACGACTATTTTCAATTCTCCAAACACCCCCCATTGTTCCAACCCTCGATTATTGTTATTTCGAAACATTTCCAACGCCCCCCCGCCCCCCGTTTATTCGGTACTCGAAAGTAGGTTTCTTATAAAAAGTACACCAAACTTCCTCAAATATGACAGGACAGTAAAAAGCAAGAAATTCCTCCGGTTGAAAACCGTGAAACCGTGACTTTTTCTCTCCAAAAGTTCCTCAGACAGCATTATGAGCAGCTGGTCGCTTTCTGAAATTGCATCTGAAATTTCTGAAATCACCAACATATATATTCTAAAGGTCAGTTATTACTTCAAGAGATATCCACTTACTTTGTGTTTTCCTTCCGTTGCTTTTTCAATATTTCCCGTTTTAAGGTTTCTTGTTACGTCCTGCCATTGCCTAGAAAAGCCCAAATATATCAGATAAAAGTGTTGCTTTCTGTTACCTAAACTTTTTTCAGGGCATAAGAAGAGACAGTTTTTTAAAAAGTTGTACCTTGGACAGATACCTACCATTTAGATTTCCTAGAGATGTTCGCATTTTAGGTTGCAGGTTAATATTAGGCCCCATTCACACTGCTCCGTTTTTGTACAAAAACAGAAAGAAAACCTCCGTTTTCGTGAAAGTGTTCACACTGATCCGCACAAGAACGCCATAAAAACGGAAGTTTTCAAAAACGCTGTCAAAAGTGGATATCCAATGGAGGTTCTTGAAAACGCACTTGATCAATGTGAACACACAAAAACGGAGGTTTTTAAAACGCTCCAATATTCAACTACGGGTTTCTCAAAAACGGAGCAATGTGAACGCATAAAAACGGATGTTTTCGCTGGGTTTTTGTTATCAGGCAGATCAATGTGAACGGACGAAAACGGATGTTTTTCTCTCGGTTTTGTACAAAAACCGAACAATACGAACGGGTAGCTTCCACGCAACAAAAACGGATACTAACAAAAACGGAGCAGTGTGAACGGGGCCTTAGTGTATGAGAACAAAATGGATGCACGCACACCAGCATGACAAAATGGGCTGCAATATGCAAAATCGGCCGAGACTCCTTCACAACCACTTCAAGTCAAGTAATCAGTCTCGTAACAAAAAACTTGTGCATGTATGTATGTATGTTTAAATTTGCCATTAAAAATAATTTACAATAGTTAAAGAAAAAAGCTAAAAATAAATAAAAAGAATAAATAGAATATTTACAATACATTCTAAATAGCAAATTTGATATATACAAGTTAAAAACACCCCTAATTACAGTGGCAGGGATAGCATTAAAAGATCAAGATGACCACATTTCCATAATGGTCCCTTAGAGGTGATTGAAACAAATAATAAACTTTAAATTTGAATGTGCTTTTGTATAAATCATAAATATGGTAAGGCTGAAACATGAATATGAGAGAGGATGCGCGGTTTTAGTAGAACATATATATATGTCTTTTTCCTCTCTCTGTATATTTTGGAAAAAATTATCCTTGATCTTGTGTTTAAACGAATTGATACTATTTAAAAGCAACCTACGAAGGGAGTTATATATATGTTTTGCTATATATGCAAAAAGTATTATACTACTAGAACCTTCCAAGAGTATAGTCACAGCACTTACAACGTGTAAAATAAAACTTAAAGCTGACTTTGTCAATTGCAAGCGAGATCAAATTTGATCGTTTTAAATAAGTATCTCTTCTCATCTCGTTCATTCTTTCTGCTTAAAAATCATAAATCAAAACAATTGGGCAATGCATTGGTGGTACATGACCCTTATCCTAGCACTTCAAATGTTACCCTGCAATATTCTAATAGTAATGCATCCTCCGTAAATCAAACTCTTTCCTGTCTCAAATTAGATTTGATGTGAAAATGTCCGTGAATAAAGACAACTGAAGCGCTTTTCATGATTACTTTCGCGTTATCGCAAATCTCACGCGGCATCTAATTTTAGGAAGACTTTAGGAGTAGATTCAAAACTTTGAACATCCGTACTATGGAACTTGGTGCAAAATTAATGAAAACAGAAGTTGTTATACCTCCTTGATTCAAAAGTCTGTTGTTTAGGAATTGACTGGACTTGTTTCTTCACAATAGGCATGTTAAAAGTGTCGACAAATACTTGAGGGTCTTTTTGGTTGGGATACGTTGCATACATTATACCATTCCATTCCCCATTTACTGACATGATAGGCTTCTTGTCACCTGGTGCACTAAAACAGACAAAAAAGAAAATAGACTCGTCAATAAAACAGACAAATCAATGAAATAGACAAAACAAGAAAATAAATAAATCAATAGATATTAGATTCTTATGAAACTGGTTTCTTGTTGTCTGACGAACTAACTTTAAAGGGAGTGTGCAATGGTAAATATGCTTCTCTATAAATAGAACAAAGAAAATGCGCAAACACAGCATTGTTTCTTTAGCTATCGATTATTAACAACATGTGTGGGCCATCAATTTCAATGGGCTATTTTTAGATTTTTCTGCCTTGTGCAAATGCAAGCTTTTAGCCTTGCACAAACCCTTTAAAAAAGAAGAAGAAATCCACAAGTACAAACAAAAACATAAGTACAGAAATTCATTCATATATGAGATAAACATAATATTAAGGAAATTTTCTGAAACTGTTGTGAAAAAATGGTTGCTTCTGCAATTTCCCCTCCAAGACAGAAGGTTGTTTTAGTCGAACATACAAATCATGCATTTTACAAAATAATTCCAATACCGCAATCTGGTGAAAATTAATAAATACAATTTGCTAATCCTTAAGCAGCAATAAGAGACTTTCGCTTTTGCCTAAAGATATTGTTGATCTACAGCAACGCATCTAATGGTTTCGTTCGCGTATTCGCATCAAATTAGGTACAGGATAGATATCTGCCTGCGCTGGAATTTGCAGCTTTTGCCTAGAGATGAAAATAATTTTCAAAAAAGTCTACCGAGCAGCTTAGCTTGAAGGGCAAAATAAATCGACTTACTACACATCTGCAGTGACACGATGCCTTTTCCCACCATAAAACGGCTGCAAGAAAAATAGACAGCATGAGAAGGTAAGCAGTGAGACTCGTCTTCAGACAAAGTAATTGATGCCTAGTTCACAATGAAGCGATAAAATCATTCGCTTTGAAAGCAATTAAACACCGGAAGTAGGTTCCTTATCCCCTGAAATACTTCTTGATGTTTTCATCACGAACAATAACTTGTCAAGACTGTTAGAACATCTAACTTTCACATATTAGAAAACCGAGATTCTCAAATCATGATGAACTGATTGGACGCTAAAAGAAAGAGATAAATCCACTTTCCTTTAAAATTTTGAAATGAAAGGGGCTGTCTTTCATCTGGCGATTATTCAAAGCGATTATATAAAAAGATTTGATATATTCGCTTAAATCGTCTCAAGTGATTATATTTTATGCATTTCACACTAAAGTGAATAAAATCAACACTGGGACGATTATTTTAATAGCTGCAACGTGAAGCAGGATTAGATTATGTCAACAATCCTAGCAGTTTTTAAGAAAAAAACGGAAGACTTGCACAGGGCATGAACAAATATTTCCCTTCCTGCGACCGGACTAAAAGAGCATGCCTAAGTCTCATGCAATAAAGAGGAAAGTAAAACATCTGCTTTCCTGAAAAGAGGTCAGGATCCAAAGATAATATAGTGGAAAAATTGAACAATTTGTGTGAAATTTGCAGCAATGGAGTGGAGCTGGAATCCCATTCAACAAACCATATGATTTCTAACAGGCATGAGGGAAATCCAGTTCTAGATGATCTTATGTTTGTTGTTTATTACCTGACTGAAGTTTCAAAAACGAGGCAATACAGAATCCCGCCATTCCTATTGGCTAATCGCACATTTCCCGCGGGTTTCCCGTAGCCTTGTATAATACGATACAAGGACGCGTTTTTGTCGCCACAGCAACTGCTTTAGGCCTAGGCCTATGAGATTTGCAGTGAACTCAAACGACATGACTGTAACAAAATATGTTTGATGAAATGCGAGTCAAAGAGCAATGGGAAACAAGGGATTTCAGGTAATGTCTAGCGTCTGACTCACCTTCGTATGAAATTCTATGTCAGCTCTATAACCAGTTTTCGAGCAACTTATTTCGGTTTTACCGCCAAGTTCGACCCAAGGGACAGTGAGAATCGATCTAAAAGTTGAGCAAAAAAACCTTCTGATCAGCTCATCAAGTAATCAATCAATCAATCAATCAATTATCTTTCGATCGATCAATTAATCAACGGTTCATTCATTCCATTTTTGACAGAAGCATGTGAACGGCAGCACAGAGGAGAAAGCTATTTTGACGGCTACAAACTGGAATAACCATTTGATACATCAAAAATTTCTTTCACGTCTTATTTCTTTCTTCTTTCTTTCTCTTCTCCTTACCCACTTTCTCTTATGCCTAACTTTCTATACCCATTAAAATTCTTGTTTTCTTCAAGGGAGGAAATTTTCGTGGGAAGAAACGTTCGCCATTTGGGAAACCGCGAGCTTTATTAACTTTAGCGAGCTTTATTAACTTTAGCCAATAGGCCAAAACGGGATATTCGGCAGAAATAAACTTTCGCCAAATTAGACTTCTTATACGTTGTCAAAACCTTTCTTTGATAACTTACTTTATTTTGACATTGCTGGAAAACAATAAAAATGCTATTTTGGAAGCAACCACTAATTTGCCCTTTCTCTGCCATAAATCTGCAACAACGTGTCAGATTAACTCAAAACAAATTTTCAAACTCTAAATTGAAGCTTGACCTATCCATCTGCGTAAAAACCAAGATAATTGAATCTACAGCTCCTCCACAGTAGCCACACCAACGGGGCACAATCTTTTTGGGAATGTCACGGGAAAACTTTTGCCAATCTCACTTTTTAGGACATTTCAGCGAATTTCAGAACAAAAACACGAAAACGCCAAAGTTTTTCCACGCAAGCTCCTTCCCTGAAAATGGCATGATTATTCAAAGAAACTACGGAATAGGGAAAAACTACCTTCCATAGGCACTGGGAAACGTCATTACATATTCTTCGTCGTGATCCAAAACGTATGTTTTACCTGTTAAAAAATTCAGATAGGTCAGCACTTCCAGATTGGGTGGGGGTAAAGAAGTAGACTGGTGACGATGAGTCCCTTGTATCCCTGCAGTAAGCCTTGCTCAAGAGAGACTCATCATGAAACAGTAAAAAACTTGGCCCTATTTTCTTCAATCATCAATGGAATTAGGATGGAATCACGGCTTCGAACCTCTATCCCGTGGGAGTGTTTTCAATTCTTCAATCGAATCGAAAATTCTATCACATTTACACGTCAACAATAGTAATTCACAAATCTCGCAATCTGATTGGTACTGAAGAAATTGCTCAGTTTGGGCCTAAATAGGGCCAGGTTTTTTTTAAGTCAAAGAGCACAGGGAAACAAGGGACTCATCGTCATAAGCCTAGTGAAGAACGTCAGAGTGGGGCAAATTGGGTCGCTCGCTGTTTTTTGCTTCCAAAATCTTCAGAACCTAAAAATTAGAAAAATGTCTGAAAGGAGAATGTTTGGAAAAATGAAATTCCACGTTCCATCATGATCCATAATTTATTTATTATTGAAATTAAAATTCTATTTCTAAAACTGATAACTGCAATTCAAATTTCAATGCAAAATATTTCATGGAGCAGAATGGAATGTGGAACTCTCGATTCCCGTAAAAACCCCTTTCAGGCTTCTATTAATTTCTGTGTCTTAAAGATGAGTGACATTAGCAAAAAAATTTTTTTCATCTAAGATAACCTTTGGTAGATTAACATTTCAATTTTGTATATCGGCCTCATTCTTTTCATTCCACAGCCCACCAAACTTTTAAACTTTTTTGACTCACCCGGAGCATACAAGAACATAGCAAAATAAGAACCTGCAGACTGATTTTGTGGAAAAAGACACCCAAAGATAAGAACCAAAGCAGACTGATTTATTTCAATGTTCTTATGAGATGGTACACTAAGAGATTTCATCATATTTCATCATATAACAAACTCCCAACTATTGATAACTGAACACCTCTATCAGTTTTCAGGGATATGCAAATTGTTTTATCAAGCAGTGTGACATAAACTGCTTTGTCAACAACAAAAATACCATACTCTCTAATATTTAAATGCAGTCATTATACCCTCAAGTTTATTTAATACGTAATATATACTGTAGCTATATAGTCATCATAGCCACAAGTGTCCTTGCCATAAAAACAACACCCTGAAAATGTCATAATTACCTCATTTATAAGAACCTAGGCAGTCTGTTTTTTAGAAAAGTACGCTCTTGTTTGTGGGGTTTTACAGTATAACTCAAATCTTTCAAACATTTAAAAGGCTGGGCGTAAAATAGTACCACATTTTTCCAACAATTGAATGACTGCAAAGGAACTTTGGGTAATTTGTTCTAAATCTGCCGCGGCTTTTTTTTGATACCTTAATATTTTCAAAATGACGGCATTTTGATTATTTTTGTGAAAAAATTCAACAAAAATTTTGAAAAAACCAAAATCATCGTAATTCTTAAATTACTTGAAGAAAATTTATACGATCTTTAAGGAAAGCATAGTTTATGAAGGTCTACAACATGGTTACACGCACAAATCTGTAGCTCTTCTGGTTAAGAATTTTGAAATTTGATGACGTTAGAAATTTCAAAATTGATAAATACCACCATTTTGAAACTAACGAAGATAGCAAAAATTGTGACAGTAGATTTACATTAAATTACTATAATATTTGTCTAGATTTGTCTAGACTACAGCCCAGACTCTCGTACTTTCATATTTTAATTATCTCTGAGTGTATCGCTATTCTTGTTTATGTTATTGTTCCGAAGGCACATGGCCTAAGCATACGTGTTCTTTATCAGTCATCCTTGTAAACTGAGGGCCCCTTGTAAATCAACCCTGTTGAAGGGCAACCCTCAAATGAAATGAAAACGAAATCCTGCTTCACGAAATAGTTTATAACTACCAAAAGTTCTTTTAAACCACTTTACTTCAAAGGAAAAGTAACAGAATCTTATCACCACATTTTCAAAGATTTGAGCTCTATGCACGCACTCGGCAAAAATTTCGTTAAATGTATTATGTTATTGTATTAACCCTGGCATACCTTCGCCAACCATATTCACACCAATTGAAAGGCCAAGGAATTTCGACTTCGTCCAGATGTGCGCATTGAAGCAAATACGTTTGTTGTAACATTCAGCGTAGAAGGCAGAAACTACAAGATATAGAATATAGATGTGAGACAGAAAATCACTGGGTGCAATTTATTGTCAACTAAACAAACTTCACTCGTTGCCGGCGTGTCCTTACGTCATAACTTTGTCAAGAAGCCAAGTGAACGTTACGCGCACGTCACAAAAATCAAAGAACCCTTGGGGGGACTCATGGAGCCAAGCCACATTTTAAAGTTGACATTCATCTTCCGCTTAAAGATTTACAAACTGCTAAGAATGAAATTTCAATCGTAATAGAAACTCTCGCCAAGCTTTCTTACTCGTGCCTTATTATTTGTGATATCTGTCTCAGTAAAATGGAGAGGAAACTGGACGGCTTCAGAAATCGAAATACAAACTCAAAATGAAAGGTGTCCTATTTCCTAGCCTGATAAATGGATCACAAACCCACGGTCCAAAGCCCTGATATCGCAATTAATGCTTTTATCGTAAAATTGTTTATTTTAACCTAACTAGTCGATGGAGAGTCCAACTTCCTCAAATATATTGGAAAGATTGTGTTCCTTTGTGATCCTATTGCATATTGCGGCAATTGACGTCAGAGCTGCTTAAATGTCATCAGTCTGTATGTGGACTCAATCACTGCCCTCTTTTTGGCCCCATTGCTCCCAAAATTACTCTTTGAGCCATGACAAAACAACAAAACCACGGACGCCGGACATCATTCGCTCCTATACCATAGACTCCATGAGTCAACGAGAAAGTGGCGCACGTTACAAAAATTTGTCCAAAAGTGAACAGATAAGTAAAAATTATAAATTTATGGTCGGTTAAAAGAAGCAAATATTTGCTATCAAATCGCATAAAGTAGTAACATTGTAATGATGGTCAATTAGTGAATAAATCATGTGGTCTTCAAATGAATGATCAGAATGTTTTTGAAAATAACTTATATCGTTATAGTTTTCGAATAATCAATCGATTGCTGACAGCTCAATAGACGATTACGCTAAAAATGGCGGCGCGGAACTTTTTACCAAGATGCATTGCGTTTGAATCAGAAATCTTTAACGAATCTACAGGGATTCGATAATAGAACGCAATGCATCTTGGTAAAAAGTTCCTCGCCGCCATCTTTAGCGTAATCGTGTATTGTATCACTGGGTAGCGAAAGAGTAGCGATAGAGCAGCAACCTCACACTGGGGACGATATTGCGACTAAACTCCGCTGTAAATTTGAATTTAACATCAATCTAAACTCTGGGCTCGAGATCACAATAAAGCTCGATATCAAATATAACTTCGGTCTATTTTCATCTATCGCAGCTGTAAAGTTGAAGGTCATCCGCCTTTTACTTAGAAAGTGTTCAAGTTCTACCACGCAAACATCGAAAGCGCAGTCCTCCCCCGCTGATGTCTAAAAATAAAGAAGTCATCTGTTGTTCAGGTGCTTCACATTTCATCATAATCTCAAAATGAACTCTTATGCCCCATTCACACTGCAAGTTAAACAAGCTTAGATTAAACAAGGTTTTTGAATACGGCCTTCTGATTGGTCAAACAAACAAATCCGGTCATCTGATTGGTTGAAATTTAAACTGGTTTAGATAAAGCTGGTCAATGTGAATGCAGTATTAGCTAATTCGAAGCTACATTGTGTTCAAAAAACTACTCCTGTTTGAAAACTCACCAAAATTTGATGGTCGAACATTGAATTTTCCTCTTTGACAAATAGACCAGAGACAAAATCAATCTCCCATATTGAGCTAATTTTTTATTGGTTTCATGATGGGCTTTTTAGGGCTGTATGCTTTTGACACATAATGCAAAACGCACAGATGATGACCAGATTAATTTCTCTTTAAGTAAAAAGCTCCGGTCAAACGATCCAACATCTCACCCAACATTTCACCCAACATCATGTTGGGTGAAATGTTGGATCGTTTGACCACCATGTTGGGTCACCCAACTTCGTGATTTTCGATGTTGGGTGAAATTTGACAGAGAGCAAATATGTTGGGTGAGGACGCCCAACATTTCCATTGTTTTCAGATGTTGGGTCAATTGTTGGGTCATTTGACCACCTCATCCAACATTGTTGGCTACGCGCGTCAAGGTAACGCTCCCTTGTGCCTATGTCCTTGAACAGCAGGCGCTAGAAAATGTTGGGTCAGATGTTGGGTGAAATGTTGGATCGTTGACCACTGATGTTGGGCCACCTGTAAATGTTGGGTTGAATTTTGGGTGAAATGTAGAATGAAATGTTGGGTGAGATGTTGGATCGTTTGACCGGAGCTTAAAGCTCCTAGTTCAGTCATAAGAGTCAGAGAGAAATGCAAACTATCATTGAAGACTCACAGGATGATTAAAAATCTCATTTAATGGCTCCCTTGCTAAAGACATGTTGCGTTGGTAAAGACTATGGCTCAAAAATAGACTTATGATTTTGCGTCCTTTGTTTCCCTGCATTCTTTGACTTGCTGATATCACTTGGTCAACAGGGACTCATAAAATTACGCTTGAAAAATGTGCCCAATTTTTCAAAATGGCCTAAACAAGCGGGAGTTCTCGTACACTGCACACAATCACTTCATATCTGGTTTAAAGAGGTCAAACATCGAAAGGCAAACATTTTAGTACAATGGATGATGTTGTCTTGACCTTCAAATCGCAAAATGCATACCTTTCAAGCAGTAATCTTCCTCTGTAGAAGCAAAATAGATCCATCACAGCAGCGAGAACTCTAGACATCGTCAATGGCTTTTTGTATGCAACAGCAACAACTGTCTGAATAGCACCTCCTGATTGGTTGAAACTTAAATTCTAGAAATTTGATTGGTAAATATGGGATCACTCTACGCGGGGCTAAATTGGGACTAAATTGAGCCCACTTTTTAAGCGCAATATTATGAGCCCCTGTTGACCAAGTAATATCAGTAAATCAAAGAACGAAGGGAAACAACGGACGAAAAGGCACAAGTCTGGCTCAAGGTATGGTTTTTCATTTTGCCACTTTACATCCTTTAAGTAACGAAAACAAACATTGCATCTTCTTATATTTCAAAGAGCTTCATTGTATTTTCAAAAATTTCCAAAAGAGGTCGTCAATTGATAAGGTGTACCGCTTGCTGCTCTAGTGAACTGGACACACATGTCTCAAGGCATCATACGAGGCTCGATGTGCTTAGATTTATGGCTTGATTTGTCTGCTGCAGAAGTCCCTTCGTTTGTAATCGCTAATTGCTTCATATCAAAAGGAACTGGTGCTACCAATAATAAAGTTTACCTGCCGCTAATGCAACCAATACAGTACCAAGACCAAAACCTTTAGCAACAGACCGTTTTACTTGTCAGAAGGGAGGTTTGGATCGAGCACCAATAACTGGTCAAGTCTGAGAAGGAAGAGAGTTCGCCCACTCCACCCCCCCCCCCACTCCCAGTAAGTATTACAAGCTGTGGCAAGAAGTTGCTTCGGTTCTCGGAACACTTTTCAGAATGTTTAAGTCATCAAAAACTTTACTCTTAGTGAGTTACAAACGTTACAGTTTTACATAGGCAAATGTTATTTGCCTTTTGTTGTTTGTCGTAATTTTCATTCAACTTTAGTTGCGTTTGTTACATAACAGTTGCAGTTCCAAAGTATAACAATGCAAGGGTTTCATTTTGCAACTCCGAGAATCGAAGTTTGCCGTCTTCAGCCATTATAATCCAAATGAAAAGAAGCGTTATTTCGATTCTAACATTGAATAAAAAACGACAAACAACGTCAAAAGGCGAATAAAACTTGCATGTGAATTGACTTATTTACTCGTAGATCGCAAAGATCTTCATGCCACAGCTACCCCGGGGGGGGGGGTACTTCACTATAAATTCATACGGGGGTGTGCGCCGCAAGGATTTCTGTTACGACCCAATCCCAGAAATTTGGTCCGATATTGATACCCAATCCCAGAATATATGTCAGATATTGATAACCAATCGAAGAAGTAACAAAAACAATTCGACGTCAAAGGGATAAGGGATTGAGGGCTGGGAGCGAGTATTTTGGTTCCAAGTGGCCATTGGAACGAGGTTCTGATCTGAGGACGTTTTTCAACACAAAAATACTTGAAATCAGTTCACCTGAAACTGACCACGTGTTGCTCGAAAATTTATAAAGAATTTGAGTATAACAGTAAACCCCAATCCCAGAAAATTCCGAGTGAAAGTACACCCCAATCACAGAAATTTTCCAGTAAAAGGATACCCCAAACCCAGAATTTTCAGGCCAAAAACTACCCAAAACTGGCGCACATCCCCGTCTTACCCATAGTGAAGTACCCCCCCCCCGGGCAAAGCTAACAAAGTTTATGCTGAGAACGGGGTCGTGCTTTCGGTTCCTTCTCCACAAACTTTATCAGATTTGGACGCGCGATCCAAGCCTATTTTGTAGCAGGTAAACAAGCTTCTTGACGTTTCTCTGTAACTAACACTGATTTGAATAAGGACTTACTTGGGGGATGGTGTGACACTTGTTCTGCCAGAAAACTAACATCTTCTTTCGTTGCCCAGCCAACAGGTCCATCTGAAGCGACTTCGTCCTATGGAAACTCACATTACTATTTTCTTTGCATGATAAGGGAATTGGAGAGTATTTTACATTAAAATGCTAGAGGTTCTATCTTGCAATGCTTAAGACCTTTAATATTTTCTGGTAGCACTACCACTAAAGTAGACAGGATAATATAGAAGTTTCTCCTAGTGCCATCGCCCTGAATCGCCACCTTTCAGATAAAACACCTATTATGAGCGGTATGATAAGGACTTAATGCAGTTATTTGCCATCAGAAGATTCTTCAGTTCATAGTGTTTACTGTATTACTTCATCAACTTAATCTTACTACTTTTCGAAGTATAGCTACAACTCAAAGAAGCAACGGTAAAATCGGCGTGAATAAATTATAAAGCCCTGAACCGCCATCACTCATTTTAGCGCAATCAGCTATCCCCAAGCAAAATCGTATTATACTCTCAGAAAAGCTATATGCAAGGGTCACTGCCCTTATGTAATTAACATTGTTTGCATCTTGTTCGGATGGAAAATTGAAGCTTTTTTGTTCCTTCCCAGTTTTAACCCCAGGCACGTAGGAAGCATCTCAAGCTCGCGGGGCACGACGCTTCGAGGGCACGACGCTTCGAGGGCACTTTTTCGTTATGAAAAAAAGGGATATTTTCTAAGAATAAAAAGGGCACTTCTTTGTTTACTGCCAAACCTTGGGGGCACTGGGCTATGTTTACCCCTCATGCGCACTAGCATTACGTTCCCGGGGGACAGGGGCGGTCTGGCATGATAATTGTAGGGTGGCTAGCAAGACAAAAGGGCCCGGTTCAGGGTGTGGAAGATAATTTTTAACCACACCCAATAAAGAAATCACTTCAAGCATACTCTGTCCTCGATAACACTTATTGACTTATTGATAGATATACTGGAGAGCAATGCTTGCACTTTAATTTGACACTCAACTTTTCTACGTTCCATACTTTATTTAAATCAAACGTTCTTTACAAATAACTTAGATTTTAATGCATCATCATGGTAAAAGGTTCTTCATGACTCCAAAATACCATTTCTTTTGGGAATGATAATAAGAGGCTAAGAGTGGCAAATAAGAATAGTTACACTCAAACCTCTTCGCTGTGCATTCCTCATTGTAATATCTTCAGCTCCAAAATTGATTGATTAGCCTCGTCCAAACGAAATTCATATTCTGGGTTGTAAAAAAGTGGTTCCAGGGGCTTGCCCCCGGCCAGGGAAATTTTCCATAACCACGCACTCTGGATCATTGGAGAATGCACTATTTTTGGAAAACTTGCCTTCGAAATAGGTAAAGTTTCACAACTAATTAGAGTCTTTCGTACCCTGGGTACCAGAGCCTAATGAAAATTTCTCTGGCACCCAGGGTAAGTCGTTCGCATAAAACTTTGAAAATAGGACTTCAGTTTTACAAGGATGCAGATTATTTTTTAGTTGTATCATATCAAAACGTATAGCGTGATAAGTTTCTGAAATATGGATAAGTTCGACTATTCATTTACCTAGATGAACTTGTAGCTTTCACACCTTGTACCTTACAAAGTGAATGAGCTTCAACAAATCATTTTGGGGTCAAAGCCCCCAAGCCCCCATATCTAACGGATCTGACTGAAAATGAAGCTGCTGAACAGGGAATTGGGTAGGAGGACTGTAAGGCAGCAGGCAGGGAAGAGGGAAAGGGCAGGAGGACTGTGCAGGCAAGTTGATCTCCTGATAATGAAATAGGGGCTCCATGCAAGACGTATGGGAATCACGGGAACCATCTAGAGTAGGGGCAGGAGGACTGCTTTGTGCATTTAAGCTTCCATTGTCACACGCCCTATGGTGCAAAATATTTCTTTGAAACTTGTCTCTGTCCAGTGGCATAACAGAGCAGCGTCAGCCCTTAGTAATTTAGCAACTCAGTGTCCCTGCCCCACGGGTGGGGGGGGGTTAGTCCATAGTAAAGGTACCTGGGGATGTGCCGCCCGCAAGGGTATACTTTTACGGACTGCTAGTCTAGCCAAGGGTATACTTTTCGGCAATTTTTGTCGATTTTAGTCTAGGCAAGGGTATGCTTTTTGGCAATTTTGCTCAAAGAAATATCAAAATTCGTTAATTCCTGTAAAAAAAGCCCAATTTTTTAAAGTTTTGGTCCAGAGAATCCGAAATTTTGTCGAGAACCCCCCCCCCCCGTGCCCTGCCCCTCCTGCTGCAAATAGATCAACAAATAAATGTCTGACAAATTTTCAAGATTGAAAACGGTGTTTTATGGGAAATATCGTTTTAAAGGTGAGCCTAGCACAGGTCTTATACGAAGGCCCATTGGCAGTGCAAACATAGTGAGTTGAAGGGCCGCTGAGGTACAGTGTGAGGAAAATCCAGCCAATGAGGTGCAAGGCATCTCCTTAGGAAAAAGTCTTTGCAACACGCTCTTTGGTTTGGTGGAAAATCCATCTCTCGTAAAACTTTTACTATTGAGTGGAGGAATAGAGCTTGTGATCGACGAAACCCTTCACTAGGAAATTTTTGAAAATTGTGCTGGTAGAAATGCATTTGGTGAGGTTTGGTCCGTCAAGCAATTTCCTGAAGATGTTCATGCTGTCTAGAGAAGATGTCTAGAAATCCTTTTTCAAGTGTGCAGTGCAGTTCTTGTGTTCGATTTGATTCACAACTGTGGCAACTGTGGTCAAGTCACTAAAAATTTTAGGGTCCTATTTGAGATGTGCCCTAAATTATTCAAAGTAAATCAATACATACTTTCTCCAAATACATACTATGTTGAAAATCGTAGGGGATGGGGGGGGGGGCTTAGGAAGTGGTGTAAGACCAACGACTGTGCGTAATGCCACTGTCTTTGTGCTAGATTTGAGCTGGCTGATGAAAGAAAATAGCTCAAGGGTGTTCTTTGCTTAACAAGAGCAGATGGCATCACGGTCACTGAAGGGCCTTGGTTATAACCGCAATACTTCAATTTATGCAATCTATCCTTTCAAACATTCTCAAAAAGGGCCCGTGATTTTTTTCTACTTTCCATATCAGAGGGCCCGGGTGGCGATCGCCACTTTGCCACCCGGGCCAGACCGCGCCTGCCGGGGGAGGGGGGGGGGGGTAACTTGAGTTTCCAAGATACGGGGTTGTACCATTCAAATCGTAAAAGTACCAACCATAAATCCGGAGAAATTTCTCAAAAGTATACCCATAAATCTGGAAAATTTGCTGAAAATCATAACCATATACCCATAAATCCGGAGAATGCTAAAAATTGTTGAAAACCATACCCATAAATCCGGAATCTATCATGAAAAAGGTACCCTAAAAAATGGCACAACCCCGTACCATGGACAAGTTAAGTTACCCCAGTTACCCCCTCCCCCGGGATTACGTCACTCTAAAATGCTCCTCTCCCAGCTCAACAAAAGGTCACCGACGTCAGAAGGTCAGAATTGTTTTCCTAAAATAAAAATATTATTATTTACCACCTGTTGTTGTTCATAAAGTCGTCCAGTGGATAAAGGGGAGTTCGCCATTCACAACGCGAGGCTGTTTTCGCACACTACGGCGCTTCAGGGCGATTTCAAGCCATTCGACTGGCTTTGGAAGAGAGACCCCCTGAACAAAAATGGAAATCGACAACTCGAAGGACTAATCGAATCTTTCATTCAACGAGGTTGAAAAACATTGCAGGCAAGTTACTTGACTTTTGCCGGCATTTTAAAATGTAAATTAATCAAAATAAGTACACTGGTTGATAACATAAATCGAGAAATGAATGAACACTTCATGTAACGCCTCCAGTGCGTCGGAAAAGTTCTCCTCATCTTAAGACGAAATTACGGGAAACAAACTAATACGAATGGAAGTTTCAGTTACTGTTTCAGTTTCATATTTAAAAATCCAACTAGATACAAAATCCTTTAAAGGGTCTGTTTCATCCAGCATTCCTTGCAATTTGCTCTTGGCTAACCTTTGTTTGTCGCCATTTTCATTAGACTGATGACGATGAGTCCCTTGTATCCCTGCGGTAAACCTTGCTCAAGAGGGACTCGTCATGAAACAGTAAAAAACTTGGCCCTATTTTCTTCAATCATCAATGGAATTAGGAAAGAATCACGGCTTCGAATCTCCATCCCGTGGAAGTGTTTTCAATTCTTCAATCGAATCGAAAATTCCATCACGTTTACACGTTAACAATAGTAATTCACAAATCTCGCAATCTGATTGGTACTGAAGAAATTGCTCAGTTTGGGCCTAAATAGGGCCAGGATTTCATAGTAATACTATGAGTCTCTATTGACCGAGGCGCCATCATCAAGTCAAAGAGCACAGGGAAACAAGAGACTCATCGTCATAAGTCTACATTTTCATGGCCCATGAAAATGGCAACAACAAAGGCAAACCTAGAGACGACACGTGCAAGGCATGCTGGGTGAAACAGACCCTTTAAAGGGAGTGTTCAATGGTAACTAGGCTGCTCTATAAATAGAACAAAGAAAATACGCAAACACAGCATTATTTCTTTAGCTATCGATTATTAACAACATGTGTGGGCCCGTGGGCCATCAATTTCAATAAACAATTTTTAGATTTTTCTGCCTTGTGCAAATGCAGGCTTATAGCCTTAAACAAACCCTTTAAACTAACAACAATTTACTTAAAATGAAACAAATAACAAAATATACAAGATGAAAATAATAAACAATAGACTTACACAAAATTAATATTACAGAAATAGGAATTTGCATGGAGAAGAATATCCTTAAGGAGGAGCTCTCTTAATAGATAATCTAATCGAGAGGAGAGCACCCTCTATGCTAAAAACTCATCATTCAAATAAGGCAACAATAATGAGCAAGCAATCCATTTTTGCACTGTTTTTCCATTTATAAGTCCAAGAATTGACTATTTCTGTAAGTTTAGTAACAGGCCTAAAACTTGGAGAATGTGCTATGGTGGCAGTTCAGGGCGATGGTATTCTAGGCCTTCACATTAAAAGTTTCTCTTGATATTTGGTACTCTACCTATTTGGGACACATAATTCCTATTTAGAAGCAAAGAGGATAAATCTGGCATTTAAAAAAACATACTGAGTTTTGCTTCAGAAAGTTTTCTTCCATTTGAATGACACAACAGTGTAAACAAATATAATGCTTTGTGGGTAACAAAATCGCAACCAACAAGAACCCCGAGCCATTTTAATACGGCTGTAAAAAGCATTATTTTCTTGACCCCTAATACTTACCCTTGAATCTGTTTTTTCTTCTGTTAAATCATATTTACACTGAAATATTTCACCAAGAATCGGATTATAAGGCTTTTTAGCAACAGATCCCTGAAAAACAAGAAGGAAATTACAATCCCCAGCACTGAATTTGAAAGAGATCTACGGAGAAGAGAATCACGGTATATTTAGAGTTGGTTAAGGAGATTAATAAAGAAGATCATGACTTGTCACAGGGAGACCAGGATATGATTGTCGCTAAAAATAGAAATTTTCTTTCGAAGTAATTGTTGCTCAATTGTTGCTAAGAATAAAATTGTTTTCCTTTGCCCCATCCCCCCATTATACTTTTGTCCCCTGTGTTGTAGTTGCGTAGCATGTTGCAATGAGCTGCAATTGAGCAACAATTATTTCGAAAGCTCATTGCAACATGCTACGCAACTACAACACAAGGGACAAAAGTATAATGGGGGGATGGGGCAAAGGAAAACAATTTTATTCTTAGCAACAATTGAGCAACAATTATTTCGAAAGAAAATTTCTATTTTTAGCGACAATCATATCCTGGTCTCCCTGTGGGCTTGTTTTTCAGAAAGAGTCTTAGACATCACTCAAGTACCTTCCAAGTAATATGATATGGGAAGCAAGTGAAACTATAGTAAAAACATGTGAAAGATTTCCCTTTTTAAACCTGGTTTCTATATAGCCGCAAGGCTGCCGCAGGCATTGCCGGGACCATTTCAACTTATGTGGAAACCATTTCTCCCGGTACCGCCGGCAGGCGAAACCATCATAGTTACGGTACCGTAATGATCTGGAAAATGATGACTTATTTCAACTTCTCTCGATCCTTGCGGCAGCCTCAACCATGAACTTCTATCTGAAAACAGGTTGCCTGTGGCAGCCGCCGACAAACCATTGCTTTCCTTTGTTCTATCTCTCATTGTCTTCATGCTGTCTCTTCCGAACTTCAGCCACGATGGTTGCAGCACAATATTCAGAAGTTTCCATTTAAATCGTTCGACTGCGGTACCCGGGACATGGCAGATAGAAGATGGCAGAAGACTGCCGCCGGCAACCTTACGGCACCTTACGGTTATACGGAAACCCTAGGCATTATCAAAATAAATACTTGCTTAAGTTACATCTCCCCACAGTTTCTTAATTTTTTAGCGATCTGAGGGTTGAGCTTCTTATAAGCAGTTTCCTATAAAAACACATGTACCCGATAATTAGCTGCGATCTACACGGTTCAAAACTCAACGCCATTTTAGACACTTGATAAATGTTAACTACCACAAAATTTCCATCGTTGTAGACAAAAAACATCAAATCTAAAAGGTTCAGTGAATTAAAGATTTGCAATGAAAATGTATAATGAAAAAAACGACCCTCTAACACACAACCAAATCAATGATACACTATTCCTCATTGCTAAATTCATAATCAATGGATTGACAACTGATGTCTTCATGTAAATGCACCTTCGCTGCAATATCTGTGAAAATGTTACGGGTAAAACTCACCTTCCTTCCAGCATGAAAAGACGACAAATACCATTTCAAAACTTGAATCATTCTACTTTGTGGATCTTTAAGATCTGGGATCCTGTTGGTAAGAAGATTCGTAAATCATTCGCTGTTTAATTCTAAAAATTTACAGATCACAAAACTGTGACGATCAGCTTGATGAAACGAAAGCAGAAATCAAAACTGCCAGTTTCACACCCCAAGACGTACCCTTTCTGATACAAAATTCGCATCATTGGAACAGAACGTCTTCCAGGTTTAGATATCAACCAAATAAATAATGACCAGCCGATGAAGTCCTTGAGTAGGCTTTAAAATACACTTGGGTCACTTTCTTAGGAAATATTGTAAAAATCTAAATAGGAATAAAACTAACCCTTTGAAGATATCTGGGTGTGCAAAGAAATCTGCATACATCTCTAATAATGATCTTCTCTCGAGGATAAACGTCGGTAAAGTGACCTGGCAGCAAACAGACACAATAAGGCCGATAATTGAGAAATTGTAACGCACCGAGATGGATGTAATACGGTGTTGAGAAGAACAAAATATGTCTCTTCAACAAATGAGCCTTGGAATCCAGGCGCTTGAATAAACGTATGAACAAAAATAAATGAACAACAACCACGATAAGCCTGTATCTAGGGAGAAAACTGTTGAATCCTATTTAATATGGCCCCGTTTACACAAGAAAGTCAAACCGGTCTGAAATTTCAAACCGATCCTAATCTTGGCCAGATAGGTTATTTCCCATTGCGTTCACATAATGTTTCGCCCGGGAACACTTCATCTCACACCGATTTGAGAACAATTTGCGCTTACATGACGTTTTCAAACCGGGACGACATTTCAAACCGATCTGAACAGGCGCATTGAGTCTCATCCCGGTTTAAATTAGAATTTGTACATTCCATGTAAACAATACAACGGCTTTGACAAGGCACCGAGTTCAGCTCAGATCCGGGTGAAATTTCAAACTGGTTTGAATTTCTCATCTAAACGGGCCCCAAGATCTGCACATAGGGTTTGATTCTCCCTAGTTAGAAGTTTATTGCGGTTGTTGTCCTTTTACAGGAGTTAACAGTTTTCTTTCAACTGATTACATGTTTCTTTTCATTATTAACTTCTTTACCCAGGGATACAATTCAGTTTGAATAACTGTTTTACAATATACCCTGCAAAGTACTTTTACAGTGTTTTGTTGCGTTTATGGTTTTAGTACGATAAGTCCGGTATTCAAGGCTATTTTCAGATCGTGTACCGCAAATCATTTTTTTACACCGGGTGAGTCAAGAAAAGTTTACGCGTTCGGCGGGCTATACCGGGTGTCTCAAAGAAAAGTACCCCCTTTTGGCTGGAAATAGGAAGGAAACGATAAGATATCATTACTCTCCGAGTGGACAGCTAAATTTATCAATCTTCGACTTAGATTCACATACCTTGCATTTAAAAGTCGTCCACCTAACACCGGAGATACAAGCTTGCAAAGTCAAAATTTACAATGCACCTGAAACCAGAGGTTTTGAGAAAGGGCCTAGCCATGATTTGATATCACAAGCATATTGCAAAAGAATTCGAACTTTGACCTTTAGCTTTTTCTTTTGCAAAGAATTATAACTTGAAATGTTTCTTCTTGATTGGTAGACGATTTTTGAATGCAAGGTACGTGAATCTAAGTTGAAGATTGATAAATTTAGCTATCAACTCGGAGAGTAATAATATCTTATCGTTTCGTTCCTATTTTCAAGTCAAAAGGGGGTATTTTTTTTATACACCCGCTAGAGCAAAAAGCACGTGACCGATATTCGAAACTAAAATGTTGATCTGTCCGTCAAAGGCTTAATTAGATGAGAAAACTTTATTTGGTAAAATCACACATCTTCAAAGATCAACCATGAGCGATAGGACACCCAGTGTGTAGCAGTTTAAATTTATATCAGTAGCAAGCCACCTTAACTCATTGTTTTTTTGTGTCTTGAACTTGTTTTTACTTCGTACACAGCCACCTTTCAATGTTTCGTAATTTTGAAATTTCAGCAGTGAGCCACCTTAAGTAAAGATCTACCTTAACTTGTAAAGTTGCTGCTGCTAAAACATTGAAAGGTGGTTGTGTACGAAGTAAAACAAGTTCAAGACACAACAAAACAATAAGTTAAGGTGGCTCGCTACTGATATAAATTTAAACTGCTATCACTTGGTGTAGAATGTAAAATCACATGTAAAATCACATGTAAAATCACATGTAAAATCACACATCTTTAAGAATCAACAATTAGAAAAATACCTGTAAGGAGTTTGTATTGGAATCGAAAATTCCATGTTCCATTCTGGCCCACGATTTATGTGGCATTGAAGTCCACATTGTCAGTTTCAGAAATAGAATTTTAACTTCAATAGCGAGTAAATTATGGACCAGAATGGAATGTGAAATGCTTGTTCCCAAACATGCCCCTTGCCTGCATTCTCCTAATTTATGGGTCTAATTGATCTAAAAAATGAGTAATTTTACCAAACAACATTTCCTCATCTAAGTTTCCTTTGACTGATAGATTAACATCTCAGCTTGAATGTCGACGTCATACTTTTCATTGCACACCCTGCCAAGCACGCAAACTTTTTTGACTCACCTGGTAGACTTCTTAAGTGTTATAGACAGAAGACACGGGAAGCAAGGCAGGAAAATATTGTCTTACTTTTGTTAGGTCCATTCCAATTTTCACTTGTGATAATAAATGCGTGATAACCGAGCCCTGATGCTCAACGGCTCCTCCTACAACATAATTTTCACATATATGAAAAGTCTATATTATAATTTGGTCGCAACTAGATTCTTATAATTAAGATTTGCTTGTTAAAATACGATGGTTATGCTGACGCTTCACACAAACCAAACCCAACATCTTGAAGACACATTTACGGGGTTTTGTAAACTAACAGCTGATGAAACATTTTCATAAAATCAAATTCATTTCAAGGAAATCAAAAACATCAAAGCCCCTTTCCAACAAGAATTTAAAATAGTTTAGAAGGAAACAGTACATTCCAGCGAACAAGCAATCGCATATTCTTAATCTTTTAAACTAGAAGTAACTATAAGTTATCAACTGCTCGCACTCTTTCATATTTGTGAACTCAGATAAAGCCACACTAAATTCGTAAATGAATGTTCTGCTGTCCCCTTGAAATGGAATTGTTCGTTCCATTATTCCGTATTCCATGTTTTATGAAGGTAAAGGAGGGTATTGAACGCAGGTTCAACAGATTATTGCTTATTGTGTTGACTTTATCCTGTTGAAAATGTGATTGCATGTAAACACTGAATGACGTCGATATCATTGTTGTGCAGCATTTGTGAATGTTTCGTATCGATACCACACGCCGCTCAGGGTCAGGGCTCATACCATATGCTCATACCAACCCAAGCTTCGTTGCGTTGGGTGAAGTTGAATCATTGAACAAATCCGTCTTACAGTTATTTACGCCGTGTTTGGTATCTTAGTCTTTTTATGGCCAAACGAAGTAGCGAAATGTGTCGATGGAAGATCTGAAAGTAGTGTGAAGGTGCACAAACTTATTGCCTGTGTCTCATGAAACGTAAGGGAAGTTCAATTTAGTCGCCCCTTCTCTGGGATAGTGTAGTAGGACTACAAGTACGTCACAAACAGCCTCTCTATCATGTTAATTCTAATGTATGGACTTTCTATTTCTCCTTCATTCTATTGTATTATAAGTAATCACTTCCTGTAATGAATCTGTATTTAAGTTGTAGTCATATGTAAATTCTTTAGTCAGTCAGTCAGTCTCATGATCATCGTCACATAACAACGTCTGTTTCTGGCTCCGTGTCTGCGCACGTAAAATCGCAATATTTTGTAACTTTGGTCCCGGTTACAAATGGTGGAGGACCCGTTATTTGGAGTACAATTTTTCTACAAGCCCAAATTTTGGTGTAGAGTCACAAGCAAGATCTCGAAATTTCACGTCAACAACACGCAGAGTCACATCAATAGGCAGTACAAGACAATCGCAATTCAAGCAGACAGATGTTTCAAAAGCTTCGTCACCAGGTTCCCAGTTAAACCTCGCCATGCGAAAAAGCTCGGTTGCAACAGGTTCAAAGCTTCTCCTGGCCATGCCAAAAAGCACAAACACTTCACAACACGATGTTGTCTTCAGGTTCGGCAGTTTACCCTCACAAAGCTGGTCGCATCGACGCAAGGTTCGCAGTTCATCCTCGCCCAGAAAAAGCTCGCAAGAAAAAAAGCTACAACATCTCGTCCAGTCGAAGTCACATCATATGTCTCACACGGCCAAAGACAAAGCACAGAGCGAACATTCGAACACTCGAAGCGTAAGAACGTATTGTATAGTTTCTTGTTACTCTTAACGTAGCCTCCTATTATCGATTTTCAAATGCCAAAATGCTATGTTTTTACATAAGACTTATAGGGATCTCATTTTCGCCTCAGAAGTTATTCTCTAGGCTACATCGGATTGTCGTTTTTTCCAAAACAAACATAGGAAACCCCGCAGTTTATTGCCTCGTAAATTTTACGACCCATTTAGGTGTCGCCACATTTCCTCCAGTAACAGCAAGTACAGGAAATGCCAACACAGTACCAACGGCATTTACGTCAACGCGGCATCGTACATACACAAGTCTTTCAACAGCCGCATTATCCATATCTCCCAATTTGGTGCTGATTCACCAATTTGTCGCCAACACGGTATTGTATTCCAAACCATTGTTCTCTCAAAGCCAAAAAGAATGCTTTCAAACGAGAGCAAACCGGTTTTACGTCACCCAACGGGTTGACTCATTTGTTGCACTCAGAACAAGTATCGTGCAACTTTACTTTCCATCAGGAAATTTCCCTCGGATTGTCGAATATAACTTACGTATTTAGCTACTAGTTTATGTCGTTAGAGTAGTTAAAAATTAAAAGTGACATTCATTATTCTCACGAACGTTCATTTAGTGTATTACTTTAACAGTATCGCTAAATCTGATTCATTCAAAAAAATTCTCAACCAGCAAGTTTCGAATTTTTTTAGCAAGGAGGGGTAGACTGTAGTAGGACTACAAGTACGTCACAAACAGCCTCTCTATCATGTTAATTCTAATGTATGGACTTTCTATTTCTCCTTCATTCTATTGTATTATAAGTAATCACTTCCTGTAATGAATCTGTATTTAAGTTGTAGTCATATGTAAATTCTTTAGTCAGTCAGTCAGTCTCATGATCATCGTCACATAACAACGTCTGTTTCTGGCTCCGTGTCTGCGCACGTAAAATCGCAATATTTTGTAACTTTGGTCCCGGTTACAAATGGTGGAGGACCCGGGCATCAGGGTACTCAGCGGTTACAATAGGCCCGACCGCCATCACAGTATCTTGGCAGACAGAAGAATATCATGACTATTGATCATTGTTCACGAAGACAATCACGTACACAATCGAACTGTAGTGACAAAGGAAATGTGGCCAGCGAATCTTTCAATTTAAGCTAACCAGCGGTAATAGATAATCAGAAGTAACAAAGCAATACAATAAACATATGCGTGGACATCATAGAAGGTTGGCTGGATCACTATAGTAATCTCGCTCCTTCGTCGCTCGCAATTATTGTGACTGGACTAATTACGGAGGGACCTTGGGTTTCCATGAATGATTGAGCAAGAAGACGAAAATTGCAATTGAGAATTACGGATATTTTAAAAACACATCCTTCTTTATTCGTTTTGGGTTCGCGTCCATACGTAGCTAGACGGCGTTTTCGGTCACCGAGAACGAAGCTTTTTGAAAACGCTCTCCAGAATGGATCTTTTTTGAAAACGCCGTTTTCCTGTTGTAATATAGACAGGTGAAGACAAAGCTTTTCGAAAACGCTGGCGTCACGGAATGGCCTTTATACATATCAGAGCATGCACTCGGGTCTATGGAAATCATGCGGGGGCATTTTGCTTATCTGTTCTCTTTTATTGAAGTTGGAACATCGCATATCGTCACCAAATATCGAGCTTCATTGTCGAATATCAAATTTCGAATGTCGCTGCGTTTTCATATGGACTGGGGTGGACACAGATTTTTTTGATACAAACAAAATGGATGCGTTTTCAAAAATATACCAATGTGTGTGCATGTGGTCTAAAGCTCTATTTCTGTTCTCCAGTGCATAAAGAAACTAACGCGCCCTTTAAGTTACGCTGAAATTCAGCCACAATTCTGACTATGCAGATCCAACTGTGTTGCATATGGCATGCAAAAAGAGCCTATCAAGCTAAAACTCTTCCTCGTTTCCTTCCAGATTTCATCTGATGATTTCACTTCATTGCCTTCCATTCCAATAGCCTTACTCTAATCTTTTCTCACCTCTCGTTAATTAATATGTTTAACTTTTTTGTTTTCCTCTATCAGTTGTTTATTTTCAATTTAATTTCTTTCTGTTACATTGTAGCAATCATGTTCTCCCATTTGGAACTCACGTGGTTTTCGATTCTCTATTGTTTTGGTCTCCATAATAGGCCCTCGGGCCTTCATATCTTTGCTGATGATGACTCTCGCCAAAGTCGAAACGTTCAACAAATTTTTCATAAACATGGCTTAGTCGTATTTAACTTGTTATTCACCGGATATGTCTTTAATCATTCGCTTTTATCAATGCGAATCGTTTGAAACATGTCTATATCTTTCGTCGTACTGCCGCTCAACTTTATAATCAAGCTTCATTTCCCAAGAACTAAATCAAAAGACATCAAAGAATTATTGCAAAAAATACTTACCATGGCTTTCTTTATCTGTATCATCGTCATCTTCATCGCAGTAGGACACTATGAATTAAGCATATCGATATCAATAAAGGTCATAAAAATTTACTTAATTTGTGGCCGTACGAGCCAGTTAAAGCAGAAGCCAGTTGAAACCCTTGGTTTGCAGTGAAATGCAGTAAAAATTGCCCTTTCATAGGGGATTCTTAGATCTAATTTGCTGAGGCTTGTTTACATCCAATTTAAAGAGTCACTGCTACCCATGATCCTTTGTGGCACGAAAGTCGACTTTTGTTTTGTCTGAAAGTCATTTCTGACCTAAATTCTCTTTACCTTGCTTTTAAATCGGCGGACAAAGGAATCATGTTTTACAACGATCTTTAGCGTAGAAAAAGGCGAAGAGTCCGAAATTTGAAATTTCCCTTCCTTCAGTTTCAACAAGGGCCTTTGAAACGGACATTCATCCCATATCTCGCAAGTCCCGTCTCCTGTTGCTTGGTTGCACATAGCAAACATTCGCGCGCAAAGCCTATATGTTAGCAGAGAGTCTTTAAGTTAAGTGATAAATCTCTTGACAAAACTGACTTTAAATGGGTAAAACAAGTCGTAGTTGATCTAGTAGAGTTATTTTCCAATCCACCACTTTGTGGTGGAAACAAAAATGAATTATTTTCCATTTAATTTTCCGGAGTACTAAGACAAAAAAGAGACATTTTAGGTGATTTGCGAGCTCGTCATACACAGCGCAACAAAACTAATTAAATAATCAACACAACTGCAATCAGCGATCAGATATACCCTTCAAATAATTCTACAATGTACCTGTTCCTTCAGAAAACAACTGCTAGGAAAATCTGTCGTGAGAAATTAACCTGGCTGTGTATCAGCTTAGGCCATAATGGATAACTGTCTGGTTACTCTCATTTATATCGGTGCATTCAAAAGAGAATGTTGCAAGCATTCCTGCGTTGAATGCAAGCTCTCGCGCGTTGAAGCTCACGAGGGAAAAGTAGGAAAGGCAAAATATCATTTCAAAACAACAATATCCTACAAAAACAATAGTAAATATATATCCCAAGAATCTAATTTGAAAAACAGAACAACAAAAACTCACACCTGAACTAGTTCTCTTGATGCTGCATGGGTAAAGCTCGCCTTTCATGACACAGAGCTTTTATTACAGCAGACATGCGGCTTACTCGGCAGCGCTAATAGAACGCTTAAAGTTGGAGTTGGAACTCAGCTGAAGCGCATAAACGAGAAGGAAATAAACTCTGAAAGTATTTGCTACTGGAATTGTATGATAATGAGAGTGTTTTTAACTGGGTCGTATATTCTCTCTGATGGCATGTTTCCATCACGAACAACGTCTCACCTGCCAAAGGCGAGGTTGACAAGCAAGATTCCACCTTCCCATTGAATACTTCAGGTTTTTCATGTTGTGTTTATATGAGGAGTGCAACATCACCGGTACAGCGAGATCCCACTTCAACAGATGTGAATCTCGAATAGGGGAGGTGAAATGTTTCCATGTAAACAACACACCACCGGTGGGGAAGGTGAATTTGTGTTTTTTTTCAACTGTTATCGGCTTAAGCCTGGTTTCCATTTGATCGTTCACGATCGCTGACGATCGCTGGAGTTTTGCAGCGATCGTAAACGATCAAATAGAAACCGCATGTCAAATTTGTAGCGATCCCCAGCGATCGCGAACGATCCGATCGCTGAGGATCGCTGAAATAGAAATGAGTTCTATTCCTGCGATCCTGAACGATCCAGAAAGACTGCAAGCGATCCTGAAACCCAAATGGAAACACACCAGCGATCCCAAACGATCCACAGCGATCCAACTATCCCACAATGCACATCAATTTTCTTTGACAAAATGGCGGAGAGAGAGAGAGCTGCAAAATGCTGGAAGATATATCTTCAATAAAAGTAGCACGAAAAAGCTTGCTTCCACCAGAAATCTTTTGTCTACTTCCGCCATTTCAAGAAATTTGCAAAAAGCGCACCAAAAGCACCCAGAAACGCAGGGATCGTCAGCAATTGTGAAAGATCGTGAGCGATCACGAGCGATCCAGATCGCTGCAAAACTCCAGCGATCCTCAGCGATCGTCAGCGATCGTGAACGATCAAATGATCGACGGAAGCCACAGGGCTGACAGATGAGGCGAAAATCCCATGTGACTGAAATTAACCTCTCCTGTCAGCTCAGAATCTGACAATTGAGGTGCTTTGCCTGATATTTTAAGACCTTATACGGCTTGAAAAATAAAGTGGACCTTCTCTACCGTATGGCAAGTCGTAGTTCAGAGCAAATTCCTAAGACAGCGTTCACACGATACTGGCAAAATTTGAAAACAATGAAAAATAAGACGGATAGGCCCGCCGTTCACATGAAAACGTTAAACTATTAGTTGGCAGATTTTGAAAACGATAGCCTTTGAAAACGGAACTCTTACCGCAACATTTTGAAAACGGCATCGTGTGAATGCTCGATGTAAGCAGACAATTTGTTTTGAAGCCTTCAAAACGAAACTGATCGATTCTTCCACTTTATGTACATTTCTTCGACATCAAATTCTTCTGGAGATTACAACGACTCATCAAACTTCCTACAGTTTTCAAATTGTTGCAGTATCGTGCGAGCGCTAGCTAAAATTTTGATACCGCCCCAATTCTTACCGTTTTCAAACCCTGCCGGTATCATGTGAACGTCCTCTAAGCTACCTTTTAGAGGTGGTATCAAAATGCTTCTCTTTTAGAGGTGCTAAATCTTGGAATGACCTCTCAGCTGAGCGTAAGAATGCTTCCACAATTTACAAATTCAAACGTGTTGACAATCAGTGGGTGTATATATGCATTTGGATTTCTTTTTATTGTAAATATTCATTTTAGATCTTAGGCTATTTTATTAGTATTTTATGAAATTGTAATTAGGTTAATTTAGTTTTTTTTCAATATATTTTAATTTGTATGTATTTGAGTGGAGGGCCCTTTGTAAATCATCATTGTTATTGATGAAGGGCTACCCTCCTTAAAAATTTGAAAATGAAAAATGAAATGAAACCATTGTAAGTGAATATATATGACGCCCGCGCGTCGAAATACTACGAAGGACCGTCGCGCGGGGATTCGAGGAGAGGGGGTGTAAGCCTAAAATTTGCCAACAAGGCGCGTGGTCACTGGGCGTGGTCGTTATTGTGAGTTTTTTGACATTCCAATGTAAATTTACAATGCGAATTTACTAGTTACACTACTTACAGAATACTTAACTACTCTACGAGGACGATGCCACTGGGTGCAAAATGCTATGACTACTCCGTGGCATCACAAAAAACTAAGACGACTTACATATGAATTACAAAGGGAAATAAACAAAAACATGAAAAAGAAGCAAAGAACACTCAACTCTGTCTCAAACTAGATATTGTTGGGGATATGAATAGGCTAAGTTGTGAGCCTCGAGGAATCCCCTAGAAAGAGCTCCAGATCGCATGCCTAGTAACGATTTATGTCAATGATGTAATATGCAAATAAGCTTGACGGTTGAGAACAGGAGAAGAAAACAATAGCAAAGTTGCACATGACAGTGTGAGCCCCACCGTTGATTCGCCCTCAACAAAGCTGAATCACAATTGGTCAAAACAATAGGGTCAGCACTTCATTTCCTCAACAAGATATCAGGTGAGAAATGTCCACAAATAATACCAAACAATATTTACTGTGATTTGATACATCTTCTATGATTTGACAATGACCCTTTGAAACATGAATATATTTGTTTATCTTGGTTCTCCGGGAAATATCAGTACGCATTTGGGGTATGCTGACTGGATCTTTCGCGATACGAAATGAAATCTTGCAGTGCCAAAGATGAGAACTGCTTATGGCCAAAAATCATTTGCATTTCGTGGAGCGAAGGAATGGAATAAACTCGACTCGGAAATGAAATTAGCCTCTTCGATTCAGCCATTCAAAACGAAACTAAAAGCTTTGAATTGAGAATATTCAAGGAAAGCTGTTCAACATCGAAAGAGTCATCTTTATTTTGCCTTTTCTCGTTTTTATAGCCATGTAATTAGAAATTATTGTAAATAGGTTTATTTCTCATTAGCTTTTCATGTTTTTTTTGCTGGGACAATTGGAAAGCAGTTGCTTAATCTATTTTTTAACTGAATTGTATCCCAGGGTAAACATTTTTAAAATGAAAATGAAAAAAAATGAAATGAAAGGATGAAGAAGTAAAGTGAGACTCATAAATGTTATCGTATGTAGTATTACTACGAGAACTAACACGTTAAGGCCAAGTTGTAACTTGTCATGGTCCTCAGTCAGAATACTAAATCTCCTAAGATCAATTCATAAGGTCTTATCTAAACATCAACTAGTGCCGAACGGCAAAAATCTGACATATGATCAAACGATCTTTCATCCATCCAACAAATACAATTTTTGCAAAATTGCAGAATACCGAATCTCCATAGACGAGCCAATAAGAAAGTTGTTAGGTCTTTGCACGGCGTGTTGTAGCGTAGTGGTGTAATCCTTTGACTTTGAAGTCAGAATAGTCAGGCGGAGTGGGTTCAATACGAGGTAGGATCCCACCACTACAGCGTCATGACATGGGGTCGCAGCTTCGATTAGGTCTGCTGTGTTTCTGCGATCCCAGCGCTTGGCGCTGAAAAACGCAACTTCACCTTCACCTAAGTAACAACTACGACTGAAAAACAAAAACATGACATATAGAAACATTTCACCCTTCCAACACATACCTTGCTTGCAAAATTGATTCCGTTGTAAATTATTTGCTGTGTTAATTGTCATGGCCCCAACACCTTCTGTTATCATATCTAAATAACCAAGATTTTAAATACTTGAAGATATTGCAAAACACACCACGGAAAACGGCTTTGCATGCTCTCTTCGAACTGTCACTAGTAGAGAGATTTCAATTCTGTGAACTCTATATCTTAATGCATTTCGAGAATTTCAAAGCTTGTTTAAACAGACATATTCTATGCGGCAATAACGTTTATTAAGAGCTTTTAATGTAAAGACCTGCTGTTCTCTAGTTCATGTTGTCTTCATAAATTGCTTAAACATGCTAGAGAGGAGGTTTCGTTTACAGCGAGATCTATTGGTTCACTTTTGAAAATAAAACTTGAGGAAAAGATTAAAAATTCATAATACAAACCGCATGGCAAGTATTGTTCAAAAAACGGTATATAAATATTTTTCATCAGCTAGATTTAGAAGCTTATGGGAATCGAACATAAATGCAAAGATCTTAACCGTCAACCCTAACACACCACAGATGGTCAAATATATAAAGATCGTACTTTACTTCACTTTAATAATTCAAAGGAATTTAATTAAGTTATTGAGAAGTAGGAGCAGCTTTCTAGCTAGACTTATGACGATGAGTCCTTCGTATCCCTAAGCCTTGCTCAACAGGGGCTTATAATGGAACAGTAAAAAAGCTGACCCTATTTTCTACATTGATCAGGGGAATTATGATGGAATCATGGCTTCGAATCTTGAATTCCGCTGCAATGTTATCAGTTTTTCAATCGAATAGAAGATTCTATCGCATTCGCCGTAACCACAGTTACCCACAAATATCGCGATCTAATTGGTACTCTAGAAAGCACAGAGTTTGGGCCTAAATAGGGTAAGGTTTTTCAGAAAAATGTTATGAGTCTCTGTTGACCGAAACGCCATCATCACGTCAACGGAGCACAGGGAAACAATGGACTCCAGGTCATAAGTCTACTTTCCAGTCAGCTATTTTTGGCTCTGCAAACAAAACTTATTTGGACATCTACACAGACAAATTACGCGCAAAAAAACTGCATCAACGATCGCTTAAAGCTGAAATTGTTCAGGCTGAATTCCGATGATATGAAAATTTTCAAATTCAATATAAACGTTACGAAAACGAATTACTTGAGACATTCCGTACAAACTACTTCAGTGCACGCTACACGAACAATACCACGAACACCAGGAGACCATAAACCTCATCAGCTACGGTTTGTTTTACCCATTTCAAGTCATGTGACCATATGCCCGGGAAGCTTAATATTATGTAGCTCTTTGTACTCATGGCACAACTTTCCATGGCACAAAATATGTTAGAGAAATCAAAAGGTGTTTTATCAAGAAATTGATCAAATGACTTGAAATGGATGTAAACAAACATTAGCCGGCTTTGTCTATGATAATCCTATGCCAATTAACATACAGAACATGTAACTAGATTCAAAGTAAATATTCAACAACTAAAAGCTACGCATAAACAATTTAAGATGCTAAGGCCGGTTTCACACTGGATGAAAGTCCAGCATTCTTGATAACGCTGAACATAGGGAACACAGCTGAGAGAACACCTATTGTACGACAACAACTACCGCTGTCTTTCCTCCCGTCCAGAATCCCTCTCACAAACTTGCTGCAATGAGATTCTGCAAGTGGGCGTATTTTCTAAACTTAGATTTCTTGATTTTTAAAGTGCTGCCAACGCACAATGTCATGATTTTGAGTTCCACTCCCACAACTTTGACATAATTCCAGATGTTTCACAGTATTACTGGTGTTGCGACACACGAGTTGTTGTATCGTATTTTCTTCAAGACATGATTTTCTATTCTACACGCTTGAAACACAGGTGGCGGAGAGGCGGAGAATGGTTCGGTAATGCTTGCACGATTCAGTAATACAAATGTACTAAGATTTAATCATACCTGCTAGTTAACTGTGTCAAACTTCTCTTGAATCCTATCTCCATATCTCTGTGTTATCGTGGTTATCGCCCGGTTATCGTTTACTTAGGCCCAAATTCTGTTGTGTTGAAATTCTGTTGTGTTGTTGCAGTTGTATTATTCAATAATACAGTTAACAAATTTAACACAGTTAACTAGCAGGTATGATGAAATCTTAGTACATTTGTATGTATTACTTAATTGTGCAAGCATTACCGAACCATTCTCCGCCACCTATGCTTGAAACGGATGAATGGAAATATGGAAGCTATTCAAGCGAATCGCAAAAGAAGGCCATCCCGAGGCCACATGCAACTTTTTGTCATATTGCTCGATCATTGCAGGAGAGCAATAGACCCCTAGCTATTCTACAAAAGACCCTGATTCCAACGATTTTAAATATCTTTTGAAAAATTTTCAATCGTGAAATCTTTTTGGTCGTGGGTCCTTGCACAAGCTAAACAATTTGACGGAGATATAAATAACAGTTGCTATGAGGATTGATGTCGCAAGTTCAAGGCGCGACATAGCAATCTGTACAACGTACTGTACAATTTATATGTTAGTTTGTTAGAAATGCATTTTTCGAATTATGCTCTGTTCACGCCGTATGCAATGTATTATTGTATTGCGCTTTCTATAAAATGAAAAAGAAAAACAACCAATGACTGAGACCGTTGTTTGTTGTTTTAAAGAAACTAAAATGAGCTTACTTGTGCGTGCACGGTCTTTTTCTTCTTGGTTACTACAAGAAAGGGACAAGTGCAGTTTAGCTGGCAGTGCTAAATGTCATATTACATCGCAAATATTAAATTTAACAAACCAAACCCTAACTTAACTTAACTAAGCCAACTTTTTCCTAACGAGCCCTAACTTACCCTCCTTACTAACCCCAACCAACCCTTAAAGACCCACTGCTAACCATGATCCTTTGTGCGCCGATTGAAAAGTAAGACAAAGGGGTAACACGAAAGTCGCCTTTGGCGTCACAAAGGATCATGGTTAGCAATGGGTCTTTAAACACCATTCTGAATCTAGCCCTAACCCTTACCGTATGACGTCGTATGACACACAACAACATAATACTCGAATGCCGCCAGCTAAACTGCATTTTAGCTGCAAGAAAGAAATCATTGTAGCGAGAACTATGAAAAATCATCAAAAACCTATTGTAAGGCCAATCTTCAAATTGCTCTCTATGTTTTTGGCAATTGGATCAAAGACAATTGTATTTTTTCACACATAGCTAAACTCTGGTTTTAGAATTGGTAAATATTCTACATTCAACATTTTACATTTATTCTACATTTCGGGAAACATACAGCACAACTCAGAATGAGATTTCCATGCCTTATTTCACAGTCTTCAAGCAATGAAAATAAACATTTTGTCATCTTTACATATATTCAGCTCGCTGACAAAAGATATCAAAAAGAGAATATTATGATCGGTTGGATAATCGAATTTTGACGATTTTTGAAGTGGAAGTACTTCTTTGGAACACGTGGTGCAATCTAAAACTATACGAAAAGGCAAACTATTTTAGACTGTGTTCACACGATGCCGGCACATTTTGAAAACGGTGAAAAATGTGACGGTAGCAGAATTTGAGCTAGCGTTCACACGATGCCGGAACAATTTGAAAACGCTACGAAATTTGACAGTAAGAAACTCTTTCCGAGACTTTGATGCCATAGAAAGGTACCTACATCTTAAGTGTCAATCAGTCTTGTTCAAAAAGCGTCGAAAAATGTTCTTCTTTCGTCATTTTCAAGTGTTTACACGATGCCGTTTCCAAAATGTGCCGATTAGAGCTCCGTTTTCAAAATCTACCGTTTTCAAATTGTGCCGGCAAAAAATGTGCCGTTTTCGTGTGAACGGGAGGCCTATCCGTCACATTTTTCACCGTTTTCAAAATGTGCCGGCATCGTGTGAACGCAGTCTTGGATCTTCTACATACCTTTTAGCTTGATCAATTGACTGGATTTCTTTGCTTTCGTTGACAATATTGGACGCTTTTCCTTCTTCCCCCGATATTTCATTAAACTCATTAGCATCGAAAAATTCCGCGTCATCATCCTCATCATCATCATCGCTACTTGAATACGACGTGCACGGAACAGTTTCGACAGCTCGTAACGCAGCAATCATTGTATTTTTATCGCCATTATGTTCATCAGGCAATACAGCTTTGTCGTCTAAGAAACCACTAGATTCTCTAGCACTTGCTTCTGTTTTAACAGTAGGAACAGCAGCTAATTCGACAACAGCCTGTCCTTCAGCTTTTGAGGTTAAATCTTCGAAATCACTCCCAATATCAATCGAATTCTGGTTCGCATTGCCTTCAACTTGATCAAGGCAATCCTGGCCTTTTTCAACGCTTTCAGTAAGTTTAGCCACTTCATCAGCTTCCAGTGTCTTATCCCCAGTGCCATTTTGATATGTGACTGGGAGTACACGATTTGGCTGTTTTTCAGGTGTTATCGATTTTGTCGTTGATGGTGGAACTCCAGTTATTATTGGAACTGGCATCTTTTTCAGCATCGTTGTCTAAAGAAGCAACAAAATTGATTGAGTATCGAGGTATCTTAGCTCAAGTTAACAATCGAGAAACGTCTTAGAAATCATTGTCCATTCATCAAAGCTAAATTTACAACAATCTGTTCACTTTTTTTGGACATGCAGTCGCAACTCTTCTGCCCTTCCTTCTGCTTCTCTTTCGGCTCTCTTCCCCCGTTATATAGTTTGACTGCCACATCTTGTGGTAGGTAGGTCCCTTTGTTAGGAGGTTTTTGCCATATTACCCCCAATGTACTTTAGATTTATAGGGAGGCTTAGTTCTGATTAAGCAAAAGCGAAATGTTAATGAAAGTCCGCGAAAGACCACATCAGTAGAACTAGTCATGCCGGTTCCCTCGATGATTTCAGCATCATAGCTAGGGCCTATAGGGAGTTTGACTTACTTATTTTTTGAGAGTTTACTAATAGAACGAAATCACCATCATTGAATTCCCAACAGTCGTCAATTCCACTCTGTCTTTTTTAGTTTTTCCCCAGGTACATTTCTGCTCGGTGTTTTTCTCCTTTGATAATTAAATTCCATAAGTTAAAGAGTTTTGCATCTATCTTGATAATACATGCTGATTATAAATAGCTTATTAACTCTAAGTTTCATGGGTTGATAATGAATCATGGTAGATTCGAAACGTTCCGAAAATAAATGATTTGAGTCGAATATTTTAGGCCTTTGGCCTACCTTACTATTTACCACTGGATATGTCGCATAATTAATCAATTACAAACATGATTTTCGTCTTTATCCTCGATCTATGAGAGCTATATTTTTGAAAAATTCATACAATGCTGAGATGGTCTTTCAAATTTAAAGCCATGGCTTTCTTGTAGTAACAAAACCATGTAATACCTTAGCAATATTCAGTAGCTCCAATGTTTGGCCAATAGCCTCGATCATTTTCTGTAAAACATAAGAAAAATAACGTCATTGATCCAAACCTTACAAGCATCTTGTAAGTTTGAGTTAACAGGCAAGAACTTTCCAACAAATTATCCAATCAAGAAATTTACAAAACAAGGAATCACTTGAGTCCTTCGTTTATGATGGAAATTTTTGAGGAAGGGGCAATGCCGTATAAACTAAGAAGCTCGAGCAATTAAAACCTACCAAAAGTGAGAACTACATGCTATGGTACAGATGGTTCATGGGTCAAAGAATATGGGCAAAATTACCTATAGAAGTGAAAACTTCAGTCTCTTTGACTGTTTTTAAAAAACATCTTAAGACAACAAAATGCAAACATTGCAAGTGTAGGATTTGCAGAACTTTTATTTATGGTTTAGGTTTTTTGTAATTATTAAGTCTTTCTTTTGTATACACCTTTTGTAAATAGTTGGCCTTAATTAGCTTTTATCTTTAGCTTTTTCGAACAACCAACTTTAAATCAAAGTAATTATCATCATTATTATTACTATTATTAATAACACAATAACAACCTCTTGACTCAGTTAACTTCTTCTTTAGAAAACTTCTAAAATTATGTTTGGCTTATTGAATTTGTAAGCAGTCTTTTATTTCTGTGTTTTCTTATTTCTTTCTACCAGCAAACTTCACATGGCAGTAACTGTCTGCTACGACTTTAATAAGGTGTATGAAAAAGTTTCTCAATGATACTCAAGTACCAGACAGAAATATCACAAACTCAAAGAGTGTCCGAAGTTGTACCTGTCCTAAGTTGTACCATAATAGATCGTTTAAATTTTTCCTAAGTATTCTAAACACTAAACACTGAGAAACCAGGGCTGATTGGTAATGAATATAAAGAATGAATAAGAATAAGTAATGGCAACAAGAGAATAATTAATCTTACATATGTACTCTGCGCGAAAAATTTTGCCCAACTGCGAAGGAGAGTAACGTTACTCTCCTTCGCAGTTGGGCAAAATTTTTCGCATAGAGGACCCATATGAAATTAATTATTCTCTATTTGCCATTATTTATTCTTATTTATTCTTTTTATTTATTACCGATCAATCCTGGTTTCCCTGTGCACTAAATCAATCCCCTTCACAAGATGGCCCACGACACACTTTAGGGCGAAATACATCCAATGAAAACAACTTCTTTATGGACAAGACAGTGCAAATTTGACACTCACAGTCATAGAATCTTTCAGAATGATGCATCGCTGCAATGAAAATGATATAAAAAATAACAATGATGAGTACACTTCACTGAAAAGAGGCAAAAACTGGTGTTGGTATATCCTAGGTGTACATGAACAATACCACCGATCAGTGTGATACAAAGGGACACTCATACTAATTTTCGGTAACACTATTATCTATTCCATCTGTCTTCCCCACAAATTTGTGATGAAAAGCTATGTTCCTTTGTGTGCTACCAAAATACATCCTAGAAACTCTTTGATACCAAAATCTTCATGCAGTGATAAACATGGCTCATGATATGCTGCTTCCTACTAGAGCCCCATCGCCCTTTTCCGATCACTGAAAAAGGAACCTTGTATTAATTGGCCTAAGAAAATTTTAGCGGAAAAGTTCTTGCTGGTGAATTATACCTAATTTCATTGTTTAAAATATAAAAACCATTTGTTGTAACTTTAGCCACCCTCTTCCGTAAAATCGTCTTCGAAAGACACAGCGTTAAAATCGCGATATCTTCATTTCATCGCCCTTTTCCGATCACGCAAGTTCACGCATGAATTTCGAGCAGCACCACCGCAGAGGGCTCAAGAAAGCGCAGTTTCCAGATGAAATGGATGCTATACAGATAGCAGGAGATGTTTAGTTCATGTTATCATTTGATAAGTGACATTTTGCCTCTTTATTCGTTCAATAACACCATAGTCGAATTTACTGTTGAAAGTTACAGGCTTTTACAAGATAACTTGCAAAACTCTAGCATAGCAGCAACGCAAAATTTTTATTGCCCTAGGGAGTACGGAGATATTCCATACGTTGGATCTGAAATTTCTATTAAATATATATTTGGGGTCTTTGAATATCTAAGCTGGATTTGAAAAGCAGCAAATTATTTTTCGGCTGCTCTCTTGCCCATAAAAACACCAATTCTCTTTGGCCCCCTCCCATTCTTCAATGTTCCCTGGAATTAATTCAGACCCTACCTCATGCACATCCAAAATCAACGGAACCCCCTGATGAGGTTTCTTTGTTTATTTCACCTTCCTTCCACCCCGTCTCTTCATTGAGAGAGAATCCATTCACTAGCAACCATTCACAGGATTTGAAGCATAAGCGTACGGGAAGAAAAAATCTAGGGGGCTGCCCGACGCAAAGCCCATCGTTTACTAATATTTTTGCCCCACTAGGGCAAAATTTTGCCCGAGTGGGGCTGAGCTTTGAAAATCTTTCCAAAGTTGGGGGGCTACCGCCCCCCTCCCCGCCTCGTACGCTTATGATTTGAAGCCAAACCTCGTGATCGGAAAAGGGCGATATGTAGCCTATCTGACTGCAGTTAGAAGTTTACCCCCGGCTGGGAAGCCGGAGATATTATGATCGCAATTTTTTTGTAAATGTTCGTTTAGAGAGTTGGAGTAAAGGTTGAAATGTTTTGACTGCGGTTCTGATGAACAACAGTAGAGGAACAAGGGAAAATATAATTACGACAAGAAAACGCGAAGGGAAAAATGGCGACTGCTTACGATTCCATCACACGTAGGCCTTTTTCAACCTCTCATATCGTTGGATTCACAAACCAGACATAAGTAAACCACGTATGAACATGAAGCTCATGGCGTCAGAAAAGTATTTTTCGCGCACTTTTTTAATTAGAAAACCCAGTCCCCTTGTAAACAAACATCGCGCGATTGCACACAAAAAGCGCTCACAGCAGCCTGTGATCGGAGAAGGGCGATGGGGCTCTAGATATTTCCTTGGAGGCTTGTTTGCCTGTCGATATGTGCGCAAAATATTGATTAGAAGCACACTATACAGGTATTTCACTTAGTTTTTCTGCAACACAGTTGCAAACCACCGTGCTCGACAATGAATTCAGTAACAAGCCATTCCATCGCCTACTTATCCACCTACTCAAGCAACTTACTCATTCATTTATTATTGAAAACCTTAGCTCGTAGCTAATCAAGAATATTCTTTTTTTTTATACTCAATGCAAAAATTTACAATAACATTTTACCTATAACACTACCTACGAAACAACTATACGACACTACAAAGACGCTACCAGGAGGAGCAATATGTCATGACTACCCCCTGGCATTTAACATAAATCTAAAAAAGGAGAAAAAAAATACATCTAAATATACCACTAAATACAAAATGCTAAATATAAGAAGAAAACTGTTTTACAAACAAATACTAAAGCCGGTTTCACATTAGAAGTCAGGACAATATAGGTGATTGTAGTGGGAGAAATTTGGGACTTGATATTTCAGATAAAATTGCATAATCAAGATGGATAAATCATTCACACTATGTTAGCCGAAAAATCGAATGTGAAACGGGCGCACTAAAGAAAAGGGACGAGACTCTGCGACAAGAAACTTTACGAAAATGGACTTGGTGGTTAGGTGACGGTTTACTAGTTCCAAGGTGATCTTAGTCAAATCGACCAGTTGCGTGGATGTATTGCAGAGTCAACTCTAGTATATTCCTGTTGAGGTCATTTGGAAGATATCTATCACCATACAACAAAAATTGCGCCAAAACCTGGTTTGAAAGATCGATGTATCCATATGTTCGTACCAGTTGAAATACTCTAGCGAGAAGATTTCGACGTTCAACCTCGAAGGAGGGGCAGAGCAACAGGAAGTGTTCCGTAGTCTCAATACCATCATTAGTAGGGCACATTGGATTTATGGAATCTTTAAATTGTGCTTGAATTTATGAAAGCATAATTTGCTGAGACCCACTCTTAGTTGAGTCAGATAAGATAATCCTATATTCTACTTCTTTCTGAAGAAAGAATATTCTACTTCTTTCTGGGGCAATACAATGTCATGCTCTACATTGGAATTTTCAGACGCTTTTCAATGGGTCCAATAATCATCACAAATGGTATTGAGGATACGGAATACGTTTTGCTGCTCGGCCATACTTATGACGACGAAAGACGTTATCTTCTCAACAGTGTGAATGCGATATTGCAACCCAACAGATTAACAAACCTCACAACTGAAAATTTACTCCAAATCCTCCTGTATGGCCACGAAAAGTTATCCTTTGATTTAAAAACAAGAATTCTTGAGGCAACGTTAAAATACATTCAGGCCTCAGAACGGTTTCAATAAGTTCGTAAGGTTACTGCCTCCTCTCTCTTGTACTTTGTTTTTTCGTACATATATTTTTTGTGACTGTTCTTTTTGTCGGAATTATCTAAAATTGTTGTTTTCCTTTTTGCTATTTGTAATATGTTATTTGTAATATTTAAATGTAATACCAATTTGAATATCTATGTTAAATGTTATGGTCACAGGATTGCTATGTATTTCCATGCTCCTCGTGGCATCGTCTTGTAACCATTGTTTGTTTATTGTCAAAATTTTATTGGAATATGAAAAAAATAATAATCATCACACAAAAAATTGATAGTAAGAATTTACTGAAGTATATACCTCTGATGTAGCACCACCGATTTGATTTTCTAATGTCTGTGAAAAGAGGAGAAATGTGTAAAGAGTCTCCTGGATTCAGTTGTGTTATAATAACACATTTGATTTAATTCAGAAAGAGACAATTCTGCTGAGGTATCTTTCTAATTTTAGAAAGGAATAAAGATGAATAAAGATCAAGTAATAATTCTAGTACAAACCCCTTACATTAACTCTTAAGATGACCAATATGTATCTATTAAATTCCAAAGTACACCTAAATAAACCAAATACACAAACAAAAGACTGCAATTCTAGTGGACAATAAGATGTATATATTATTGTAGATATTGGAGCATAGGCAGAAAACAGTAGTTTTGTCACAAAACAAAAATGAAGTGTGATGATAAACATTATTCTCACTGCTGTCAAATTCTCATATTATTCCATATCATCTGATTATTCAGTCAGTACTAAATCGTTAAATATTGTAAATAAATAAGACAGGAATAAAACGGAACACAGAAAAACAGCAAGGCTTTCAAGTAATAAAGAATACCAGGTGAGTCAAAAAAAAACGCCCGGCGTTTGAAAGGCTACTGCTCCCTCACTATGTACGCAATGATATTTTGCAATACCAGCTTGAATAGTTAACATGTTTTTTTTTTATTATTTTATTATTTTTATAATTTTTCCTGGCGAAAATTGGTCACTCCGTTCAGATTCTGTAGGCGACTTTCTAAAAAAATTCCCTTGCAGAAACCTTGAAAACGTGCTGAAGTTACCAGCAAGTTTCCCTAATGTGTTTACCGCACAGTGATGACTTTCAGCACGCTGTAGCACTTGCTTTCCTCTTGTCCGGTTGAAAAGTCTTCCCCTTAGTGTGAATAACTTATTCAGGGGCATTTCATTCTCCCAAAAGGACGGAAAACATGAACACATCCAGGAGTCATTATTGCTAGGAAGGAGAACATAGGGAATTTTTGCTTGCTGTTTTCGCTCGTTTTTGCAGATTTTCGAAACGGGCTTTCTGCAGAAAATCTCCTATTTCGACCGGAAGGAATGACTGATTAAAGCCGGGTAAGTTACTGAACCTAATTTGACATATCGGGAATAAAACAATACACTTTTCAATATCATCGCTTTGATATTCAGGGAGCAGAATTTTTTCAAACGCCGGGCGTTTTGATTGACTCACCCGGTACAAGTCAGTGGCATAGAAAATTAGTCATCTAAGACTGGAGAGCAGTTAGCAGGAATAAACTTCTCACCTTAACTTGCTGTGTTAGAATTCTAAAATATGCTTCAGCCTCAGCCATACGATGATTCAGCTCTTCTTCAGTAGGGACAGAAAATGCATGAAATTTATCATTTTGAGAATGGCAGTTTATTGTCTCTTCTAGCGCTTTTATCCATTCCCCTCTTTCTTGGGAATCTCTAGCTGTGTCAAAATTTTAATAAAATTCATTTACATAACCGTAAAAGTCTAAATCAATGATAACATCAACGCAAAAGCAAATAATGGCATCTGGTAGAAAAAGATATGAAATTATTTGCAAAGTGTTGGGTTTGCCAGTCTTATTGAATTTGTAAATGATCTGCAGAATATTTAAAGGTGATCTGAAGCGAAAATTTTTATTGATTCAAATTAACGGCACTGTCGAATGATACGGACTACTGTTTAAATTTCTTTGATATCTCACTTCGTTTTCAAATTATTCACTGTTATCAAGTTTCAAGTGATGACGTCATTTTGTTTGCAAATTACTAGGATAATGTATGGAAAGATAGGTTCATCTGATCTTTGAAAGGTTACAATTGTCGGAAACATTTAAGTTGAGCTGAATAAATGTAGTAGAGATTGTCTCATGGACTGATATGATGTTTAGAAAGGCATGTCAGTTTAAGAAAAGTTCTTGGAGTCAATTTGCCACGTACATTTTCTTTACTTTTTGCAAACAAAATGACGTCATCAGTCAATCATACAAAATAGTGTATAATTCAAAAATGAAACAAGGTATCAGAAAATTATAAACGACATTCTATGTCATTCAAAAACGCTATGCAAATGCATCAATAAAAATTTTCGCTTCAGATCACCTTTAATTAAAAATTTGCAACAATGGATTATATCTGCATCTGACTACACAGGACATTGTAAAAAGAATCAGAAGCAAAAAACAAGAAGATTTAGCACATCGAGGCCTTTTGACTTATGTGGGCATCGAGTGTGACTTAAAGAAGTAAATGAAATTTGTACTAAGAATTAGGTGACAAAATGGATTCATTACATTTGCTGGTTTCTTGAAAAACAGGTGGTTCAATATTGCATTTTGGGCTTTGAAAAGCTATCATGTTTTTCAGCAACCATAAATATAATATTTGTCACCTAATCATAACCATGTAAAATTTGTAGTACAAACTTTCATTTGGTTCTGTTTTTAGTCATATTCTGATGATACCGTAAGTCAGAAAGATGTCAGTGCGCTAAAGTTTCTTGTTTTTTGCATCAAGATATCTTTACAACTTCTTGCTACGTACCTTATCTACCAAAGTGATTTCACAGGTAGATACTTGCCAAGTGACAAAGAGAGGAGGTTCTCATTTGATTATGTAAATAAACAAATGAACAGGCAATGACAACAATTCAAATCCTTACTGTTCACACCTTTGTTCAGTTCAACACAGGTTGAGCTTTGACAGCATTTTTCACTTCGCTTTGGATTTATTTACATCTCAACACAGGATGAGATTAATTGCGGAAATAGATTTAATCTCCTTTTTTTACATACTATCTTTGATTTCGACACACCCCAAGTCGAAAATTTTTTCATCTGCATGAGAATTTCAACCCATCTGGAAATTTCAATATGTTGAGTTGAGTTGCCAAGTTGAACTGAGCCCATGTTGAGTTTCAGCTTCATGTAAACAAGATGAAGGCTTACATCGTCAGACAAGATGAAACTCCACCCATGTTGAATTCAACACGGGTTTAAATGTCTCATGTACAGTAAGTGGCCTCACAGTCTAACTGTCATCAGTTGATGCCTTCAAAGGGGGGGGGGGGTTGCTGGAGCCCTGGAGCCCATCATTTTGAAAGCTTTGAGCCCAGGAGCCCAGACAATTTCCATCGCAATTTTCTCGAATTTTAAGAGATAGAGCCCCTGGAGCCCAGAAGAGCATGCAATGGAGCACTGGAGCACAGCAATTTTGTCTTTGGGAGCCCGGAGCCCATTAAAATACGCCCTGGAGACTCGGAGCCCAAGATCCCTTAGGGGGCCTCTCAGTTGCTCTCATCACCACAAGAAACGGTCATGAAACCCCATTATTTCTGTAGTGAAATTTATGTACATTTCCATAACATAGGGCTCAAATATTTCAAATACTTAAAACAGTCGGTGTAAAATTGTATCCTATTTTGCCATAAATTGAATAACTGGGTAGGAGCTTTGGGTAATATCCTGTAAATCTGCCATGACAATTTTTTGATATCTTGATTTTTTTCAAAATGGCGGCATTTTTATTATTTTTGTAAATTTCATCAAAAATTTTGAAAAATTAAAATCATCATGGATCTTACATTGCTTGAGGAAATTTGATACAATCTTGAAAGAACCCATAGTTTAGGAAAGTCTACAACATGCTGGCAAGCAGAAATCTGTAGCTCTTCTGGTTTCAGATTTAGAGATTTGAAGATGTCACAGGATCAAAGTAATAAATGTCACCATTTTGAATTAAATCAAAATATGAAAAAATTGCGATGGCAGATTTACGTTAAATTACCCAAAGTTCCTTTCAAGCACTTTAATTCAAATGAAAACGTAATAGAACTTTACACCCACCCTTAAGTTAATAATGCATGATTTTTTGTCTTGCAAAGAGCGTTCTTTCAAGCAGATCAACACACTGTAGACCACAATGGGACCACTTGGAGACAACACTTTTTCCTAAAGCCTGGTTCACACTAGGTCTTTTGAGTCATCCAAAAGACAAAGGACTCAAACTCTGAGTCTTTGTCTTTTGGGTCATTCTGCGCAATCTTAACAGCGTGAATGATCGAGCGTGAACCAGGCATAACTTTTTCAGTATCCCTGATAACACCATGTGTACCTGCAACTCTGGCAAGGCTAAGATGCTGAAGGGTCTTGGTCAAAGAATTCATCAGTTTGCAAGACTCCCCCATACAAGGTCTTATGAAGGAAATCTTTTTTAACAAATGTATCAAGAGACTGATTTCATTGGGGAAGGTTTTATGATCTAAGTTAGACTGTTGGCTGCATAGAAAAATTTAGTTTACAGTGATCAAGTGGCTCAATGCGAGGCCACAGTCCGACAAACGCCCCATATTTTTTCTAACTCACCCAGTATAAAATGATCTTTGATTCTGTTTCTATTTAGAATGGATAAAAGTTCTTCTGACAAACTTCAAAGATAATTGTGTTATTCCCCTGACCATACTCTGAACAGCACCAAAATGAATGAATTATTGGCAGCAAACAATTCCTGATTTCTTTATAAAGTGACAGTTAAAGGCTAATTCTACTCAGTAGAATTTTCCAAGCAGATGCAACTTTACACAATAAAATTGTCATCATGCCTAGCATCCTATCAAAATTAAAAATAACCATTTCGCTCTTAAACAAAAGAATTCAAGTCTGTTCAGAAAATTAGACTAAGTGGAAATCAGTCTTTAAACTCCAGTCTTTAATTAAAAAGATATTAGCTGCTTCATATAATGCTTTAAGGCATCACAACAGTGGTGATGGTTACTATATATTTACTAAAGCATAGCCAAACAAAGTTTTGACAAATCTCATGAAATTAGGTTAGAAACATGTTCCCTGTGCCATGATAAGATACTGAAAACAAATTATGATGACTTAAACTACATAGTTCGAGGGTGAGATTTCAGTTCAATGAGGACATCACAACTGCTACAGTACAGGCCTTGTAGAAATTATCATGACAAGAAAGCTCAAGAAATCTTAAGAACTTCCTCACATTATGATAAAAACTCTAGAGCCACATGAAATACTGTAATTTTTCAAGTAAGAATTCTCACAAAACTCAAAATGTACTTCAGATTTCTTGAGAGGTCTTTGGCAGGAAAATTTGTTAATGTGCGCAAGGCCTGCATTGTAAATCTTATGTCTCATGAGTGAAGGTGCTTGAAACATCTAAGGTGACAAACCTTGGAAATGGAAAGTTTTCTGATCACTGCTGATTGTGAATGTGCTATCATCTTCATCATCAATGCCAATTTGAGCAGCCTGGGAAAAAATATTGAAGATGTTATATACTGTATGAAATAAGGACTTTGCATCAACACATCAGATCTTTAGAAGTATAGATGTTCTTCTTCCTGAAGCTTACACTGCAAAGTACAAAATACAAATTTTTTATATTTCCATACAGTAATCTTTAAATATAAGAATTGCAAAGCAAAATATAGACAAGTGATGCATGGCTAAAGAGAGCAACTGTTCAATTTGAACAATAAACATCAAGTAACATATCTATGACTATTGTCCAATCAACAGCTCTCAGTTTGAAGTATCATTGTCAAAATCACTCCACTGACAAATGTGTATATATGTATTACAACAATGTGTTTGATGCTCACATTGAAACGTTCTTGGGTGTTCAAGTTGAAAAGTTCAGGAAAGATGTTTCAACAATCATGCTTGACAGGAAAGGGAAAGGCCTTGACAGAACTTCAGCGAAATAAATTTGGAGGAAGAAAGGCTGAATCCATTTTGAGTAGTTTTCTTCTACTGTTATTACTAAGGTAACAAGAACCAGGTGTGCAGATTATGGCATTGCACACCAGAGATTTCAATAGGCTATTCACAATTAAAAATTGAGGACAAAAGAAATTTTCTTGTGCAAACTAGAGGTCTTGTCAAAAAGTGCCATACTCTGCAGATTGGATAAAATGAACACAAGAATTAAAATATTACCCGCAGTCTCAGACAGCCTCTTCTTGCTCCTCTCATCATTTTGTCTTTGGACTGGAAATGAGAAAAAAAGTTGTAAGCTTTCAAGTCCAACTCTGGAACACTAGAATGGAAATACAATACAGGTCTGGCCAAGGAGCAAACATTTTTCTAGTCCCAACTGGAATCGGCCTGATGGAAACACCCAAAACCTCCAATTTTCCAAGACAGCCTGGGTTCTTATACAATGAATGTGGCTCTCAAATCTGATTATTTCAGCCCATGTGGGTTCTTATTTTTGTCACAGTTAATGGAATTGGGCTTATAACAGCCAATGCCCCTCCCCTTTTAATAAACCACTAAAGATGAATGACTACAAGGAGCAAATCACTTCTCAAAATAGCGTAATTTGGTCTGTGTGATTTTAGAATCACATAAAGTTTTTTGTCATTCTTTTTATTTTGTTGTGATTTCATTGAATTTTGCCATGATTTTCATTTGTGAAATCGTATAATCTTTCCGTGATTTTGTGACTTTTCAATGATTTTCCATTGATTTTTGTGATTTTTGTTCGTGATTTTGTGATATCAAGAAAGTTGTACAAAAAAAAAGTGATTTGCCCCTCGTATCACTAGGCTCTCTCGTCATGGGCCTCCCATACACTCTCTTTACAGGCTTACTATGCCTCTTGTGACTTCATTGTCCAAATCACGGTGTCAAAATTAAGTAGTGTGCTGCCACAAAACTTATTGCTACGAGTGATTCTACTTGAGACCCCCCCCCCCCAGACTGCTAACTATGTCGTGCGCGCGGAAGATCTTCCGCGGGAAGTTACAGGAAGAACAATAGTTTGTTGTTTAAAAACAATGGCCAGGCGCGCGCATCTTCCGCATGCACTTTGCAAAGTTCTCAGTCTGCCCCCCCCCCCCCGCCAAGCAGCAGTTCCATTCTGTTACATTAAACTGTGATGAAAACTGATTGTGTAGAATCCCATCAGGTTCCCTATATACATCAGTGTTTCTTCTCTCATTGCCTCTGATCTGATTGCATTGCATATGCCAGTCTGCAGAGTATGGCTTGTGCACACCGTAGATATTTTCCTCCCAAAACTTTTGCACACCAGGCAGATTTTGGTGTGGCAATGTAGATGGGAGTGGTCAGGGCGTGGTTGTATTGAATTACTATTACCTATGAACTTGAGATAGACCAGGCCTGGTCTGCAGGCCCTGAGCAACTCAACTAATTTTAGAAATCAAGACATACAGTAGACTTGAGAAATAAACAGGGGACAGTGAGAGAGGGGGTCTGGGGGCAACACCCCCAGGAAATTTTTTTGAAGACATGCCCTCTACTTTTGCTCCGAACACCTCTGCCAATCCCATGTTTGCTTGTCTTGTACTCAAAATTTTTGAATATTTTAAGCAGTAGAAATATTGGTCTACTTGCAAATAGATTTTGCAGACAAAGTATTTAGAAAATGTACAATAACTTTCCCAAATTTTAACCACAATGGTTTGGTGTACACCAGCACACCAGAAATTTGTGATGATGCACACCTGCACACCGGCCAGTCTGCAGAGTATGGCACTTTTTGACGAGATCTCCGGAGTACAAGGGCAAAATTGCCGGTGTGCAGGTGTGCATCATCACAAATTTCTGGTGTGCTGGTGTACACCAAACCATTGTGGTTAAAATTTGGGAAAGTTATTGTACATTTTCTGAATACTTTTGTCTGCAAAATCTATTTGCAAGTAGACCAATATTTCTACTGCTAAAAATATTCAAAAATTTCGAGTACAAAACAAGCAAACATGGGATTTGCAGAGGTGTTCAGAGCAAAAGTAGAGGGCATGTCCTCAAAAAATTTCTTGGGGGCGTTGCCCCCAGACCTCCTCTCTCACTGTCCCCTGTCTGTTTATTTTTCAAGTTGAGTTCTAAAATTAGTTGATTTGCTCTGGGCCTGGTCTATCTTGAGTTCATAGGTAATGGTAATTCAATACAACCACACCCTGACCACTCCCATCTACATTACCACGCCCAAATCTGCCTGGTGTGCAAAAGTTTTGGGAGGAAAATATCTACGGTGTGCACAAGCCATACTCTGCAGACTGGCACACCGGCAATTTTGCCCTTGCACACCGGAGATCTCGTCGAAAAGTGCCATACTCTGCTGCAGACTGGTGCATATGCAAGCCTACAAAAGTGCAAGCAGTCGTCATCAAAAGCTGTAAAATACTCTATCTATTACAGACATCTTTTATCATTGAATTATTTGCTGCAAAGTAAACTTACCAAATGCACTTCCCTCTATCTGACACCTATTTATCTATCAAGTGTTCATAATCGGGCCTGGCAAACCAGCAAAAATGGCCTAAAAATTCTGGTATGGGCGGTGTATGAAAAGGTTCGCGTGATCCTTGTCTCACAAATTGAGAAACCAGAAAAGAAGCCCCTTACCGTATAATATGACAAAAGACCAGTGTTGTCGTCGAGTACAAACCAACGATACTGCCATCCTTTGACGACATTTGTCCATTTGGAAAGAGGACCTTCAAGTTTCACCGCCATCTTCCTTTTTGCTCAATCACACACATCAACCAACGTACCAGCTCCTCCGCAGGATCAGCATGATGAAAATAGCCACAACAGATTTTTGGGTTCGAATTGGCACCAGCTCTTTTTGGCAGAAACTTGTTAGAAAAGCGTTTCTAATTGTTGAAATTATTTTGAAGAGCATAGCGAAACATACTTTTTTGTCTTGCTTAAAAATGTACTTTGATTTTATTTGAAGAGCATAGCGATTTAATTACTTTGAAGAGCATAGCAAAACATACTTTTAAGAATTTTTAGAAAAGTACCACTGGGAAATGGTCTAAAAACTGTGCTTAAAAGACAAAATATTTTAGCATGTTTTAAATTGCCTCAAAGCACACATTTAGAGGATCAGAATGAGACTAAAATGAAAAAGATCGGTGAAAGAGTGTTCTAACAGAGGAGCCCATGAGCCTGGAGCCCAGGAGCCTGGAGCCCCTAGAGCCCAGGAGCCCAAGAGCCTAGGAGTATTGAGCCCAGGAGCCTTGAGCCCCTAATGATACATGTCTCAAGTGCAAAATCAAGCATCAAGTAGGAATAAAACTTCAAATTTTGGTTAAATTCGATGCCCTGGATCACAGTGAGACGCACAGTTTCTGTAATTTGCTCTGAGCAGATGCCTAATTTCCCATGACAAAAATTATTCGTAGCTGGGCAAAGACATTCAGTAATTGAAGATTGAACTTTAGCTCTTTGTAGATAATTGTTTTAAATATTTTAGCGCAAAAAGCTCTTAGTATCTTTTTTCATCAAGAAGCAGCTTTTTGCAAAATAAGTTCTGAGGGGCAGAGGGGTCTATCAAGTTCTGAACTGTTAACATTCTCAAAAAAGACTTGCGTAATTTCGTATATTTTTCAAGTAGCGGGACGGAACAATATTTCTTAGTTTGGCACGTCATAGCTTGCAAACTCTTCCACCAAAACAAGACAAGCTTTATTGTGAAGAACCGTTATGCGTGGGATCCTCAATGTCGATAATTTGTCTTGAAAAATGTGTCCAGCCATGTTCTTCCCTCTGGTAAGACTGACGACGTGATTCCTTGTATTCGTTCATTATTTTCAATCTGATATCTTATTTTCACTCATACAAAGTGGGCGAAAAATAAAAACAATAAAAATTAGCGATACTATTGAGCCTTATGTAATGAGTATACCCTCTGGTTATTCTTGTTTGTTATTTCAAGAGAATCGTTTGAAAGTCATAAGTTTACCAGAATAATGTGTATCTTTACACGCACTACAACGTGTGGTAAAAGATTATAACATGCTTCTTTCGCCCGGGGGGGGGGTACTTGGATACAAAACGACGGGGGTGTGCACGCCTACGATGGTTTTTGTGAGCCGGCTTTAGAAAAAATAGCCAAAAACGATACCCGGCAATAGAATTTTGGAATCACCCAAAACCACATTTCTTTCGATAGTGTTCTGTGGACAGGAATAAGCAGCCTCTTTTTTGTTCTTTTGAATGAATCACGTGGGAGGCCAACGCCAATTGTTTGTTTGTTGTGAAAAAGTTCATTGGGAAAATTGGGGAAAATTATCAGATGCCCTGTTGGCGAAAAAGTAACTGCTTTTAGAAACAAGATTAAATTCAGGCTACCGGCTTTAGATTTTACCAGTAAAACAGATACCCGGCCTTAGAATTAATCGCTGAAAAAGATACCCGGAAAGACGTGCACACCCCGTCAGCAAAATATACCAAGTACCCCCCCCCCCCGGGTTCTTTCGCTTTCGTTTCCGCTCGCTTGATTGAGAGGAAAAATAAAGTTACAAAGGTAGGAAGAAAATACGAGAGGAAACAGATAATATGATGCATGTGTTTATAAGAAATTTGTTCATAAGAAACTACATAGTACCAAGATGGCCGACATTTTAAGAAACTCTAGTGCTATGTCTGAGAAGTAATAAGAAACTTTTCAAAGTTAAAAGCATGGATATTATGTATCGTTGAAACTTTATTCTTTTGCAATATTAACTTATTAACTAACCATTTGTGTTTTCATCATGACAGAGCACTGTTTATTCCTATATGATGCTTTGAATATCAAGAAACAAATCTGCAGCAGTGTTAGCGACCACATTGAAATTTCACGCATTCGAAAAATAGAAACCAATTAAGAAACTTTTAGTACTAAAATGGACAAAATTTCATGTCGAATTAAGGAACTTTTAGTACTAAGGCCTGATCCTAGTTTCTTATAAAAAAACGTGTATGATAAAGAGCACTTAAAGGCAACTACCCTGGGTACCAGAGCCTCAAAATTTAAATGAAAGGAAATTGGTAAGAGGAAAAGAGGAAGAAGGAAGAAAGGAAGACTTTCTTTCCTTCCTTATTTTTTTCTTTTTATTATTCTTTAGCTCTGGTACCCAGGGAAAAAGGCAACGTAACGCAGCTATGTGGAACTTGCAAGGAAACACCTGATAACAGCTTTGTTTTATAAACATTTGCAATTATTTTACGGCTTTTAAAAACCTTTGAAAACTTTGGAAATCCTTAGGAGATCCCTGGAATCCGGAAATCCCTTACAAATCTTTTCGGAAATCCGGAAATCTCGTACGCTATTTGGGTAGTGAAATGCCCCTCGTTTTTCTCGTGAAGTCTAACATCCGAGGGGAACTTCACTCATTGGGAAAAGCGTACGAGATCTTTTCAGAACAAAAGGATTTATACGGATTTTTGCTGGATTTTTCTTGAAAACAAAAGGATTTTTGCCAAAGGTGTACGATTTTTGGGAGTGAAATGCCCCTCGCTAACATCTATATTCATCTCTGTTGTCATGTCTGTTTTTGGCATTATTTAGGTGAGTCAGGTAACTGCAAACCCCAACAAGTGCTACAAATGTTTACGCGACACCGCTTTGGGAGTTGTTTAGACAATGTTTACTTCCCTTGCTTGCGTCACTTACGTCTTGTAAGAAACGGTCAGCAAAATGTTTCATCCCTGTAGCCAACTGCAGCTCACGAAAAGAGGAACGTTTTCGTGACCGCAAGAATCGTTGTGGGATATCTATAAAACATGGAATAAGGAACGGCACGATGGATAAACCTATTACATTCGCGTATGAAAAAGATTACACTTGTGTGTTTCTTAAGATCTCATTGGTTCATTTTGCAAATGATTTCCAGAAAATCTGCTGAAATTCACATGTATTTGGCTCGTTTACAATAGTTTGTGTTTGGATATGAGCGGAATTTTGATGATCACTTTTTAATGTCTTTGAGGGTATGGGTATGTGCCACCCATATGGGTGGGTTTTTGGGTTTTTTGGGTAGGTTATCATGAAATTGGCGATAGATAGTCAAAATGGGTCGTTAGAAGAGGCTACCTTTCTGAAAACCGGGCGGCAAACCCGCGTCCATCTATAAATCATTGAGGGCACTTGCCTACGTTCGCTGTTGTTATTTTGTCACATTGTAGTGTCCCTTCTTGTCTATTCTCACAAGTTTGGACCCGAGAGAAAGAGAAGTCCGAGGGGCATTTCGGGGCACTTCACTCCCAAAAATCTCGTTGTTACAAAGATGGTTGAGCCTCTCTTTGATTTTGTACGTAACCTGATATATCTATATTCTGTTTGACGTATATTAATGATATGTAACCTTTGGACGACTAGATTAGATTGGACTGAGTAAACTGGAAAATGGTTGCTTGAACAGCAACGTGACCGACATGCTTGAATAGCAGCTAAGTAACTTGAATAGTTAAGACGAAAGTGCCAGTAGCGTAGCCAGGGGGGCAAGAGGGGGCGGCCGCCCCCCAATCATCGCCAGAGATGAGTTTTGTAATTCTCCCAAATCCGTTGAGAAACTGAAGGGGGGGGGGGTCGGCTGCATTTTTCTCCAACACTTGTGGCAGCGTGATTTGTCAATGTTATAAAAGAAACAGGAATGAAATTCTTGCCCTAATAAGTGACATCTTGGTGCGATTTAGCCAACAAAAGAATCAAAAATGTTCTGCTCGCTTCGCTCGCACGTCCATACTTGCGTCATCACTGTATCATCTTGGGATCATCTTTATACCGCCTGGCCTGCTATCATGTCTAGGCAAGGCATGCAGCTTCATTAGTTTCTTTGAAACCGACCTAGGCACCACTTTAACTTGGTATGTGTATGAGTCTATTTGGCACAGAACATACAATACAATTAATCACATCTTTCGAATTTTTCTCGCTTCGTTTCGCACTTCTATCAAGAATTCCTCCTTCCATGTGTAGCTACTTTTGCTGCCACTTGTTTTCTTGAACGATTTCTGCATTTTCCTATATATCCAGCATTACAAGAATTTATGAATCCAACTTAAACCTTCCTTAACTTTAATCGACAGTGCATCTCTTCTACAGTGATGTGACATTTCAACCATCGAGTGAAATTCTGTTTGTGCTGCTCAAAAATGTTCGGCTAGCTTCGCTCGCATTTTCTTCATGCTCTGTATGCTCCATAGATTACTCCAGGGCCCGAGCTGGCTCTCGACAGCCCTGTCCATAAGCATCGTTGCGCTTTCTAGAGTTTTTATCAGTGTTTCAAAACAATTCAAAGTTCAGACTTTCTCAGCTGTTGTCCTTTTACTTGTTTTGTCTCAGGCACCCATGGTACTAAATTGCGAAATTTTGGCGAGAATTCAGATATCATTGAAAGAAAAAAGAAAAGCTTTCGTCCCTTCCATTATAAGAGCGGCACCGAAAGTTTTGTCTACTTTTTAGTTAGGGTGCATTCTTGGTTTTCTAGTGGCGTACCTGAGAGGAATGCGGGATCCGAAGAAATTTTTGAACAATGTTGGCAGAGGCATTCTAAGCCAGAGTAGAATGCATGTCGTCAAAAATTTTTCTGGTGACTCGACCCTGGACCCATCCATTTCAATGTCCCCACTTATTAAGATTCATTTCGTATTTTGTACTTGATATGTTGGACCGCTTGTAACTGAATAAGAATTCCTCTTTTGCTTTCTTAGAGTAACTTGCAATGATGAGGATAATTTCTTGATGAAAATTTAACAAAACGTCCTGCCTTTTGTGTTCAATGTAGTCATCTTTATGATGCAAAATATGACTGAAAAGGGCGTTTCCCTCATTTTCCGAGCGTCTGAAGGGCGTGGCCCCCAAAAATTTTCCCGGGGGCAAGCCCCCTGACTCCCGTATTTCTTCGCTGCGCTCGCACTCTGCCCCCCCCCCCCAAAGGCAGGGACCTGGCTACGCCACTGGAAAGTGCTTGGATAATTGCTGCGAGCATGCGCGAGCAGCCATTTAGAGCAAGAATTCGAGGATGGACAGTGGAGTATTTTTCAAACAACTACAACAACTGGTTGTAAAGTATAGTGCATTTCTGCCTGAGAGCGCCCACACCACGACTACAATTTCTGGAGAGAGAGAAGCTCTCACAAGTTTATTGCGGGAAGAAGGAAGACTTTTCACGGACTTTGGTACGTATCGAATCGTTTTTTAAATCTCATTTGACAGCAGTTATGAGAGGATTCCTTTTTCCTCTCAGTTGTGTTGACCGTTTGTTGTTTCACAGCGGACATGTTTCGAAAGTGGCAGGAAGATGCCACAAAGAGCGCCTAGGCCTACGCGTTGCTCGCGCTTTCACCAGCAAGCTGCAGGAAGCACTGCTTGCCACCGGGAGGAAGTGAATAAAGAACCATTGTTCAAAGTTAAGAAGGTGAATTCGAATGAGCTGTGGAAGTAGGCCCAATGATAACTCTGTTAGTGTTTCAAGCTTTCAGGCAGGCCTGCGACTAATAGACGATTACGGAAAAGATGGCGGACCTCATTTCACGCAATGCATGATAGGAATATGCCCCCTAGCAACGCATAGCTACCAAAACTTACAACTGCAGCATAAAATCTTGACCACAGCTACGATAGACTTAGGCCGTTGCAACTTTATCGTGAAATCTACGCGTATTCTTTTGGGCTCCTGAAGTCTACGAAGTCTTCTGAAAACGGTAGACTTCGCAGATAAAACTTCAGCTACCCAAAGGATGCAAATTCTGAAAACAGTAGAGTCGAGAACCGTCAGACTTGGCGGAGAGAAATCCCAAAAGAATGAGAATTCTGAAAGAAAGTTAAAGAGTTCGAATGTTGTGTTCGGTCGAGTGAACTGAAGCCATTGCAATACTTTTGTTATGCTAATCTCAAGAGAATGTGATTCGCAATGTTTCATTCTTTTTTCGAATGTTCTTAGAACTTTTTAATCATCTCTCTTTTTACTCACCTCTCCAATCAGTTATGTAAACAAGGCCAAAAATCTTCTTGAACTCTTGATCAAACGACGCAAACAGAGCAGGCCGCTACATCTTAATATTGTAGGGAAACTATACTGTACCATATTGCGAGCGACAGCTTAGAAGAGTGTCGACTTCACGATAAAGTTGCAACGGCCTAAGTCTATCGTAGCTGTGGTCAAGATTTTATGCTGCAGTTGTAAGTTTTGGTAGCTATGCGTTGCTAGGGGGCATATTCCTATCATGCATTGCGTGAAATGAGGTCCGCCATCTTTTCCGTAATCGTCTATTAAAAGATATTGCTGGAATACTATACTCCTACTGATAAACAGCTGGTTTCACTGCTTCCCACTGGTAGCGGTGGATAAAGAAAAATTTGTTCAAAATTATGAAGGAGAATAGCTTTTTAACTGCAAGGAATTTTTTTGGTTTGCCAAGTAAAACATGCATGGATAGGCCTTTTTCAAGTTTTCCAAACAGTGCCAGCTGTAGGTTTCATTAAATTCTTAAATCCCATCAAACTTCAAACTGCTCAAATCTTCAGAAATGCCATGATGAAAGAGATGATGATTTCCCTAACAAGGAAAAACCATCAACCAGAAAATTGCACTGGAGATGATTAAAAGGGTTTTTAACCACAATCACATCTGATAGAATCCTGATGATATTGCCTTCATTATTGATAGAAATTCCTGGAATGTGAAGGGTGTGCAAAACTATTCCAGATACTGTTTTTAGCATAATTTCTTTTCACAAGCGATAGTTAAATATTTTTCATAACTTTTGCACATATACAAGCTTATTTCATTTCATTATATATTCTTGCAGGAGTAAGGCAATTTATTAACTTGTGAGATTCCTATAAAGATCAACACAGGACCCAGCATTGGACTGCTATTTCTATATTCACTTGTGACATTCCTGTAAGAATTCTTAGAGACCAGCACAGCATTCGATTGCAATTATTTATGTCGTTCTTGCAAAGACAAAAGAAGCAGAGGATCATTATTGCTACTGTCACCATTCCCAACACCTTGTGACATTTCAACTTTGACACAAAGTGTTATTGGTTGAACTTCTGAAGAACTGTGGTGACCAACTGTTGTGCAGCATAAACTCTCAAGACTGTTTATCTTTGAAGACATAATTGGGTATTTAGACCGAACTGAATATTGAACCCTTTGTTTGCTGCCATGATGTGCGAAGTTAATCTTTTATGCTGACATTGATTAATGCAGATTGAAACAAAATAATCAGTAACTGTAAGCATTACAGAGAAATAACCAAATATGTTATTATAGAAGATCATTTTTACTTCAAAGAATACAATGAGCTGTGGACAAGGAAGAAAATTGTGTTATCTAGAGTACCACCCAGAGCAGAAGAAAGCCACCACACTACACATGTAGTCATGCGTGTTGCAGTCATACCAACCAGTCCTGAAATTTGTAAACAGTTATACTATGTTTGGAATTATATCTACCTTAACAACTGCAATTTCGCATGGCAAGACATACACGTTTCGAAAACTCCTCTCGATTATTATTCTTATACAGTAAATATTGCAGAATCGCGTTACACACTAGGCTGTGAGCAGCACTTCCTTAACATCGTTAACAGCTAGTAGTTACGTTATAATCGTCGTTGGTTGAACCATATTATCAAGTATTACCTATTTAGGGAAGCATATATTCACGTTTATTCTCAGTTATATTCATATTCATACTCTTGACTTTTATCGTTCGGATCCTATTTAACATCGTACACCTTTAGGAAAAATCCTTTTGTTTCCAAGAAAAATCCATGAAAACTCCGTAAGAATCGTTTTGTTCAGAAGAATCAGGTACACTTTTCAGATGAATGAAATGCCCTTCGGAGGAGTCTCCTATCATGCCCTCTGTTTTTCAGTGGAAATATAAGGACATTTGATTGAAGTGTCGCGAAAACATGTATAAAACAAAGTAAGGCCAGGTTCAAACGGCGTACTTTTCATGTGCCGAATATAATGAGCATTTAATTCGACTCTTGAGGAGCACATTGTTGTAATATTTTTCAAAACCGACCACTTGTTTGGTTATTCAATCAATATTGTGCGACAATTCTATGCAATCCATTATCATATTCCATTCCATCATTCCATGTTTCACAGATAGCCTGTGTCGTCATCCAGTCCAGTTTCGAAAAACAAGCACGTAACTGAAAATCCTCTCACGCCATTTCTTTGTTTTTAGGACCATCAGGATTGAACTAAGTGTGAAGTTAGACATTTTCCGCTGTTATCTAAAATGATTATCCTCCTTAAGTCTTTTAATAGCTTTCTTTGGCTTTCCTACAATTGATATCTATTTTTATGGTCAATTCACACATCCTGCATTGCCAAACAGAATAAAAGAATAGTAGAATTTACTTGCAATAATCACCTACTTTCCAAAGCATTATCCTAACTATCAAATGCAAATTTTGTAGCAGATCACGACAGCTACAAAAGAGGCTGGAAGGTCGGAGGAACAAACCATTTTGACAGACAACGTGACAGGATACAGAGGTGGCAATTTTGCTCATGAACATGGCTTCAATTTCTCTTTATGATGTACTTGCGGAAGAAGATACAATTCTGAGAAAAGTCTTAGATTGTTTATCTCTTTCTGAGGTAGCCAAGTTGAAGGCAGTTAATTTTAACATGCTACAATGCGTCAAATATTATCTGAGCATCCGACAGAAGTTCGACTTCAGCGAATTCGAAAGAGATTTTCCAAGATTCGAAAGTGAGCATTTCAGCGAGTTAACAACGATGAATATTTCTGTAACAGAATTAAATCTTCAGGATTGTGGCAAATGGTTGTCAGATGAAATTTTCATGAATATAACAAGAAGAAACCGAAGTATATCAAAGATCGATCTCAGTAATTGCGAAAGTCGTCGAATGACTAACAACGCTCTGTTTTCGATAGCATATAATTGCAAAGACTTGGAAAAACTGTCCTTGGATGGCTGTACGTGGTTTTCAGCCGATGCCCTCACAATGCTTGGTCGACGATGCATCCGTCTAAAGAAGCTAAGCCTAAAAGGATGTTTTTCAATTGATGACGAGAGTTTAGCCGATATTTTGAAGAACAATCGACGTTTACGAGAACTCAATTTACGCCACTGCAAACAGCTTAGCGAAGCGATACCAACAACGGTCGTAAAGTACTGTTCGAAATTGGAAGTCTTCGACTTTTCGAGATGTGTCGGATTGAGTGACGATGCCATCTTAGATCTGGTACAAGGCTGTCGTAATTTGAAGGACTTGAACTTGACAAATACACCTCTCTCCCCATGGGCATTGTGGGTCATTGGCAATTCTTCCTGCAACCTGAAGAGCATCGCATTGGCGGGGGTGCCCGCACTGGATGACGTCATGCTAGCACATATCGCTTACTACAACGCAAAGTTAACTGCTGTCGATATTTCGTTTTGTAGCAATATCTGCGACAAAGGCGTAACAGCATTGAGCGAATCGTGTCCTGGACTAAAGTATTTGAGTTTGGCCCGATGCAATGAAGTGACCGACTCTGGAATCAAATCGATCGGCCAACACTGTTGGTCGCTAGAAGAGCTGGTCCTAGAAGGATGTGAAACTGTAACTCCGAAAGGCCTGGATGAGATCGCTTCCAATTGCTCAATGCTTCGTACAGTTAACTTTCAAGACTGCTCTCAAATTGATGATGACATTTTAATCAAGTTGATTACAAATAACAAATCCCTGGAGTCAATAAATATCGAGAATTGTACAAAAATAACAACAAAAACAATTCATAAGATCGCTACATGTTGCAAAGAAATTAAAGAACTAAACATTTCAAACTGTAAATTAATTAAAGACAAGGAATTCTGTGGCTTTATCAAAAACTGTAGAGATTTAGTGCACTTACAGCTGGATGGATGTGCGTGGCTTTCAGCAAAGACTTTAGCAGTGATTGGGTTGAACTGCAAACAGCTTAGGAGTTTAAGTATTTCAGGTTGTGATAAAATTAATAACAGGAGTTTAATTACAGTAATTTTCAATAATTCTAGATTGAAATTCATTGATTTAGCAGACTGTGCAATTATCCAAGAAAGTATTATTGATTTAGCCAAGGAGGTTTCTCCAAAGATTTGTATTGAATATTGATGAGTAACACTTTTGAGTTTAATTGTCCTCTCTTTCAACCTCAGCTGCACCCATGATCTATACAGGGTCCATCCTAAATATAGCACCCAGCCCTGGTTTATCATATCACCATTTTGGTTTGCAAGAAAAAATTGATGTTTTCTTTCTGTAGAAATGAAATGATATGTCAAACAGGTGTGCTATATTTTTAGAGTGTTGATATAATAAAAGCTTTTCGAAACATATGGAGCTACAATACCTGCCAAAAGTCTTGGAACATTTCTGCTAATTTTGCCTTGTTTTGCAAATCCCCCTTTCCCTCTGAGAACAATGTTGTTTTGTACTAATAAAATAGGGATGGCAGGACGATCCGCGACTCTGCTGGAATGCTGGGACGATAGCCTTCCAAATCAACATTGTTTCAGGGATAAGGGGTATTCAAATGAAAACGGTACGAAATCATGCCGTTTTGGCCTTCCGTTTACACTAAAACGCTTTCTAAACAGGAATCATATGAAAACGATTTCGAAAACGGCACGATGTGAAAACGGCATGAAATGTTTTCCAGTGTAAACGCTTGAAAACGGAACAATATTGTTACGGATTCAAAGAGAGACAAAGGAATAATTTGCCTCCCGTTCAATCAGTGACGAAATCGAAAAGCGTAAATGGTACAGTGTAGACGAGACCTAAGTGTTCCAAGGACTTTGGCGGGCATTGTATGGGGCCATGTGTTTGTCATAAAATTGCAATCCTAAGAGGAGAATCACAGTACAGGCTTTGTGCACATTAACCTTTTTGCCCTGCCTGAGAATTCTTAAGAATTCTTGAGAAATTTCTAATTCCTTAAGAATTGATTTTTACGGAACTTTCAAGTATTGCATTCCTGTCAACAATTCAGTGATGTTGATGTGCACAAGGCCTTTACTGTATGTAGGGGAGACCGAGGCTAGTTGTAACTTTTAAGAGAAATAAAATTTTCTCCTTATTATGGGCAAAACACAGACCAGTCTTTATACCACCAAATGTTGTGTTTGACCAGTGGAGGCAAGGACCGAGATACATCTTTTTACTTGAGGGGGCCATGGGCAAACCGGGTGACGAGCAAAGCGAGCCAAAACCTTGAAACTGTGTCTGGGGGTACTCCCCTGGAAAAATTTGAGGCCACGATCTTTAGATTGGCTTAAGATAGCGCTAATTCTTGTTCCTCGATATAAGTTGACATTATAGGTAATTCTGAAATCCTAAAATAATAAAGAAATAAAGATTTACTTCAGTAACTACTGAAAATTTTTGAGGGGGCCATGGCCCCCTGGACCCCCTTGTATCTCGGTCCTTGAGTGGAGGCACCAAGGGGGGGACTGGGGGGACTTGTCCCCCCAATTACCAAAAGCCGGCAAAAATTGTCAATGAAAAATGGCATAAAATTAGTTGGGTATACCTTAAGAGTGAAAAATTACGTCAAAATCCCCCCCATTTCTCTCAGATTTTGCAGAGCTGGCGCCGCCACTGTGTTCTGGCTATTGAACACATGTTGATTCACAAATATGGTGCTTTTAGATTTTGATAAATTGCAAATGAAAATCAAGATTGGAGAGTTAGCAACTTGCCCTAAGATTCAGGCAAGTTGCAACAAGTACTGGGGCAAGTTGTAACAGAACAAAGCAAAGCAGTGAAAAATCTGCCGGCTGGTATAATTCTTTGTTTTACGTCAAATAAACTCAAAATCAGGTAAAATGTAATCAAATAAACTCAAACTTGGAGTAAACATTTCTATCAGTATATATCATTTCATTATTTACACACCAGAGGTCCTAGTGGCTTTCCCTGATCTCAAAATCTTGAAAATCACCTACTGAATGTTAAGTGTAACGGGTTTCACTAAGTCTAATACTATATCAAACATATCAAACAATCGTTTATGAATAGAGAAATTTTGGCTGAATAGCTATCTGAGAGAGCTTGCATGCTTTTTGGTGGATTTTTTGTTTTGTTACAACTTGCCCAAGACCAACAAGGCCTCAAAATACGCTGTTCTGGAAACAGGCATTTGAATATAGCATTGAAGGTTGATTTTTTGGGAGAAACATATTTTACTCCATACTGCATGGAAATTAGGAACTCATACTAACTGCGGAACGCTGAAGAATGAAAAGTTCTGAAAAACTGACAAATTCACAGCTTTAATAGCAGCAAAGAAATGCCCTCTGTTACAACTTATACTTGCTCCTCTTACTTTTAGCCCTGGTCTCCCCTACAATTTCATATAACTTCCTTTCAGTTCCTTGGCTTAAAGATTAAAGATTAACCTGGAATAAAGTAACCTTTAAACATTCTGATGACTTCTGCAGTTCTTTGGTTCTTTTAGGAAGGAAGTCCTTCCTTGACAAAGATCATTGATTTATTCATCCATCATCACTTCTATGTCAGGAAATTCATCTTGTTCTGAACGGTTCTTCAAGTTATCATTATAAATCCTCTCTTTGGCCTTTTCCTTCTTTTCTTTTGCTATCTTTTCATTTGCTCTATACTGTTCACTCAATGGGTTGTGCTCTTGGTTTCTGCATAACTCAAATTTCTTCTCTAAATCATCAATTTCTTCCTTACCTGGAAGTTTAGATTTCTTCACAATGTTGATAATTTCTTCTAATTTCACAAGCAGTTTGCTCATATCAGAACCTTCTCCAATAACATTTTGAACATAACGATCCATAACCTTTCCTGTACTAGCTTTGAGTGCTGCTAAGGCAACTTGGGTTGGAGGGTATAGTAGAAATATGTCTGCTAGAAGTGCCTTGCCAATGAATTTTTCTGCATTTGGCCGATACTTCTCAACATCGCCAAGTTCTTCGAACCTTGTTTTCATATCAATCAAAAATCCCTCCAACGGCCTGAACGCATTGTGCACTGATAAATGAAAATGAAGTTTCTGCATCAGTAAAAGTTCATTTGAAATTACAAAATCTTGAACTCTCTCGTAGTCTGGAGCTAATTGTTGCATGAATTGTCCTATAGATACATTATATTCATCAACTTTTGTTGCAAGGTAAATACACAAATAGGCCACTTCTTTTGGGTGGTATTCCAAAGGGGATGTATTCAAATAGAACCTCTTGAAATAAATCGCAGCAGTGCCATAAACTGATGGAGGTGGAGGTGCTAGGAACTGACCACACAGATCTCTAATAAACAATCCGTAGTGGTCCAACATCTTTTGCTGGTCCATGATACCAGGGATCTCCTCTGGTTTGAAATTATCCGAGATTTGCTCCACGTATTTTGTCCATGCCGCAGCCTTATGCTGCTCTAAATCTTCTTGAGTTTTGAACGTCCAGAATTTATTCTGTGTGCTGTTTGTATACATTCTTGATTTTCAGTTATTTGCTGCTAATCTTGAGCTTTTAAGTCTTGTCCTCCGAGTAGTACACGTGCTGTTGTTTGGCTACCTGTTGTTTGGCCTAGGTGAGCGACCAAGACCACCTATGCTCCCCCGGAGTCCGCATGGTTTACTCGTTACCAGACTCCTACTTGAGGGAAGGTAGGAAATGGCGGGAAAATACAGGTAAGGTAGCCTGTGTCCCAGAAGTGGTCCGGCACACAGGCTAATGTAAGGTTGCCGGCCGTCTACACGTACAGTAGTGTCCCGCATATAAGAAACAACATTTTCAATTTTGGGTCTGATGTGTTTCTTATAAAAAGAGATAGGAAGTTCCAATCAGGGTAAAGTTTCTTAAGCTTCTTATTAGAAAAGTTATGTACTTTCAATGAACTACTCAGACACAAGCTGTATGATTGTTATATAAAACACATTTTGATTTGCATTTGTAAATTTTCACTGCCAAGAAAAGCAAAAAATATTCAAGGAAGGTACTTTTTGCTTAATTTGCATGCAAAATTATTGGTTTCATCTGGATAGGAACAGTCTGATTCAACTGAAAAGCTGACATTGTCATGTTTTTCAAATTTCTAATACATAGATAGTTTCTGAATAAGAAACAAGTCTTTTTCAGACCTGGACCAGTTTCTTATAAGAGAGGGTATTATTTGGAAAATCAAGGTCTGGTGTTTCTTAAATTCATGTTTCTTATATGCGGGACACTACTGTATCTTTCATGAGAAACTGGTTATTAGAGAATCAACTCGCAGATCACCAAAAGTTAAGGAAGTCCGGTAATAAACTTAAGAAATTATTCATCTTATAAAAGAACTCCTTGGCTAGACTTTTTTGACACTTTTATTTAACGTCGGATACATAATCTAGCTTAATCATAAACAAATACAATCAGCTAATTCATACCAACTAAAAGAAAAACAACAGCTAAGAATGTACATAAACTAAAACATGTTCAAAGACTAAGATGAGGAGTATAATATTACTGTATGTGATGTATCCCAGGTTTGGTATATACTGGGTGCATAATTTGCAGGAACATAAAATCGTTCTTTGTTTTATTTGTCTTTTGAAGATTTCTAGATTGTTTACATTTCTTACTCTAGTGGATATGTCATTCCAGATCTGACTACATCAGTAAGAAACTGTTTCAGTTCCATAAATAACTGTGTTCGGCTTTTTAGAAGAATATGCTTCATTTCTGAGGTCATAAGAAGATTGATGAAATTTGAAAATGTCTTTCAAAAAATCTGGATTTTGGTTGACTTGCTCGAAGCCTGTTTCGACGTTTTTAATTAGTCGGTCTGACAGCTAAAGACGAAACATCTTTCGCTCTTCCTTTTCCCGATAATTTTTTTACGAACTAGAATTGGGGGAAGTCTACTCCTTCGCATATTTCTATTTAATTTTCATTCGTTTCCCGTACCGCAATACCCGGAAGATACTTGTCTTGAGTAATTTCTAAGCGATGGAAACGCTCCAGAAAACCATTAAAAATTTTCACTGGGGCACAGGAAGTACACATAAAGGCACAGAAAGTACGCATGAAGATCGTCATTAAAACTAGAGTTTCTCCATTTTTGGCGATCTGGCAGCAGGGCTTCTTATAGGTAGCTTCTTGTAGAAAATGCGTGAACGTACAGGTACTGTACATGTACCCCAAAAACTAAGGTATCCCAAAAACCACAAGGTCAGTTGAAAGGCAATATCTATAGAAGATCAACATACAACATAAAACTCTCATTGATCAATGAGGCTTAGGTAACTAGGCTACCTAAAAATGTAGGTTTGCCATGAATAAATTGGATTCAAAAAAAATTATAAGGTGTAAAAGCAAAAATTTGAACTTGAAATTTTACAGATTATTTCTATGAACGAGTAGCAAGTCGCAAATTCTTACTTTAAGTTTGCAAACTAATGTTTTTCAGTATCTTCCATGTGTCCTCTTGCCAGAAAAGCACAATGGTCACCTTGCAATAAAGTGAACCTATGGAATGGGCATCCTGACTTTGGTGATTTTTTGTGTGGTTTTGGGGTACATTTCACTGAAACATGGAAAACGCGCAAGCTATGCTTTCTATCCATTACTGATTTATAATGATGACTTCTTCCCAAATATCACAATGATAGGTGTATCTGCGGTAATCTTTTGCGTGTTTTTGATTGTGCGGTTTTTGGGGTATTGTGAAAAACAAGAAACTTTGTCACATCAGTACTCGGTCAATCTTAGGTAAAAAATAAAGATACCCTACGGGAAGACCTCCTTTCCTGCAGCCCTTCATTGACACAAAACCATTTTTGAAAGCAACTAGTAGGAAGAAATTATAACCATACGCTTTTTTGTGGCTTTTGGGGGTACATGTACATGTAGCCTTGAGAAAAAAAACAGATCTTATGGTCAAAGCTGAAAATCAACATGCTGAGTCTAAATCTTGCCGTTTAAAACATGAAGCCTGAGCAAATTCAAATGATATTTCCTACAAATAAATATGATGTCATGCACAAGTACAACTTAATTTGCACTTTAATTATTGATGTATTTCATGTAATTTGATATCAAAGTAAAGCAAACTGCTTGCTTTTGCTAATTCAGGAACATCACTGTTTACCTTAATTGTTTGTGTTGATGACCAGTGAATTAGCATGTTTGATCAAAACAGTTGTACAAAGACTATTGTTCCATTGCTAGAAGCAAAAACACGAACATTCGAGATCTTCAATGATAATGTCTGCATCCTTTCTCCTTTGTGTCCATTACACGTATATTTTTGTAAGAAACTGCTCATAAGAAACTCAACTCTCAGACGGCCACAAAACTAAGTAACTCCAGTACAGGGAAACTTAAGAAACAATTTATTTTGATACAGACATCCTTAACATATTTTCATTGTCCATTTCTTTTGCTTCTTGTATCATGGAAAGGGTTCAAAGAACATTGTTTTGAAATGTTTTCGAGGGCACAAGTTAGACTTGCCCCAAGTCTAATTCGTCAATCAAAAAAAATTGGGAAAGGGAAAGTTAGGAAGGGAAAAGCAAACTTGTCCACTTTTCGTTGTTCACTGTTTCAGGCAGACTTATTACAGATGACGAAATAGACTTGGAGCAAGTCTAGGCACAAGTAAACATGAAGATTTTTCTGGAAACATTACGAAACTCGTAGGAAGCCCAGAGTACTCAAGATCTGACAAGCTTAAGCAAATTTTCAATACTGGCCCGAATTCTTAGTTTTTTATGAGAAAATACTGGGTGTGTCAGAAACGTTTACGTGTTAGACGGGCTATGTGATGAACAGTATGTGACTGATATTCAAACTGAAATGTTAATCTATCAGTCAAGGGTCAACTTAGATGGGAAAATTTTGTTTGGTAATATCCCTCACCTTATAGATCCAGAAATTAGGAATTGCTGGTACAGGGCATATTTGGGAACAAAAATTCCACATTCCATTCTGCTCTATAATTTACCTTCTATTGAAATTCAGATTCTGTATCTCAAACTGGCAATGTAAACTTCAATGCCTCATAAATCATGGACTAGAATGGAAGGTGGAATTTTTTATTCCCATACAAACCTCTTACACATACTGTACTTTTTTCTTATTGTTGGGTCTTGAAGGTGTGTGATTTTACCAAACAAAGTTTCCTCATCTAAATAGCCTTTGCCTGAAGCAAGGGCAGATTTTGTAATACAATAGCATCAGTCGCTTTGGTTCACACCTCAATTCAAAGCGATTAACCAATGCAGACAAAAGAAATTCTCTCAAGCAGAAATTGAAAACAAACGAAGACGCAAAGTTGCCCTGAAACCAGTACGGCGAACTCTCGTTTGGTGCGGGCGAAGGGAGGTTTTTAAGAGATGTAATGTGCTCATAATGAAAGAAGAAGGGTAAATCTAAAGTTCTGTCTGGGGCATTTTGTTTATTTGACTCAAAAACCGAGCAGAGGGCATTGCAATTTTAGCACATTTATCGCTCATATACACGCAGTCACTGCTCAGCTCCTGAATCAATTAAACAAAATGCCCAAGACAGAACTTTAGATTTACCCTTCTTCTTTCATTATGAGCACATTACATCTCTTAAAAACCTCCCTTCGCCCGCACCAAACGAGAGTTTGCCGTACTGGTTTCAGGGCAACTTTGCGTCTTCGTTTGCTTTGAATTTCTGCTTGAGAGAATTTCTTTTGTCTGCATTCACTAATCGCTTTGAATTGAGGTGTGAACCAAAGCAACTGATGCTATTGTATTACAAAATCTGCCCTTGTTTTTGCCTGATAGATTAACATTTTAGTTTTGAATATCGGTCGCATCCTTTTTATTCCATATCCCACCAAATGCGTAAACTTTTTTTCGACTCACCTGGTATAACGTGTATTGTTGAAAAACTGGATGAGTTGGAAAGATGTATCCATTCTTTGAAATCTTAGAGATCTGACATAAAGTATGGAACAGAGAGGGGGCGGAAGGAATTCTCTAACCGACACATTTTGGAAACGGCATCGTGTAAACACCTGAAAATGATGAAAACAGAACATTTTTAGACACTTTTGGAACGAGACTGATCGACTCTTAGCGTAGGTAAGCTTCTTTGGCATCAAAGTGTTGCAACGAGTTTTTTACCGTCTAAGTTCCTACCGTTTTCATATTGTTCCGGTATCATGTGAACGCTAGCTCAAATTTTGCAGCCATCACAGTTTTCACCGTTTTCAAAATGAGCCGGCATCGTGTGAACCTATTTTCAAAATTCTTGATAATAAGCCGACAATGCATTGAAGAACTAACTCTAACTTAAAACACATAATTTTGGCGAGAACAGAGATGGCACAAAAAATTGAAACAGATGGAAATTTTTCTTGTCAGGTAAGCATATCATTCAACCAACAACCGCTATTTACAATGAAAATGATTACATTTCAAATATCTGAATTCAGGGCCGTCGAGAGCCAGCTCGGACCCTAGAGTGATCTGCAGGGAAGGGCTCTAAGGGGGTTCGGGGCACAGCCCCCAAGAAAATTCTTCGTGTCCACACCCTTCCATCTCTCGAAAAATGAAGGAAAAGCCCCTTTTAAGACTAATTATTCTGAAACATTGCTTCCCCGAGGGGGGGGGGGGGTTACATGACTTGCGGATGGGTGGGGGTCTGTCGCCCGGTTTTCAGAAAGGTACCCTCTTCTAACTACCGAAACTTGCGGTCATACCCACTTTTATGATGAATTTTGGCGGAAAACCACCCATCTTTTGCTATTTTTCACCAATTTCTGGATAACCCACCCTTGTTTATGGAAAATTTGCCGAAAAAGGGACCCTTGTTTAGAGAATTTGGGGCCCAAATATCCGCCCATATGTACGGCACATACCCGTACCCTCAACATGTTATGTACCCCCCGGGATTGCTTCAACATTCCGTGTCAAGGTTATGGAAAAATTCTATAGGCACGCTAGCAAACCTATACGCACTACTGTGGTGGATACGCCATACAGAGGCGGGGTATTATGCTTGATGTGGTGGATACGCCATACAGAGGCGGAGCATAATGCCCCATAACGTAAGCATAATACCCCGCCTCTGTATGGCGTATCCACCACATCAAGCATAATACCCCACCACGTTAGCATAATAACCCGCCTCTGTATGGCGTATCCACCACATCAAGCATAATACCCCGCCTCTGTATGGCGTATCCACCACAGTAGTGCGTATAGGTTTGCTAGCGTGATAGGGCATCGTTTTATGTCAGCAAAGCCCAGTTCGCACCAGGTCGTTGCAGTCGCTTTTCTATTTCTACAGCTACAACGTCATGCTATAGCTCATTTTGATCAGCAGATCCCGTTGTGTGCAAGTATTTATGTTTCATTTGGCTTTAATGTATGTGAAAAGAGAGATGACCACTCAAAAAATTAAAGTTAGCTAAAAAGCTGTTTATTTCTGCATTTTCAGTGATAAAATAAAAAGTATACCACCTATGCAAAAACAAAGGAGATACTTGCACTCAGCAGCTCATAAGAATCAATTTGACATGTAGTACTTTTAAGTGGTGATTTGAAAACAAAAAGGCACTAGAGAAATGCAGTGATCCAAGGTTTCCCTGGCAACAGTTAATCCGATTAAGATTATTGTTACATTTTTTAAATCAGCATGTCAATCTACCCTAGTACCCCAAGTTTCTTGTTTTTCTCTATCATAATGAGAAAGTTGCATTTTCGACCAGACTCCTACCTTAGACTGCGTTCACACGATGCCGGCAAATTTTGGAAACGGTGAAAAATTCGACGGATAGGCCTCCCGTTCACACGAAAACGGCACATTTTTTGCCGGCAGATTTTGAAAACGGTAGATTTTGAAAACGGAACTCTAACCGGCACATTTTGGAAACGGCATCGCGTAAAAACTTTAAAATTATGAAAACAGAACATTTTCAGACGCTTTTGGAACGAGACTGATCGATTCTTAGGGTATAGGTAAATTTCCTTGACATCAAAATCTTGCAACGAGTTTTTCACCGTCGAATTTCCTACCGTTTTCAAATTGTTCCGGCATCGTGTGAACGCAGTCTTTAGCTTCTTGATAACGCAAAAAATGCTCATCCGAAACTCTTCAATTGTCTTCATTCGGGAGCACTTTCACGTTACTTTTATTTCGAGAAAGAAGTTAGGCTGCGTTCACATTGCACAATCTTTTGTAAGCGGGTAAACGCTCGTGCAGAAATTCGCCATACTGATCTCTTAGAGTGTTCAGATTGCAAAATATTTACATGCGGAAAGAAGCTTGCTCAAGCGAAAAAGCTTGTTGGTTAGCAAGCAGATTACTTACACGCGCGTGTAAGGGAAGTCTATTGTGAGCTCTTCATTTCAGAAGCAGAAAGCGACCTGCTCTATGCTGTTAGGATGTGAATGCAGCCTTCGTCATTCACCTCTAGTCTAATCCCATAAGAGACAAAGTTTGACGAAATATAGTGTGAAAACACACGTTAGAAACACGTTCTATGTTTGACGTGTCAGTTGCACAAGTGCTGAAAGCATACATCTGCCTCGAAATCTGCTCATCACAGTCAACGAATTTCCCTTTTATGAAATTAATGACGTCAGAGAAGCTGCCAGGATTGCCTTCAAAATCTTCGAAGTAATCACTGATAGGGGACTGACGAACTTTTTCCTCCAATAGATCGCTTTTATTCAAGAAAACAGCTATTGGTTTTGCCTTGAACCAATGTGAATTAATAACAGACTTGAATACTTGCAGACTCTCCATCATAGCATTCTTACTCGTGTCTTCCCTGAGTGGCATATCAAATTCATCAACAGAGACACAAAATAGAATAACAGCAACATCATCAAACTGATGAATCCATTTTCTCCTCTCCGATCTTTGTCCACCCACATCAATCATTTCGATTGGAATATCTTCAAAATAGAATTGCAATGTCCGAACTCCAGTCGTCCGCATGCGGCAATGTAATATTTGTTGGTCCGTTGGCAGGAAATCTTCGCGTTTAACATCATCGATGTCATCGAGCAAATGAGCTAAACTTGATGGGCTTTCAAATTCAGATGAATACATACCAAAGAGCTCTTTAATCTCTGGCATAGACCAAACTTGCGAACCCAGTTGCAGAAGCTGCTGTTGTGCTCCAGCAATATGACATGCATTGCTCCCTGCAAGCTTCTGGAAATCAATGATACATCTCTCCTTATCAAGATCGGCAGGATCGCTTCGTTGCATGTCATGCTTCTTCAGGATACTCTCGATGCAGTTGATGATATTTTGCTGGATCAATGGCCTGAAAGACTCCCGCTCTGCTTTAGAAAACCCTGAAGTATTGATTATTTGCATTTGACGCAGCAAAGTTGATTTGCCTGAATTTGAAGTCCCAAGGACAAGGATTTTTGTGTTGTTTGCTGTCTTGTAGTTTGAGTAAGGATCGCTGACCATGTTTGATGTTGTGTGAATTCTTGAAAAGTTTATACTGCAACTGCAACCCATTCTCTTGTGACAGAAAACGTAGTTCTCCTTGATGTAACGATTTCACAGTGCCCTGCAGGATGAAAACATAAACATTTCTATCTAAACTGTTGATTGCATTTAGTCAACCTATCTTGATTTAGCGTACCCTAAATTTTCGGTCAAATACCTAAATATTTGTGCAAGAACCGATCAAGTCAACAGTGACTTTCGGGACTTTCTCAAAGCAAACAACCTGATATATACCGGGTGAGTCGGCAGAATATAGACAAATCGTGACACAATGACCTTTGGGGCTATGAAAAATAATCAGATGTATTAAATGGGGCCATAAAAGTTTTTTCATAAAATGTTATTTCTAAAGTTTGGCAACGGCTGCAAATGCTGCAAAAATTGCTTTCTGCTACTTTTTCCCACTTGATACTTGCTTTTCTATTCATTTCTTTTCTTCTCCTTCTGTTGTTTAGTTCAGTGGCTAACAAGGGCTTCACTATCAAGTGATATTTCTGAAATTGCACTTTTGGGTAAAATCATCGAGCCTACATTCTAAAACTAAATTATTTTATGGGGTCATGAAAAATATCCTAGTTCTTGCTATTGGGCCATAAATAAGTGAATAGGAATCCAGGATGAGCAATTAATCTTTTTGCTAGATTTTTGGAAAATCATCCACCCCCATATAGCAGATACTTTGTGACAGCTCACTTATAAGAAACTCATGGGAAAACACAACTTAAGAAACTATTTGTTTTGATCCAGAAGGAAATCTGCGACATATTTCTATTCTATTTTCACTTGTTTCCTGTATCATATTAGTTGGAAGGTACTTGAATAGCATATACACATTGTAAAGGTTTGAATAAACCTTGTTTTGAAATGCTTGGGAAGGCACAGCTAGTCAACATAAAGATTGTTATGGAACCTTTAAGAAACTCTGAGTACTCAAAATCTGATCATTCTGAGAAACTTTCAGTATAGACTGACGACGTGATTCCTTGTTTTCGTTCATTATTTTCAATCTGATACTTCATTTTCACTCATATAAAGTGAGCGAAAAAATATAAAAGATAGCGATACTATTGATACTAATGTAATGAGTATACTTTCAGTACTGGCCCAAATTCTTAGTTTAAGTTTTTGTTTCTTTGTAATAATTCATGTATAGAATTGTGTGTATGTTTCATATTTTGTTGCCTTGTTTTGTTTTCCATATTCTATTAACCTTTGGCCTTGGCGTGTTCAAACTACATAAATATACATATTTTTTACTTTATATTCACTTGTTTCCAGTATCTTGGGGGTCGTAGGGGGTAACTGAAAACGGTAAAACCGCCAAATATTTCAGGAAAACCGTACAACCACCTCAAAATTTAGTTAAAACTGTCACAGCATTTTGGCTACCCATTTTGGCGAGCTTTGCATGTAACGCCTCTGTCAGCTGCAGACGCTGCCTCGCTATTATATTTATGACCTAAAAAAGGAAAAGCCAATTCTAATGCCGTAAACAGGGCCGCGGAGAGAATTTGTGGGCCCCGGGTCAGAATGCAGCATGGGCCCTTTGTCAAATGAGTTCTGAAAGGTACGCCGAAGGCGTACCCGTGCGCCAGAGGCGCACCCATCTAGGGGGGTCCGGGGGCATGCTCCCCCGGGAAATTTTTAAAAGTAAGGTTGCTAGAATTGCTCTGGTCACTATTTCCGCTTCTAGATACAATCGTAAAATCATATAACGAGCTAGTTATGTTTTAGGTAGGAACCTAGCACTTTGCATGTTTTAGGCTCCTATCTAGTCGCAACCAAAAAGTCAGTGAAGTCAAATTTTCCTATATTTTCAGTGCTCACAAGAACGTTGGAAAAATCAATAAAATTTGTTCGCCTTTCATCTCTTAACAAGATTCTGAATCGTTCAAATCCGTTAACATTTTTGGTGTTATGAATGTTCCGGAATTTTTCCTAGCTCATCTGGTAAAATTCAATGGTTTACAAGATGTATTTAACTTCTACCGCTTATAAGAAAACGTTGTAACTATTGTTTTCAGTCTCTTCTTGATTTTTGAAGTATTATGACAATTGAGAAATTATTAATGGATGGGCCCCCTATTAGCACTGGCCGTGGTCTAGAGACCCTCATTTGAGCCTTAGTTCGAAAAAACTCAGTTATTATTTATGGCCCCTTATGGCTATGAGCCCCAGGTTTCTAACCCCCCCTAACCCCCCCTCTCCTCGGCCCTGGCCGTAAATCTAATGGAAAAGGTGAAATTAAGTAGAATTTTAACAAAATCATATCGTACTGGACAATTATTCGTAGATTTCATCTTCAATTTTGCAATAATTTGACTCCTCGAATTCGAATCATTCTTTGTGAAGAAATTTGGAAATTGAGAAAGAGAGGAACCGTAAAACCGTCATTTTTAGGTCCAAAAACGGTAAAACCAGTAAACCGTCAGTCCCTACTTAGAAATGTCTAATCGTTGGAAAGGCTTCAAAATCCTTCGTTTGAAATGTTTACGAGGGAAACGATGGTGAACATGAAGATATGGAACCTTTAAGAATCTCATAGGAAGTGCATTCAAAATCAAATAATTCTAAGAAACTTTTCAGTACTGCCCACTTGCCCACAATTCTTAGTTGTCCAAAAAAATACGTGTGTGCAGTGATGCAAGCAAACAGCAGGGTTAACAATGTGTTAGGTCCGCAGAAATTTTTCAAATTTGTGACGAAGAAAACAGTGCTTTCCACGTGAGGTAACACAGTCGCCTTCATAGCATAAATAGGCTTGCACCAGCTGGCATTTACAAAGCTGTGCAGCCTTCGTGGCATAGGTTTCACCCGGTTTCAAATCTTCAGTAGAATTCTACTACCTGTGTCTTTCAACTGAATGTCTCAAAAATGAGCTCAAGACACTTTGCAGTGTTTCTACCATTGGGCTTTTTCAGAAATCATGAATATTTCGCAATTACAGAGTATTTTATACTTCAACTCCTCTGAGAATGTGATATTGTCAAGTTTCTAGATCGTAAACCAGAAGACTGAAAGACTTTGCGTGGTGATAACACATTAGGCTGTTTTATCAAGAAGATGCGAGTTAAGAAGACGCCAGCATAATTCTTTTGTATCACATTGCATTTTGCTTCCCTTCTCAACGTCCTACTTTTGCAGTGCGACCTTCTAAAGTACCTATACTCTTCAGGTTGTCAGTTTCAGAACAGAACGTATCTCGAAACTTGCAAAAGTTTTGAAGTTGATATATTCACAAATGACGGAAAAATTCGAGAATGCAAACTGTTCTTGGGGAATGGTTTGCCTGTGAGCAGCTTTCTCGGCCTTCTAGGAGAGAAAAGGCTGGAAAATTAGAATGCTCTAAAAACCATGGGGGGGGGGGTTCTTCCATAGTAAAGGTGGCTGGGGATGTGCCGCCCGCAAGGGTATGCTTTTTCAAACCCTCTAGTCTAGCCAAGGGTATACTTTTTGCCAATTTTCGCCCATTGAGTCTGGGCAAGGGTATACTTTTTGGCAATTTTGGTCAAAGAAATGTCAACCTTCGGTAATTCCTGTAAAGAAACCCAATTTTTTTTCAAATTTTGGTCCTTAGAATGCAAAAATTTGGCAAGTTTTGCCTACAAAATGCCAACTCATGGCACTTTTGATGTAGAAATTAGTCTAGCCAAGGGTATCATTTTCAGAAAAATTGGTCTAGCCAACGGTGCCATTTTGAAGCCGTGGGCGGCACACCCTTGCCGAAATTTAGCCGAGAACCCCCCCCCCCCGTCCCAAAAACATAAGAAATTAGCTGCGTTTCCAAAGACGTCCGCATCTTGCTGCTTGCTAAAAGAGCCAATTGTAGAATTTACAAAACTATGGCTTTCTTGAAAATGATTCTATGTTTCATCAACAAGTTTTGAAATCATAGTCGCTCTATGTTGTTGTCAAAGTCTTTCTTGGATTCTTGGCGTAAACCGTTCTAGTTCTGAAAATATTGAAGAATTCAGGAAAGTCCAGCGGCAGAATCATTGCAAAGTAGCTAAAGTTTCTGTTTTAAGCTGTTCAGTTCAAAGAAACAGGTCTAACGCCAATCTTTTAAAAACTTGGAGCCTATGCTAACATTCGTGTCATTTTATGAAACATCAAACGCCTTTGTTTAGATTACTTTAATGTAGCCCTAGCTCCAAACTCCTAATATCTGAAGCTTTTGGCACAACTACAGCACAGCACAGCCTCTTAAAACCACTTACGAACAAAGAAACAGAAATAATTTGATCTTTAAGTAAAGCAAAGATTATAAATCTTTGTTTAAATTCCTGGCAAGAATCAGGACAAATATTTGACAGTTAACCTGTTGGCCTGCCAGTTTGAATTCTAGTTAGTTTGCTCACTGCTGCAACGTTAACTAGCTTTCCCCGGCCCTGAGCAAATTCAAATGACATTTCCTACAAACAAGGATGATTTCAGGATCAAACACAACTTAATGCTCTTTTAATTATTAATATCTCTCGCGTAATTTAATATCAAAATAAGACAAATTATTTGCTTTTGCAGAATCAGAAATATCAACTTTTTATGTTAATTCTTCGTGCTAATAGCAAAGCCATTTGAATGAACATTGGATCAAAAAAGCTCTGGAAAGAAGAGCATTGCTTCTTTCCTTGCATCAAATACACAAACATCGATGGTGTTCCTCAGGGATCATGTTTGGGTTTTTGCCCCATTATAGTTGATTCTTACAGAAAAACTTAATTTGTTTGAAATTCACGTAGAGGAGACTACTCTAAGGCCCTGTTTATATGCGGTAAAACACCTCACCTGCCAGACCCGGGGCTGAGAGGCGAGGTAGATTTCAGTCACTGTTTATATGAGATTTTTCACCTCACCTGTCAGCCCCGGGGCTGAGAGGTGAGGTGGAGTAAAGTCTCTCTTCCGTGAAATCAGGATGAACTGACCAATGAGAATCAACGAATAAATTCAATTCACCTCACCATACCGGTGGTGTTTCGTTTATATGGAAAAATTTCACCTCACCTTGATGAGATTCCACCTCTAGTGAGGTGGGACTTCACTTTACCGGTGGTGTTGCATTCCTCATGTAAACGCGAAATGAAAGAACAAAGGATTTTATTGGAAGGTGGAATCTCACCTCTCAGCACCGGGCCTGGCAAGTGAGGTGTTTTTCCTCATATAAACAGGCCCTAAGTATTGCAGTGAATCAAAGTATGGTTGATAATAGAAAGGCTTAACTAATCTATGGGATTTTGCTTTTGCTGAGCATTACAAATATACCGGGTGAGTCAATAAGCATTTAGAAAATGCTGCTTCCTGAATATCAAGCCATGAGTGGTGGGACACTAGTAAATTAGATTAGGTTAATTTAGCTTCTTTACCTACCTTGAAATGCCATAAGATTCTCTTCCTTGACATTGGCAGCCTTTCTCAGCCATAGTTCTTGCCTTGAACTGAAGAGCTCTATCACATGTGCTTTCAAAATGTTTGGGCCTAAATTAAACTTTGTTATCTCCTGCGCATTGCTGTGCCTACGCAGTGGTCTCGAAATCGATCTTGGAAAGTTCGATTTCGAGACCACTGCGTAGGCACAGCAATGCGCAGGAGATAACAAAGTTTAATTTAGGCCCAAACATTTTGAAAGCACATGTGATAGAGCTCTTCAGTTCAAGGCAAGAACTATGGCTGAGAAAGGCTGCCAATGTCAAGGAAGAGAATCTTATGGCATTTCAAGGTAGGTAAAGAAGCTAAATTAACCTAATCTAATTTACTAGTGTCCCACCACTCATGATCAAACCAATGATTTCGAAAAAGATCTTGTTTTATTCTCGATATGTGTAATTAGGTTCAGTAATTTACCCGGCTTCGAACAACCCTTCCTTCCGGTCGAAATAGGAGATTTTCTGAAGTATGAGCCTCTTTCAAAAACCACGGGGGGGTCCCAGCTAAATTTCGGGTAGGGGTGTGCCACCCATATTTTCAAAATGTAACCGTTGGCTAGACCAATTTTTGTGAAAGTGATGCCCTTGGCTAGATTAATCTCTCCATCAAAAGTGCTCTGAGTTGGCGTTTTCTGGACAAAATCTGCCAAATTTTTGCATTCCCTGGACCAAAATTTTAACAAAATTGATTTTTTTACAGGAATTACCAAATTTTGACATTTCTTTGACCAAAATTACCAAAAATCATACCCTTACCTAGACTTAACTCGATCAATATTGCCAAAGAGTATACCCTTGGCTAGACTAGAAGGTACCTTTACTGTATGGAAGAACCCCCACCCCTTCCGTGTCGAAAAACCTGCAAAATCGAGCGAAATTTTGTCCTCTAGGAAGAATGGAATCCCCTGAAAATGATTCATACCAGGGAGAAGACTTTTCAATCCCCCAAGAGGAATGCACGTGCAAAAAAGCGTGTTGAAGTCATTGCTGTGAGGGAAACATATCAGGGAAGCTTGCTAGTAATTTTACCACGTTTTTATGGTTTCTCGAAGGAAATTATTTTTTTGTGAAATCCCTTACAGAATCAGAACGGAGTGACCGATTTCAGCCAGGAAAACTTCATAAAATACATGTTAGCTATTCAATCAGATCTCGCAAAATATTAGAGATACCTGATACCTGAGTTAGTCATCAAATAATTCAAGAACTGAATTTTCTCCAATCCTGTGAGATTATCATATCAATTGCCCGTCCAGATGTTCAGGGGTTCATACTTGATTCGTTTGCACCTTTGGCTTTTTGCAGCTTTTGTTGACCTTAAGGTACAGCATCCCTGGAGTTGCCTTCTTCTTGGGACTATAAAGTATTTGATGACTTTGAAAAAGGTTTGTTAAGTATGCCTCCCGTTGTGTAAGTACAGCCATTTCCCGCCGGAAGTCCCAAAGATCGAGATACAAATGAATTTATTATGTCTAAATTACGAACAAGGAACAGGGCAATTCAGCCACTAGCCATCTGGCATATGCTTGCAACAACCATAATTGCTTCAAAGTAAAACTTCTACCCAAATTACACAGTTTATATTGCGCAACATCTTTAACATTGCGACTGTTTAGAATCCCACGCACCAGTAAGCAACAAGAGCTTTCTGAAGAAACAAATTAGCACGGGGGGGGGGGGGGTTCTCGGCTAAATTTCGGTTAGGGGGGTGCCGCCCACAGTTTCAAAATGTAACCGTTGGCTAGACCAATTTTTGTGAAAATGACACCCTTGGCTAGACTAATTTTTCCTTCAGAAGTGCTCTGAATTGGCATTTTCTAGGCAAAACTTGCCAAATTTTCGCATTTTCTCGACCAAAATTCCAAAAAAGTTGGGTTTTTTTACCAAAATTACCGAATTTTCACATCTCTTTGACCAAAATTCCAAAAAAGCATACCCTTGCCTAGACTTAACTCGATTAAAATTGCCAAAAAGTACACCCTTGGCTAGACTAGAAGGCCGAAAAAGTATACCCTCGCGGGCGGCACATCCCCAGGTACCTTTACTATGGAAGAACCCCCCCGTGCAAATTAGCCTGTTCATCGTTTAGGTTGAAGACTTTTAAGTCAAGGACCGAGAGAAACAAGGCCCAAGTCAGACCCATATTTGTCCCTGTAGAGAAAGTCACTCATATCTTAGGGATGATGCAAAATCTATCTTACTACATGGCCGGTGGAGAAACAACATTCTTGTTAACGAATATGCTCATCTACCCTGGGTACCAGAGCCTAATGCTCAGACTGTATGATGTTTTTCACCCGCACTCTCGAATAAATGTTGATATTAAAATTACAAAATGTAGCCTGTCGTATGGGGTCTGGAACACAGGCTAACAAAATGCTGATACAGACTATGCCTTTTCTACATCTTTACAGCTGAAATAAATCAATGACGTTGTAGGTTTGCCCAAGTCTGTTTCTCCGCCCGTCTCACCATTCCATCTACGGATGTTCCTGGCTCCATCATTCCAACATTCCGTGTGAAAAGAGAGATTCCTTTCCCTCTCATTCCTCCTCGTGCCTTGACGGGATGTCGGGATGGCGGATTTAGGAACAAATGACAATGGTGAACAAATCTTTATATTTCACATTGTTCTAAATTATCTCGTTGAGCACTTATTGATGGCCCTCATCTTGCAAGATCTATTCACTTATCATAAAGAAGAACCTCGTTCTCCTCAAAATTCATCTTGTACACTTTTTAAAACTGTGGACTCCGTTCTGTACATGCTCAGAAGACGAGAGTGGCCCTGCTGCAATTTGCGCCTTCCATGAAATAAGATACATTTTGCACTGTCTCTTACTTACAGTCCCTACTCTTCAGCTTTGTCTAGCATTGTAACCTTCTCGGCTAGTGCTAAAGAATGGTATCGAGGCAGTATCGGCGCAGTATCAACGCTGTATCGACGCAGTATTGACGCAAGAGTAATGGCAGTTGTATCAACGTTGCCACAAGACTATTTTGCCAGCAGCCTCGCAGCCACGTTTCGCTATTCTTGTGGGATGAAGAGAATAGAATTGTTAAGAATTGTTGAAATCGACACAAAACCTCTGTCTGGTACAGAGCGTCAGAATGCCTTCGGACGCTCGGACAATGTCCGCAGGAAATTTTGAATTTCGACAAACTCACAGGAAATTCATTATCTGTAACTTACACATTTTTACCTTTGTGGTGATTACCCTGGAAAGTTTTGAAGCTTGCGTACTGATAGCAGTGGCGTAATTGACTAAAGTTACCTTTAGTTCAGAAACTACGGGCCCCCGACCTCTAAAGGCCCCGATGAGACCCCCCGCAACAAAAATTGCTTTGTCGTTTTACTGTAAAGCTGGTGCTGTTGCTATGATAAAATGACCATGGGGCCCCGTGCCTGCATGATTTCTCACTCTAAATTAATGGAAAGCGTCACTTTTATTGCAGATTTACGCACTTTTCCGTCAACAGAGGCTTTGACCAGCGGAATTGCCAAAGGGTTGGGAAATTTCTCTGTTTTGTCAAAATAGACTGGGTGAGCCAGAAAAATGTTCCCACTTTTGAACATTCAGAGCATCAAGAAAATTCATAGCATCATGAAAATTCATAGCTAGGGATTTGAATGATTCAAAATTCAGTTAAATGCTGCAGTTTTTGTGAATTTTCTCGCCTTCTTACCAGGACTAGAAATAAGAGAAAAATCAATTTTGCAAAAATTTTATGGTTGCAAAATGGCTAAAATAGGGCCTAAAACATTTATCAAATCATAAGGATTCTCCTCACACAGAGCAACAAGAAATGGGCGTGTCACCTTTCTCGAGAGCTTTAAGACATTTATTTTCAAGCAAATACTGAAGATTTTCTCAATCCTATGGCAATAATTTTTGTTTCAATCTTCTTAAACATAAAAACTTGGTACGAATTATAACTAGAAACTTTATATAGAGAGGTTGGACGACAAAAAATACTAAGATTTAACACACTGAGGCCTTTCGGACTCGTGTCCTAATCAGAGTGTGATTTGAAATCACACTCTGATGAGGACACGAGTCCGAAAGGCCTCAGTGTGTTAAATCTTAGTATTTTTTGTCATCCAACCTCTCTATATAAAGTTTCTTAAACATACATGTATATAAAGGTAAAAACCTACAAACAGCAAAGTTTAAGAAGAGTAACAAAACAAAACAAGAATACATTAAACTCATTATTTACTGTTAAAGGTAACTAAATTTATAAAGAGGGTGCAACAATGAGCTTTCCCCCCCGAACTTTGACAGGTTGAAAAAATATGAAGTGATTTCTTTCATGATTTACCACAGGAAGCTCAGGCAGTTAGTTAACTGAACAATGATAAGTTTATGATCGTATGTGTGTTATTTGTTGCACTTCTCCACTGCTGTACTTCTGCACTGCACTGCATAATTGTTCGAATGCGAGAGTTCGATACAAAATTTCTTGCTGGTATTCTTATATAGGTTTATACCAGCAAGAAATTTTGTATCGAACTCTCGCATTCGAACAATTATGCAGTACAGTGCAGAAGTACAGCAGTGGAGAAGTGCAACAAATAACACACAAAGGTAGTATACAATTAACAATTTTACGATCATAAACTTATCATTGTTCAGTTAACTAACTGCCTGGGCTTCCTGTGGATTTACCAAGGATAGCTGTCATCCTTGGGAAATGGCATTTTCTTTGTTGTTCTGTGCGATGAGTCCTTCATGATTTGATCGATGTTTTAGGCCCCTTTATTTCAGTCATTGTGCAAACATGAAATTCTTATAAACTTGAATTTACCTATACTTCTAGTGCTGCTAAGGCAGCAAGAAAAGTCAGAAAGATACTTCGATCTTTCGGCTTTTAACTAGAATTTTATTGATTCAAATCGGTGAAGTAATCTTTGTTCTATGAATTTTCAAAAGTGGGAACTTTTTCTGGCTCACCCGGTATAATTGCAAAAGTTCGTCTAAAAATTTTCATCCAGGCTTTTGATCCAATGTCTGATTGTTTTTCATTTTGATCGATTCAGTTGTTGTCAGAGGGTCAGAAAATTTTTTATTTCCTGCGGACGAAAACTTTTTGCTATAAAATTTCCTGTCAGTTCTCCATCACAACAACTGAATCGATCAAAATGAAAAACAATCAGACATTGGATCAAAAGCCTGGATGAAAATTTTTAGACGAACTTTTGCAATTATACCGGGTGAGCCAGAAAAAGTTCCCACTTTTGAAACATCATAGAACAAAGATTACTTCACTGATTTGAATCATTCAAGTTCTAGTTAAAAGCGGAAAAATCGAAGTATCTTTGTGATTTTCCTTGCTGCTTTAGCAGCACTAGAAGTATAGGTGAATTCAAGTTTATAAGGATTTCATGTTTGCAAAAAGACTGAAAAGGGGCCTAAAACATCAATCAAATCATAAAGGACTCATCGCACAGAACAACAAAGAAAATGTCATTTCCCAGCGATGAGAGCTATCCTTGGTACATCATGAAAGAAATCACTTCATATTTTTTCAACCTGTTAAAAATTCGGCCGGAAAAGCTCATTGTTGCACCCCCTTTGTAAATCTAGTTACTTTTAAAAGTATTTAATGAGTTTAATGTATTCTTGTCTTGTTTTGTTACTCTTCTTAAACTTTGCTGTTTGTAGGTTTATACCTTTATATACATGTATGTTTAAGGGGCGGCAAACATATCGATTTTCTCCCCAACAACGTCGTTTGGACGTTTTCGTTTAGACCCCCTCACAAAACGTCCATGACCTAAATATCGATATAAGCGAAATTTGTGCATGTTATAGGCCTGGATTTGGCAGTGCTTGGTGTGGAGACTGACCCTGCGCTCATATCAAATTTCATTGCTAAGGACAATTCTAACATCAGCAAAATAAACTGCAAAAAGTGAGAAATACACTTACTCGCAACCATTCTGTACTTTAAATTTCTGCATTGTTTGGATAAAACAAATTATCAAGGGGACAAACTACCTTTGAAAGTAACCTTTGCGAGCCGTTGTGTTCCTTTGTGTCTGATAATTAAAAGTAAAATAATATCATTAGAAAAAGTGAACCTGGAAAGGATTGTCATACAAAGTAACTGAAAAGTTTTCTTACAAGCCTTTGACATTTCTTGCGAAACTACATAGATAGGTGTAATTCCTAAAGAACCTAATTTGAGGGATGCTCCCTGCGTACTATTGATGGGAAGTCCTTTTTACATAATTGTGAAAGTCATAAATGTTGACGTTGCCGTATCTTAACCACCAGGATAAGGATTCAGCTGATATCGTACTATTGTTGAGTTCAATTACAACTTGATTTCGTATCATTGTTGAGTTGAATTTAAAAAGATCTTTATGTTATGGTCTGAGTGTCTTTTTTGTAGGCCAACTTTTGAAATGAAAGAGTTCAAGATCCGAGCACATTAGAAGGCTTCTTTTGACAATGAGAGACAGTCAACAAAGACAACGTTCAGATTTTACAGGTTGTGATTTTTTTATCACACCTTTTTTTGATATAACGTCTCAATTTGAAAACGTCTTGAGCGAAACCCCTCCCCCCAAAACGTCCAAACGACATTGTTGGGGAAATAATTGATATGTTTGCAGCCCCTAAGAAGATTGAAACAAAAATTATTGCCATGGGATTGAAAAAATCTTCAGTATTTGCTTGAAAATAAATGTCTTATAACTCTCGAGAAAGGTGACACGCCCATTTCTTATTGTTCTGTGTGAGGAGAGTCCTTATGATTTGATAAATGTTTTAGGCCCTATTTTAGCCATTTTGCAACCATAAAATTTTTGCAAAGTTGATTTTTCTCTTATTTCTAGTCCTGATAAGAAGGCGAGAAAAATCACAAAAATGCTTCAGTCTTTAAAAGCTTTTAACTGGAATTTGAATCATTCAAATCCATAGCTATGAATTTTCACGATGCTATGAATGTTCAAAAGTGGGAACATTTTTCTAGCTCACCCAGTCTATTTTGACAAAACAGAGAAACGTCCCATCCCCTCACTTGGCAACTCCGCTGGTCAAAGCTTCTGTTGACGGAAAAGTGTGCAAATCTGCAATAAAAGTGATGCTTTCCATTAATTTAGAGTGAGAAATCATGCAGGCACGGGGCCCCTTGGTCATTTTATCATAGCAACAGCACCAGCTTTACAGTAAAACGACAAAATAATCTTTGTTGCTGGGGGCCCCTTCGGGGCCTTTAGAGGTCGGGGGCCCTTAGTTTTTGAACGAAAGGTAACTTTAGTCAGTTACGCCATTGCTATCAGTACACAATCTTCAAAACCACAAAGGTAAAAATATGTAAGTTACAGATAATGAATTTCCTGTGAGTTTGTCAAAATCAAAAATTTCCTGCGGACATTGTCCGAGCGTCCGAAGGCATTCTGACGCTCTGGTTGTTGTGATGGAGAACTGACAGGAAATTTTATAGCAAAAAGTTTTCGTCCGCAGGAAATAAAAAATTTTCTGACGCTCTGGTCTGGTATAAAGGCCGTTCTCTAGTGGACAACTTGCTGGGCGATCGTCACAAAAGTTCTCGATGACACATGCGCAGTGGAAAATTTCTGATCGCCACATCGAAAAACTTCGCTGGACGAAAAGTTTTCGTCTGACGATTTTGTTGTTAGCTGAATTCTTTGATCAATCAAATCGCAGGATTTCTCCCAGCCTCCCTCATATTCTGTTTTCGAAAGCAGGAGAAGCAGCTCCTTTTCGCATTCTCGCGACGAAATCAAACCCCAATCAAACCAAGTGGAGATCAAAACAACTTTTTCACTCCGAATTTTGAGACGATCATCCAGAAAATCGTTTGGTGGAGATCGGCATTTAGGCGTCAGGTGAAAATGACCATGAATAAAAACTGTAGCGTGATTTGGTATTCCGCCGTCGCAAAATATTTCGCGACATCTGATATCTAAGTGAAAAGCATTTTATGGACAATCTTTTTACTTTTTAGTGTCAAAAATCTCAAGTTTTGACTGTAACAAAAAATTTATGTTTCGAATCGCATTTCCTTCTTCAAGTTGTCTGTGAGGTAATAAATCGCAAACGTTGAAATACTAAAGTACGAACATAACTACGTTGAGTAAGCATGTTTTTCGATGCCGTTTCGGCTCTGTTCATTTAATAGTAAAAGGTTGTGCTCTTTGGAAAGAGGAAGAAAAGCGCACTAATTTCTAGCCTGTGTTCCTGACCACTTGTCACTTGAAAAAGCCAACTCAGAGCACTTTTGATGCAGTCTGGAACACAGGCTAACAAATTTCATGAAACATTTTTACACTTGCAGACGGTGGTTGAAATCAATCAAGCCTCAAAACAGGCAACTCTTGGCCTACATAGCCATCGAGGTTAAAGAGTATATGGTTAAAAAAGCTCGAATTTAGCTGTATCTGTGCTGTGCTCCGTTTATTTGTTGACAAGACATATTTTTGTCTGTATATGATGAAATGGCTAAGGGTTAGCAGAGCTTGGAAAATCTCGTTTTCTCAAGAATGGATTTCTACTTGAAAACGTGTAAGGGAAAGAGTGTAAATGTGTAGGCTTTTCTGTTGAGAACACAATTTTCAATTCAGATCGATATTTTCGCACTGAAATGTGTTTTTTCAAGTAGAAATCCATCCCCGGGAGAGGTACATGACTTATAGATTGACAAGAATCTGCAGCCCTGTTGTCACAAGGGCGATCTCCTCTTATTGCCAAATTTTGCCGTCGGTTACACTATTGTGATGAATTTCAACGGAAAACTGCCCTATTTTCAACAACTGTTGGCGAATTTTCAGGCAAACCCATCTATGTTTGAGGAAAATCTGAGGGAAGAAGGACCTTTGTTCAGAGAATATAGGGCCCAAAAACCCACCCATATGGGCGGCACATACCCATACTGTCAACATGTTATGCATCCCCCCCCCCCGGGAATCCACTGTCAGCTGGTAAACCCACTTTTTCGACTGAAGAGTTAAGTTTTAAACCAATCAAGTTTTCCGACCAAAAAGGAGGGTTTTTGGTTGGCGACAAAGTGGAATTTCGTTTGAAAAAGTTTGTTTTTTCGATTGAAAAAGCAAGTTTCTCAGTGAGAAATCCATTTCACCGCTTGAAACCTGCTACCCTGGGTACCAGACTCTCCCATGAAAGAAAATTGAGAAAAAAAATCTCAATTTTCTTTCTTGGGAGAGTCTGGTACCCAGGGTAGAAACCTGCTTTTGCAAACGAGAAATCCTCTTGATCGCTGACAAATCAACTTAATCGGTCGAAAAAACCTGTTTCACCAGTGAGAAACCTAGCTTTTCGATCGAAAAAGTGGGTTTATCGGCGATAAATTTTGAGTTGTAAATTATCCAGCTGACCTCAATTGTGACAATTAGTGCCCTGGCAGTAGAATTGGTAACAAAAACTGCAGCAGGCAGTAAAAAATGCGACTGGCATGATATACAAGCAACAAATTTAAATGGATGAAAATTCAATTTGTGATAAGAAGTCAGTGGATAAAAATATTCATTATTTGCAATTTCAAAGTACCCATCAAATCATCAGTGGCACGAGTTAGGGGGGCAGAAAGGACAGCAGCTGCGATTGCCTCCTTCAACGTTGGCAAAATGTTCAAAAGACGACCTTGTTCGGGCGAAAATCCTCCGTTACTCTCGAGTACCGAATAAGCAGGGGGCGAGAATAATCGGGGTGGGGGTGGGAAATGGTTTAATATAACAATAATCGGGGGGGGGCTGGAATAGTCTTGGAGAAATAGAAAATAGTCTTTTTCTTAGGTAAACACGTATCTTATATATATTCATGTGAACAGTGATGTTACTAATAAATTTACTCATTTACTTTTGAGTTCTGGTTCTGTTAAATGCACTTCTAGCCACTCTTTCTTGCTTTTATTCAGAAATGATGTTAATAAAAAGGGGGTTGGAATAAGAGCGGGGAGGTTGGAAAATTTTTCAAAAATTAATAAGCAGGGGGGGGGGCGATTATTCGGTACTCGAGAGTACTCGCGCAAAAAATGTTGCTAAAAATGGATTGAACATTCTATCTTCCATCAAGCTTATACTTTTACCAATTTTAGGGCATCCTTCAAGGTTACGTAGTAGGTACGATCTAAATTTTTGATTTAAACTTAATTGTGTTATCGGTAGTAAACTTAAATTACTGACCTGGAAGACGACTTTGAAATAATCGACTGAGCAATCAAAATTATAACTACAGTTCACATCCACTATTCAATTGCCTGGCACTTCGAGCAGTTTGCTATCTCGAATCCCGTCGAACATTTCTGTTAGTTGGACTTGCAAAAAGACTAACTGTGCGCTTTCTCGAACATTTGCTGTTGCTGATATCGAACTCGAGGGTCAAATCACTGATTTTTTTTCGTACACCTCCCTTGAAATCACAAAAAAATCACACACAAATCACATACAAAAATCACAAAATCACAACAAAATCACATAGAAAAAGCACTAAAAATCACAAATCACTGAAAAATTACAGAAATATCACACGAAAAAATCACTAAAAATCACAAAAAATCACAGAAAAAAATCATGTGATTTCAAAATCACAAAAATCACGTACGCTATTTTGAGAAGTGATTTGCCCCTCGATCGAACTAATTCAAAATCTTCTCGGAGCTCGAGATGGCGGGTGTCAACTGTATTGCAAGTTAATTCAGTAAAACAACTTACAACAGTTCTTCTTTGCATGATACAGCACGAAAATCCATGATAAAAAATCTCAAGTAGAAAGTTAACGCTCTTCACTGACGTTGCTCATCTGCATGCTCACAAGATCAAATCAGAACAACAAATCGAAATTTAATCTTGATGAATACACGCACACGTGAACATTTGCATCTGTTAAGAAACAAACAGAACCGATGAAAATCCATTCCAGACATTTGGCAGCTGCACACCATACACTTTTCACTCAGCTAAAAAAACGTACAGGTGTATGCGGGTATTGGGGCGTGTGCCTTTATTTCATGTTTGAAGTTTCACCAACAGAAGGTCATATTTCTTCTGAGGAAAAGTTCAGTTTGCAACAAGCTTGTGGGAACTTGACAGAAGCATAACATTGATTTTCATAGAAGCTTGAATTAAACGTAGGACCCTTTTGGATGATTACAAAGTCCTTCTTCAGCTATGATTGAGCAATCGGGAATTTTGCGTGTTCTGCGAGTGGAATAAGAATTGTTTATCGAAGCCTGTGCAGGCCGCAAATGATCCATGATGTCAATTTTTCGCATCTTGGCCAGCGATAGTTTCTGTGCCCTTCATAGTTTTAGAATGAAGTCACGCATAAATTAATACAATGCTCGAAAATAGACACATACGCTCTCAGCTCTTATGCTAACGAAGACCGTGCCAAAAGAAACACTAATTGGAGAGATCAACGTGTCGAGTTCGTGCCAATTCAGGCTGTCTTTGATTACAAAGTCCACTTTGTAATCTAAGAAGGGACTTCGATGTCAGTCAGTCAGTCAGTCAGAAAGAAAGTAAGTAACCCACTTCCGTCACGCTCGTTAAAGCAATTGATTAACGTTTTATCTCTGCTAATTGGCACTGAAATAAAGAAAGCGCACATAAAGCGCATACAAGACAGAAGTTTCCCGCGATCCTATAGCAACATTTGACGTCGGCTTATTTCATGTTAGACAGATTTGACACCATAAGATGGATAAATTACTAGGATGTTTACCCTGGCACAGCAACAAATTCACCCAGGATTGGCACGTTCTTGACTTCATTAGCAGCTTAATTATGTCAAAACAATCGTTTTCTAGAACGAACGAATCATTAGCCACTTAATGATAGACCTCATTATGCAAATAACTCAACTTTAGAGGATGATGTAACCGGCGGCCTGCACAGAGGCTAGCATTTGCAGCATAACCAAAGGTAGAAGGACCCCCCTCCTACACAGCAACGGATGCAATCATCGCAGAGACAAAAGGTGCAGAATCCCAGCAAGCAATGGCGCCATGGACTGGAGGAAGGGACGTGATCACACTGAACCAAAACATCTTCATGCATATCATTCTGCACAGAGGAATCTTCGTGACTGCTTGTCTCAAATTAGATGCCCGCGAACAGAGACGCAAAAACACTGCAAACCTACAAACCTGGTTTGGAGGAAGGTTTTAGCCAAAAATTGAGGAAGGTTAAGTTGCCAAAATAAGATTTTATATTGTCGCATAGATTTAGAAAATGAATCCTCAATAAATACATACAACCATTAAAAAGCATGTCAACAGTATGCAGATGGTGAGGTTATATTTCAAAACTATATCAAAGAAGAAAAATCAGGTTTGATCAGACAATGTGATGAAAGAGAGAACGTCTATGAGGAAAAAATGTGCATATGTGTCAGGAAGAATGATTTTTGAAAAGCGTCCCAGAAAAGTACTTCTGTTTGCAAAGTCACCAAACCTTTATTGTAAGGCAGATCTTCAAATTTCTTTTTCTTATCAGTAGATCTTATCAGTAAAAAATATTTTTGCAGCAAAGCTAATCTTTTGAACTATTTTTCGATTAAGTGAATCAAACTCTTTTTAGTGCTGCCTGGTTTTGAAGCCTCCTGCAAGAAAGGACTTATGTTTATTTGAGTAATTTCTTTTGAGTTTCTTGTTTGGTCATGAATATCAGAATGAAACGTGAACTGTTATTGTGGACTTGAAGAATACTGCAAAATTTTCAACGTAACGGTTATTAGAGGCAGGATTAGCGATGTTGCAGTGTTGCTTATGCCCCATTCACTAGCTTAAATTAAACCAGGTTTTCGAAGAAGGCCTTCTGATTGGTCAATCGGAAAAATCCAGTCATTTGATTGGTTGAAATTTAAACTGGTTTAGATAAAGCTGGTTTAACTGTGTCAGTGTGAATGCAGTGTTAGAATGAGGTTTTCGCTGCATTATTTCATACCCCTTAAGTAAAGGGAACAGATAGCTCACCATCATTAAATATATTTGAATTGTTGATAGAAGAGACGAAAAAATTTTATGATAACTTTTCGTAATCAAATTTTGGTGATTTTGCAAACAGGAGTACATTTTTGGACACCCTTGCTTTTAGATGCTTTCAGTAGCTTTTAGATGTTCTCATCTTGAACTCTTTGTTCTCCCGTCATTGCCCCAATACCTTTCAATTAATGAATAGCTTCCTTCAGACTGTGGCCTCCCTTGTATTAAAACCTGGTTAGAGCCCTATACTTGCACTCATACAGACAAATGATATTGGAAGATCCCAAATTACATCCTTTTGTATGGTTCACAAAACACCGTTGAGCTGTTTTCCAGTAATTATATATCGTGTTCAAATGAGGAAGGTTGAGAGCATAAATTTCAGGTTTGGAGGAAGGTCAACAACTATTTGCAGCTCTGCCCGCGAATAGCAACAACTGAAACGTTCTGTAGGTTTCTGCATAAGTAATTTTGCGTTATCGTAAATCTCACATGACATCTCATTTGACACAGATGCACCAATTGTTTTGTGCACGAACTATAAGCAAACTAGGGGTAATGACTTTTGATTTTTGCGTATCATTCTCGTTTGACATAAAGACCAAAATATTGCCTTTGACTTTGAGGCGATTCTTGTTTTTATACTAGGCGCTCGATTTTCCATTGAAGGCGACTTTAGCAGCAACACTCATCTCTCTGACTGTAGCAAAAAACAGAATCAACGATCATTTGGGGTTATGAAAAAATCAATAATCAGATATTCTTATGCTTGTTTAGCTCAGGACGGACTTTGTAATCATCCAAAAGGATCTTATGTTTCTATCAGTGAAAACATCATAGCCATGTCATATAGTGTCAAATCTGTCGAACATTAAAGGCGCAGGGTCACGTAACCGTAATCAAACCTTTTTATCTCAATAAACTTTATTGTTTCCCACACGCGGCCATTGTGTTCCGCTCAGATTTTGGTGGATGGGGTTAATCGAGGGGCAAATCACTGATTTTTTCTTCGTACACCCTCTTTGAAATCACAAAAAAATCACATACAAAAATCACAAAATCACAAATAAATCACATGCAAAAAGCACAAAAATCACAAATCACTGAGAAATTACAGAAAAATCACACAAAAAATCACTAAAAAATCACTAAAATCACAGACAAAAATCATATGATTTTAAAATCACAAAAGTCACGTACGCTAATTTGAGAAGTGATTTGCCCCTCGGGGTTAATCCACAATACAAGAAAACTGCGGAAAGATACTTCTAAAAATCCATCACTATATCTGCAATCCTACAACGTCTGATTGTTTGGTTTATTTCTCTAGAAAATTCAATCATCATCATCATCATCATCATCATAATTGCTATCACGCACTACATAAAAATTACGTATGGCAGCTATAAACTAAACTAAACTTTACAAAAACAACTAAACTATAGTGAACTAAAACATATGGAACATGAACGGTAAAAAATGAATAAATTGAAAGAGAAAAACGTAACATAGGTATGTGATCATCCAGGTGCAGATCCACCGCACTAGTGTTATTTGGCTAGAATTTCCCGTATCTGGTTGGCTTCAACAAGGTACGATGCTAGGGCGGCTATTGTGGCATTATCATTAGAGATCATTATCTTCTGGAATTGTAAATTCGTTGTAAGGGATTCGACCGAGGTGTGCGATAAGAGATCCGATCTAGGAACGCTATAGGCCGGGCATGCAAGGAGAAAATGTACCTCATCTTCAACGAGGCCGAGGGAGCAGTTTTTGCAAATACGGTCATTGACATCAAGCTCTTTGTGTCTTCCAGTCTCAATCAATAATGTATGGTCACTGCATCTGAATTTGCACAAGGTTTTACGGTATTTAAAGTTCATACTAACTGACAAGTACTTTTCTATTTTCAGTTGAGATTTGAAAGATTTGTATGTGCGCAGTTTGCTGTGCCGTAGCCCATCTTCAAAATAACACCTATATTTTGAGAAAAGTAGGGGAAAATCTCTTTGATATGGACAATCAAAAATCCTGAAAAATCATCGTTTTGAAAGAAGTTTGTTTACATTACGTGACCCTGCCCCTTTAAAAAAGCCGACGTTAAATTTTGCTATGGGATCGCAGGAAACTTCTGTGTGGTATGCGCTTTCTGTGCGCCATTTACTTTCCGCGTGTTTGTCTCAGTCGACTGATAAAAGAAAGTGAGACTTGGACAAGTCCAGACTGACTTACTTCCTTACTGACAACGAGTCCCATCTTAGGGTGTGTTTGATTGGTAATTCTAAACCTACCAACCCGGGGGGGTACATGACTTGCGGATGGACGGGGGTCTGCCGCCCGGTTTTCAGAAAGGTACCCTCTTCTAATTACCGAAACTTGCGGACATACCCACTTTTATGATGAAATTTGGCGGAAAACCACCCATTCTTTGCTATTTTTCGCCAATTTCTGGATAACCCACCCTTGTTTAAGGAAAATCTGCCGAAAAAGGGACCCTTGTTTAGAGAATTTGGGGCCCAAAAACCCACCCATATGGGCGGCACATACCCGTACCCTCAACATGTTATGTACCCCCCCCCCCCGGGCCTACCAAATTCTAAAGGCAAGTAGACTTCGTAGAGAAGGGAAGACGTTGTCCAATCAAATACAACCTACGACTTGCCACCATGGATACACCGGTTCCCATTTGATCACCGAAGTTAAGCGTACCTTATCCTCACCGGAAGTGCTGCTATACCTTTCAGATAACTTAGATATGCGAGTGCGAGAAGGTCGCGGTTTGAAAGGTGGAGCAGCAGCGAGCCCTTTTTTTTTTTTTTTTTTTCTTTTTTTTACTTAAACTCAACATAAACGCAGCATGGATAAAGGGGGTAGGACTGAAAGTTGGTTGAAGTTCCCCTCCTTTAAAAAAAAAAAAAAAAAAAAGGGCGAGTGAAGGTGCAACGAGAGAACGGCGCTGAGGGAGGAGGGCGGGTCGATTTTGATCTTTCCCGCCAATAAGTTGATTGGAAAACGTGCAAATGAGTCTCTGCCGCCCTTAAACAGGGTACATTCCCATGGGACAGAGTAGCCCGAAGCCCGGGACTCCCAGGAAGCGCTTGTGTATCGGAAATAGCGTTATCTTCCGCTTTTCGCTAGACACTTCCGGTGAGAATAGTACCTTATCCTCACCGGAAGTGCTGCTATACCTTTCAGATAACTTAGATATGCGAGTGCTTCGAAGGCCGCTATTAGAAAGAAACTCGCAAGGAGGTATGAAGATAATAATAGTCAAAATAGACTTACAGCAGAAAAATCTTCAACATATATAGTTATCTCTGAACTCTCTCCATTACTCAAGAAACGCAACAACCACAAACAATAAACAACAGCAAATCAACACAGGTGAAAAACTAAGCCAAGTCTGAGTTACTGAAATAAAGGTTTGAATCCTTCCAAAGTATTTTTCGATCGGAAGAGAGTTCCAAAATGGTCTTCGGAGGTGGATGAAGATGGATGTGCATAATTTGAGAGGATTGAGCTTGGGCTGTCAGTTGCAAAGACTTTGTCACATTGGGTGTAGTATTTAGCCATGTTAGTACTTTTCCAACCCACGTGATTTGCGATCTTAGAATATGGTACGCCAAGAAGGGCAAGTGTTATAGAACATCCACTTCTAAAGCTATGCATCGTCTCACCATCAGAGATGTCGAGAGCTTCCAGATACTTTTTCAGATTCTTTTCGACAGCAGTGCCCACATACGGGGTCGTTGAAACTCTACCTTGACGGTCAGTAGTTCTGAACAGGTATCCGCCCTCAAGGTTGATAGACATTCTATGGCATAAGGAAAGATAGAGGCGCAGGTTAGTGACAGGACATACGGGTGAAGCCTCGATTTTCTGTATCGCAAAGACGTTACTTCCATTTCCTCGCAGAGTTTTCCCAAACACTTGATTGAAGATAAAACCGTCATTGTTAGACGAGGCGAGGATGTCCATGGACTTCACCCTTCCAAGGTCTGATCCCCGGTCTCCTGAAAAGAAGTCGACTGAGAAAAATGCCAAATCTCTTGCATAGATGTAGACAGATATTGGCTTGGCTTCCGGTGATTTTATCAAACGGTGGAGATGACTGCAAAGAGGTTGCAATTTGTCAAGAAACATTGGTACAGCTTGTACGGGGAGAGATCTTGCGATAGCTTGTTCTTCCAAAACCATTGTGTGGTATTGCTTTACCGAGGAATGAGCGGCTGGGTTTCCAAGGTGGAGCTCGTCGTTCCAAGATGATCCTCTTCCGTTCTCTTTGAAGATGGAACGAAGCTTTCCTATGTTGCTGTTTATCGTTCCAGCCGTTAATCTGACATGGCAGTGGCAGCTTCCCCTTGATGACTTCCCCGAAATGCAGCAGTCTTCTAAATGTACTTTTGTTTTGCCAAATTGGTCCCTCCATATCAAAAAATTGACAACATCACTGGGGGATGCCGTAGCCAAGGACTTCTTGCACGGTAGAGACCACAGATATGACTCTAACTGATTTTGAAGGCTGCATTTCTGTTTCTGGTATGGCTTCTTTTTATGACGAGCTGTCAGGGCTTGAAGACGTTCGTTCACTTTTCCAAAGTCTATCTGTACAGTTTCTGGAGCTTGTTGAATGCTAAGAGGCTGCTTCTGAGAACCACATCGTTGGCAAAAAGAACAATCATAGTCATTTGGGTAACCACAACTTCTACAGCCGATGGCTGCTTTCCAAATTCTCGGGATCTCAGGAGCTAGCTGTTGACAGAGAAAATAAGTTTGTATGCATAGAGGTCCCACGCTAATGGCCTTGTGTGCCATCCAAGCTTTGTCGTCGGGGGGAAAAAGAGGACGCCATCCTGTCCCTTACTGCCTAACAAGGTTCTATCTACCGATAAGGAATTTAAACTTGGCCACCAGTATTTTCTTGGGGAGACATCTGCGACGATGATGGTGATTTGCTTAGTGCGGGGTTGGAGATATTTTAGAAGGGCTCCCATAAGAACGAATGGAGGAAAAATGTAGCAGTTGGCGTCTGATGGTATGTCCTGTGTGAAAATATTGACGCCTCGAGTTCCCTTGCATGGGTAGGCTGAGAAAAAAGGGAGGTCGTTACCAAACCTGTCCTTTCTAACGTTGGAAGGGGTGGCCATTAAATCAAACGAGTGGGGGCCATAGGCTCTCTCAACAACTTGCCATGCTTTTTCTGAGAGACAGCAGTCGAGGTCAGAGTGAAATCTTGATGGGGCATCAGCAGCAAGAAGCTTTGAAGGGGTGTACTGAAGACGCAGTTGGATGTTGAGTTTGAGGCAGAGGCAAAAGAGCTTCTTAATTTCGTTTGACAAAGGGATGTTCTTACCCCCTTCATTATTCCAAAAGCTGAGGAGATTCATGTTGTCGATAAAGGCATCCACTCTCGAGTTGACAATATTATCGGAAAAGGTTGCCAAAGTTTTGTACAGGGCTAGGGCTTCTCTTATGGCGATAGGAAGGGCTTTCTCGTCGTCTGACCAATAATCATGTGTAGTTGTTGTGGAGCTTCCAGAGGACAAAATGCCTCCCCATCCAGAATTTGAGGCGTCTGAGCTGATGCTTACCGAGTAGTGCTTCTCAAGGGACCACCGTAGAGGATCTTGAAGGGAGTCGATAAAACGCCAGTGCTCGATTTCTACTCTCAGATCTTTGGTCAGCTCAACAGGTCTTGATGATCTTAAACCTTTACTTATGTTGGCGTTAATTTCTCTGGTATATAATTTAGCTGCTGGCACTGCTAGGGCAAAAGATATGACTTTCCCAGCGAACTTCTGCAATGTCTTCACACACACTTTCTTTTCTGCAAGGATGGATTCTCGGAATGTTTTAAATTTCTCTTTCTTTTCATTGGGTAGGGAAAAAGCTTGTTCTATGGAATCGCTGACAAGGCCAAGAAAGATGAGCTTCTGAGAAGGGATGAGAACTGACTTGGTCAAGCCGATGAAATAGCCACAATGAATCAAGACGAGAGCACAAATGAATAAGCTTGCGTCGGCTAGTTCTATGTTCTTCCATTTGTTCTTGATGGAAGAGGGGAGCTGGAGTTGGCCAACATGTCTGTCGTCGATGTATTGCGATAGGGGTACTCCGTTCGATCTGATGAAACTTGAGGCTCCGAGACCAACTGTCTGGTACACGTAAGCGCTGGCACTCCATCCAAAAGGTAGCGTATTGTAGGTGAAAAACCATCCCTTCCAATACAGGCCAAAAAATTTTTTGCTGTCATTAGTGAGCTTTATGTGATCATACCCTGATTTGTCGTCTAATTTTGTCTGATAGTGGCCAGAGCCAACATATCTGGGTAGATCTGTAATGGGATCTAATCTTACTGGAGGGCAGTTGATCCATAGATTTAAGAATCTCTCATCGTGGCACATGCGTGGCTTTGATGGTTCTATGGTAATTGGGAGGACGAGGTGCGGGGGCTCGCAGTGTCCTTCTCTCCCCCAGATTGATAAAGATCCGTTCCTAACCCTGTCCAGAATGGTTTGACAAATAAAGTCTTCAAATTTGTCACATGTTTTACTGTTGGGGAGGGTGGTCCGTGGGGGTTGCTCTGACTCATAGGATTTTCCTTGAAACATGCCTTTAAAAGGCTTAAAGAAATCAAACACCGAAACTCCTTGTGAGATGTACTTAAAAACCTCTTCACGCTTGTGAAAATCTTTCAGAATGAGGTTCCATGTGTTAAGGTGGTTGTGTAGTTCACCAGCAATGAAAGTTTCTGGATTTCGAAAGATTAGATCTCTGGCTGAGGCTTTTACAACTCCACGTTTTACATCAAAAATAACAGACAGCGGCTTCTGGGTGGCTGGGCTGGAGGGCTGTCCAAGAAAATTACACCACTTGATGTTTGCAGACAAACTGGCGATATCATGGTCTTTGTAAAGTTTTTCCAGTTGAAGGTTAAAATCGTGCAAGACGAATGGCTGGAATATAAAAAGGAATACGAGGAATAAAGCAACAGTAAGAGAAAAAAAAAAGGCAGCCCTCCCACCCAGTCACCCAGAACACAACTCCACGAGTCGAGTATAAGGTCTTTAGTTAAACCCCTGAGTGACCAGATAGAAGAGAGAAGAGAAGAGCTAAAGCTATGTGCCCTATCCTATTTTGCAATGTATTCATTAACCGCAGCGACCGCACAGCTAGCTGAAACGAAGAAAAAAAAAGGTAATTAGAAAAGGCGGTTGGGAAGTAGACCTGCTTGCAAAAGAAAACCTCGCCATCAGCAACAACAACAGCAGCGAACAACAGGAACTAATGTAGTAAGTCTAGCTGGGAATAATTTTATAGCGGACCGTGGCAGCGATGTAGTAAGTCGAGATGGACTTCAGGCTTGCGCATCGTCAACCCAGAAATGGCTTAGGGCGTTGCCGGGATAAAAAGATACTCTCAGGTCGCTAATAGAATTGGAATAGTAGGGAGTTGGAAAAAAAAAAAAAAAAAAAAAAAAAAAAAACCTCAATGATTAATAGCCAGGAGGGGGGTTTGAATAATAGGGGGTTAGAAAAATCTCAAAAAATTAAAAGCCGGGGGAGGCTGGAAAAATTGATTTTTTGTAACTTTCGTTTGCAATGGAAACTATAACTAAAAAGATTTCGCTCGAAAGTCTAAATCTTAGCTGGGTTATACAATTTTGCTATGTAGCTTTAGTCTTGCTTGCAACTTGTAGCCAGAATTAATAAGCGGGGGGGGGGGGTTGAAATAAGAATGTCCTTGGTGGAAAAATTTACTAAAAAATTAATAAATGGGGAGGGGGTACGTCTATTAGATACCAGAGAGTAGGTAGACTGGGCGGGTTACAGAATCCTCATGAGGAAAAAATGCGAAATCAAAATACATCGGCGTGCATCCACGTTCGTTCTAGAATGTAAATAAAAATCCTCCCTTGTTTAATGGAAGAGGGCTGTATCACTGCTGCGAAAAGCATGCGGGAGTAATTTTGGAACAAAGATCTATAAAATAGTTGATATTTGCAGGAGAAAGGGTTACTGACGGCAATTCGTACGAGATTATAGTATGACCAACTACTAGGAAGCCAGTAAAATATTGTTTGACGTGAATCTCGGAATCGGGCAACCTTTTAAAACGAAACATTAGTTGTGGAATTACGAAACTAGACGAAGGTTGGATATGGCGGAATGGCGGAGGAATGCAGAAAAGACAGAGAGACGTTATTCGAAGTAGGATTGTAGCAAATAAAATAGAGCGAACACAGCAAATAAAGCTACAAATCTAAAATACCAAAACACTATTACTGTTCTTTTTTCTGCTAAAACACAAGTAAGTCACAATAGGGTTCAAATAGTCTCAAAAGTTTTTCTGGTTTCTTTGATGATATGGACTGAATCTTCGGGGGCAGCGGTTCGCCTTGTGGTCAGGAGCTGAGCAGATATAACAATACCTCATGGTAGCTCTATTCCTGGCGGAGGCACGGGGGGCATTGGGAAACTGGCGTGTGTTGAACGGGTTGACGCTGAAGAGGCTAGGGATTCCAGATCTTTTATCCTCCGGGTAATTTTTGTCAATTTTTGCAACCGAGTCGACAATTTTTTCGTAGTCTTTGTCACCCACCAATGATAAAATATAGCTCTTAAACTGATCGTCAGGTTTGTTGATACGAGCTACTAACATCGAGAAAACATTAGCGTAGTAGTCACTCCTTTTGTCTTTATTTTCCCTGGCAATATTCTTCAGCTGCTCAACTTTGTCCAAGGCTTTGTATTTGTCAAAATCTGCAAACGTGCGGGATGCATAACGGATGATGTCTCTTCTTATTGAGGAGACAGACGGTTTGTTTCTCTGTTCTAAGGCTTTTATTCTGTCCACAAGGGATTTCACATCGTCTGCAGCGGCGGCCTGGGAATAAGAAATAAAGGGAAACTCTATCAGTGCAACAATTGTGCAAAATATAAAGAAAACATCACGTGATCTCTCCGATACGACACTTTTGGGAAAAGTTGAGGAACAAAGTCCAAAGTACAAACATCTGCAATACACAACTCATCGGGGAGACAAAGCAAGGGGGTGAGGGAGGGCATTCTGAGGAAAAAATCTGAGGTGTACATCTCTCTAAAACGGAAAGGCAGAAGCCATAACATACCACTTAGGGAACAGAAAGCATGGAAATATTAAAGGATACCGGGGTGATAACTCAGGAATCTGAAGGGGCGACTCATAAGAACGGTAATTGAGGTACGCACTTGGGATCAAGGGGAGCACTGGGAAAAAAAACCGGAGGGAAATCGTCGATAGGGGTGGATCGGAATATCTGGGAGTATATCGGGTGAAAAGACTGGTGCGGCTAAAACAAAAGCACCCTCATGGGAACATTAGACACGCAGCGAGGTAAGAGTACAATGGGGAAATAGGGAGCAAAGTCAAGCGGAAAAAACTTTGCAATACAAAACTATCAGCGAATGAAAAACATGAGGTAACGGGGGAGGGGGTTCTGGAGAAAGATCTGGGGTACGCAGCTCTCTAGAACGGGGAGGCGAGGGGAAAACCATGTCATAGCACTTAGGGAAAAAGGACAGGACGGGGATATTCAAGATTGACAGAGGGGTAAACTCAGGGGGAACAAGGGAGAAAATTTAGCACAGGGAAAAAGGGAGGGGAAAAGGGAACTGAAGGGAGACTCATAAGCACAACAACTGAGGTACGCACTTGGGGTGAAGGGGCAAAATGAATAAACCAAGGGGGCAATTTTCGAGAGGAAATTTGGGGGGGACCGGAATATCTGGGAAAGATTAGGGAAAGAATACGGGAGTGGCGAAAACACAAAAAGGGGGTCCTCGTGGAAAAATGAGACACGCAGTAGATGAGAAGGTACAATGGGGGTGTAAGGAACAGAGTCCAACGCAAAACATTTGCGATAAATAACTCACCAGGGAAAAGGAGCATGGGGAAACAAAGGAAGACTTTGGGGGAGAACAGTAATGGGTTTCTAAAGGCAACCATATGCTAAACATTGGGAGAGGCAAGATACCCACTCAGAATGAAGGTAAAAATACAGGGAACAAGGGGAATCATCGAGAAAAAATATCTGGGAATAGGAACGCGTGGGAACAGAAACTTAGGGGAGGAAAAGACGGGAAAGGAACAGACTCGCTAGTAAAAACTAAGAAACAAGACAGGAGCTCAGTCACATGGGCAAAACAGGAGAGGCAAGGGGAAATCTTTACAGGCAACGGTAAACTGCATAACATAACAAAGCTCTAAGCAAGGGCTGGTGAGAAAAGAGGCATAGCGATAAACAAACGAATTTTCAAAACGAAAACGAAACGATTAAAACGAGACAAGAAAAAAAAAGGAAGCCACGAAGAAAAACTTACAGCATTCTCTACACGTGGCTCAGCTTGAGGCGGCGGAGGGCCCTGATTCGCTTGATTTACTTGCTCGTTAGGCTGTATAACGACTTCATTGGCTTCTCCCCTTTCGATGTTCTGCTCAGCGGGTCTATCACCTACAGCTCTAGGCACCTGAGCCATGTTTCCAGGTAGTCAGCGCCGTTCTTTTAGTTAGAATCGATTTTGATCTTTCCCAGGCCAATAAGTTGATTGGAAAACGTGCAAATGAGTCTCTGCCGCCCTTAAACAGGGTACATTCCCATGGGACAGAGTAGCCCGAAGCCCGGGACTCCCAGGAAGCGCTTGTGTATCGGAAATAGCGTTATCTTCCGCTTTTCGCTAGACACTTCCGGTGAGAATAATGGTTGTGTTATCCCCTGCATGACTGCATAATTTATGAAATGAATTATAGCCTCCTTCTGGAGGCGAGCACATGTAATTAGGCATTCGAAGTCGATCAAGTTTGAGATCAGTCAGAAATATCAATCGTCTTCTCTGCTTCAACCCTGGTCTGGTAGTTTAATAACAGTTGGGCCAGGTTATTACCAGGATGGGTGACCACCTGGAAACACCCGGTATCGTAGGTACAGCACCTCACCAAGGTGTAAAATTGGTACCTCGGTGATGAAGGTAATAAAAACATCAGAAGCGCCAACTGTAAGGCTGCACGCTGTGTAAAATACGCCCAAAGGGAAAATAAAAAATGCCTGAGCTGAGGGGTTAATGGAATTGTAAAGCGCCCTTTAATATTGAATTATAGTAAAGGCACTATATAAAAGCAATAACTTTACTTTTAATAACTTTTACTTTACAAAATTCTTCAAAACAGCAAGGTTTCAAAGGTTAAAGGTTTTAAGGTTTCAGATTCATCTTCGCGAAAACGAGGCGAAAATGAAGACGAGTCCAGTGCTTGGCAACAAAACTTTAACTTACTCAGTTACCATAGCAACAAGAGCAATTTCGCCTCGTTTTCAGAGTTTTACAAATAAAACCAGGAAGGATCTCTTCAAAGTCTGCCAAACCTTCTGCTTGTTGGAGCAGAAGGCTCGGCAGGCTGTCCAAACCTGCCAAACCTGCCGTTTTCGAGATTTGGTAGTCAATTAAACACACTCTTAGATTACAAAGTTTGATCAAAAAGGAGACCGTTTGGGGCTGGGAACGAGGTTAGCTTAAATTGAGTGAGACTGTTGAAATGATTTTGTCCAGTTTGCACATGAGAAGAGCTTGATCAAACTTGACAATGATCGGCATACCCAAATCACTCTCAAACAAACCAGGTGAGTCAAAAAAAGTTTTGATGTTTCGCGGACTGTGAAATAAAAAGTATGCAACCAATGCAATATTCAAAATTGAAATGTCAATCTATGAGTCATCAGCTAACATATGTATGAAAAAATTGTTTATTAGTTCATATTTTAGACCCCAGGGGGCACTCAGCACATGTACATACAGCGAGGTAAGTCCTATGTTTTTAGGTCAGAATATTGTCTAAAGTGATATTTTTGGGTCCAACTAAAACTAAAACTATCTTCATGATATTTTTGACACAACTAAATCAGTTGAATCCAAAGAAAGGCAGTGTTGGGCATAAATTGAATACTCATGAAACAAAAGAAATTTAAGACAATTACAAGTGCTACAAAGTGCTACACGATTATCTACTATTTCAAAAGAACAATTATTATTATGTTATAAATGAGTTTATAAAATAATCCTCCAAATCCAAAGGAAAAGTGTTGTGTGTTGTGGTGTATAGTTATTCTAAAGGTATGTGTTTGGATAAAAGATTGGTAGCTTGAACCCGGATGTCCAGGGGAACAGTGAGATAAAGAAGAACTGCGTCAGATTTCCAATCCCCAAGTACCTTGATAGGTTCCAGAGGAACACCAACTAGAAAGGCCAAGGAGGCACCGCCACGACGAAAGGAATGGGAACCAAAGTCCATTCCTTGGAGGCCACAGTTATTGAGGCAAGACCTTAGCTTGGACATGAACAGACCATAGGTGAAGGCCCGAACGGAGAGGGAGGGGTGCACCCATGCAAAGGCCTGGGAGGAATCTGGGGCCATAGGGGTGAAGGAAAACGCCCGGGAAATAGCTGAAACTGGACAGAAGGGGGACCCTGCCACCCGGGGAATAGGGATGTGAACAACCCGTTCCCGAAACTGGATGGTCTTGCTCCAACGCACACGAACCAAAGCCCCCCAAGGGAAAAATCGAAAGTCAGCTTTTGTAAACTGCTGATCAGGGTTAAAGCTACCAACTTTAGATACTAAAAGATGTGCCTTCCGAAACATACCAAAAAAGGCAACCAGACATATTGCCCAAAAAGAGGCATCAATGCTATAGGAGAGGTTGAGCTGCTGATGTAACCTGCGTAGTACATCAAAAATAATGGGGAGCTTCTGCTGAGGAGCATCCCCAAGGACTCTCTTGACACCAGTGAGAAGAGAGGAGACATGCCAGTTGTCTAGAAGTGGGTTGGGAAGGCCAAATTCCTTGTGCATGAGGCCAATGATGCCAATATACTGCTTGATACTTGAAAATTTTAGGGAACGGGCCAAAAAGGCAGCATACATGCAAATCGTCTGCGAGGAAGCTGGGACTGAAGGCAGCTTCATGTAGCTACAAAATCGCAAGTAGGCATTCCGATGGGAACTTGAGTTGCAGATGAGTTAGGCCATGAAGATTTTGAATGCAAAGCTAAACTATCCTCCGCTTTTATAGGAGATATCGACTACCCCAAATAAGGCAAGGGGAAGAGTGTACCCTGAAGGTGTCAGCTATTGATTGGCTGAATGAAAAACGTGGCATCATGGTGGGATACCTGAGTCATACCGAAACTTCAAATTGACTAATACCTAAACGTCGTAGGAAGATGTATGGGAAGTAAAAACTGCTGACTATCCCTTTTTGGTGATAGGCCTAGCATCCCTCCTCTAGAATTCAACCTATGCCAAACCTTCCCTGATTTAGACTCACATTTAAGCTAGCCAAAATGTCCACAACATCGTTTAACTGATATTTCTGGGTTCGCTAGAGGCAATCCTGACATCTATTTGCATTGTTTCTGGATATTTTATGTTCATGTACATGTTTAGAATGAGAATTGCATCTTGAAACTGACGATTGTATTTAATTTAAATTTCAATGGCAAACAAGGACCAGAATGAAACGTGAAATACTCTCTCCCACATAAGCTCTTTATCAGCATTTGCCACAAATCATCTTGTTCTATTGGTTCTACGAGATTTCATATCTAAATTAGCCTGTGACTGATAGCCCAGGAGGGGGGGGGGGGCACTCAGCACCAGTGGCGTCGCCACGGGGTGGACTGGGGTGGACATGTCCACCCCAGTATTTCCAGAGGTTGATTTTCTAATTTCTCAAAATCTGTTTAAAAAACTTTAGGTGGGGGGGGGGGTAGATTTTCATTGACTTGTAATTTTCCTAACAATTCGTTGTCCCCTCAATCCTAAATTCTGCTGTTGAAAATTCCGAGAACAGCGTCAAATTTCAAGTTACATCTTCTTTTAATTCTTGTAAATAGGTATATGAGGTACATTACTTTTCTGTTTCGATTTTCGCTGTGCAAACATGCCCTGTGTTGAGAAAACTCCTGCTTGAGATGGCTCCTTTTCCAAGGATATCGAAATAGATCAAAATAGTAAAAAGGGCGTCTGCCACACTCTACGAGAGTCTGAAGGGCGTGGTCGGCAATTTTTCTTGGGCCTTCGCCCCCCATATCCCTCATTTTTCCACCCCAGTCTTTTTGGGCTGGCGACGCCCCTGCTCAGCACATGCACATACGGGGAGGCAAGTCCAATATTTTTGGGTTATAAGATTACCAAAAGTGATATTTTTGGGTCCAAATAAAACTGAAATTATGTTCGTGATATTTTTGACTTCGAAAAATATTAAATAGATATTTCTGCGTTAGCTAGAGGCAATTCTGACCTCTATTTGCATTGTTTCAGGATATTTTATGTTCATAGGTTTCTATATTTAAAATGAGCTGATATTTTTTGGGTTGCAATGAAGCTGAAATGATATTTTTGGGTTGCCTGAAAATTTCTTGGACTCCCCCTCCCCCCCCCGTATGTGTAATAGGGATCGAAGTCGTGTTTTCGGGATCGAGGTACAGTTAACGTGCGCAGACACGGAGCCAAAAAGTGACGGTGTTGTGTGACGATATGATACAAGCTGACTGACTAAAGAATTTATATGCCATGAGAACTTAAATACAGAACGAAAATGACTATGCACATTAGAATACAATAGAAAGAGAACATGATAACGAAACTACATTAGAGTGAAAGCGAGGCTTAAGGAACATTCTTGTAGTCCTGCTACATATGAGTATGTGTTGAGTGCCCCCCTCCTCCTGGGACTGATAGATTGACGTATCAGTCTTGAATAGTGGTCATACTTTTTCTTCCACCACGCTCACCAAACCACTTTTTTTTTTACTCATTGGGTGTACATGGGGTGTAAATGTGATACATAGCTCCACAAGCTTTTCAAAAAAGTATGCCTAAAAAGGCATGTCCCTGTGCCACCATCCAACATGCTAAATACCACCCACTGCTGATACTTGTACAGTCCATCCTTCTTATCTGATACTTTTTAAGTCCATCCTCAGTCAGACAAAGAGAAATCTCAACAAGAGAAATCTACTCAAACTCAGATTGAAGGAAGAGAGGGAGAAAGGCAACATTGCATTCTTCAAATTAGACAGGCTCATTATTGTTCGTAAAGGCAGACCTCCATCTCGAAACCCTACTAATGGAATTGGTGATGATGAAATCCAGTTCAAAAAGTGGAGAAACTAAAGTACTAAAACTCCTTGTGCGTTTGTCGACTTTTCAGAACTTTCATTCACATTATGTTTCATTCATTTCTTTTCACTTCATCTTTCTGGTTTAGACTTAAATTTGCTAAATGACAATGTTGCCTAACACAAAAATTTCTTGTGGTGTGTGCCATAAAAATATTGCAAAAAACCAAAAGTCTGTGTTGTGTTCTAAGTGTGTATCCTATTAAGCAATTGATGCACTAATCATTAAGTTTTTAAGACGGGGGCGGGGGCTCCCTTCCTGTTAGTATAACCACTTAGAGAGCTCCTCCTTTAAATCATTCTCATACGTACAAATTTGTTTGCCTCTGTGTCGTTTCTTTTTGTAATTTGTTATTAAAGTATATTCAATTCTGTCTTGTATAATCTTGTTTTAGTCATTATTTGTATGTGTGAGAATGTAAAGAATGAAATGAACTGGAACTGATATCTGCTGAGCCAAAGCCATGTTTTGGAGCTATTAAAGAGCTAGGCTACTAAAACGATGAAAATATCAGCCTGCATTATTTTTGAAATACAAAATATTATATGTATAGTAGTAATTTGTAAGATTTGATTGCATTGTATGAGAATGTACATTTTTAACTGGTTGTGCAAACAAGGGAAATCGTATTCCTAATGTAAATTTTACACACATAAGGATAATAAAATCATATTACAAAAAACACCTTGCCCTTTTTGGCTGCATGTAAGTCTAAAATGTTTTAAATCTTGAGTTCAGCTTGGTGTCGGCTAAACTATTCATTATTTCTTCTGCATTCACTTCCACCTTTGCTCCAAACGAATCCAAACCAAATGGCCACTTCCTTCCTTCCATTCTTTTTATGACCACTTCATCTCCATATCTCTTTTTAATAAAAGCATTAATATCTGACATTGTACCATCAATAAGACCTATTTTTGCTGCATTGGTACCAGTGAAAACATCAGCTTCAAAAACTGTTTTGTGGTCTGCCTGAAGGTTTGCCCTTCTTTCTTTGACCAAGTTGATGAAATTTTCATGTACTTCATTCAAGTAATTGCTCAACCAAGCTCTATCTTCTGGTTTCACTTCTTCAAAGACATTAATTCTCAGTTTGTGCTTCCCTGCATTAACAATTCTTGGCTCAAGACCTAAGAATGACAAGATTCTAAATCAAAACATATTAAGGTGAAAATGGGATTCAACTGAAAGTTACAGCTTGAAATAAGTGCAAGTTTCTGTCATGTATTTTTCTATTTCAGCATGGTAACTGATCTAAATGCCTTTATCTTGTGTCTTGTACAGAGCTACAGGCTTGCATTGCCAAAAATTAAGAAAATTTGCTACTTTGATTGAACAAGCTACAATTTGGATTTGACATACAGACAAGCTATACTAGCATAAAGATATTTTTGCAACTTCAGTCTTCCCAGGATACTTGACATGTTTTGAAATTGTTTGAGTGCAATTTCCCAACTTCAACTTCACAATTGTATTCAGGATTCTGGGGAATCTATTGGTACTTCTGAGGCCTTTCATGAGAACAGACTAATTTTACCCTTACAGCATAACAAATTTAAGAAAATTAGTTATAGAAATGTTTTGTTGAAAAAGTCAGTAAAAATTTATCAAAAGTTGAGAACTAATCCACCAGCCTCAAACCTTTTTAAAAAAGAACACTTTTTTTTAAAAAACTCCTGCCCCGACTGATAACATTGCAAAGTGTGCGAGGAAGATGTGTGCCTGGCCATTGTTTTTAAACAACAAACTATTGTTCTTTCTGGAACTGTGCGCGGAAGATCTTCCACGTGCACAGCATAGTTAGCAGTCTGGACTCCTGCTTTTTAAGTGCTTTATTACTATACAACATATTTCAGACCTTAAAACGTAGAAGTTGTGTCATTGATTACTAGGAAAACATCATTCTTCTAATAAAATGGGAATCTGGTCACAAATTTTTACCTAATTTTTTCAGGACATCTTGTACACCAAAAGTGACTGAAAGTGCTCCAATAGACCCAACAGCTGAATTTGGATCTGCGTAGATTTCATCTCCTGCCAATGAAAGCCAGTATCCTCCAGATGCTGCAACATCTTCCACAAAAGATATGACAGGCAAATCATTCTTTTCTGCTAAATTCCTTATACGATTGTATATCAGGTTTGATTGAACAGCAGATCCTCCACCTGAGTTTATTTCAAGAACAACAGCCTTCGGCTTGATCTTTTCGCAGTCGAAGGTCTTTGCTATTTGCTTTTCTAAGTTCATCAAATTTAGATTCTTCTTTCCACGCCCTGATTTTATTGTGCCAACTAATGGTAGTACTCTAACCAACGGCTTTTCTCTAACCATACTTCCCACCACTTTCCTAACATGATGCATTTTCGTCGCTGCTTCTACGTTCTCTGATTTGCTGGTGTGTGCTGTGCCTTCGTTGAATGTCGAGTCTCATCAAGAATAAAATCTGCAAGATAAGGCACCGTAAAATGCTTTACCAAAAGGCTGATGCAATTTTCAGCCTGTTAATACTGTGCTTATGTCATCGAAAATCCAATTTCAAGCAACTTTTCACTTGATGATGACACTGCTGAATTCCTCTGATGAATTCCTTATTTCTTTTTCCATCACATTTCTTTGGAAAAGAGGTAGCATCTTGTCTTAGCCTCGTTCTGATAATGCGAAAATTCATTCCAAATTCCAAATTTCATAACATCAATATTCTTGTAATGGCGCATGTTTGACTCGCAGCAAATTTGTCGAAGAAGAAGGCGTTTGAAATGCCTAACAGCTGGATATGTTCAGTGTTAGAAAGCTTATATACATCAGTTAAGTATCAATTGATGTCTGGAGGACTTATTACTGGAAGTTGAAGATCACTTCTTCGCTGCGGACAACAAGAAAGCCATTTTTTTGTTTTCTTTAGGCCCAATTTGATCAAATCTTTCTCATACCAGAAAGGCTTCTCGCTGGCAGTTTTTCGTTTCATATGGCGCAAAAGAAGGTTGCTTGAGTGTTTTGGATGTCTTATACCTTTATTAGATATGATTATTTGTGAACAGAAACAAAAGCACATGTGGAAATTCAAAAATATTTGATGAACCAACCAAAAAAGGCAAAAAGAGTACTTAGTACCTTAACATGGAGACAGGCGAACAGCTGCCATCAGATGGCGAAGGAGCTGATGTAGACATCATTGGAGAGGTAGAAGATAGCAATGCAGATGCCAGGTTTTCAAACAATAGTAATTCAAGTATGGCAAAGCCTGAAATTCAAACTTGTACCATTAGTGCAGATATTGATGGTCAAAAACACAGTGAGGATGAATCTGTGGATGTTGATGTTATTGGTGACAGCTCATTACCAAAAAATCCAGCTGATTCTGCAAGTAGTGGTTTTCATGCTCAGCACGAACATGCTTTAAATTTGGATCATCTTGACCAACAGCCAGGGCCAAGTGGTGTAAATAATGAAAGTAATTGCATTTTGGACATTGATAGTGATTCCGATGATTCTATCAAAATAATTGATGTGCCAAAAAAGCCTGTACCAGTCATTACAGTTTTGGATTCAAGTGATGATGAGGAAATTGATGTTGTGCAAATTATACCAAGGAAGACTTTGAAAGCAAAGAGGTGTCCAGAAATAAACCCTCCAAAGTCTATCAAAGAAAAGCTTGAGGAACAAAGGGAGAAACTTTTCCCAGTGAAAACAGAAGAGAATCAAAGTGGAAAGAGTCCTCCAACTAAGCATGATTCCATGTGTTCAATTTGCCTTGGGAATTGTGAAAACAGAGCATTTCTGGATCAGTGTTTTCATATCCTTCTCATACATAAAGTTCTCACTTGAATTGATGGTGAGAATTCAATTCAGCTCTCATTTTGAATTCCATCACAAATAGTTTTAATACAAACAACTAACTAAGCTACAAGAATATTATTACAGAAAAGCCTAATGCTGAGCATTATGGTCTGTGTCAAATATATACTAAAAGTTGTTTGTGTTAAGAAACTCCAGTACGAAAATATAACTAAAGAAACTATTTACTTTGACAAACAAATTTTTTTAAGATAGTTTACTAGTTTACTTTCGCTTGTTTCCTGTGCCATATTACTCTGAAGGTGCATGAGTAGAATCTAAACATTGGCAAAGCTTACAAAACAATTTGTTTCCAAATGTTCATGAGGGAACAGGAAGTGAACAGGAAGACTGCTGTGGATTCTTTAAGAAACTCATAGGAACCTCTGAGTACTGAAAATCTGATAATCCCGAGAAACTATCAGTTTTGACCCCAATTCCTGCTTTCTCATAAAAAATGATTATGTATACTTAACATTAATATCAAACTAGAAATAATTCAATGATTTTGAAAAAATTTTTAAGAATTTTCTATTTTCTGACAATTTTTCCTAGAATCCTTGAGATGCTCAACAAATTGTGGAAGACTATTTGTAAGAATTTCCTAACATTTTGGCAATAAGTCAGTCAGTATAACATATCTAAAGCCTAGTTTGTTTTATTAGCCTGCATGCAGACAATACTTAGGAGAACGAAAAGTCTGCACAACTCTGCTTGATTTCATGTATTGTTTGTGTCATGTGTCAGCTTTTCATTTCAGTAGCATTTTGAATGGTCCTTTGTACTTAGCATCTATTTATTGTCTGCCGTAGGGTATATACTTAAAGTACCAGAGTATTTTGTTGTTAATCAACTTTTCTCAGAGAACATAGCAAAACCTGAAAAATCACATGAGAGTCATTCTCAGATTTGATTGCTTCCTTATTTCCTGGGAAAGCGATGTTATTGGCTGTTGCAACAATGAGTTTTATTTTGTTTCTTAAATGTTGCAAAATAAATGCTGAAGGAAACACTACACTAAAGTGAGGAGCGCTGCACTACCTTCCCATGCAAGTCTGCACCCAGGCTAGTTTTGTATATTTCACTTTGAGAAGTCTTTTTCCTTGACTGACAAGTACATTCCTTTTGCTACACATGCATCATACAGTGGGCAAATATTGTACACACATGTCCGCTGTGCAAGACATCTTTCAAGTCAATCATTCATGATGTGCAACCAAACCTACAGTATAAGCAGGTGAGATATTGTTGTACAAAATCAAAATATACTCTTTCCTAGTGTAGGTTGCATGTTCTTGAATTGGTGTAACAGGGGAAGGGGGTGTTGTAACATTTCTATCAGATGTGCCAAAATAAACTATGAACTTTTGACAGGCCACGATAAATCATATGCTGGATCGATTTTGAAGATTTATGGGCTAATCTGTAGCTAAGATCCTCAACAATAAGATGCTGATATTTTTTGTACATTTTAGTCTTTCTATTTATGGAGCTATTAGTGAATTTTTTAACACTTTCCATGTTGAAAAACATGGTCAAAAAATATTGATCAAATTTCCTATAGCCTAAACATGAATGGACAAAGAGAAAACGTTTTTTTTTGTGGTGATTTGTGGATCAAAGCTCCAAATTGTTCAAACTCCATTGAGTCGGTTGATTATTATTTGTCTTTTAACCCCCTTGATGCAGGAACACAGTACCTGCATAACACTATAAATTCAATGAAATTTCAGGTGCATAGATTATAACTGATTAATTTCTGAATTCCCAAATCACGACAAAAATGTTCTCTCTTTGTTGATTCATGTTGAGTCTTTAAAAAATTTGATAAACTTTTTTTGACCATTTTCAGGGTTTTCGAAATGAAGAATTTTAAGAAGCTCACTTATATGGTATAGTAGTTCCATAAATAGAAGACTAAAAATGTACAAAACATTCTAGCATCTAATTGAGGATCTTAGGTTCTAGCATCTAATTGAGGATCTTAGCTAAAGATTAATTCATAAATCATCAAAATTAGTCCAGTGTACAATTTATTGTGGCCTGTCAAAAGTGCATAGTTTATTTTGGCGCATCCGGTATATATATATCTATATATAACCTATTTATTTATCAGATAAATCCTACCACTGGATTTATCAGAAATTTTGAATATGTAGATTTTGAAATTATACTGGGTGGGCCAGAAAAAAGTTCCCACTTTTGAAAATTCATAGCCTCATAAGAGTACTTCACAGATTTGAATGATTCAAATTTAGTTAAAAACCAAAAGATCAAAGTTTTCTTTTATTTTTCTCATGTCTCACAAGCACTACAAAAATAGGTAATTTCAACTTTACAAAAATTTCATGGTTGCAAGTTGACTGAAAAATGGCCTGAAACATTGATCAAGTCATAAAAAAGACTCCTCACACAGATCAGTAAAGAAAAAGCAACTGTTCATGGGTGAGAGATATCCACTGCACACTTATTGCCTTTGGGACAGAAAATCTGTAGTATTTGCTTGATAACTGATGTCGTATGACTCTTGAGAGACGTGGAACATCCATTGCATATTGTTCTGTGTTTTGGGAGTCCTTACAATTTGATCTTTAGTCCTTTTTTCAGCTATTTTGCAACTATAAATTTTTTATAAAATTGAATTTACTGATACTTCTTGGTAGAACCTTGAGAAAAATCACAAATAACCTTTCAAATAATTTTCCTAATTTTGCAAAGATATCTTAAAAATTTCTATCATTTTTCAGGAAAGATTTTTTTGAGATCATTTCAAGATTTTGTTTGATCTTTTGAGATTTCAAAGATTTAGTAAAGAGTTCTGAGATTTTTGAGAATTTGAAAGCTTTAGGATTGCAAAGATTTTCAAAGATTTTTAAGGAATTTTTTAGACTAGCTCCACTAGCCCCTCTTTTTCGCTGTTGTTGTTGTTGCTGATAGCCAGTTCAATGAGACCAGCTCTTTATTAGTGACAAATCAGCTCTAAGGAGCATAGAGAGATTGTGGAGCGAGTCTAGGAACTTTTATCTTTTGTCAGTGGATATTTCTAAGGTTTTTGGAGATCTTCAAAGATTGTCCTTGCTCAGTTTTTTAGATTTCAAAGATTTTTTGATCTTCTGAGATTTCTGGGACTTTCTGTGAAATTTTACAATTGCATTGATAGTGGATGGAGTGATTGGGACTGATTTACCCCATGTATTGTGAAATGATGTAAAGATATCTCCAGCTATGTTCCTTTTTCTTTTTTAAGAATTTTATGAAGGAGCCAACAAATACAAATGCTGCAGAACTTCCAGACCTCATCTCTTTTGAATCACTATTCCAGTCAGGGCAGAGGTATGTCTTTGACTAAGTTTGAATCAATTGATATTCAGTTGTTAAACCAAAAATGAACCCTTTTTGTGTAACTTATGCTGTTTCCTGAAAAAGAATTTTCAAGAAATCAACGAATTGAGGAAAGGAAATTACATTCTGCTAGTATAATTCAGGATTTTGACTAAAAATGAATCTTTATATTTGATATAAAAGTTTTCAAAAGTGACTTAAATGTAAAGTGAATATGACTTGAAAATTTTGTTGATGGAAAACATCAATGTGAGTGTGGCGATTTTGATTTCAACATTTCAACAACAAAGTATTTTGAGAAGCCGTTTTAAAATCAATTTTCTGCTCAAAAATTGTCTGAGAGATATGGGTTGAGTTGTGAATTGTGATGACAAGTATTTGAGTGGACAGAATGGAGATACCAGCAAATCAAGGAACACTGCAGTCGTTAAAGGTGTTTTTAGGATTTGAAAAAACCCCAGAGAAATATCTTCACACTCATATGCTTCAAATACCATGACATTTATTCTCTCACTCTATTTTGGCAATTAATTTGTGTCTATTGAACACCTAAATTCTATCGAATGACAGATTAGCACTCAGCAACGTTTCTTTTTTGGTAAAAATGACAGGTATCATATTCAACCACGAGTATATTTAAACTTTGCTAGCAGCATTGCACATTGTACTGTATAAATCGGGCATTGCGGACGTGCCATCGAGAAGGGTATCGATTTCTCGGGGGGGGGGGGGGTAACTCAACCTATTTTGAGATGGGGACGTGCCTATTTTGAGACGGGGACGTGCCATTTTGCCTGAAAAATTTGTACCCATAATTCCGTAAATTCTGGTGGATTTTAGGGCCATAATTCCACAAATCGAATAAATATCTGGGCCATAATTTCGAAAATTATGAAAAATCCCCTGAAAAGGACACCCATGGTTCCGTGAAATGTCAAAAAACTGTGAAAATGATACCCATAATTCCGTAATGGTTTTAAAAAAGTACCCCTAAAAAATGGCACGTCCCCGCACCACGAACAGTACTAAGGTACCCCCCCCCCCCGAGATCGATTTTCATTAGTTTGTGTAGGGAACGATATCAAATTTTGTGATTTCGGCAATAAGAACGTGGGGATGGCCATTTTTGAAAACTGGTATGAGGTAAAATTTAAAATTTTCAAGTTGAAAATAGGATTTTGATACAGGGGGTGCTTTCTCCTCGATTAGTTTATCTATTGAGAGAGCTCCTCCTTTAAGAAATTCCTCTTCATACAAATCTCAAGTATTGTTGTAATGTTTTTATGTTAAATGTTTTTTTTTTGTATTTATAATCTTAATCAATGTTGTTTATTTATTTAATCTTGTATGTTGTGGAATTTTAAAATGAAACTGAAACTGAAACTGGTCGGTTATCCACTTTCGAAGAATTGGCGAAGGTTTGGATATACATTTTTGAAAGATTGGTGTATGGAACTGGTATATCTTTGAAGATTGTGTGGCGAACTAAAATCTGTTCAGGTGCCCCTCGTGGACTACTTTTTCGTAATTCTGTGTTTTAGATTTCGCTACAGAACAACGATGACTGCCATTAGTAATCATATGAATGATTGGCATAGGCAGGCAAGGTATGAAGCTTCAAGAAACCGAAGGCCAAGTCGAAGTCGTTGGGGTCGTCACTCATCCTCATCACATCATATGAATGCAAGTGAAGAAAGGCGAAGGTATTGTTTGTTTGCTCTTTAAATAGGTGATCCTAGATTTTTTATTTTCATCAACTCGACAAAGCCCAATTCAATAGCTACTTTAAGAATTGCTGTAAAATAATGAACAGCAAATGTATCATTACTGTCCAGTCTCATGGTCAGGTGAGCTTCCATGCCCTCTAGAAATTCAGTGTTTTTTTTGTATCTAATTGTTATTTTATCTTACCTAGATCAATTTATCGCCTTGGAATGATTGTTAAAGACATTAAGCATCCTCCAGGTCGAGTGAGATTCCGAGACACTTGTGAGTATCTTACATGAAGTACTCCCCATACAACCCCTTCCAGGAATGTTCTAATTGTTGAGTCTTAGAGATGTGTGATGTTACCAAACAAAATTTTCTCATCTAAGTTAGCCTTTGACTGATAGATTAATATTTTAGTTTTGAATATTGGTCGCATACTTTTTATTTTGCAATGCTTTAGAGTACTGATCGTGTGGCCGAGTGGTTAAGGCGTCTGACTAGTAAGCCAAAGGTCAGAACGGCCGTAGGTTCAAATCCCACGCTGGACAGTTTGGTCGCTGTCCGTAACTCTAGCCCGGGTCAACCAGAGGCATGTGAGGGAAATCTGGTAGCTGCGGCGGGTAGCTGCGGCGGACTGATGGTAAAACATCCGTGGCCCCTGCTGGAAATAAGTCTCTCAGACTTTCGCAGGCTAGCCACGTTAAACATATATACCTACCTACCTACCTACCGATTACTCTCGAGTACCGAATAAACGGGAGGGGGGTGAGAATAATTGAGGGGGTTGGAAATGGCTCGATATAAAAACGATTGCGGGGCTGGACTGTTCGGGGGGGGGGGGTGCTTGGAAAAATAGAAAATAGTCGTTTTCTTAGGTAAGCACGTATCCTTTATATATTTATGTGAACAAATATATTACTGATACATTTACTTTTGACCTCTGGTTCTATTGAATGCACTTCTTGAGACTTCTTCTTGCGTTTATTCAGAAATTGTGTTTACTATCATTTCATTTTTCCACTAATGAATAAAAGGGGGGTTGGAATAAAAGTGAGGGGGGAGGGTTGGAAAATTTTTCAAAAATCGATAAGCGGGGGGGGGGCGATTATTCGGCACTCGAGAGTAGTAGAGTAGATGGTAGCATGTATTTTGTTTAATTTTTATCTGGACACATAAAGAAAATTCTTGAGTAATATTCTCGATAATTTATGTTTGAGCCCAATGTGAAATCATCTAGTTTGCTAAGCATTGTTTAAGTTGTTGTCAACGTGTAGGCGCTTAGCCGTAGGCTAGGTAGGCGAATGTCAAGAAACAAGAGTGGCTGCAGTAGAAACTACAACTTGATTCGTGCAGCCAAGAAATAAACAAATTAATTTTTTTTGCACTAGAAAGATGAAAGTATTATGTAAAATTAAACAAACATTTCAGTACTATAGGTTGATTTATGTTTCTTATGGCCAGTTTACACGATCATATTCACGTAAAATTTGCTTCACATTTCTTATGTGATCACAGAATTTGATCGTGTATATATAGGGTGTCTCAAAAAAATTGTTCGACGTTTGATTAAATATTAAAAAATAACGATTCGATGAATGGACACTTGGTCAAATGACCCTCTTCCTGACATTTTGAATTGGTTTTTGACACAAGAATCTTGCAAATCCGCTAAAAAATTCATGGAGCTACAAGCCTCTGAAGTTTAGGTTTGTGCGAAAACTGAAGCCAGAGGCCTCGAAATGGCATTTTTGGTAAAAATCTCGTCGAACATCGTTTCTGCTATTTCTCAATTGTTTTAGGGCGAACCCAATAGGATTTGAACAGGTTTTTGATAGCCTACCCTGGGTACCAGAGCCTGGCTCTGGTACCCAGGGTATCGATAGCCTAACTTTCAAGCATATGGATGCTTTGAGGAAACAGATTCAGTCGTTCGTTGATTATGTTTTAACCACTGTTTTTCGACAGATGCAATATTAAGCAAATTTTGACAATGACCGCAAGGATTAAATTACTTTGGAAGTCCTATTTGGTTTGCTCTGATATGAATGAGAGGTATGACATTAGATAAGCTTCTTTTACCTCAGTCTTCGAGGTTTTTTGCATTGCAAGTAATCTTGGGCTCTCTGGTTTCAGCTCTCGTACATTTTTTATCTTTGAAAGCTCACAACTCAGTGAATTTTCAACCGATTTGCAAGATTCTTGTCTCAAAAAAGTCATTGCTTAATCTTAGGGACAGGGTTTATCTTCTTATGAGTCTCTTCATTTTATCGTTATTTTTTACATTTAATCAAACGTCGAACAATTTTTTGAGGCACCCTGTAGGCTTCACAAGTTGCTTGAAGTTATATAACGTAACGAAAATTAATTTCCTTTAATTTGCCATCACAAATTTTTCAGTTGAAGGCTCGTCAAATGCACTTCACATAACGTTAAGCAACTTGTCAAGCCCGTTTATACGATCACCTTCTGTGATCACGTTAAAAGTGTGAAGCAAATTTTACGTAAATATGATCGTGTAAACTTAGACTAATTACAGTGAATCAGTGAATCCCAGTTATCGCTTACCAAAAGATTGCTGTCAAAGAAGTTTAACAAAGTTATCTTATTTGTGATTACGTGCTTTTCAGCATTGAGATTCTTCAAAGATAACCCTGCCATAACACATAGATTGGTTCCTTGGATTCTTCGTGATCTAAAAGTCATATTGGATAACAATGGAAATGATGCAAGTTTCGTGCTGCATTTGATCATGTCACTCCTTGTCAGGTATGTCAAAAATATTCACTACATCGGCATCTCTCTCTCTCTCTCTGTCGGTCTGTCTGTCTCTCTTGCTCAAAGTACCTTGTTCTGCCAGAACGTTTGTGGTCTTGATTCTGCATAACTTCCTATCGTTTGCTATTCATCTTAATTCATTCTCGCTGATCTTCAGCCAGTGGCAGAGACTTGAGATGAAACTGAGTTTGTCTCTTTTTCCTTCAACTTTTCCCATCAATGCAACGTTTTCCAGTTCTTCCTTTCTCAAGACATGACGTAGAGATTGCAACTGTGCCTCTTCCTGATTGTTTCAACCAGTTTCCTTTTTGTTCCTGCCGTAACCAATACTTAATTCGGCATATTCCTTAGAATACTTCTGGTAGATTCTCAAAACACTTCTTGAATTCATTTCCTACATTGTTCAACGAAACAACTATTGAGTGTTAGGAATGGGTGTCCGCATCGCAGTTGATACCAGTTGCCAGGGTCATTTAACGTCTGCTGTTCTCAGAAGATTTTCAAACAGAGTACCCAAAATTATCAAGAAACTGATATCGGCTAGTTTGCACTTTAGCGGACACACTTTCAGCACTTCTCCGTGTTTGAGTTTTGTACCGATTTTTGATGGAAAAATGCGCAAATAGTGAGATCAAAGTATATCTACTGAACTAGCGGGGGCTTGGGGGCGGCAGCCCCCAAATATTGGCAGCCAAAAGACTATTTTGATTGCCAGTTCCTGCTGCAGATTTAGGTCATATTTAGGTCATGTTGATGCTCTCAAGCCAGGGCGAATTAGTTGAATCACGTTCGAATTCAGCATTATCCAATCAGATGATAGGATTTCTATCACTTTACAGAGCCAATCAGGGCTAGTTTGCACTTTAGCGGACACACTTTCAGCATTTCTCCATGTGCGAGTTTTGTACCAGCTTTTGATGGAAAAATGCGTCAGAACTAAGATCAAAGCATATCTACTGAATATCTAAGCATATCAAAGCATATCATAATATCAAAGCATAACATAATATCAAAGCATAATATCAAAGCATAATATCAAAGCATAGCATAATATCAAAGCATATCTACTGATAGCGGGGGCTTGGGGGCGGCAACCCCCAAATATTGGTAATCAGAAGACTATTCTGATTGCGAGTTTCGGCTGCAGATGTATGCCATATTTAGGCCATATTTAGGTCATTTTGACGCTCTCAAGCAAGGGCGAATTAGTTGAATCACGTTCGAATTCTGCATTATCCAATCGGACGATAGGATTTCTATCACTATTGTTTAGAAAACCAATCAGAAATCAGTTGCAACAATGAAATTCAATTCAATCTCTGTTTTCTTTGAAAGCTGTGTCCGCCAAAGTGCATTTGTCCCCCAATCAGCAATTTGTTGTAACAATACGATTCAATTCAGCCTCCGTTTTCCTTGAAAGCTGTGTCCACCAAAGTGCATTTGTCCCGTCTCTTTTTCCTTCATCTTTTCCCATCAATGCAACGTTTTCCAGTTTTTCCTTTCTCAAGACATGACGTAGAGATTGCAACTGTGCCTCTTCCTGATTGTTTCAACCAGTTTCCTTTTTGTTCCTGCCTTAACCAATACTTAATTCGGCATATTCCTTAGAATACTTCTGGCAGATTCTCAAAACACTTCTTGAATTCATTTCTTACATTGTTCAACGAAACAACGAATGAGTGTTACGACTGAGTGTTACGAACGAGTGTTACGAATGAGTGGTAGGAATGGGTGTCCGCATTGTAGTTGATACCAGTTGCCAGGGTCATTTAACGTCTGCTGTTCTCAGAAGATTTTCAAACAGAGTACCCAAAATTATCAAGAAACTGATATCTGTCCTTTGCTAACAAATTTCATGTAATAAACAAATTTTGCATTTCTAGTGCATAGAGCTCAAATCTTTCAGATCTTAAAAAAGGTGGGTGTGAAATTGTATCAAATTTTTCCATGAATTGAATGACTTCAAAGAAACTTTAGGTAATTTGCCGTAAATCTGCCGTGGCAATTCTTTAATATCTTGATTATTTTCAAGATGGCGGCATTTTGATTATTTTTGTAAAAATCCATCAAAAATTTTGAGAAAATTAGAATCATCGTAACTCCTAAATTACTTGAGGAAAATTGACGCAATCTTCAAGAAAACCATAGTTTATGAAGGTCTACAACATGATTGCAAGCAGAAATTTGTAGCTCTCCTGGTTAGGGATTTAGAAATTTGATGACGTCACAACCTCGAAATCAATAAATGTCGCCATTTTAAAGCTAATCACAATATCAATAAATTGCCACGGCAGATTTACAGCAAATTACCTAAAGTTCCTTTCAAGCACTTTGATTCAAAGAAAAATAAAGAAGAATTTTACACCCGTCTTTTTAAAGATTTGAGCTCTATGCTCATTTCTAGAAGATCTTGACCTGCTGGTCGACCCTATCTAAGATTTAAGGATACTTGCAAAAGTGCTTTGAAGTGCAGTCATGCATTAGATCTATGGAAGACTGTTGTAGATAATAGACAAGAATGGAGGAGGCTAACTCGCACTGTCTGTGAAAGTCATGACGTAAAGAGAGTGAAGGAGGACGAGAGTTGCAGAGTGAGAAGGAGACAAAAGAAGTCAAGAACATAAAACTATACTGTGTCATATTCGTTGTTTTTGGGTTTATAGGCGTATTATTGTTATTATTGCTAGAAGGTAAGAATCCGAGAAGGAGACAAAAGAAGTCAAGAACATAAAACTATGATGTGTAATATTCGTTGTTTTTGGGTTTATAGGCGCATTATTATTATTATTGCTAGAATGTAAGAATCCCTACCCACTTGAGTCGTCGATACCAACAGAGACTTTAGTTCGGTGTGCTGACAGTTCTTCCCCAAATTTTGCCTGTACTGACAAGTGGGTTCTTTCAAATTAATGGCTGATTTCTATTTTAGGGGAAGCCTAAGAATTTAGAAAGACTTGTTTTTATTTTTGAAAAATGGACAGTTTTAAACCTTCTTTAGGATGATGAGTTGTTTGTTTGTCGTCTTATTTTCATTCAATTTCACTACTCTCCTCCGCGAGGTTTCTTTAATGTTTTTCTTTATTAGTTCCGCTATTCCGTGGTCCATGGTTCCGTGGTCCGTAAGAAACCTCGCGGAGGAGAGTACAATTTCACTCTAGCTTCTAATTTTAATCTACTAGAAACTAATCTAAATCGAATATTTAAAAGTCTGTATCTATGTAAATATGCGTATTTTGGTGCTGTCTACAGATATCACAGCTGCAAGTTGGCCCATCCCATTGTTTTATCATTCTTGTAAAAGCTGGAATATTTTCGGCTAATTTGATCTCTTTGGGCAAAGCATTCCAAATTTGTGGTCGTAATGATAGAAGACTTTTTGACCCGAAAGTAACTTGGTTTGTTCTGTGATGAATTAATTCATTTGGGTTTCTTGCTGACCTTGTTGTTTGATCCCTGCAGACTGCGACATGCGCTTATTGAAACTAAGTTAACTAAGTAAGGTAGGGTAATTTCGGTAATTTGGGGCATTGCAACAGTTTCGCAAGCTTTCAAAACGTGAACCATTGTCTAAATAAAATACTGTATATTCATCTGGTCCCTACTGTCACACGCGATTTGCTCACTCATACAAGGAAGATTTTCTTTAGAGAGCGCGTGGCCGTGTGGTTAAGGCGACTGACTCGTAAACCAAAGGTCAGAACGGCCGAAGTTCGAATCCCGCGCTTGACCGTTTGGTCGCTGTCCGTAACTCTAGCCCGGGTCGACCAGAGCCATGTGAGGGAAATCTGGTAGCTACGGTGGGTTGATGGTAAAACATCCGTGGCCCCTACTGGAAACAAGTCCCTCAGACTTTCACAGGCTATCTATCTATCTAAGTGCCATGTCCGCCGACGTTGACGATCATGGTAGTCCAAATATCTCTGTCCTTTGTACTTTGTATGATTTTATTCTCTGTCCAAGATTGCTCCATTTCCATTCTTCTTTTCATGCTAGCAACATAACATTGTCTTTGTCTGCCCCGTGCTCTTTCCCCTTCAAACTTCCCTGTGCTGACCAAATATTCTTGTTTCTCTTTTCTGCATACATGACCAAAAAATGACATTTGTTGCTTTGTAATTGTTGTAACCAAAGTTTTATGTGTTTCTGCCCTTTATAATATTGTTTGATTACTTAGTTTATCCATCCATGATACTCTTAGCATTCGACTGTAAAACCACATTTCCACAGATGAAAATCTTTCTTCTATGTTTTTACTTATATTCTGTGTTTCGCACCCGTATAATAGAACTGACCACACATAAGACTTTAATATCCGTTTCCTGGTATCGAAACTGATCTTTCTGTTTGCTAAAATATTGCTCAGGTCTTTAAAGGTCAGATAAAGGCAAATGCAATTTTTTTATATTTGTAACTTTAAACTATGGGGAATCCGATGGCAATAATATTTTTTATCTTTGGGATGCAAAAGGCTGGGTTTGGGGGTTTTGAAAAAGGGCACTTCTTCAAAAAACCGCGTGGTGGTAGAGGCCTGGAACTAGCTAAGTCGTGACGTGGAATGAGTAATGAGAAATTCATCACTTGAGAGGCCCAAGGCGCTGAGAGAAAGCAGTAACGACGAAGATCGCACGCGGCGTGTCAACTTGATCCCACTCTGTAATGGAAGCACACAAAAACATCATTTGGAGGATTATTTGATCTGTGACTAGCAATAACATTAGTTATTGAGTGCACCGTTTTGGGATCAAACTACAAAAACATCATTTGGAGGATTATTTGATCTGTGAATAGCCGAATGAAACCATAGTAATGATCAAACAGTTGACTATTGTGTTAATTGCAAAGGCTACCAGAAGAACACACCTTGATCCCCTCAGGGTTAGATTGTTTTTATCAGGATTCATTCTCCTCGTTGGGCTTACAAGCGCCTGTCGAAGGTACATTTGCATGGCTTCACGAATGATCTTTAAATACAAATTATATTGTACGAGGTAGGAAATACACAGGCCACCTAAGAAGTTCGCAAATAGAGTCATCGAAGAAAAGGAAAACTATATTTGCAGAAAGAACGCTCTCTTATCGGTCTATGGTAAGAGACTATCACTGGGCCTAGTCATGACATGGCAATTTTCCCGCTGTCTGCATCTGCGATTCGGTGAGTATATCTTTCAATTTTAACTACAATTTCATTTTCCTCACGCCGAAGAAGGTGCTCTGGAAGCTAGCTAAATCACTTGTAGCAGCCAATGAATGTTCAAAGTCGCTAGGATTGAAATATTTAGTGCAGACCCCCAATGTTTTCATTGTTGCAATTCTTGTACGTGTTCACTCTCCAAGCCAGTCCACAGCTCAGCTCACTGCTGCAACACGTCTGTCCGTGCCAAAGTACAGAATAATGTGCATGTACATTCTTCTCTGCACAAGCTGACTAGCCACAACCATAAACTGCCCACTTTCTCGGCGTTTTGATTTGAGAACTTTCGAACTTTCCTGACTTGACTGTCAGTGAGTGCAAACAGACTCCTACATTCTCTCGCAGCTTTGCATTGACTCAATCGACTCATTCCACGTCACGCCTCTGCTAGTTCCAGGCTCTTTTGCTTGCGCGGTTTTTTTGAAAAATTTGACTGAAAAAAGGAATTCGAGCGGCAATTTCGATAAGTTCACGAACTCATATCGAAATTTCGTTTGAAATTTTGAAATCTCCAGACTGTAAATGGCAGAAATCAATAAAAAAGTATTTTGCCTTTATCTGACCTTTAAATGATTTCTTCGCGATTCCTATTCTTCGTTTGATTTCTGTCTCACATCTGCCATCGCTTGTCAGCATACTACCTAGATAATTAAATTGTTCTACTTGCTTGATGACCACACCAGCTGATTTCAAATAACACTTGGGAGTTTCTTTCTTCTTTGATATTACCATGCAGTACGTTTTCTTTACATTTAATGATAATCCTAGTTTTTGGCTTTCTGTAACAATTTTGTCTACGATATCTTGTAATTTCTTCTCAGAATCTGCAATGAGTGCTGTATCGTCTGCATATCTAACGTTAGATACCATCCATGTCTTTCACCTCCCTCTTTCACAGGCTAGCCATGTTAAATATGATTACCTACCTACTTACCAAGTTAGCTATGCATGTGAAAAAGAGCTTGGACAAAAGATAATAGCTTTTACTCACCCGCAACGCCCACTGGATAGGCCGCAGCGATCATTTTCAGCAAATTTCTTGCAATTTTCATCCCTTGAGCCAAAATCTTAAATCATTTTTGAAAAGTACACGTTGCTCTGGCACAATAAACTCTTCTTCATTCCGTTAGTCTACTTTTCTTTCCATTTTCTGCAAAATTCGAACTGGCAATTTTGATTTTAAAACTAGAAGTGCTCGGCAATCGTAAGTGCTTCAGTACGGCGTACGTTTCATCGTACAAGCACAGGCCTCAGTATCTGCAATATTGTATCTGCCTCGTACACGATATCAAAAAAGTACACATTGAGGCTAAGAGAGTACACTTGGCGGGTCTTTTTGATATGAAAATTGTCATCTTTCCGAGAAAAAAGTAACCGGCATTTTGAGGGTAAAGTTTAGAAATTTTCTCGTAGCGTTTGAGATAAGATTACGAATCGCCCTATCATTGTTCGGCCATCTCATCTAATAACAACAATGCATCGCTGCGCAGTACTTCCTAGGGAGCCGCAGATAGCAAATGTCCAATTCCTTAGCAACACTTTTTCGTATGATATAAACCAACACCAAGGGGGCAACTCCTATAGAGGGTTTGACCCATAATCTTGGAAAAATATCGCAAATTAACCCATAGCCCGGGAGGGAATGTGTTTGGCAGGCCCTATTTTGGAGTTACCCCCGCGATAGTCCCGCGATCGACACACGCTATTGTTTCTTTGTCTTGTTTTGCCAGTCATCAAATGCAATAAAGTAATAAAGGTCTATTTATAGATCTTAAAGCTATTATATTTTAGTAGTTTTATCACCTAGCAACACCCTTGCAATTGTTTGGAGGGAATTCAAAGGGATGAACAAAATATTTCGAAGGGGTCCAATAGTCCCTGCAACGGTCCTGTGGCCCAATGGATAAGGCGCCTGACTACGGATCAGGAGATTCCAGGTTCGAGTCCTGGCAGGATCGTTATTTCCTGTATTTTCTTCCTTGTACCTTTTTGGCACAATACATTTCTTTTGATCCAGAAGGGACAAGATCAGGCCTGAAAAGCGGACTGGCAACCGAATGTAACTTGAGACCGCTGTTATGTAATTGTCACGAGTTTTGATTGATACTGTTGTTATCTTTGCGATAAGAAAGAGTAAGAAAGTAAAGTAGATAAATGAAAATTCTGATTTTTGTTTTCTTTGCATATTGATTTCTCCCAGAATGTTTATTTTGGGGAGACATTGGAAACATGCATGTTTTTTACCACTATGCATATTTTTCAATAAGAAGCTGCTTATAAGAAACTCATCCCGCAGATTGCCAGATTGGGGGAATATAATTTCACGCCCGGCTAGAATTTAGCTTAACAGGAAAACCTAGTGTAGATCGTCATTTTCCAGGGGGTATCGTAATCAGTGATTGAGTAAGCAATTGATAAATACAATGTGCATAACCTCTTAAATCACTCAAATTCTAAAAGCTTTCCCCCCTGAAAAATTCGCAGTTCTCAATGAATACCCCTGGGCCATATGGCCCTTCCGGGGGTGAAAGGGTTAAAACAAATTATTTATTCTTGACAATTTGTCAATGACAAAAGAATCTAGAGAGGCTTCAAAGAACTTTGTTTGGAACTTTTTGATGACTGTGCAGGAAGTGAACATGAAGGAGGCGCCCCACAATGAAGATTGCTTGGAACTTTTAAGAAACTTGTGAGACACTCTGAGTACTCAAAATCTGACGATTTTAAGAAACTTTCAGTGCTTTCATAGCCTGTGAAGGCTTGTAGTAGCCCAAACTCAGATTCTTATAAAAATAATCGACAAAATAATAAACTAGTAGAAAAATGGAGAGATTCAATTTTTAGGACACTCTTGTGAAAACATGACTTTCTAGGGAACAGTGGTCGATTTTTCTTGTAAATCGGACACCCATAGATTTTCACCCTGGATAACGTCTGTGCAGTAGTGTAGGGGTTGTTCAGTAAAATTGAGGCTGTTCAGTTCGACAGAGGGCAACATCATGTCGTTGGAGGGATAACCCCAGTAGATTTGGGGTTATTCAGTAAGATAGAGGGATAACATCGTGTCGTTGGAGGGCTGACATCAGTAAGAGAGGGGCTATTCAGCCCCTATTCAGTAACTGAGGGGGATAACAAACAGTGCGATAGAGGGATAACATCGTGTCGATAGAGGGATAGCATCAGTATATGACGGGTTGTTCAGTATTTTGCTTGGATAACATCGTGTCGATAGGGGGATAGCATAAGATATTTTAGGGTTGTTCAGTTACATAGATAGAGGGATAACTTACAGTAAGGTACAGGGATAACATCGTGTCGAAGGGGCCATTTGAAGCTTGTTTTGTTTCTCAGAGGGATAACAAACAATGCGATAGAAAGATCATGTGCACTGATGACAAAATTGTCTATTGCTTTCGAGTCGGGGGTTGTTGTGTGCTGGGAACATTGCTTAGTTCAGCTAAATTTATGATTCATTCACCTTCTTCATATTTGTTGTCACTATCGCATTGCTAGGTGTTATATTGACAAGAAATTGTTCCTCCTAATGGGGTCATTAATCCTACGACGGAGAATTAATGGCTACAGCTTGGGATGTGACTAGGAACGAAAAATATTCTTTTGGTGCTAAATCTCTTACTTAATGTTTTCTATAAACATCATTCTGGTGTTCAGTCTTTTTTCAACATAAAACAGAACACATTAGCCTTCGCAAAGGCCCATTTCTCGGTCAAATATTTTCTTCTTTTGAACAATAGGTCTATGCCTATTATACAAGGGTTAGAATACATTGGATGTAGTGTGGGGAATTAACAAGAATTGATTATAGACTGATCTGACTCCAGTGACTAATTATTAATCTGCAACTTGGATGTTGTGATCCGAAGGATGCTTATTTCTTCTGTGAGGAAATTGGATGCGGCAAAGGATATCGAGACGGAGGAGTCTGAAAAGACACATAGTATCAGCGCACACTACGGCCGTTTTTAAATATGATAAGTGCAAGAAAGTATTTTCCTATGCATCAAGTTTATCCAGACACAAACTGCTTTGTAGCTAGAAACCAAATCACCTTGTCTGTTGGTGTGAACCTCTGTCAGATTTGAACATTTATGGTAAGGAACCACCTTCCCTTTGTTTAAATAGCAGGGAAACTTTTGGCCGAAAATGGCGCAGAATTGTGTTACACTGTGATTCCATCACACATCATTCTCATCAATCATTTTCGTTTGTTAATACAAAATTTCAGGTACCGTAAAAGCTCTATTTAGCCCTCCCTCTCTATTAAGCCCTCCTCTATAGTAAGCACCTCCCCTCTGAGCTCAAACTTTTTGAATAAGCACCCCTCTCTATTAAGCCCCCGTTACATCAAATTACAGAGATTACCAAAGATTTTCCATTTATTTTGCTAAACGAGCTTTCATCTTTATTTTTGATGTCGTTTGGGATAAAAATGGTGTCGAATTTATTCATTTGACTCCTAACATTGTATGTTGAATCTGCAAAATATGGAGTATAAGAACTGAAAAGCTACCATTCGTTAGACAGGCTACCATTCGTATCCAGGTCATTTAATTTTGTAAATAAGTCCCCTTCTCTATTAAGCCTCCCTCTGGAGTGTCTGAAATTAAATAAGGCCCCCCTCACTGTCATATGCGAAAGTGCAATGACTTTCTGTGACCAGTGTCGGCAGGACTCTCGGTTTCTAACACAAGGAAACTGGTAGTTGACCGTCCCTGTTTTTGTTTGACTAAACAGTTTCTATTTGAAATTCAATTCAATTTTTTCGAATTCCGCAGCAAGACCTTTCCTGCACTTCGGTTTCTCACCCTTTAGTGCAATGAGATTGATGAAGAGATCAAATTGATCACCTCCATTGCGAACGTTTCCTAGCGACTTCTTCTTTTGCGGTGCTTGCAGCAAATATTCACAAAATTCTTCATTCATTTACAATCGAGCATTGATATCGTCGAGGGGCATTTCACTCATTCGAAAAAGCGTACGAGATTTTTTCAGAACAAAAGGATTTTTGCGGATTTTGATGGATTTCTCTTGCAAACAAAAGGATTCTTGCCAAAGGCGTACGAGATTTTTTGGAGTGAAATGCCCCTCGGATAACGTTGCAAACGACTCCACAGCGTGACTGTGTTTGATGCAGTTCATGTTTATCCGAAGCGTTGTTCACTGCACATGACCCCCGAATTTTACAAAAACACATTAAGGAATTCTAAAGATATTCCCCAAGCGAACAAGTTCATCCCTGTACCTTACTGTAAGTTATCCCTCTATGTAACTGAACAACCCTAAAATATCTTATGTTATCCCCCTATCGACACGATGTTATTCAAGCAAAATACTGAACAACCCCTCATATACTGATGCTATCCCTCTATCGACACGATGTTATCCCTCTATCGCACTGTTTGTTATCCCCCTCAGTTACTGAATAGCCTCTCTCTTACTGACGTCAGCCCTCCAACGACACGATGTTATCCCTCTACCTTACTGAATAACCCCAAATCTACTGGGGTTATCCCTCCAACGACATGATGTTGCCCTCTTACTTACTGTATGATATCCCTCTAAATAACTGAACAGCCTCAAATCTACTGCATGTTATCCCTCCAACGACATCATGTTATCCCTCTATCGCACTGAACAGCCTCAATTTTACTGAACAACCCCTACACTACTGCACAGACGTTATCCAGGGTGATTTTACTTAGACATGCTTCAGTTTAATTTCTTCTTGTCTTTCATGCCAGGTATCCTTTGGAATCAAATGAATTTCATACCGAATTGCAACCATTTCTGCTCAGTGATACAAGACAGTTCATCAGAGAACTGATCAGTTTTGCAAGCTCTCCGTATGACATGCGAACTTATGACTCTCGAGTCGTTTACGATATGCCATCTGTTGTGCAAGCTGCCGGTGCTAGAAATGGTAAGTCCTCTTTTTCAATGTTCTTATGAGGTAATGCAGTGTATTTAAAAATAATTTCATCATATCAGTGTGTACAAACTCCCAAACTCCCTTGATAACTGAACACCTCAAATAAATTTTTTAGGGGTTAGCATATTGTTTTATCAAGTTGTGATATAGATTGCTTTGTCAATGTCAGCAACAAAATTCCACACCTTCCAACATTTAAGATGCAGTCATCCAACCGCCAAAATTATTAAAGGGACTGGTTCACGTAAAGTAAACAAACTTCTTTTGAAATGACTATTTTGCAGTATTTTTGAAAGGCCAGATCAAAGAGATTTTCCACTACTTTTTCTCAAATGAAGGTGTTATTTGAAGATGGGCTCTTGAATTTCGTCGAGAAACAAACGAATCACTCGTATGTTGTGCGATTGAAGAGATATTGGTGGATTTTTAAAGTAACTTTATCATTGATTCACCCCATCCACCAAAATCTTTGAAAACACAATTAGCATGCGTTGAAAAAATATGGATTACAGAGATAACAGGTTTGTTGACCCAGCTCCTTGAAATACAAACTGAAAAGAAATAAATACTGTATAGCTTTATATTCATTATAGTCATAAGTGTTCTTGTGATAAGAACGGAACACTGAAAATAGCGTAGATAAGAATCTAGTCTGCCCGTTCTTTAGCAAAGTATGAGCTTGTATATGGGGTTTTACTGTCTTCAGTTTTGGTGACCTCCAGCGATAAGAATTTGGCTTTGATCAACGGCAAACCACTCTCCAAATGCCCTTCATAGTTAACTTGAGAATTGATGCCTCTTTTGTTGGTACCGGTGCGTTAAGAGCAGGAATGTTCATCGAAGAAGCTTAGATTTATGCCCACCTCCAAACCAGGCCTTTTGGCAATTTTGGCCATTAACAGCTGCTTGAAGCATATGATAAGTAGGCTAGCCATGGCAAATGGGTTCCTACTTCTGCATAACAGGGCTGGCCTTGCTCGAATAGATGAAATGTTGTCATTTTCATCATGTAATCGTTTGACAGCCCTGTTTACAGTGCTGCCTTCAGTTTTTTACTGTGCTTGCATAAAACCTCCTTATCGCCAATGATTTGATTTTCCTGCCAAAATTGCTCCACATCCCTGGGGCTCCATGTAATCTCACGCAACGTTTTATCCCTGTTATACTGAGGCAGCCCTGAAAGCAACGCCAGCCCTCCTCACATCATGTAATCAGGTCCGTAGGTGAGAACTATTTGAGCATTAAAATCCGAAAGTTTCAGGCGGTAAAATATCCGGACATAATTCTTTCCGTTACTCTTTGAACAAAACTTACCATTAAAAGGCGTCCTAAATTTTTTGTAGGCTAAATTTTTGGCACGATACTCAGTTGCTGGCTTTCTCTTAAAGGGAGTACAAAGACTAGCAGCCTTTGCCATCGTTTGTTTTGATTTTGTGAATTTCGTGTGAAACATGCTGGTCTATGTGCTCCCTTTAAAACTAAGTTCATTCTATGCAAATATAACTAATATCAAGAGAAAATTTCATCAGTAAGCGGACCTCATTCCATACTTTCCGAAAAGTGTCCAAAGAGTTTTTCCGACGTTTTTGTCCATAACATTTCCATCTAAAACGTTTGGATTTTAATGTATTGTTTGATAACCTAAAGAATTCCACTTTTTAAGCCATCGTCAATGTTATTATGCAACTTACCTTACCATTAATGTTATTTCATGAGGAGTCGGGTGTTTATACAGGGTGTCCCAAAGAATGTGCCACGTTTGTGCTGCTGCTGTGGAGGAGCCTTAGATTCAACCATCTCAGTTTTGACACGGTCGCATACTATGGTCAGGCCTTAGAGTATGAGACCTTGTGTATGAGTCAATCTGACAAGTTGTTGCTAATTTATGGCAGAGAAAAGGCAAAATAAGTATTTGCTTCAAAAACAGCACTTCTATTGTTTTCCAGTAATGACAAAATAAAGAAAATTTTCAAATAAAGGATTCTAGGGTGGTATTGAAATTGTTGTTGAATCTTGTAAAGTGCTAGCAGTGTTGTCTTTTTTTCTATATTCAATTAAAAATTATGCAGACATTTTACTAGTTACAATACCTACAAACTACGTTACAATACTACAAAGACGATGCCACAGGGAGCGAAATACTATGTCTACCCTGCAGCCATTCTAAAAGTGATTAAAAGCTACATAAAAGTACATATAAATTTTATAGAAGAAGGAATTATAGAATACAAACTGAAAATAAGGATATATTACATGATTACAAAACAAAGAACTACTAAAACAAACATCTACAGAAGGGGTTTGGGTGTTCAACGTAGGGATATGCGTAAGTGTTGTCTTTTCATAAGAGAGCACTTCCTACCTTTTAAAAAATGTAGTGAAAATTTAATGCAATGCCAGAACCCCTACTTTGAAAATTTACTTTATTTTGATATTACTTTAAAACAGCAACGGGCGAGTCAATAAAAACGCCCGGCGTTTGAAAAAAACCTGCTCCCTGAATATCAAAGCAATGATGTTGAAAACTGTCTCCTTTTATTCCCGATATGTCAAATTAGGTTCAGTAGTTTACCCGGCTTTAATCGGTCATTCCTTCTCGTCGAAATAGGAGTTTTTCTGCAAAAAACCCTTTCAAAAACCCGCAAAAACGAGCGAAAACAGGAAGCAAAGCTTCCCTTTGTTCTCCTTCCTAGCAATAATGACTCTTGCACGTGCTCATGTATTTCTCCCCATGGGAAAATGGAATCCTCTGAATAACTTATTCACACTAGGGGGGGGGGGGGACTTTTCAACCCGCCGAAACGAAAGCAGATGCTAAAGCATGCTGAAAGTCATCGCTGTGAGGTAAACATATCAGGGATTTTTGCTTATAATTTGCACGTTTTTTAAGGTTTCTCAAAGGGATCGATTTTAGAAAATTGCCTATAAAATCTGAACGGAGTGACCGATTTTAGCCAGGAAAATTTCTGAAAATAATTCAACATGTTGGCTATTTAATCAGATATTGCAAAATATCATTGCTTATATATTCATTATTCAGGGAGCAGTAGCCTTTCAAACGCCGGGAGTTTTTTTTACTCACCCGGTAGAGTGCTGTTTTTGAAGCAACCACTTATGTTGCCTTTTCTCTGCAATAAATCAGTAATCACATGTCAGATTGACCCAAGCAAGGTCTCAAACTCTAAGTCGAAAAATAACCTATGCAACTCTGTAAAAAGTGAGGTAATTGAATGTACACCTCCTCCACAGTAGCCACACAAACGAGGCACAATCATTTTGGGACACCGTTTAGACCAGCACAACGAGGAAGTAGATCAATCTACAGCCTATTGATCTATCAACCATGATTCTTTGTGATCAAAAAAATCTTCTTGCTGCGTGTAGTGCCACAATACAAAGACAAACAAGTAAATAACATAAAATATAAGCACTTTGATGGGAATTGAAAGTAGCGACGTTTCGAGCATAGCCCGTTATCAAGCAAGGAGGAATAAAATTAATAGAAAAATTAATAGATGAATAGGTCGGTTCTATTAATTTTTCCTTGCTTGAAAACGGGCTATGCTCGAAACGTCACTACTTTTAATTCGCATCAAAGTGCTTATATTTTATGTTATTTGCATGATTCTTTGTGGGCTGAATTGAAACCAAGAGAAAGAGAATCTGGGCCATGATCACTTTGAGATTATACGAAAGTCGACTTTGGCGCCATAAACTTGGCATTTTTTTTCGTCAGATTTGTAATATTTAAAGAAGGCTGCAGCACAGAACTTTCGTTCTTGCGATGCAAAATTATTACAGATGAATTTACTTCCCGTTGCTTGTAGATTCCACTTTGACGTCATCAGTGCTGCAACGACCTTCGAATCTTCAACCTGAAAGAGAGATATCATTCCAAGATAGGCTGGTAGATGAATTATTTGCTGGTAGCAGAATGGAGGCTAGTCCACCTTTAACGAGAGGCTCTGTATCACCGGTAAGAACTGATATATTAGGACATACTGGCTGGAATACTGATGATAGTGAAATTGAGATTACGAGAGTTATACCTATGATGCAAGTTGATAACGGAACTACAACAACAAATTCATCTAGAAATGATCGAAATGATGTCACCAGATCTAGAGATCCCCGAAATGATATCGCCACATCAAGAAATCAGCGAAATGATATCGCCATATCGAGAAATCCGCGAAACGATGTCGCCATATCGAGAAATCCGCGAAATGATATCGCCATATCGAGAAATCCGCGAAACGATATCGCCTATGTTGGCAAGCCAAAAGAAGGTATTCTCGTAGACTGTGAGAATATGGCAACTGTATCTTCAAAGAAATTGTTACGGAGACATGTTTCGAAGGAAAATAATCGCCACTCCTACTTCACTTCAGGATCGAGCTCGTCAGACGAAGACAAAAGTAGGCCTAGCTCGAAATCTCGGAGAGCGGATACCTCAAAGCAAAAGAAGGGTAAAAGCAAGAGAAAAAGACGCTCTCGATCACAATCTTATTCTCGGCGACGCTCTCCGCGGTTAGCTTCAAGATCGAATCAAGATGAATTATTAGAATGTAGAACCTCTGGAGGAACTAGCAATTTGTATTATGAACCTGAATACAGGGACAGTCATACAAGGTCGTCTTCAAAGACTTCAGATTATCTAAAAGGCGGTAGAGGGCTGGAGCGGCGTCAAGAGGCCCTGCTTGATAAAGAAAGGTATGGTTCGTCGGGACCTAGGTCTAGGTCTCGAGATAATCATGGTTCAAGATCCCGGTCAAGGCACAGACCCAAATCAAGGCCTAGGACAAGATCGCGATCACCCTCGCTAGATTTACTGGCCAGAAGAGTAAGAGGACGGACTCCACTCCATCGTTCTCGATTCGATGTGAAAGAGCGTTTCCTTGGAGGGCACAGACATCGTAGTTCTTCAAATTCGTCGGCTAAAGAGAGGAATGGAATGCAAGTGTTTTATTCGCCAGATGACCGCTCAGGTTTTTCAAGAAATAGAGATGGGGAGAGAAAGTCGAGATCTCCTGACACAAAATTAGACCACAGGAAGAATGACAAGAACAGAGATTTTTGTTCATCAAACGTGAAATCATCTCATGCAAAAGCGTCAGAGAAGCAGAGAAGAGGCAAATCTGGAACTCCTCAGGAAGAGTCGTTTTTAGAGAAACTGATGAAGGATGCGGAACAGAATGAAAGCTCCTCTTCTTCAGGAAAGGCTGGAACATATTCTAGGAATCATTTGGTTCCATCAAGTAGACGATCGCACGATTTTAAAGAGCAGCCACAGTTTAATTTACTTTGTGATGCTTTTGAATCAGATGACGATAAAAAGCGGACTAGATCTGCTTCGAAGTCATCATCCTCGGATTATGTAAAGAAACACAAACGCACGAAACGAAAGAAGGAGAAGAAAAAAGATAAAGAAAAGAAAACAAGAAAAAGGAATCTCTCTGACATTGACATTGACACTGGCAGTGAAGTTTCGTCAGACGAAGAAGTACAGTCCAATAAAAGTCAGACATTAACATTGAATGATGCGGTTGTTTCTCCAGTTGTTCGTACGTTTATTGGAGTGGTGGACTGTGATTCTGAAAAGCGGAGTGACATCGCGTTTACAAATAAGAAAGAAAGTGTAAAGATCGGCAGCGATGGCTCTAGTGTGGAAATAGAAGAAATTAAAACAAGAAGGAAAAAGAAATCAAAAAAACAACATAAACAGAAGAGACATAAACATAAAAGAGGCAGAAAAGAGCAGGATGTTAGAAATTTTATAGATTTGATGGACAATGATCGAAATGATTCAGACAAGGAATCAACTAGAAATTTTGGCTGCAAGCCAAGCGATGGGGCTGTCAATGAAAGTGATTGTCAAGCTGTTTGTTTAGATGTGAAAAGTTTTGATTCCAATAGAGGGGAAGCCTTGAAGGAGGATGACAGTAAATATGATGCGACGGCAGAAAGCGAAGACTTAAATCAAAGTAAGAATTCAAGGCTGGAAAGTAAACATACCACTGATATTTTAGATGATAGAATTACAGATTCCGAAAGGACAGACAGAGGAGATGAAACGACAAAGGACAGCAGACTAGTAAATAATGGGATAGATGATTTCGGCATGCAGGAGAGTAACAGAGATATTTTTGAGGCTCAAATTGAAACGGATGTTGCAGGTATGAAAGTGACTGATTTAAAAGAGACAAATAGCGGATTATATATAGACGAAGAAAGTAGCAAACAACAAAAATTCACCGCAAATGACTTCGAAGAATCTTGTATCTCAGACGTTGTTATTGAGGATCTCGACGCGAAAATGGTTCCTCGAAGAATGAATGTAAGCTCAGATCATTCTGATACAAGGGCAAGAAAATGCTCTGGGTCGAATGTTTCACCAAAATATGGAAAGCAAAGTTTGTTTTCATTTCCAGAACCCGAAGAACAGAATTTAAACGGTGATGTCAATGGTTTGATTTCCAGCAATGAATCAAAGAGTCATGGTCGTAAAGACGGTTTCGGTTTTGAGGATTTGGGGAGCGATATTACAGCTTCTACTGGGAATACAGCTGAAAAAAGTTTTGAAATTATCCAGAAAGATGTTAAGGATGCTTTAAGCGATGGAGTTTTAGAAACTGCTAGTTCAGATAATTTGTCACCTCACCATCAAATCGATAAAAACAATGCAATAAAGGAAATGGGCGTAGAAAACATACGACAGCCAGAACTATTGAAAGGATCGATTGCCAATCCATCATACCGGAGGCCGAGGGAAGCAGGGATGCAGGAGGCTGAAGATAGCGGGATCAAGCCAGTGGGAGAAACTAGGGTAAAAACTAATTATGTTAATTGTCAATCAGAAAACTGCAAGAGCATAATTGATGACAGATCTTCTACGAACAATGGTGGTTTGGAAACAACTCGGTCTCTGTCGCAGTCCTTATCTGTAAATACAGCAGTACATAAATCGGAAAGTATAACGACACAAAATTTTTTGTCGCATTCGAAGGAGGATGATAGTGTTGTAAGTAAATCATCACGTGATGGTGGTGCGAATTCTATGTCCGAGCTGCATAATGTAAACAGGGAACCTGAGGGAGGGACTGTACCAGGCGAAGGACAAGCAATCGATCTGGGAGAAACCAGTTTATTGATAAATGCTCCGCAGAAAAGTTGCATGAGCAAGCAAGCCATTTGCTCACTCATTCCTCCTTTTAGTCAACATCAAGAAGATACATCTACAAAGCGCTTGGCTCTTTCTGCCACTAAAATAGCAGATCGCGGCGCAAATTGTTTATCTCCTGACGCTCGTAGTGCGCATCCACTCTATGTCAACAAACAATCTACCTCGTCCATCGATTGTCTTGACAAAGGAGACTTGCAAGGCACTGCTTCAGAACGAAGCATTCAGTCGGATGTGATAGAAACAAATCAAGTAGTACGTTGTTCGTTGAGTACAGGTAGTATTTCGCCAATTCTCGAATTTATCCACAAATCAAACACTTCTTGCAGCTTAGGGCGTCAAGAACTAGAAGCAGGTAGTGTTTCTAGACAAAGTACTAACTCACAAAGGACAAAAACAAATTTAGGAGCACATCGCTCGCTGAATACAGGTAATAGCTCACCAAGTCTGTCAAACACTTGTAGCAGCTTAAGGCGCGAAGAACAAGAGAGTGACAGTAGTTCAATGCAAAGAACTAACTCACAAAAGACAGAAACGAATCTAGAAGCGCTTTTATTATCCATTGCAGCTGGTTGCTCGCCTTTATCACCCGTTTCTAACAGTTCAACGGGTAAACACCCGTGGAATAACATCATTTCAAGACACACGTCTCAGTCAGGAGCGAAAGAGCCTTCGGAAGGAAATATTGATTGTTTTAATAATAAAGCGAACAGCGCGCAGATGCTGAACTTAGACAAAGAATCAGGGATTTTTAACAGTTCAGGAAATAATGAAGAAAGAGAAGTCATTATAACCGAGCAATCCTCCGGAGACAGGAAGCTGCTTTTTGTAGATCAAGACTTTCGATCGTGTGTGAACGACCCACATCTTCACATAAATAATTCACCGAATGAAGGAACTACGTCTTGCTTAATAAGTCCCACGGTTCCAATCATTCAAGAAACAACGAAGATTTTTGATTATGATGTCCAGAATGCAAGTGAGTTATCCAGACACGGTTGTACAAAAGACTCTGTGGAGGAGAATACCCGTGAAGCGACAGGAAATGAACGAATTCATAAAGTTACTGATTTTAGAAGGAAAGTCAGGATTATCAGCAAAAGAAAAACTGATTCTGCGTGAACGAACTGGAACGAGCATGTGAAATAGACTGATTTCCTTTGACGTAGTTATTGCTATCGGGTGTCCCAGTAAAAACGCGACAGGTTTGATCAGGGATAGTGACGAGAACTTAGATCGAATCAACCCAAAGTAATTTTTGAATAATCCTCGATAGTCAACTGGAAGATAAATACCTTGTTTGTTGATATTGGTGCATCGAGGGTGGGAAAATTAATGTTGAAAGTCCAGTTTTGCCTCCACTTCCAAACCAGAGCTTTCGGATTTTGGCCTAACTGCAAACGCGCTGTTTAGGGGAATCTCCTAAGTAACGTAGAAGTTATGATCAAGAACCCATACTTCGAGCAAACATTTCAATAGAAAGTCCACAGAAGAAAGTGGACAAACATGTTATTCCATATATGTCTCGTCAATCACAGTGCATCCGCAAAAAAAGCCAAGCACGAGTGAGCATTTTCAAGGATCTTATAGATACTTTTCCCGTGGGCATATTTCATTGTGTTTCTCAGTGATGCTGAGACAGATTATAGACAATGGATTTCATTCAAACAATGAAAGCTGCAGAACTAACTTATTTTTCACACTCACTCAAGCAAACTAGTTCATCTGTTTAACAGATGCAATTCTAAATAAAGAAAGATTTTTCTTGAGGGCAAAATTAATGTATTTGGTTGCGAAATCAAGATATGGATTTCTATTCAAATATTTTCCTCAGCACAAGCCTTTACGCTCGTCTTTCGCGGTAATTCTGGAGATTCCCCAAACAGCGCGTTTGCAGTTTAGGCCAAATCCAGAAGCTCAGGTTTGGAAGTGGAGGCAAAATTTTACTTTCAAGATTAATATTCCTACTGTCAACGCACTAGCATCAACCAATAAGGTATTTATCTACAAGTTAACTATCGAGGATTATTTTAAAATCTTTCTGAATTAATTGGATCTAAATTCTTGCTCCTAGCTGATCAAATCTATTGCGCTTTTTCTGGGACACCCGGTACTACAGCTTTCTTTATGACAAACTTGGGTCTAAAACTGTAGAAGGGCTTTCTTAGGTTTAGGCCCAATCCTTTGAGTCAAAGTTTCTTGCATAATTCTTATCTTTTTGTGAAAAATGAATCGTGGGCGATAGGAAACCTAGTGTGTAGCCGTTGGAAATTTATATTAGTAGCAAGCCGCCTTAACTCATTGTTTTCTGTGTTTTGTACTTATTTACTTGGTGTACAGCCACCTTTAACCGTTTCGTAATTTTGAAATGTTTAATAGTGAGCCACCTTAAATGCAGATCCAGCTCAATCGTAAAGCTCCGCGGAGCTTAGCGATTACGGTGGATCTGCACTTAAGGTGGCTCACTACTGAAATTTCAAAATTGTGAAACGGTTAAAGGTGGCTGTACACCAAGTGAAAATAAGTCAAAAACACAAAAAAACGTTAAGTCAAAGTGGCTCGCTACTGATATAAATTTCAAATTGCTACACACTAGGTTTCCCATCGATCATGGTTGAATTTCAAATGCTAACGAAGTTTGATCGCAAAATGCTTTTTGAACCAAGACTTGCGATCAAATCAAGAGCAGAAATTACACTTTTTAGTATCATTTTGTTGATTAGCCAGTCCCCCCCCCCCCCCGTGGCGCCGCCACTGTTAGCAATACATTTTCTGTTTGAAAAACCTCACCAGCTCATAACTAAACATGGGACAAGTTTGTTAACTTTGAATTGGTATCTGATTGCTTCCAGCAGAATTACTTAACTTCTTGGCCGAGGCTACAAAAGTCTCTTATAAGCAATTTCTTTGAAAGAATGCATTATTATTATTATCATTATTGTCGTTATTAACACTTTATTTACAATGTCGGCATATAAAAGGTATAAAATAGCTACTCATGCATAAAAAATATTTACAAGTATAGCTAATAAAAGCCAACTAATTCAAATAGCAAAAACAGAATGGATAAAAAATATCATGTTGAAACAAACCTAAAACCTAAAACCTATATAAAACCTAAAAGTGGTATAAAATTTCGGCAGAGCCTACATTGGCATTGGCACTCATTTCCTTTCCAAGCTTTGATTTTGGTCTTAAATTCAATCAAGTTAGTTGAGTGTCTAATTCAAACTGGAAGTGTACACCATAACTGTGGACCCCTATATCGAACAGTTTCTTAGCCATACATTACTGATCTCACTCTTGGTAAGTTAAAATCGCGATCATTTCTGAGGCTATACTGGTTGGTTTGTGGACAAAATATTTCTTTCATAAAAATGCATATGCCATCTTCACTGCCCCCCTCGCGCCCCAGCGGTAGACTATTGAAATGACAGGGATATGCCTCTCAACTTTTAGGACGAGATCTGTATGCTTAAGGATTTTCGGTCGATTTTCATACCCATTTGTAAGGATTTTAGGGGAAAAACTGAGTTGAGCTTCCCCGAAATCATGTTTCATTTCCCTGTAAACGTCCACTCATGCACGGGGGGGGGGTTCTCAGCAAAATTTCGGGTAGGGGTGTGCCGCCCACAGTTTCAAAATGGAACCGTTGGCTAGACCAATTTTTGTGAAAATGATACCCTTGGCTAGACTAATTTCTCCGTTAAAAGTGCCCCGAAAGGGCGTTTTCTAAACAAAAATTGCCAAATTTTCCCATTCTCAGGATAGAAATTTTTTTAAATTTGGTTTTCTTACAGAAAGTACCGAACTTTTACAGTTCTTTGACCGAAATTGCCAAAAAGCTTACCCTTGCCTAGACTAAACTCGACTAAAATTGCCAAAAAGTATACCCATGGCTAGACTAGAGGTACAAAACAGTATACCCGTGTGGGCGGCACATCCCCAGGTACCTTTACAATGGAAGAAACCCCCCCCCCCCGTGCACTCATGAGGATAAAGTTATCAACACTGCATTTTAGTTTAGTGACATTTTCACATGTTTGCAGTAAAGGAATTTTCCTTCAATCCATTTTCTCCATATTTACAATTCTCTGAAAAATAGACGAAAAATCACAAAAAAATACCTCAGCTTGTTCTTTTTGGTCCAACTGTTACATAGTTTGCTAGAATTCGAACGGGGAAGCTTTGCTCGTTTGGGTCAAAAATGAACCCCTTCCAACTGCGACTGCCGATCGATTGACATTGAACTCCGATTTGAAGATACTGTGGATTTGGTCTGCAGCTTTTCAATTCAATCTCTTTGAGTGAACATTTTACATTTTATAACTAAACGTAGGCATTATCCTAAGAACAATAGAAGAACAATAGGTCTATTGTCTTTAGACAATTGGCGTGGTGTAAACCTTTGGCGTAACAAAAACGAACTTTCCACACTGGCTTGACAACAATATCTTTTTAATCCAACAATGTTTCCATGGATTGGCTTCAGGAGTTGAATCCCGTATTGCCTACAATCTATGCGGGTACTCTTTGTGGTATTTGCAGACTTGCCCCAAGTCTATTTCGTCAATCAAAAAAAAAAAAAAATTGGGATAGGGAAAATTCACTGTTTCAGGCAGTTTTATTACAGATGACGAAATAGACTTGGGGCAAGTCTATGGTGATTGTTGCAAATTTGTGGTTTTCTATGTGACAGTAGCTTGACCCAGCAGTTAAAGGGGGTAACCTGGAAGGAGGGCACTGAAAGCTGAACAGAATGAAGGCTTGCTGAATATGCTCCATGTCTCTTCACATCGCGTGAAAGCCAAAAGAGGGATCTGTGACTCCCTGTGGCAGCGTTTGTAATTCATTGGTTCCATCGATATGATGAATGCATAATTAGTTCCGGAGGGCTCCGGAACTTCAAGAGATGCATACAGTGGAGCAGGAATTGTGAACAGATCTTGTTGCATCGAGGTACCTGGTCCTGGTCTAGCTCCCTGTCAACATCGTCTTAAGTTCCAAGCAGCGAAGGCTTCCTGCTTGTCAAGATAAGAAAGAAGAATCTCAAGGGCGAATCTGGAAGACTGATTTCTCACAATGAAATTACCGTCTTTCACCTTTTCTGCTTTCCTGTTTTGTTTTCAAGTTGTGCTTGTCATTTTGTACGCTGTCATTGTGGACTATGAAGCCTATGATCCTACGTCGCAAGTTATCAGTGGGTATTACCCAGGTAGGCTTGACTATTATTTCTTTATGTGTGCCGTGTTTATTCTTTCAATTATTTGCCTTCTGGAGGTCGTGCATCCGATTCCTCATTGAAAACCATCATAATAGCAAACTTGACCCTGGCTATCGCGCATCGGAAGTTTCTTTACTGTTTCTTTAGGGGCAGGGAGGGGGGCTTGATGCCCCTCCGACCATCGAGATCTTGGATATCTTTTGCTTTCTTCTTGGTGGATGTTTGATTCCTTCTCGCACTTGAATGGGCCTCTGAAGATGTATCTGTGTTTTTGTTTTCAGCTTTTTTAATTCAGCGAGGATGGTTTCTTGAGTTTCGGAAAATTGGGCCTAACGTTTCTGTCAGGGACGTAGGAAGCATCTCAAACTTGGGGGCGCGACGCTTCGAGGGCACTTTTTCCATAAGAAAAAGGGGCCTTTTGTATAAATTAAAAGGGTACTTCTTTGCTTATTGCAAAATCTTTGGGGCACGTGCCCTTAGTGCCCCTCGGTTCCTACGTCTATGGTTTCTGTCTTGCAAAAACATGAATGTAAAGTATAAGAAACAAACGGAAATATGCTTCAGGTCAGTCAAAGATGTGTAATTTTTGTTTGGTAATACCTCTCTTGTCTTTTGGACCCAGAAATTAGGAAAATACTGGAATCTGGAAAGGGGATTGTATGGGAACCAAGGTTCCACATTCCATTCTGGTCCGTGATTTACTTACTATTGAAATTAAGATTCATTTCTGAAACTTACAAGGATACTGATTTTGAATTTAATGCCAAATAAATCATGGACCAGAGTGGAGCGTGGAAGTCTTGATTCCCACGCAAACCCTTGCAGACATCCTTCCAATGTTAGTGATTTCACCAAACAAAATTTCTGATCATAGCAATGGCAGTTCGGAGACTATTGTTCTGCTGTGCTGCCTCTCAAACTTACCTTAACGAAATCCCCTTGTTGCAGTTAAGAGTTTAGTTTGGATTCAGAATTTGAAGCTTGGGCCTAACCGAAACCCCAGGGGGCACTCACCAGATACGCATACGGGGGGGTCAGTCCAAGAAATTATCAGGCAACCCAAAAATATCATTTCAGCTTCACTGCGACCCAAAAATATCACCTCATTTTATACTTAGAAACCAGTAAATGAACATGAAATGTTCCGAAACAATGCAAATAGAAAAGAGCATTACCTCCAATGAACCCAGAAATATCAGTTCAACGATGTTTGGTATCAAAAAATATCATGAACATAGTTTAAGTTTTCTTTGGACCCAAAAATATCACTTTTCACAATATCCTGACCCAAAAATATCGGACTTACCTCCCCGTATGTGTATGTGCTGAGTGCCCCCCCCCCCTGGGACCAAAACACGATCTTGTAACGGAATACAAACATTCTTGCTTGGCTTGGGTGAGTATTGAATCATTATTGTTTCATTGCTACTTCATACAGCATAACAGTAGTGTCCGAACTGCCTATGATCATAACTAGATCGTGACTGATAGATTAACATTCCATATTTGAATCATCCCCCAGTAACAACCCCGCCGGACCTTGTAAATGCAGCGGGGAAATTATATGAAAATAGACATTTTCAGAATTTTCAAAAAAATGAATTTTTAGGCTATCATCTATGATGGAACTTGCATAATTTTGACTGGAAAGCAAAAATTCCAACAGGGAAGCAACAAAAACAAGGCGGGGATATCGGTCATATACTTTTAATTCCACAGCCAGCCAAACAAAATTGTAAACTTTTTTTGACTCGACGTCGAGTTTTATGTTTGAGGTTCTCACATTTATCTATTTTTAGTGTTTCAAGATGTTCATATCATGTTATTCGTTGGTTTTGCATTTCTCATGGCCTTTCTGAAGAAGCATGGATACAGTTCATCAGGATTCACATTAATCATTGGTGCAACGATTATCCAGTGGGGAATGCTTGTCAGTGGTTTAGTCTCAAACGCTGCAACTGGGACAAAACCTGTCGGTAAAGTTAAAATTGGAATTCCAAGGTGATTCAAGATTTTTCCCATTTCATCTTTTAATATCACTGAACTAAGTGACGATAACACCGCTTTGCTTGTTAAGGGCTTTTGAAACTGATCCTTTCGACTATTATTTCTGATCCCTTTCCTTGAAAAAACTAAGGCAATATGATACTTTTCTCGTTCTGTTTCTCGTATGTGTGTTTCTTGCATATGTGAATATGAGTGTCAGAACAATCATATTAGCTTTCCTTATGGTGACAAGGAGGCGTGCAAAGAGGAACATTCTACCAAGATGGATTGCCCTCTAATCAGGAATCTCCAACGAATCTAGGATTCCTTTATAGAGTGCAATGCATCTCGGTAGAGTAGAAAGTTCCTCACCGCCATCTTTAGGACAATCCTGTACATTGCATTTCTCCTCTGTGGGCTGAGGGCCCCCAGGAGACCATTTGCCGGAAGATTTTTCTCTCTTGTCGGATTTTGGCCCCGTTTACACGATACCGTTTTCATTTCATATCGGATTGGTTTCATATCGGATTGGCCCTCTGTTTACACGATACCGTTTTCATTCCATATCGGATTGGCCTCCTGTTTACACGAGAACGCACCAATCCGATATGCTTCATACCGTTTTCGCGTTTTCAAATGAAAACGCTCTGAAAGTGGCATGAAACCAATCCGATATCGTGTAAACGGTCGAATCCGATATCAACTCAGTACGGAACCTCATTATCAATTCTACTAGCCTCGAATCCATTAGGGGAGCTGCGCAGAATGCTAAGTGGAACCCAGGGAGCGCCTTCGGCGCTCCCTGGTGGAACCATTACCGAATGCGGTGAAACCCTTACAGTGCAAGGCGAAACGGTATCGTGTAAACAGAACCCCAATCCGCTATGAAATGAAAACGGCATCGTGTAAGCAGGAGAAATTTTCATATCGGATTGGGTAAGGCAATCCGATATGAGATGAAAACGGTATCGTGCAAACGGGGCCTTTGTGATTTAACTGTCAACTTTTGGAGGATTTTGAGGAGAAATGATGCATAAAAGCATGAATTTACTAGCGTTGAAAACATAATTTTCAACAGAAATTATTGAATTTATGTTTTGTTTGTGTGTGTTTTATGATTTATGTATCGTCCTGTACTCATTCTTTTCATTGGATAATGTTGTCATGTGATTCATGTCCAACTGTTAAGGTGGGTTCATGTTTGTGGTCGTTGAATGTGTTAGGGACTTTTTTTGAGTGAGAGATCGAGCGATCATGTATTCAAGTGTTCAAACAAGTTAAGTTTCAACAGTGTCATGTATACATATGTTTAGCAGACCAGTTAATCAATCTAATCATTGTATATAGCTTACGTGATTCATCTACGAGATTAAGTTACTCTCTTCTGTCGGATCGACCGTACAGACCGTACGTTTACAACATTTACGGCATATTCTTGATTGATATTCACCAGTTATGTGATGGTAACTTTGGATGACGACATATGTGTAAATTTTTGGTACTGAGGAGTTAGATCGTTCATTAACTTTTGTTGTTGCCGTTGTTGTGAATGGTTTTATCGTCGGAAAATTTGGACTGTTCGCCTCCCCACCCCCCTCCCCTCCCCCTATGCAGACATGGCTGGTATCGGCCATGCCCTTTTGTAATACTGATCTAGTTCGCTACAACCCTCAAAACGTCAATTTTATGCAATATCTCATCACTGAAACTGGAGTGCTAATGGTGCTAATTGTTGAGATATATATATTTCTTTTGTAGCATGCTGACTGCTGAATTCAACACATGTGCAATACTCATTACATTCGCAACAATCCTTGGCAAAGCAAATCGTGTCCAATACCTCGTCATTGCAATTATTGAAGTGATCATATTCAACATCAATGAAATGGTTTGTGTGCATCATCTGAAGATTGCCGATGCTGGTGGCTCCATAGTTATCCATATGTTTGGTTGTTATTTTGGACTAGCTGTTGCATTTGCTTTGAGGCGAGATGAAACAACGAAAGAAGAGAATCCAAAGGAATCGACTACATATACCTCGGATCTTTTCGCGATGCTTGGTGAGCATTGAGTTTGAGCTACAGAGTGTTTCATAAAATCTTCCCAGTCTTAGACTCAAATATTTCTCGATCTGTTTATCCTTGCAATGCCAGGAGTGATGGGACACCCAGTGTGTAGCAGTTTGAAATTTATATCAGAAGCGAGCCACCTTAACTTAGTGTTTTTTTGTGCTTTAAACTTATTTTTACTTGGTATACAACCAACTCTCACTGTTTCGTAATTCTGAAATTGTCGGTAGTGAGCCGCCTTAGGTGCAGATCCACCTTAATTGTAGAGCTCCGATAGGACTTCTTTGGTTTTATTTTAAAGCAGTTCGTTCACTTACTTGAGGGCGACACCAGCTTTGTTTCAGCTCGGTAAAAAATTTCAACCAATGAAATGCTTTCAATTTGCTGGATTGACCAATTTCAGTGATCTGATTTGGTTTAAGCTGGTTTAACTAGCAAGTGCGAATAGGGTAGTAGGTGTTTGACAGAACCGATTTCACGTAGGACAGGACCTAGTTCTTCTCCTATACCGATCCCTGTCTTGATGAACCATTTTCTTGCACAGAGTCCTGTGACAGTGTTACCATAATTAAGGAACGTTGGTGGTTGCAATGCCTTGTCTGTTTTGTCGTAGGGACTTGCATCTTATGGGCATTATGGCCTAGCTTCAATGGAGCCTTGCTTGGACCAGGAGCACAACAATCACGTGTCATTATCAATACTTACCTCTCATTGGCTGCTTCTTGTGTTATTACTTATATCGTATCACCTCTTTTGAATAAGGACGGAAAATTAAACATGGTAAGCCGCTCTTCTATTGTTCTCGTGAAGCAAACGGCCCAAATCTTGAAAATGTGTGTGTAAAATTCTGTTACATTTTTCATTGAATTAAGTGGCTTGGAAAGAAATTACAGTGTGTTTCCAAACAGTGGATACGCCATACAGAGGCGGGGTATTATGTTTACGTGGTGGGATATTATGCTCCACCTATGTATGGCGTATCCACTGCATCAAGCATAATACCCCGCCTCTGTATGGCGTATCCACCACAGTAGTGCGTATAGGTTCGCTAGCATGGTCATCAAAGCGCTTATGATTTTGGTCAACAGCGACGTGTGCAGGCAAGGCCTTCATGTAAGCATAAGCGTACGAGGTGGGGGGCGAGGGGTGGCAGCCCCCCAACTTTGGAGAAATTTTCAAAAATCAGCCCCATTCGGGCAAATGTTTGCCTTTAGTCGGGCAAAAATGCTGGCACACAATGGGCTTTGTGTTGGGCAGTCCCCCCCCCTAGATTTTCTCTTCCCGTACGCTTATGCACTTAAGTATCATCTGAAGTCCTGCAACTCTGCACTAGAAAATAGTAGCAACTGCGTGACAAATGGATCGTTATATTGCCTTTCTATTAAGTCAATTGACCGTGCAAATAATGCAGTTTTTGATTTGGAAAAATGAGATATTATCATTATATTTTCGATACTGCGCATACGCAACTGTCTTTGGCAACCGCAGAACGCAATGCTATCATGTTTTTGATTACAAAGTCCACTTTGTAATCTAAGAAGGGGCTTCGATGTCAGTCAGAAAGAAAGTAAGTAACCCACTTCCGTCACGCTCGTTAAAGCAATTGATTAACGTTTTATCTCTTCTAATTGGCACTGAAATAAAGAAAGCGCACATAAAGCGCATACAAGACAGAAGTTTCCCGCGATCCTATAGCAACATTTGACGTCGGCTTATTTCATGTTAGACAGATTTGACACCATAAGATGGATAAATTACTAGGATGTTTACCCTGGCACAGCAACAAATTCACCTAGAATTGGCACGTTCTTGACCTCATTAGCAGCTTAATTATGTCAAAACAATCGTTTTCTAGAACGAACGAATCATTAGCCACTTATTGATAGTACTCATTATGCAAATAACTCAACTTTAGAGGATGATGTAACCGGCGGCCTGCACAGAGGCTAGCATTTGCAGCATAACCAAAGGTAGAAGGACCCCCCTCCTACACAGCAACGGATGCAATCATCGCAGGTGAAGTTGAGACGAAAGGTGCAGAATCCCAGCAAGCAATGGCGCCATGGACTGGGGGAAGGGACGTGATCACACTGAACCAAAACATCTTCATGCATATCATTCTGCACAGAGGAATCTTCGTGACTGCTTGTCTCAAATTAGATGCCCGCGAATAGCAACAACTGAAACGTTCTGTAGGGTTCTGCATAAGTAATTTTGCGTTATCGTAAATCTCACATGACATCTCATTTGACACAGATGCACCAATAGTTTTGTGCACGAACTATAAGCAAACTAGGGGGTAATGACTTTTGATTTTTGCGTATCATTCTCGTTTGACATAAAGACCAAAATATTGCCTTTGACCTTGAGGCGATTCTTGTCCTTATACTAGGCGTTCGATTTTCCATTGAAGGCGACTTTAGCAGCAACATTCATCTCTCTGACTGTAGCAAAAAACAGAATCAACGATCATTTGGGGTTATGAAGAAATCAATACTCAGATATTGTTATGCTTGTTTAGCTCAGGACGGACTTTGTAATCATCCAAAAGGATCTTATGTTCTGGAATTGTCTGCACTAACTGTCCTCGTTAGAAGACAGGCATGTGGTATAAATTAAAGGCAGTGTGTCCATGTCAGTAGAGGGCTTCGAGGGAGGTATCTCGGAAACATGTGATCTTTTGTCGTTTTTCATGTTTTTTCATGTTTTCATGAAATTAAAATTGAAAATTGAAATTGTGACCAGTTGTTTAGGCTTCACCCTTGGTCTACCACTTCTGTCCGCCTGCAATGTCATTGGGAATTGTTTCGCTAGCTCGACATTGCTTTACAATCTCTGTTCATCCCATCTGCCAAGAAATGTTTTAAAACTAAATGTGTATCGTCTCTGTCATTGCCACGCATAAAAAACGTTCGCTTGATCGAAGCTTGCCTTGCCGCCATTCCGCCATTGCTCGTATGGTCTTGACAATGAGGATGTTATTTTCATGTGATCAAGTTAAAACAGCCAGCTCTTAACCAATCAAATCCTCGAACAGTTACATGCTTGTCAGCATCGTGTCAGCCATTTCATGGTTTGTGCATGCAACTTATCTATATATGGACACGCTGCCTTTAAACGCTTATAAAGAACAAATTTCGTTATCAACGGCATTTTTCGGCTAACGAATCCAATATGGCGCTTTCTTGTAAAATTCATGACCTTTTCTATTGCCATAGTATGTTTTATCTCTTCTTAGGTACACATTCAGAATGCAACACTCGCTGGTGGCGTTGCCGTAGGAACAGCATCAAATCTTTTGATAGGACCATGGGCAGCAATGACAATTGGTTTCATTGGAGGGTTTTTCTGTATGATCGCTTTTCATTATTTACACGTAAGTTTCCTTGTTTCTTTACCAAGTTTCGTGGCAGCTTCATTTTAAACAACTAACTTAGGCCTAAACTTGCCGTATCAACTCGAATGGATGTACCTCGTGCTGAAAGCTCGAGAACTCTACAACTACAACACCTGAAAGAATGCGCCTATCAACTAAAATGTCAACGTGTCAATATCAATCAAAAGGTTCTAAAAATGTCAATCAACATAATGGGAAGTACCCAAAAAAAAACTGAACGTCAAGATTCACGATACCAAGAATGGGATATATGACTGAAGTCTAACCAGAGCTTTTAGTGATTTCCTATTCTCGTTTTTGAGACATTTGATACCGTCAGTTTAGGTAACAAATTTGAGGGATTTTTGACGCTATTTTACTTTCTACAGGGAGAGAAGGGTAACATTTCCAGAGGTTTGAGGGTCTGTAGCTTCACAACTGTTCATTAGATTACCATTGACCGTTGATGCCTAAAATAACCAACATCTCGACTTTGATACAAATTTTCAATTTGGCAAAACCTGTCTTGTCATTCTTACCGTAAAATCTCTATTAAGCCCCCTCTCAAATAATCCCCCTCTGAGTCGACATTTTAAACGAGCCCCTCTCTATGAAGCCCCCCCCCCACTTATATGGAATTCCTGAAATTACCAACGATTGTTTAGCGGGAAAATGTGTCGAATTTATGTACTTGATTCGTTAAGTTTCACAGCAAAAATTTCAAAATTTTATGAGAATTTTCTCTGCGGAAACTCAAAGGAAAGGCACCAATTCCTATGATTTCTGATGTGAGAAACGGAAATTTCCCTTTCCTCTTTTGGAACAAAATTTGGCATGTTTTGACAACCTGCTCCAGAAAATTTGCCTTCTTTTATTTTGAACCTTGGCAGAAGATCCGGAGCAATGATAACACATGTGTTGGGTTTTCCATTTTTATAATAACAACAACAAAACCTTAACTATTTACATTTTATTTCTCATGACTTAACCCTCTCCTTACATGATGACAACTCGATGACAACACCCAGAACATTACCCTTTCGTTAAAGGGATCTGGTAACAAGTTCATTTTAATGATATGCAAAAAACACACAAAACGAGGCTAAGACTAGCCCTTCTCAATACACTCCCCCGGGTTGACTTATGCAATTAGTCAACTACTAAAATTAATACTGCTAACTCTAAAGTGTCATAGCTCATTGTCCATATAAATAGCTACATATTGTCTCTTCTATTAAGTTCTCCGATAATAGCGGCATTACGACGAGGTCTATCAATATTTGATACCGTTGGAACTATAGGTTCCTGCGACTCTGGTGGTTTAGGAATAATAACATTTGCATTACACGAAATTTCTAACGGTACTAAATGTTTAAGCGATCTAGTCAATATAGATGTTCCTCTATTCGTAGCTACTCTAACCTTCGCTGCTCTAATATTGTCGTCTCTGCTTACGATCAGCTCCTCGATAATCGCTATTTTCCAAAATGCACGTTTTGTTTGCTCGTCCTTTAAAACTACAACGTCACCGATTGACATATTTGGTTTCTTGTTTGTGGCAGTAACACTATGATTGTCCTGCCTTTCAGTGTCTGCATCAGTATCTCTCTTCGTTCGGTCTTCTTTCTTCGCTTGGTTTTTTCCAGCCATCTCTTTCTCACACAACGATTGGTGGTGATTTCCATCACATTTCCTACATTTTCTTCCACGACATTCTCGAACAAAATGTCCACCACGTAAACAACGAAAGCAACGTTTCTCTCGAAGCAAATGATCCGATCTATCCTTGATACTAGAAACCTTTGTACAGCTGGAAGAGAAGTGATTGCCCTTGCAAAATATACAATTTGGCCAATTTGTTTTGGTCTCTCCAAAACTTGCTAAAGCTGAAGCCGAAGGCGTGAATCCACTGTGAGCTTCCTTTCGATCGCTGTAAGATTTCCCTTTATCTTTCAACGCAATATCTTGGTTCAGTTCTCTAGCTTCAACTTCCTTTCGAAGTAATTCCATCAGTTCGGTAAGGGACCACATTTCTTGCGTAGTCTGTCTTGTAATTTGTAAACGGATTTGACTTGGCAATCTCGACATGATAACTGGCACTAAAAGTACCCAATAAGTGTCAGATGTGACATCTAAAGCCTCGAGACCACGAATTTGTATGTTTATCTTGTCGTAAACCTTCCTTAGTTGTGTTGGATCTTCCTTTCCACATGCTTTGAGATCTAAAAGTTCATCCATGTGTGCACTTATAATCTTCTGTTTATTTCCAAACCGTTCCTTTAACAATTTTACTGCTGAGACATAAGTGCGTTCTCGAAGTGGAAGACCTTCCAGAGCTCGGGCTGCTGCACCATCCAAAGCTCGCTGCAAATAATTGAACTTATCAATGGAGGACAAATCTTCATTCATATCCACCATACTTTCGAAGCTGTCCCAAAATGTAAAGAACTTTGTAATGTCTCCATTGAATCGAGGTAACGGGATTTTCGGTAACTTGACCTTGGCAAAGGAATTTCCGTTCCTACTTGAGCGACTCCCTTCTGAAGGGATCCTTGACTGAACAGACTGTCCATCTTCCGAGGCTGCGGGCGAAGATGACCTTGTCTGCGACTGTTGGCTGTTTACTCGACTATTTCTCGTTCTTCTTGAACTATTGGATATTATAGAGCCATGTTCTGATGTCTGATACTTGTCTACCACACTCTTGATTTTGGCGATGGCTTCTTTCAGCCGTAACTCAATTTCTGACGCTTGCTCGATTTCGTTAACAATTTCGTTAGGGTCTATGACTCGTAAAATATCTTGGTCCAGTCGCGACAATTCTGTTAATTTATCTTCTAATGTACTAAGTTTTACTCTTAAACGCAGGATCTCTGCTTCTTCATATTCTTCTTTTGAATCGATGAGTTGAATGGCTTCTCTCTCGAATCTCGTTACTACGGCGCGATTGCCGGCTCGTACGTTTCTCAGACGGACATAATTTTCTCCAGAATCTTCTCCACCACTCTCTTCGTCACCCATAACTCAAACTGCAATGTCTCTTGTATTCGTCTCTTGCCCCACGTTGGGCGCCATATATTTTGAACCTTGGCAGAAGATCCGGAGCAATGATAACACATGTGTTGGGTTTTCCATTTTTATAATAACAACAACAAAACCTTAACTATTTACATTTTATTTCTCATGACTTAACCCTCTCCTTACATGATGACAACTCGATGACAACACCCAGAACATTACCCTTTCGTTAAAGGGATCTGGTAACAAGTTCATTTTAATGATATGCAAAAAACACACAAAACGAGGCTAAGACTAGCCCTTCTCAATATCTTTTCATACCCTGTTCTAGAAAAAATAGGCGAAAACGATACCCTGAAAAACGGCACATCCCCGTCTGACAAATATACTAAGTACCCCCCCCCCCCGGAGAAACATCCGTCGAACGGAAGAATTGCGTTCCCGTGTTAACAGAAACAGAAACCGATGCGCAATCGTTCTGTTCCGGTGTGAGCAATCTATTTTTACACTGCAAAAACTGGAACGAAGATCGAAGATAGAACGGAACTATTGCGATCCCATGTGAATGGGGCCTCATTGTATTCATTTCATGTTGGTTAAATTTTTTAATTTTCGTTTTCGCTGCAGCCCTTCTTGCGCAAAAGTCTATCTGTTCATGACTCATGTGGTGTTCATAACCTTCATGGCATTCCTGGCATCATCTCTGGCATTGCTACTGCAGTTGCTGCTGTCTTTGCCCACATAGAAGAATATGGAAATGAGTACGTGCGTTATTTGATCTTTGTTTCATTCGTTTATATCTCAGTTCTCAGGATATGTTTGATTGGTACCAATTCTGAGAACAGTAGGCTTGGTAGACTCAGCATGTGTGTTGGATGGACACCATATTAATCTTTAAAATGGTAGGTTTGGTAGGTTGAAGGCCTTCTGAATGCTGTAAAATTCAGAAGATTTGGCAAACGTCGGATTTTCTTTTTTACCGGCGAATTTTAATTTTTTCCATGGTCAATCCGAATGCTGTTTTGAAAATTTTTGTGTTTTGTTGGGAAGAAACATATTTCCCAAAATATATTTCCGTCTCTGTAAAGTCTCCTGTTTCCAGAAATTGTAAAGTTTGGATTACCATTCAAACATACCCTAAAGTTGCCTTGATTTTCCCAAAGCAGGTGTACTCCATGAATTAAACTGCGATTGCAATGATTTCCTACCTGAGAGGCATGACATTGAGGATGGTGACAGGGGGTGATGATGGTATCGGGTACTGGCCCCTACGTACCTAGTACTGATACCATAGACTCATGACGGTGAGTCTCTTGTTTCCCTGTGCTCGTTGACTTGATGATGGTGCTACAGTCAACAGAGACTCATAATATTACTCTTAAAAACCTGGCCCTATTTAGGCCCAAACCTCGCGATTCTTACAGTACCAGTCAGATTGCGAGATTTGTGAATTACTATTGTTACGGTGTTAATGTGATAGAATTTTCGATTGGATTGAAGAATTGAAAACACTCCCACAGGATTGAGATTCGAAGCCGTGATTCCATCATAATTCCATTGATGATTAAAGAAAATAGGGCCAGGTTTTTCACTGTTTCATTATGAGTCCCTCTTGGGCAAAGTTTACCGCAGGGATACAAGGGAATCATCGTCATAAGTCTACTGATACATTTGGTACTGGATACTGGTAGAAATTAATGTGGAATAGCAAGGACATTTTTTATGACTTGGAACAAGGAAATTATCAATTTTTACATTCCGATTTTTACTAGTATTTTCCCGTAATTTTTGTTTTATAAAATGGTACTGTTTTCTGGCTCCTATGGTCCCTGGCACTGACCTTAATGTTACTGGGTACCGGATGTTTGGGTACCTGATACTGCCTCTGTGGTACTGTGGTACATTTTACCTGCCACCTGTGACCCCCAGAGGTGTATTGACCGGATTTTGATCGGAGACGTGCCACCGAGGCTTCAAAAACATACCCGTTCCTTATACCAATTTTTTGAGAAAGTATTCCCGACCTTATATTTCATACCAAATCTTGAAAATAGGTATCGTTCCTTGTACCAATATCTGGAAAATCGATACCCTACCCGATGTTTGTTAGCAGCAGAAAAGTAAATAAAACACAAACTGAAAAAATCAAAATAAATTAAAGGGAATAGAAGCATATATCAGGTGCTGTCTATAAATAGATACACCAGAGCATGCGCATAACTATCACTTCGTAACTGTGCACGTGAAAGTGAGCTCTCAAAATCTGTGGTGGAACGACAAGCTCGATTTTGTTGTGCACTGTCGCTTCCCGACGGGCCAGATTCACTCTTCCCAACTTTCAAAATTCCGAAGTCATAGAATAATAACAAGAATAACAGGTAATTTAGCTTCACCTCCTTAATCGTATGAGTTGTTTGTTTGCCATTGCCATCAATGTCGCGATCGATCCTGTATTGAACATTAGACTGCGTTCACACGATGCGATGCTGGCACATTTTGAAAACGATGAAAAATGTGACGGTAGTAAAATTTGAGCTAGCGTTCACACGATGCCGGAACAATTTGAAAACGGTTGGAAATTTGCCAGTAAAAAGCTCGTTGCAAGACTTTGATGCCAAAGAAGTGTACCTAAACCCTTAAAATTGTTCAGTCTTGTTCCAAAGCGTCAGAAAATGTTCTATTTTCATCCTTTTTTAAGTTTTTACACGATGCCGTTTCCAAAATGTGCCGATTAGAGTTCCGTTTTCAAAATCTGCCGGCAAAAAATGTGCCGTTTTCGTGTGAACAGGAGGCCAATCCGTCGAATGTTTCACTGCGTCTTAGACTGCGTTCACACGATGCCGGCACATTTTGAAAACGGTGAAAAATTCGACGGATAGGCCTCCTGTTCACACGAAAACGGCACATTTTTTGCCGGCAGATTTTGAAAACGGCAGATTTTGAAAACGGAACTCTAATCGGCACATTTTGGAAACGGCATCGTGTAAACACTTTAAAATGATGAAAATAGAACATTTTCAGACGCTTTTGGAACGAGACTGAACGATTCTTAGGATTTAGGTTTACTTAATAGGCACCAAAGTCTTGCAACGAGCTTTTTACCGGCAAATTTCTGACCGTTTTCAAATTGTTCCGGCATCGTGTGAACGCAGCCTTAGGCCCAGCTGCTTTGTTGAATGTTTGAATGCGCTTTATTATCAATATTCCTTCTGGAATACTGGCCTTTTGTCCATAGATTCCGTTATGTTAGCTTTGGTGTTGAGTCCCCTGTCCCAAGATACGCTTAGGCCCAATGAGATTTGCTGTGTTTGCCATGTTACCATCGACTTCAGCAATTCGTAACTGAACTCAAAGCGCTTCGATTTATTCAGGAAATTGAATTCCTCAGCCACCAGCTCTGCTTCACCATGGTAGGCAATGAAAAGGGAACACTTCTTTCCATTTCTTGTCTGTTTTGCCCTTCTCGGCGGGTTGACAGGGAAGCAACTTCCTTGGCCAACTGATCGCCCATTGCGTGCGGGCCGCAGTGAAAGTGATCACGTGAAATATTAAATAGCTTCTTGTGATTGGTTAAAATTTGATTGACAGTTTCAGCCTTGTGGCTCGGAGCCACGTATATATGCTTATATTCCCTTTAAGAAAAATAGAATGTAAGGATAATCCCAACCTGCTAGTGCAATGCTCTCCATTGTGATTCGCCAGGTGTATTTGCAGGAACTTATTTGCGGATCCATCAGCTAGTATTTCCCACGGGAGGAATGTTTGGATAGTTACGCCTTCACCATCCTCAACAATTTCAGGGAACAGAATTGCCGTCATATTTGTTAATTTTGATTGCTAATATCCGTGGGAACTAAACCAGTGCTCTTCGTTCATGATGAGTCTGGTTAGACTGATGATTTTCGTCTAAGTTTTGCTCCATTTAATTGAATTGTTATTTACTGTTGTAGTCATTTCGCAAAAACTTCGCTGAAGCGGAATGGGTATTTTGGGGATATCGTTGGGGTAAATGGAGCGAAAACAAGGACTCATGCTATAAGTCTTGAGTCTGGTAGGGTCTGGCAGGGTCTGGCATGGTCTGAAACTCTGTTAAAATTGGAATTGAAACGAATAACTATTTTCATAAGGATATCTCTGATTCGCTTCTTTTCCTCATTTCTTCTGCTTTATTACAGCCTGTATAGCATTTGGCCTGCGCGAGCACCAGCAGTTGGAACAGCAGAATTTGTGCGTCTCAGTGCCAATTACACTGTTCCTATTGGTGGAGTTGGAAGAACACCTGGTGTCCAAGCTGGAATGCAAGCAGCTGCCATACCTTTGACAATGATCATGGCAATCATTGGTGGCCTAATTACAGGTATGGAGTGATTCATTTTTATTTTTTACTCGCTTTTTATAAGAAACTTGCATCAAGCCATGATCGTACTAAAAGTTTCTTAATTCATATGAAAATTTGTCCATTTAGTACCAAAAAGTTTCTTAATTTATATCTAATTTTTGATTGCATGAATTCTCAATGTGGTATCTAAGCTCTAATGCTGCTGTAGATATGTTTCTTGACATCTAAAGCATTTCATAGGAATAAACAGTGTTCTGTTATTTTCAAAATATCAACAGTTAGTTGATATTACTCAAGGATAAAGTTTCAATGACATATTTGCTTTCATTCCCTTGCATTTAGCTTTAACAGTTTCTTACTGCTCCTCAGACATAGTGCTAGAGTTTCTTAAAATTTTGGCCATATTTTGTTCCTTGTAAACAAATTTCTTATAAAAAAAACATGTATGTATTGATTCATTTGGTACACAAACATGTGCTCTAGAACGTGGTACTTATTCCTGCATCAGTTTTTCCTTCATGGGTCTCTGTACACGTGGAGTTTGTCCAATTTCTATGCCCATTCAAGATCATTTCAAATTGATCTTTTTCTTGTTACTTTTTGTGTGTTACTTTTAAAACACAATTAAAAATCTCAGTAAGTCAACTATCACACATCTCCAATGTGAAAAATCTCAACTATACGCTGTTCACTTTAAGGATTTCTCGCACGTTTCCTGGACCTTCCTGATGGAGATGATTTATTTGATGACAAAGCTGCTTGGGAGGTAAGTCCATGTCTTCATTTCCTTATCAATTCATTCAGTTTTTGGTAAAGTCCCGTGAGGCTACATAACATGTTGAGGGTACGGGTATGTGACGTCCATATGGGTGGATTTTGGGGCCAAACATTCTCTAATCAAGTGTCCCTTTTTTGGCAGATTTTCCTTAAACATGGGAGTGGGTTTCCAGAAATTGACAAAAATAGTCAAAAATGGGTAGTTTTCCACCAACATTCATCGTAAAAGTGAGTATGATGGCCAGAAAAGGGTAGCTTTTGGAAAACCGGGTGGCAGGCCCCGTCCATCCGCAAGACATGTACCCTACCCTCCCACGGGGGATTACAGTTATAACGGATGAGTCAGAAAAGTGCTCAGACTTTGGAACGCCTATAATGACTGTCGCATTGAAGGAATTCATTATATTCTCATGAAATGTTTCTTTGACATTTCGACTAAAACGATCTTCAGTTGATACCGGTGCAATTTAGGAACAGTGAAAAATTTGACTAAAGGAAATTTTAGCTAATACTCACATGATACCGGCACCATCTCAAATATACTGCTGTCAGCAGAAAACGCTCCGTTTTTGATTACAAAGTCCAACTTTGTAATCTAAGAGGGCACTCGATGTCAGTCAGAAAGAAAGTAAGTAAGTAAGTAAGAAAGTCACGCTCGTTAATGGAATTGATAAACGTTTTACCGCTGCTAATGAGCACTCAGATAAAGAAAGCGCACAGAAAGCGCATACAACACAGAAGCTTCCCGCGATCCTATAGCAGAATTTGACGTCGGCTTATTTCATGTTAGACAGATTTGACACCATAAGATGGATAAATTACTAGGATGTTTACCCTGGCACAGCAACAAATTCACCCAGAATTGGCACGTTCTTGACTTCATTAGCAGCTTAATTATGTCAAAACAATCGTTTTCTAGAACGAACGAATCATTAGCCACTTATTGATAGTACTCATTATGCAAATAACTCAACTTTAGAGGATGATGTAACCGTCGGCCTGCACAGAGGCTAGCATTTGCAGCATAACCAAAGGTAGAAGGACCCCCCCTCCTACACAGCAACGGATGCAATCATCGCAGGTGAAGTTGAGACGAAAGGTGCAGAATCCCAGCAAGCAATGGCGCCATGGACTGGGGGAAGGGACGTGATCACACTGAACCAAAACATCTTCATGCATATCATTCTGCACAGAGGAATCTTCGTGACTGCTTGTCTCAAATTAGATGCCCGCGAATAGCAACAACTGAAACGTTCTGTAGGGTTCTGCATAAGTAATTTTGCGTTATCGTAAATCTCACATGACATCTCATTTGACACAGATGCACCAATAGTTTTGTGCACGAACTATAAGCAAACTAGGGGTAATGACTTTTGATTTTTGCGTATCATTCTCGTTTGACATAAAGACCAAAATATTGCCTTTGACCTTGAGGCGATTCTTGTCCTTATACTAGGCGCTCGATTTTCCATTGAAGGCGACTTTAGCAGCAACACTCATCTCTCTGACTGTAGCAAAAAACAGAATCAACGATCATTTGGGGTTATGAAGAAATCAATAATCAGATATTCTTATGCTTGTTTAGCTCAGGACTGACTTTGTAATCATCCAAAAGGATCTTATGTTTGCATGAACGACAACCCTGTCCATCACATTTCCCCTCAGAGGCATGTCCCCTTAGAGGTGGTTGCAAAATAATAAACGCTATAATTTTATGGAGCATAATTTAGTAAGGCCAAATCAGCTAGATGTTTCTGAAGTGAGGTAAGAGTAATTTTGCTGGGGGCAATGAATTGATTGATTGACGAAACTTTCCAAACGGCCACAATTTTTGTATTTTCATCATTTAGTTACCAGATGGTGAGGCAGACTTCAAGCAGATACATCATGCTGTAAGAGGATCAATCGAGCTTGGATCAACCGAATTACCCCAGAAAGACAATGAGTTTGAGTTAAAGCAGACAAAGAAAGATATAGAGAGCACAAATCTTTGAAAATTATGGCCAATCAGTGACAGGATCTGTTGTGTCAACTTTAGACTTCAAATTCAGAACAACGACTAACTGTTATTGTATTTCATAATTAGGGGTTTGCAGTGGACACACAGTTGGAGGGACAGTGATGTTTCTTTTTCTTACATTGTGTATCTCTGGGCCTTGTTAGCATAGTATCTGTAGTTGTCAGTTCTCCGTGAGAAGGTAATCTAAAGCACAGGGCACAAATCTTTCAAATCTTTAAAAAGTAGGTGCAAAATTGTATCACATCTTTCTGTTAGTTGAATGACTTGAAAGTAACTTTTGTAATTTGCTGTAAATCTGCCGTGACAATTTCTTGATAGGCTGTGGTCAGGAACACAGGCTACTTTTTGATATCTATGTTGTTTTTCAAAATGATTGGATTTTGATTATTTTTGTAAAAATTCATCGGAAATCTCGAAAAAGGTAAAATTATCATAAATCTTAGATCTATTGAGGAAAATTGATACTATATTTAAGAAAACCATAGATTTTAAAGATCTACAATATGGTGGCAAGCAGAAATCTGTTGCTCCTGGTTAAGGATTTAAAAATTTCATGACGTCACAGACACAAAATCTAGAAGTGCCACTATCTTGAAACTAATTATGATATCAAAAAATTGCCTCGGCAAATTTACAGCGATTTTCATTTCAAGCACTTCAATTCAAAGAAAAATGTAACAGAATTTTACACCCACCTTTTAAAGATTTGAGCCCTATGCTGTAATTTAAAGGAAAAAGGTCCGTTGTCAAAATCTCTAGCCCATCTCTAATATCCAAGCGAAACGCTTTTTTGATTGCCAATCTATATATATAAGGCAGGTAAACGATTATCCAATTAGCTTTCTTCTTTTGTTTTCCATTGTGAATTTAACAATCAACACAATAGGAAGACAAAGGGGGCATTCGATGTAATGATAAAGGAACCATTCGATGTTTGTACTTGTTTATTCACTTTTTGATTGGCTCAAAAAACAATAGCTTTGGGGCTCACCACGGCTCACGATGTCATGCGCTGCCGCGCTATTGTTTCTTGCACTTGTTCTCAATAGCCATTCTAATTTGCATATTACGTCAGTGAAGTAAATCGTAAATGCGCATGCGATGTGGATCCTTTTGGGGATTCCTGAAAGGTCACCAAAGGTCACAACTTTCCATTTCGTGTCCAGCAAATGACGAGCAAGATGACGGGCAAATGGCTGCCAAGTGCTGCCCAGATGATCACTGCTACTTCGGCCTTTTTAGCAGGCCTTACTCAGATGGGAGCATTATCAGATCAGAAGAAATTCGTAAACATTGCAGATTAAAGGTAATGTTAGCCAACATTTTCATAGCTAGACGCCTCTCAATTCTGAATGATTTGAATCCTCATTCAGCTTAGGCCCCATGCAGCATGCTATCTTATTGCTTGGAGCCTCAGTTTTGATTGTTTTTATGACATGGTGGGGCCTCAAAGTAGTTGTTGCGCCAGGGGAGGGCTAGAGGGAGCTACAGCCCCCCTGTCGGAAGCCATTTAACCCCCTGTCGGAGGAAATTTTAGGTTTCTGCAGGAGGAAATTTTTGGCAAAATGATGTACAAAAACTGCATTTTTTAGCCATTTCAGCCCCCCTGTCGGAAGCTCCTGCCCTCCGTCGGAAGATTTCTGGCGCCACCCCTGCCTCAAAGTAGAGTTATCCCTAAAATTTCAAGAAGTGTTTACAACACAGGTTGCTCATGAAAATTTCAAACAAAGCTGTATTTGGTATGGTATCATAAAATTGTTCTAAAATTTTTTACCAAAAAAATGCACGTGCAATGGTTGATGAACAAATTGAAGGTGTAAGCTGCAAATAAACTTTTTAGGCTGTAAGAGTAAACATAGATCCTCTGTTATCAGATGCAAGAACATATTCCTGTAGCTGCAAATGGCAAGCTGCAAAAAGTTGTACACCTCATTAATGGAAGCTTTCCAAGCTGGCCTGGAGTAACCAAAGCAGTATTACAACTTGCCAAATTTTAAGAGTATCTAATTTCTATCCTCTTTGGTTTAACAACCACTTATTAGAAACAGTTGGTTTCATTTTCAACAGATTAAGATGAGATTGTTTGATGAAAAATAGTATTTTGATGGCAAAAGTATTATGTGGGGGTATTGCAAGATTGCAAACATCTTGATTCTACAAATAGGGTACAGCTGATAAACAAACAGTTATCATTGAGATGGAATGTGTGGTGGCTGAGATCATAGGTCCATTTTCATTATCAATTTCTATATGGGATCTTGGCAGTCTACTGTGAATGCACCATTTGCAGTTTATGCCATAATGTGACAATGTATTGTGCTTCTCGATGATAAGGAAAATTGGTGTCAAAAGTATTGTTCCATACAGTGCTTCCTTTCATTCATTGTTGAAATTTTTGGAACAAATATTTCAAGATCAATCTAACAAAAAACATGCTGCAAAGGTTTACATGCTTTATACCCTGTGTATTTAGGATTTTACTTTCTTCATTTCTTTTAGGTTCCTGGAGACCAGATTGCAATGCATGCATGATTTGGCCCCAGTGTAGTGGTGAGTGAAAGAAAGTGAAAGATGCAAGTGCAAGTAAAGTTTAAAGGCTGTGAGGGTAAAAATAGATCCTTATCAGATGCAAAGCACCTTTTGTTGTAGCTGCAAGCTGCAAAAGTTGTACACCTTATGAATGCAAGTTTTCAAAGCTGGCCAGCAGAGCAAACCATCTTGCCAAGGGCACCCAATCTTGAGACTCTTTGATAGAAGAAACTTTAAGGAACATTGGGTTCTATTTTTAAAAAGATTTACATGGGAGCATTTAATGCAAAATAAATTATTTTGGTGACAAATGCATTATGTGGGGCTTATTGCTAATTGAATTTAGCAAGATTTTGATATAAAAAAATATCAAAGGTGGAGATGATAAACATAAGCTATTATCACTGAGAAGGGATGTTTCTTGGTCATATGATCATAATTGGGTGCAGATCTTGGCAATCTGATGGGAGTGCACAACTGCTCTGCATATTGACTGCAGTCATGAGTCAAAAACAATGTACTGTATTTTCCTTTGATCCATTGTTAAAATTTATGTAACAATTATTTCAGGATCAGCCTGACAAAAATATATGCTGTGAAGAAGTTCTACTGATAAACTGAAACATGATCTACACAGTCAAGAACTCACTGCATTTCTTTTATTGTTACAATATTATGAAACAAATATATTCAGGACAAGAATGAACAAATATGATGTGAGGTGTAAGCTCATAGTACCCGCCACAAGCACATTGATCAAGTTGATTGTCAAAAATTCTTTGAATTCTTAATATTTTTCAAGAATCCTTCACCTTCTGAAGGAATTCTTCAGTCGAATGAGAAAAAGACATGCTAGAATTTTTAACAGGAATTAACAGGAAATTAAGCATATTCATAAGAATTCTCTCAAGGCAAAAGAATTATGATACTGCGCACCTGCCTATGGTCTTTCTTTTGTAAAATTTTAACAACTGGACACTGTGCATCACAAAGTGGTTTGTTTTATGCCTGGTGCAGCAAAATGAAATCAATTAAAAGTAATCTGTTGTATCACACTGTTCAAACCCAAACAAGAACAAAAGAAAGATGCTATGTAAGGTGATTTTGTTGTGGTTCAGAAAAATTTCTGGCCAGGAAGTAATTACCTCATGCTATAATGGATATTTCTCTGTCACAATGCAAACAAGGTTCACTTGGCCAAATGCGCAGTCTTTCTATTTTCTTCTTCTTTCTACTTACACCACAGAAAGACTGCATGCAGGCTAGCGCAGGCCTGGCTTTGCTGATGTTCATATGCTGATAGGCAGTTGAGATGAATCACAGCCATTTTTGGATGTGAAATGTAGCAAGAAAATATTGTTGCTTTCTGAATGAACTTAAGAACATGAAATTAATTTTACAAACAGAAGGGGCTGTAACAATCTACCTGCTCAACGACAAACTGCAGCGTTCCACTTTAGCACTTTGATGGGTGCATAACAAGAAGTTTTAGCATTCTATCCACAACCACAACTACTTATTGTACATTCAAGGTGGATCATCAGATATTCTTTGAAAGCTCTCCGCAGGAGCTAGGAATGTTGAAGCGCGAGCGAAGCGAGCGCTTAACTTCCTAGTACTGACCATAGAATGTGGTCAGATGGTCACATATTGTTGCAGGAAGCAGTGGCGGCGCCAGCCAGCTCTAAAAAATCTGAGAGAAATGGGGGGTGGGGGGATTCTGGCGTAATCTTTCAATCTGAAGGTATACCCAACGCCATTTTCTTTGACAACTTTTGCCAACTTTTGGGATTTGGGGGATAATTTCCCCAGTCCCACCATGGCGCCGCCACTGGTTGGAAGACTGCCAGCTATCCTGACCTGAGGGCAGCTCGATTTGTTCTATTCAAACAAACTGTTGCCGTAGTTAGATGAGGTAAAAGTTTGCTTGCGGCCGTTACATGTAGACCCTTGACCAAGAAATGTTTCCAACTTTCAACGATGTACACGGGTAAGAAAGAAAAAGGCAAGGTGGCATTGCGATTAATAAAATTGAAGGGCATTCCACTCATTCGAAAAATTGTACGATATGTTTAGGGCAGAGAGCTTTGTACGGATATTGTCAAAGGGTATTGTCAGAGAGCTTTTGTCAAAGGTGTATCAGAATTTTTGAACTTGAAGTGACCCTCGAATTAAATGTTGTGTTTTTCAAACATCATTTCAGACCTTTGTCCTCTGTGACGTCATTTCGGAAGTAAACCTCGATTTCAATCTCGGAAGTGTCATGTCTCGTGCAACAACAACCACATCCAAGGTCAAAAGGAGGAAAGCTGAAGTGGAACCTGGAAATCCTGAAATTTAGGAAACACGCAGGAAAGGTCATGCTTATTGAGCACATGATGAAGTAAAGGTATGTTTCTTCATGATATTTTGACGCGGTTTCATGATCACATCAAACTAACAAATCGAGATTTAAGCTTTGTTGAGAGGCTGCCATTTTTTGAAAGGCCTACTAATACTTTGAGATTTATTTTTTGGTCCCCTACACCCTCTAGTCTCGTCCTACAAGCAAGCCTGTATGGAAAATATGGCACTTGCCCACCCAACAAAAATGATGGGGTATTCAAAACAGACAATAGATAACAATAGGGGACCCTTCTTGCAGTCTTTCTCTTGCACACAAGAAAGGATCTTGCAAGGGCGCGGCGCCTGCCCTTAAAAGTGGGGTGGAAGGGAGATAGAATTTATGGCCAGAAGGAATGAAAACCGACCTGAGGAAAGTGGGATAGAAATGACCACCCCTGTCCACCCCTGTCCACCCTGTGGTGCCATGCATACTGGCCCACACCATACGTGCAATTAAAGTTTTCTCCATAATAATGCAAGTGGAAAAGTTTGCATGAAAAATGAGGCAGCAGCAGAAAACTTCAGGAGACTGCCAGAAGAGTATGGTCTATACTATGCAGGCCAAAGCAGTTGCATTCCATATTAACTCGATGCAAGCCATTTACACCAAGAAAATAATAATATTAATATAGTTATTTATACAGGGTTGCCTTTTTTCAGCACAAAGGTGCTATTTAAGGGCCCTGTATTAATATACTTCAAAAAATTATGAATCTACAAATTGATTTCTATTAAGTAATCCCCTTCACCCTGTCAAATCCTCATACCAGTATGCCCAGAAAATTTCCATGCCACATTGAAGATCCTCAGGCCTAAGTGTTTGGAATGCACCCTGGACTATTAGTTCAGCTTTTTTGCTACTTTTGAGTTGGAATAAATATTACCCAATAATGGGCCAGCCTTGTTAGGATTTCATGGCAAATAATGATGGGTCCTTACTTAACTTGTCCTTATTCTTTTCAGATGGGTTTCCTGTTAAATATCTTGGTCATCATTACATTGACTTTTGCTGTTGAAGCAAGATCACCTCCAAAACCAGTGGTAATGTAGCAAATATGTTGATATCATTACAGGGCCATAGACGGACGCAGCTTATTGGGGAGCAATTGTTCTTAAAAAATAGAGAAGAATGCATCAAATGAATGTTTGTGACATAGCACCATTTTTTCAAGTTGATTTTTAACTTTATTGGGAGGGCTTGAGCCCACCATTTGCAGATCTAAATACTTTCAAGCCTGGAGAGTACTCAACCTTACAAAAACATCTTCAGAAATACTGTATTTTGTCCAAAGAGTAAGATTAGAAATGTTACAGAGAAAAATAGCATTGAAATAATTGCCTGCTCTAAGAAAAATACCAGTTCATGTTTATAAAGAACAAGACAACCTTTTTATTATGAACTGGTATTTTTCTTAGAGCAGGTTGTTATTTCAATGTTATATTTCTCTGTACCAATTTTGAAAAACACTGCCAATAATTTTATCCCAAGCACAGCACAGCCCTTTGGAATAACATGGAAGATAACCTCACCAGGCCATAAATACCTCCTTATCAGTCTACGAATCCATTTTCAACTTCTTTCATTGCCAGCCTTTCCAGTTATTGTTGCTGCAAAGTTGGTAAACCAAATTATGTTGCACCTACTACTTTAGGCAGCAATAATGCATGGTGAAAGAGGCAGAAGATCAAAAGATAATGTTGCCTTTGAGTGTAAAATACACCAAGTTGTTATTGGGATATTTAAATATGCACCCAAGTATGCAAAGGAACCTCCATACTTAAGAGACACCTTTTGGACCAATTTTATTGTCCATTGTGAAGAGATGCCCACTGTATGGAGGTATCATCTATTGTTATACTGTATTAGGGACAAAAATAATTGTCAGTTGTTTGGAAGTGTCTGTTGTAGTTGTCCATTAATGGAGGTTCCATTGTATTTTGGGTGGGGCTGTATGCAGGACAAGTGATGTGAAAATGCTTAGCAAACTAATTTTCCACACTCAGACAATTTCAATGATTACAGGATCACAACTTTTCTTTTTCCAGACATGTGGCAAAGGTGTTGGTTGTTTCTTTTGGCCTCCAAATTGCAAAATGTTAAACTGTACAGTGACTATTCGATTTGTCTATCATAAGTCCCGATCGTCAATGAACATTGATATATCTGCAATGGTTGATGGCTGGGTTGCTTTTGGCTTAAATGAAAATCCAGCAGTGATGGTAAGTTTTATCAAGGGGATGAAATTTCTATCTTTGTGTATCATACTCAGGAAGTTAATCCCTATATATTTTATTAGGATCCTAAAAGCTGTAACAAACAGTCTATCAACAAATCTTGAAAATGCAGCATTTCTCTTATTACCTTTCGAGGTAACATATTTTCTTTTTCTTTATGTCAAACATTTTTTTCTTTCAAAGACACCTCTTGAGGGACCATTATGGAAACAAAGTCGCACTGACCTTTTAATGCTATCCCTGCCATTTTAAACTGGGGGTGTTTTAAATAGATTTTTAGCTTTTACATCTTAATTTCTGTAACCATTGTAATTAGACTTTTTCTTTTATTTTATTAGATAATTATTTTTAAACTTTAATTTAGAGATGGCAAAGTTTACATACATACATATACATACATAGGTGTGCTGAGATTGTTTGATGTCTTGAAACTTTGCCTAACATACTGTACCACAAAGTGTTTGATGGACTGAATGAATAAACACTTGGTTGATAGCTGATATGCCAAAATATGTTTTTCAATTTTTTAATGCTAATGGTAAAAATGAGTGATGATAGAAGCATAATAGAAAATCATTCTTTTTGGTTAAATTGTTTATTTTCGTATTTATCTTCTGTTGTATAATCATATGATAATGATTATAATTTCTTCATTTCGTAATGAAAATTAACAGCTGTTATTGTAGTCAATTGATTTTCATTGCACTTGACCAAGTTACTTTATTATCACACCTTTTCTGCTTGTATCTAGTTATTAATGTATTGCTATTCTTAGGTTTTGCTATTTGTGCAAGTGCCCTGTCAAGACTGCTCAGGGACATGGCTGAGGAGTTTTTGAGGCTGCACGCATGCTATGCAATTGATAGTGTCTTTAGGGCATATGAGAACATAATGTAGTTGCAGTTATTTCAACAGTTAATTGTTTGCCTAAATCATTATCATCATCGTCATCATCATCATCATCATCATCATCATCATCATCATCAGCATCATCATCATCATCATCATCATCATCATCATCATCATCATCATCATCATCATCATCATCATCATCATCATCATCATCATCATCATCATCATCATCATCATCATCATCATCATCATCATCATCATCATCATCATCATCATCATCATCATCATCATCATCATCATCATCATCATCGTTTTCATCCAAGTGTTGGAGATTTTGAAACATATGAAAAATGCCTTAAAATCATCAATAAAATGTCAAACGATGGAGTATTTCTGCAAAAATATCATTTGAGGTTCGACTGTGCATATACCCACTGCAGAAAAAATTGCAAGAACCTTAAAAAGCTTGATATCAGGAGAGGTGACATATTGATCAAACAACATTCAACGGTCACATATCTGGGATGTATTCTGGATGAAAATCTCTCTGGGGAGTCAATGGCAACTAGGATGCTTGGAAAAATAAATGGCAAGCTAAAATTTTTGTACAGAAAACAGAACTTCCTAGATGGCTCCCTTCGAAGGTTGCTTTTGAATGCCCTTATTCAACCCCATTTTGATTACGCATGCACCTCGTGGTACCCATTGTTGAATAAGAGGCTGTCCAAAATAATCCAAGCTGCTCAAAGCAAATGCATTCGCTTTTACCTGAATTTAAAAAATACAGCCCATTGGGGCCACAGAATTTAAGGCTATAAGTTGGCTCCCCACAAAGAATAGGATGGATCAATGTGTTTGTGTTAATGTAATGAAGTTTTTTAATGGAACTGCCCCAGCTTACATTGCCGAAATATTCCATCCAGCCAACCTAGGGCGAATAACGCGAAGATCCAAGTTTAAATTAGAATTTCCACTTTGCAAAAGTACTGCTGGACAAAAATGCTTATCTTACCTCGGGCCGAAAATATGGAATAGTCTTCCATCTGACTTAAAATCAGCTGAAAATCCAAACACATTCAAACATAAGATCAAAGAAAATTTTTTCCAAACAATACAAAAAGAGGAAGATGACATATACGTCTTCTACTAAGACCCTTCCTCATCTCTCCCAACCGTGTTTCTGTCGCACAAACCATGTTATATGCTGATAACAACTACAGTACTTTCCTGTTTTCGTTATTTATTCATTTATTTATTTATCAATGTTATTATTTTTTATCTTTTCTCTGTTATACCAGCACCTCTAAGGGGACCATTATGGAAATAAGGTCAGCTTGACCCTTTAATGCTATCCCTGCCACTGTAAATTAGGGGTGTTTTTCTTTTTACGTTTTTAACTTAAAGTATTGTATTGTATCTATTTTTGATATTTATTGTAGTAGCTTGTATATATATTTTATGTGGCAAATGATACATACATACATACATACACACATACATACATAATAGTAGAATCTCAATTTGAGGGATGATGTTAAATTGCTTCTCTTTTCATTTCAAGGGTGGCACTGTTGGAGAAGTTTGCATGCGTGGTAAAAATAACCAAGTGATTCTAAAAGGATTTGAAAATGAAGACACAGACTTTGACAAAAAAGAATTAGATGTAAGTATTTCTAATATTGTATTTGCATACTTCCATACTTACGAAAAGATGGCTTAAATTTTGTTTCTGCAGGTGACCCTTTTTACTCCACATAAATAGGGTTAATCCTTGAAGTGTTGAAAAGTTGTTGCTTTGATCTCTGCAGCCCAAAAAGACACGTTTGGTGGCTGGTTCTTATGTTGGCAAAAGACTGGCCTGCTCGTATGTATGATTCTATAGTTTCTTCATATATCATTTTTATTAAAGCACTGTAAAAGTGATTACCAGATCATCCAAATCAATTGCTTGTTTTCAGTTGAGTCCACCTTTTCAAGGTAAGACGTGCAAAAGCAGAAAGTCTTTCATTGTTAGAGATTTTGCATTTTTGAATGTAACATGTTGTTCTTCATACAAAGTTTAGGGTAGTAGCAAATTTTCTCTTTTACATCTGTCTTCATTTGGAAATTATGGCGACTTAAAGAATTTGAATTCATAGGAGCTCTGCCTGTGAAATCAGTTGTTTGGAAAATTTTTGACCAAACTTTGATTTCCAAGTCATAATAACCCTTATGACTTTGAATTATTTATATCGCCATAATTTCCAAATGAAGACAGATATGAAAGTGAAGATTTTGAAGATCTAAAGAAATATCAAAGTGCATATAGCAAGCGAATGAGGCTATTCAGCGAGGATAACCAATTATTGACAAAAAATGATGCGATTTTTCTGGATATTCAGTCGAGCATTTGGCATTTCATATTTTCGACATGAAATTGGCAAAAAAATGTTATCATCCGAGCGGTTTTATTGGCTGTTTTTCGACAAATTGCAGCATTGTATGATATTTACTATGCCCAAAGTTAACTGATGCGATGAATCCAGATTGTCCCTTAGATGCAGAGCTCATTTCGGTGGCCAAAGTGGCAAAATCTGAAAGAATGCAGTTGCTACCGTGACAATTGGAAGAAGTAGCAGAAACTCCCAGCGGTGATTTTGTATAGAAAAAGCTTAAAAGAAAGTTCGAAGGGAAACATGGCATAATTTCTTAACAAATAATTTCTTAAGTAGCGGTTGACTGTCAGAAAGGAAAGTCAGGAAAGACTTCGAGTAAGAATGGTTCAGACCAAGACATATTGATTCTCATCATGCCAATATAGTTTGCAGACGCTTTCTAATTGGTACGGTTTCCTTTTGAAAAGAGTGAACAGATATGCTAAGGTGAAAGGTCTATTTGGTCTGCTGTGTTCGAGTCATAAGTTTGAACAGGGCTTACACTTTCTGTTAAGCGATCCCCTATATGTGAATGTATTGTTTAATGTGGGCAAGACTTGGGGGAACGAAGGGGTGCGATTGCCCCCTGTGTTGGCTAGAACAGAGATTCTCTTGTTTTAAAGGCAATAGAGATAAAAAATGCTTTTTAACTAGAACAACATCTTTCTCCGCAATATTTGGCAAAGTGTCCGCCACGGAATGAAGACTTCCAAATAAATCTATTCTCCTCGGGTCTCTCTGATCTCTTATTGAAAGAACGATTTGCAGAAATCGTCGCATCAAAAATAATACGTCAAACTTATATGTTTTACTATGTTTTGTAGCTATACAAGACCCGTGAAAGGAGGCAAACTGCGTGATATGAGCCAGCCGTGGTATCTTATTGCATCTTGGGGTCAAGTGAAAATGAGAGGTATGATAATGATATTCAGGAGAAAGAGATGTATATTACACAGGAGATGCTTTGTAGTCTTCTTCTCCTTCATAGCATACGTTCCAGATCTTGAAATCGGTGCATGGGCTATGGGCAATAATACACCGTGTTTGTGGCTTAGAAATTAAAGTTCATTACCTCTATATTACTGCTTTTGTCTGCTGCTTTCTTTTCGACGCAAGTCTAACAGGTGCTAGAATCACAATCAAATGTCTCCTGTGCGTCTGAGCAGTTAGTTCCTACACAGCTTTCATCATCGTTTCAGACTTCCTCCTACAATATGTTACGAGGAAGTTTGAAACGATGATGAATGCTGTGTAGGAGGTAACAGTTTTGATGCACAAGAACCATTTGAATTTGATTTCTAGCACTGGTTAATCCTGGACAGAAGAGAAAACAACAAAGTAAAGCAGTAATATCGAAGTAATGAATTTTAATTTCTAAGCTATAAACATGGTGCATTATTGCCCCTGATCGGTGTAAAAAAAGTTTGGTGCGAAATTGTGTGACCTATTTCTTTTAATCGAATGGCTGCTATTTCATTTAACTATAGCTTTATAATTCTACCGTTGGATTTTCTTAAATCTTGAATATTCTTTAAAATTACAGCTTCTTTCGTATTTCAACTCATGCGAGGATCTGATGTAATCAAATTTCTAAATCTTAAACCAGAAGAGTGACAGAGTTCTGCTTGATGCCATATCGTACCGGGTGAGTCAGAAAAAACGTAGGGCATTTGGTGGACTGTGAAGTCACATTTAGCCACTCGATCATCGTGAACTAAATTTTTCCATGCAGCCTGTCTAACTTAGATCATAAACCTGCCCCCTTCGAAATCGGTTACTTGATGCATTTGTTGAAAAGATTTTCTTCGTAAGACCTTGTATGGGAGTCTTGCAAACCGACTGAATCTTTGACCAAGCCCCTTCAGCATTTTAGCCTTGCCACAGTTGCAGGTACACGTGGTATTATCAGGGGATGCAGAAATAGTTAGCAAAAGTGTTGTCTGCATGTGGTCCCATTGCGATTTATAGAACGTCGATCTAGTTGAAAGAAACTTCTCCGCAAGACAAAGAAGCACGCATTATTTATGTCTTTCAAACAGGGAGGTATAGCTCCCTGCATAGCTCCCTGCTTTCAAACATATTCTCCACGCAGAGTACGTCATGAAAGGGCATCTCAGGAGAGAAAACTACTATTTGCGAACTGTTTCATTCTCCCCTGATGATACCACGTGTACCAGTAACTTTTGCCAAGCTAAAATACTAAATGGGCATGGCTAAAGATCTTACCAGTTTGCAAAATGCCCATACAAAGTCTTACGAACAAAATCTTTTTCAACTTATGCATCAAGTGACTGATTTCAACGGGCAGGCAAAGGTTTATGATCAAAATTAGACTCCTCTTGCCTGCACAAAAAAATTAATTCATGACGCTTAGGTAGCTACAAGCGACGTCACAGCCCGACGAACGCCCCACATTTTTCTGACTCACCAGGTACACATCCATAAACTATGGTTTTCTTGAAAATTATATCATGTTTCACCATAGCATTTGGAAATTACGATGATTTTAAGTCTCATTCAAATTTTTTCTTAAACTCTTAGAAAAAGAAGAAAAATACTCTAATGCTGAGAAAAATTAATGATTTCCGAAAAGTCGAGAATTATAACAAAAAGGCTACCGTTTCTTTCAAGCCATTCAGTTTAAAGAAATATGTCACAGAGTGTATACCCACTGTTTCAAAGATTTGGAAGCTATGCTTACTTCATCCTAGATCTTTATTGGGTTATCTTACAAACCTTGATCTTTAAAATAGACCTTTTAGCTGTTCTACAAAAGAATCTAAATGGAACTATACTTTGGTACATCTTGTAAAATTTTCGAATATGCATAACAGGAATTGAAGCTGTAACGTTTCGTGTTAATCAAGCGTTTCGTGTGGGGGTGTGTAAGGGTATCGCTCGATCCAGGCTCTTTTTTTAGAATAACTAAAATGCTTATTGGTCGTTCTTGTCAGAGATTAAATATGATACCTTATCATGAGCGATAGGACACACAATGTGAGCAGTTTAAATTTATGTCAGCAGCGAGCCACCTTAACTTATTGTTTTTTGTGTCTTGAACTTGTTTTTACGTCGTACACAACCACCTTTCAATGTTTCGTAATTTTGAAATTTTCAGTAGTGAGCCACCTTAAGTGAAGATCCACCTTTTCAAGTTAAGGTGGATCTTCACTTAAGGTGGCTCACTACTGAAAATTTCAAAATTACGAAAGAATGAAAGATGGTTGTGTACGACGTAAAAACAAGTTCAAGACACAAAAAAACAATAAGTTAAGGTGGCTCGCTACTGACATAAATTCAAACTGCTACACACTGGGTGTCCTATCGCTCATGCCCTTATCCTGTCGAATAAGTGATACTTCAAGACATTGCTATGAAGTTTAATGCAGTGTACCGGGTGCGCCAAGTAATCTGTGTACCTTTGACAGGCCACGATAAATCGTATACTGGGCCGATTTTGAAGATTTACGAGTCAGTCTTTAGCTAAGGTCCTTAATTAGATGCTAGTATTTTTTGTATATTTTTTTAGTTTTCTATCGATAGAGCTATAAGCGAGTTTCTTAAAATTTTCCATTTCGAAAACACTGAAAATGACCCAAAAAACGTTGATAGATATTCTAAAGACTCAACATGAATGGACAAAGAGGGAAAATTTTCGTGGCAATGCGAGGATTTAGAAATTTATCGAAACTCCATGCAAAAACGTTCTCTCTTTGACCATTCAGGTTGAGTCTCTAGAAATTTGATCAACGTTTCTTTGGTCATTTTCAGTGTTTTCGAAATCGACAATTTTAAGAAACTTGCATAGCTTTTCATAACTAGCAGAGTAAAAAATTTACAAACAAAATTAACATCTAATTGAGGATCTTACCCCGGGGGTGGGTACATAACATTTTGAGGGTACGGGTATGTGCTGCCCATATGGATGGGTTTTAAGGCCCAAAATTCTCTAAACGAGGGCCTCTTTTTGGCAGATTTTCGTTAAACATGGGTGGGTTATCCAGAAATTGGCGAAAAAGAGTAAAAAATGGGCGGTTTTCTGCCAAAATTCATTATGTTAGTGGGTATGACAGCAAATTTCAGTAATTAGAAGAGGGTACCTTTCTGAGAACCGGGCGGCGGACCCCCGTCCATCCACAAATCATGTATGGATCACATCAATTTCAAAAGTATGTGATATTCGCATTTCTCGTAGACTCTTAAATGTCAACGTATCAGATCTTAAATTCCTTTTTAATTTATCATCGTTTAGATTCTGGGCCACATCCAAGAGAACATAAAACAGGAGACTATTTCTGGAGTAAAAAGAAAATAACCATGACCAAGGATGAAATTATTGTTGGGGTGAATACATTTGGTTGGGATCTTATCGCTGTACATGGTAATTATTTGCTTACACCACATCTTTTTACTTCAAACATAGCTTTATTTATTCCGGAAGTATACTAGCTGAGCCAGAAAAAAGTTCCCTCTTTTGAAAATTCATAGCATCAAGAGTACTTGATGGATTGGAAGGAGCCAACATTTGCTCCGCAGCCAAGAGATCGAGGTATTTTTGTGATTTTTCTCTCCGTCTTACGAGCACTGGAATTGTAGGTTAGTTAAATTTTACAAAAATTTTATGCTGCCAAATGACTAAAAAATGCCTAAAACACTTCATCAAATCATAATGGACTCCTCTTTCAGAAAAATGAAGAAAATGCAATTTCTCACGGGATAGAGATTTCATCTGGACATTTATTGCCATGGGATTGAAAATCTTCTGTATTTGTTTGAAAATCTATGTCTTATGTGTGACGAGAATCCTTACCATTTGATCAATGTTTTAGGCCCTTTTTAGTTATTTTGCAACGATGAAATTTTTGTAAAGTTTAATTTATTTATATTTGCAGTGCTCGTAAGAAGACGAGAAAAATCACAAAATACTTCGATCTTTCGGCTTTTGACTAGGATTTGAATCATTTGAATCTGTGAAGGAATTTTGTTGCTATGGATTTTCCAAAATGGGAACTTTTTTTAGCTCACTCGGTAGTAAATAAGAACTATTTTTAATCATTTTTGATCCCTAGAGAATGATTCTTCCAGTTCTCATTAACCTTAAAACATTCAAATCATCGGCATTTCAAATCATCGGCATTTCAATGGAACCGCATTTCATTGGCATTTCAAGTCCTGCATGAGAACAAAATGTCCAGTGTCTTGAATTAAACATTTCCATCTAAGTACAGCTCTTTCGTAACTTAACAGGCTCGAATTTGGAATAATTCGTTTCAGAAATCAGACGACTCGGTGAATGTTAGTAAAGGTTATTTGAATTCGTAAACGCGCATATGATTTCGTAAATTTTCTTATGGACTCGTAAACCCTCATGTGCATTCGCATTGGTTAACAGCAATTGGTAACATTTCTTGCAGTTTCGTAGGGGATTCTTGTAAATTTGTGGATGTTAACTTACCATAAAAAGTTCGGCTACAACCTCACAGCAAATTAAGAAATGCGGCAATTTACTAGACTACATTACATAAGCCCCTCAAACTTACGCTCGTTGTTGTTGTTGTTGTTATCGCTTCAGTTGAGGGACTTATGTCCTTACGCTTCAATACAGGGACTAATTAGGCCAAGTCCGCCGCGTTCACGGCGCGACCAATCAGAGCACTACTTTCTTAATATGGTCAACCCACGTGCCTATTTGTAGCGTTTGATTGGTTATTAGTTCAAAGTTCGACTTCTCGCAGCGAAGCAACGTTCGAAGTAACGTTCGAAGAGACGTTCGAATTTTCTTTCGACGTTCGTAGGATGGAAGATGTTCTAAGTTTCTTCTGATTTTTCGTAAGATTTTAGTCCCTGTTTAGAATCTGTTTGGTCGTGAGTCCTTTGTATGAGTGAAATTAAAACATCAGATTATAAATGTTGAACGAATGCAAGGAATCACGTCGTCAGTCTAGCAATTTACCTTCGTCAGAGCAGATATGGCTAATCAGGAAAGTTTTGTTTCTGCTTTACAATAGCCGTACGCATCATACTGCTATTTGAAGCTCAGTTTGCTTGCAAGAATCCATATCATACATTATTTACAGTTGGTAGTTAAATAGTTACCAAAAACTAATTTAAACCAACTATGTACAGTATCAGTGGCGGCCTGGCAGGGGGCCAGGGGGACCATGGCCCCCCCAGCGGACTTTTTCGAAGGGGTGCCAAAGTTTACGAGGGGCGCCAAAAAGTTTATGAAGTTTGATGGCTCGATCACGTTTTTCCAGCACCACGTAGCAGGTTACACGGGCATTCCATACAGATGCATCTGATGCAAATGCATCAGTCATTGTCACAGACAAATCATTTCAAACCCATGCTAAGTTTCGTAAAACTGATACAAAGTGTTATTCCAGTAGCCACAGCTTTCATGTGAATAGAGAAATTTAGGTCAGGTAGGAAACTCGAAGATTCAGATGCAAATTGGATTCAGATACAAATTGGATTCAGATGCACTGTGCACTTTGCTTCTATTTGGAACTAAAGATCTGAACTTGGTTGAAAACAGAATTATCATAGAAGCAACAATATCATTCATCAATGCAACAAAGCGCTTTGATTGAATACTCAGAAAGTAAACAGCAGCGACCCCTCCCCCTACTATTGTTAGTTTTATCAGGTAGCTTGGTACCAAATAATCAATTAAACCTAGAGACATATAAACCTAATTGAATTTCACGTAAAAAATTTTTGGGTTTTTGTATTATTTGGTACAAAGCTACCTTGGAGTATAACTTTCTTTTCTTTGCTGAAGTATTAGAATTGTAAGTGCCATCCAAAGTGGGGACCAGATGACCTTGTGTCTATCCCTGCTTTGGATGGCACAGTAGAATGTAACAAATTTTTGTGTTTTAATCTTTTTGATATTGATAGAAAAAAAAACTCGGAGATGTCGGGGCAAGTTTCTCTGACATTTCTCGACCCCTACTTTTTCATTTAGCCCCATGTACTCTGCTAGATGTCGGATGTCTTATCTGCGAAAATTTTTGATTCAATTCCAGTTTTTTTTTAAGACAAAAAGGTATGCCTTACATCTAAAAAATAAACTTCTGTCTCTTTTTTCATTGGTAAGCCATCGCCTATTTTTACTCTCATATTTTGCTTTATAGAAAGCCAGGTTTTGCATCCTCTCTAAAATTTGAGAACGATTAAATACCTTTCAAGTCGTAATGGGCGTAATGCAACTAAAGATAAAACTGGATACATGAGACAACAAAAGATACATGTGAAAAACAAAGCAAAAATATGCTATGAATTGCCGGAAAATTCTCTATTTTTGGTGACCTGAGTGCTGTGTGTTTATATTTTTTTAAAACACTTGAACTTGTACGTTATGATCAAAATGATTTTGATCCTTGAATTGATATTTCGATGTGAGGCCTGCTACTGTATTTTTGCCGACAAAGCAGCTGAGCCTTACGTATTTTTTGCAGATCAGACATCTCCGACTTCTTCAGCAGAGCTTGTAGAGCCAAGCAAAAAATTCGGAGTTGAGAAATGTTGGAGAAACTTGCTCGGATGTCTCCGACCTTTCAGAACTTTTTTAACTGTCCTAGGAAATTACAGTACTATAAAATCCAGGTTATTCCTATCGTGCCAAACATTAGCGATGATTCTTTTCACTCTGTTGTCAATGATCCTACGTAGCAACATCGTAAACTTGGACTCTGATGCAAAAGCCATAGCCGAGAGTTAGACCCAATTTTATCCAAAAGAATAAGGTGTCCATGAAACAACTACGGTCGGAGAAGATACTTGCAGAAGTAAAATATCTTTTCTTAGTACATAAAATATAGAACGTTGGAAGGAAGGTCTTCCTGCACCAGAAAACGTCTGAAAGGACAAGGCCCTTGTTTTCCAAGAGTTTGAAGGGCATGGTCATGAAAAATTTTCCTGGGGGCTTCGCCCCCAGACCCCCTCGTTCCCCTAAGTCAATTAAATGTCTACATTCAGCCCTGGACCAGGTCAAGGTGTCAAAGAGTACCATTACGAAAGTTGGGAAAATTGCAAGGGCTGCCAATCTGGTCAGAGACTTGATAACGATGTTTGATTTGAAGGGGCGCCATTTTGCTGCTGGCCCCCCTTGACGAAAAACGCCAGGCCGCCACTGTACAGTATACAAAATTATTTACAAATTCAACATTTACATCTTGTGCCATCCCATTCTTTGATCCGCCTTTTCAAACTTCTGAACTTCGCAGCACCAATGGCTAATCAATTTTCTTATCGCAAAGCAGTTAGGCGTACACCAGATTTCCGACTTTTGTATTGGCAATAGTTCTTACGGGAATTCACACACTTTCATACGAAGTCATAAGGTTTCTTACGAATTTGTCCGAATTCAACTCCCCATTCGAGGAAATGCGCACGGGTCCTTCACGGCAATACCTACGAACAAGGATGTGTTAAGTTGAGAAGGAAGTATACTGCAGCTATTCCGTCATAGACTATTCTTGTATTGATTGAAATTGCTTGATAAATCATGTTCAAACATCTCAACCCGGTATTTCTTACCTAGGCTCTCTCATGATTATTGCTTGGATTGCGTTCGCATTTTCTGGGATGTTTTATGCTCGTTACATGAGACAGGTTTGGCAAAACCAGCTAAAAGGCAGCGCTGTTTGGTTTCAAGTAAGTAGATCTGATTTTCCTTTCCTCCCTTCGAGTTCTGATTTTCAGACTCAAAGCCCTTCGCTAAAAGCATTATAATCAGAAGTAGAATTATTTCAACGTTTCCTTGATTCAATTTGTCATCAGTTACCATTGTCCTGTGGACCAAAAGCACTATTGTCGTTTTGAACAGAACCCGACTAGGTGTGGAAACAGGGGAGCGCCGTTCCTAGGTAGTTTTGCAAGATTTTTAGGCCGCAGGAAATTCTTTTTAAGAGAAGCTGAATTTTAAGCAGCCTCCAAAACATTGCAGTACCTAAAACTTTCGTAACTGATGTCTAGAAAATGGATATTGAATTGCTGCAGTAGGTTTGGTTAAGCAGAATCTTGACCAAGAGGCCTGCATCATGAATTTGACAAAAGATTGATCATTATAAGTAGAAGATATCGTCCACGTCAATCTATCATCAAGCTGTTGAGTTACTTTTTGTGCCTAAGTAGTTCTTTTTGTTTTGAGGAAGGAGGGAAGTGGCGGCAAGATATATATGTACATCGACAGAGCAGAAACTGCATAAAATGACGTCATCGACCAATCTGAGATAAGGAATTGTTTGGACTGATAAGCTTTTTGAAATGATAAATCAAGAGTTTTAGGTCGTAGGAAGAAAATATTGAAGTGTTGCCTAATTTCGGGATCTGTTGCAGGAAGCCAAGGGGGCTCAAAGTTACGAGTTTTCGCACATGCGTGCGCAGTTTCTTCTCTGTCATGTGCATCTTGGTTGCTCATCTTCATGGCAAAAGTCAGGTGCATTTTGGTTGCTTACCTGCAATTATCATGCGTATTTTGAGCTACTTACTCAGCAATCACTTTCTCATTCTTGAGATACAAGTATCTGTCTAATGTTTATGTTGAGTTTAATCCTTATTTCGTTGGTTTATGAATGAGTTCAGTTTCACAAAGATATTTTGAACTATATTTTACATACAACTTGCATGAACTACGCTGCACAATCCACGTAATGTAGATCAAAAAATTTCCGCAGGAAGTCCTAACGAAATTTCTGCCATTCCCAGGAAGAAAAAACTTTTTCGGCCTCTGATTTTGAGTTTCACTAACACTTGAAGTTTACCCATTCTTATTCTGTGTCATTTCAGAGAAGTAAATGATGTCAATAAATCCTTTTGACAAAGCGTCTTCAATACAATGACATAAAAACAGGCAAGCTTAATTTGCAGCAAAATTAACAAATTCGAGCATTTATTGCAAAAAGGAAATTCGAGCGTTAAATTTTCCTGAAGAAAAATTGTATCTATTGTTGGCTGATTGTCCTTTGAACTGCTGTTAAAATCCTGTCGACAGTCCTAGGCAGACTGAAAGTAGAGGCCAGGGATCTGGGTGGAAAATTGTGCTGCAAAATCGAAAGTTTGATTTTAGATATCTGGTCCTATTAGTAGACATTTGAGAGCTCAAATTTTCAGATGGCAATATTTCTTTTTGTTTTTAGCTGCATCGTGGGATGATGATTGGAAGTGGTGTATTTACAGTGATTGCTTTTATCATCATTCTCGTCGAAGTCAAAGGCTGGAACACGGTTAGGTTTATCATTGATCCTTTCCTCGTAACATCGTTTTTCAAGGGATGCAATGAGTCAGTGCAAGAAGTAATTTTGAAGATCTGTCATTTCAGGGCACTTTGTCAATTAGAGATAGCTTGCATACAAATCTTAGGCCAATCTTTTATTTCCTTTCTGAGTATGATTTGGCTGTTTGATTAGCTATTGATTAGCTATTGATTAGCGATTGATATGATTGTTGATTTAGTGATTTGATTTGATTGGCTTGATTGATTGATTGCATGAGTTGATTTACGTTTTCTTTATTTCTAGGAGATGGGAGCCCATCCAATTCTGGGAATCATCGTTATCATTCTTACTGCTATTCAGGTAAACCATTAGCCATAATTTCCTGAAGGAGATATCAAAGGAAAAGGGACGGCTGACATGCAATACGTTTCTTCCCTAAAAGAATCATATAGTTTCAGTGTCAAAGCCCACTGGTTTTTTATTTATTAATAAAAACAATTATTATGATGAAACCTACAAGTTGCAATTACATTAAACTGTGACATTCATGGCGGTGAAAGAGACACGAGGTCACCGAGTCCTCGCCATGAACGCCACTTACATTTCAACTAAAGGTTACGTCAGAAAAGAAATAAGGAGGGAGTAGAAAGAAATAGGGAGGGAGTAGAAAGAAATCAGGAGGGAGTAGAAAGAAATAAGGAGGGAGTAGAAAGAAATAAGGAGGGAGTGCTGCTGTTTACATTTCAACATTGATTTAACCTTGACGAAACTTTGACGAAGGAGCTGGTTGCTTCTAACATGATTCTGTTTGCAACTGTACCCAAATTTTGATAATCAAGCACGATTAAAAGATAACGGTCCTTTGGATTTACATCAGCAACATTGACTCCATCAATATCTGAGAGCTGATCAAAGAGATCTTGGCGCAATATGCCATGAGGAGGGCGGATATGCTGTATAGAGCCGACTAGTGACATGCTGTAATAATGATAAGATGGAAGAGAAATCCAAAATGCATTTAATCATTAAAACGTTAGATAAGAGATTTCCAACATACATTTGCATTGCTATAATTTTTCAACCCAGCTTTGTGGGAAAATTGTTATTTTTGTTATTTTATGTGGATTCGATAATGTCTCTCTATCTTTTCCGAAACAAATATGAACCAAATCTTACAGAAGACATACAAGAAATATTTTGCAGGCAGAAATGCCACAACAGGATAAAAGACAACTGACAGTATTTTGAAATTCAATGAACATATATTGCCAACTTTTCTTTCGTCCATGAATAAAATTTGTGCTAGATTTACGGCAGCCTATCACGTATTAAAAACACACTGTTTACATCCGTAATTTTTGGGTACAGTGATTACGTATGGTTCTTCATCGGTCGTTCCCAAAATCAGGGCCGCCGAAAGCTTCGGAAGGCCCAGGGGTAAAGCTGGGAAATGAGTCCCCCTGCGAATGAAGCGAGCAGAAAAGTTTTCCCATCACACCATTTACATTGGCTTAATATGCATTCCAGAGCATTTCCTTCAGTTAAAATGTTAAAACTCTAGGCCTCTCAGACCCTGAGGCCCTGGGGCAAATTACATCCCCCTTCCCCCTCTCAGCGGCCCAGCCCAAAGCCACTAACTTGCATCAAGCCTTACAGACCACATAAATGCAACTCTGTTACTTGGGGTAGCATAACACTCATCAAGCACCGCTTCAGACTGATAATTCATTATTAATCTTTAGGCTGTTGCTGGGATGTTACGGCCGGGCATTGGTTCACCAAGGTTAGTATACTGAATGTTCGAATGCTTCCGCAGCTAACTTTATTGTTTCAAATAATGCCTTTTTCAAGAAGAAATCTTTTCTCAGTGAATGCAGTCCGAGATCCTATTTAGTTATCCAATTTCTTTCAATTTCTTTAAAGATATATTTATAAGAGTAGGATATAAAGAATCAAGCAACCCATTTTGCCCCATTTAGCAGATTTCAGCAAATTGACATTGTATTACTTTCTCAGGCGCTTTATTTTCAACATGGCACATCGGTGCAGCGGAGTATTGGCATTCATTCTTGCAAGTATGTTCATTCAAGATTTCTTGGCTTGTGTCCATTTATTAATCAATTAATTTATTGATACATTTATTCAACTTTTTATATAGTTTCTCTGCCATTTCTCCTCTTGGTGCGATATATTTTTTCAATAAATTTCAAATTCGATAAGCCGGTTTCTCGATCATCTGGACCGTTAATTCGAGTCAGTGCGTCCGGATTATTGAGTATCCGATGCTTTTATATTGCTGACTTTATTACCGATTATGCTAAGAAAAAACTTTGACTTTTAAAAAAGTAGCAAAATTTGTTCCTTATCTTTTAAAGTTTCCCGTAGTTCATTTTCCCTAAAGAACAGATTATTTTCACAATTATACTCGTGCCTTAGCGAAAATCATTTCATCATACAATCATTCGTGACCTTCAATGCTACAAATCAAAACAAAGACGATTTTGAAATCGGTTCGATTTTTGCTCATTTGGGTGAATTTTTAGACTCCTAACTTTTGACCCACCCCCCCCCAACCCCATGTTGTAAGTCGTAGATTCTTTAGTTTCTCCTTGACTCAACAGATATCTTCCTCTGCTTTACAGTAATCACCATATTCCTTGGTTTAGCTGCAATGGATGTAGATATTGTCATCATGATCGTTTACCTTATTGTTATTGTTGTTATTGTTCTTGGAATTGAAGTAAACACATTCTACAAGTCAAGAACAGGTTTGTTGTTATTGATTCGATTTTGTTTGATGTGATGTTATACTGGGTATTTCAGAAAAAATGCAACCCACTCTCACTTTCATTCAAGGCTCTGTAGAAAATGATAAAATTTCAATAAATGTGGTGCATAGGTAGACTGGTTCCACAATCTCTGTATGCTCCTTAGAGCTGATCTGTCGCTAATACAGAGACTTGTTACCAAACAGTGTTTGAAATCGGATTGATTTGATAGCCTCGTTTTCAAAATCGTTGCATGCTTAAAATTCGGACCACGGAATCACCGTTTTTGCGGATGCTGTTGCTGTGATCAGTGATCATCAAACAAGAATATCCTGGAAACAACTGCAAACAGTTTGTGACTCTGAAAAAATTGGGGCATTGATAGTGAATACAAAATTGAAATTTCTGAGAAGTTAAGAGTGACCAAAGATCAAGAAACCAAAGGGTCAACAAGATTAGAAATAATGTTAACATGATACATTACCATTATTTGCAATCAGTTAAGTAGCATCTGAACAACAAGAAATTTTCTATGGAAATGATCTTTACATTTGTTCCAGTGCTTTGTTTCATCAGAAAGACAATCTCTCCCCAAGATGAGTGCCATCTAAATATGCATACCGACATGAGATCTGATAATAATGAAGAAGCTATCTTGCTGTAGACAAATCCCTGTGGATTAAAAACATTGACATCAATGTAAAGTAAAGGGTAATATTAAAATCACAAGCAAAAATTTAGTCAACCTTTTGTTTTTCTTTGTGCAGCCCAAAACCGGACAAAAAACATAACTTTGCACACCGAGGCAATAATGGGAAAATAAAATTTTGGATTCAGTCACTTATAATTGTGGACCATTCTTGGTTATGTTCACAAAATACAATAAAACCAATTTTTGTGCAAAACCTTTTTTTAAAACTATCAAATTTTTACTCAGGCAAATTCATTCGTTAACTCAAAACCAAAAACCAAACCACTGAATTAAAGAGTAAACAACTGTAAACAAAGCCCAACAGAAAGCAAGAAATTCAGTATTCGTATGCCAAGTAACCTGCTTGCAGTCTAATGGCTGTTATGAATTTAAACACATGAGCAAAATGTAAACGAAAATTCACTAACCTGGACTGGGCCTAAAATAATGGACTGATACAATTGCCACTGGCAGAGAGTTGGATGTGCTTGAAAATGCCTCTGAAATATCGCAAAAGCATCATACTTTGCCATGTCCTGTTACAGCACAAACAAACATTCCGTCCAGTTGCTCACTTTGCGAAAAACGGCTGGCTAAAATTCCCTCAACTTCTCTCTCGATCGAGCTGCGAAACGCCATTGCTTCTTCTTGAAAACCTTGCACCATGCATTGGCCTCACTTTGAAAAGGAGGTTTTCGAGAAATAGAAAGTAAAGAGAGCAAAAATCGATTGGCTACAAAGGAATTAGCTATTGTTTTCGCCAAAATGCTCCAATCAGGTTAGGAGCAGATTTTTTCCGCTCCCAAATTCCGATTTGAGATACCATTTGGCAACTAGTCCCTCATTGAGCTGGCCATCAGCAACAACAACAACAGCGAAATAGAGGGGCTAGTGGAGCTAGTCTAGTGCATAGGTGCATGCCATCTGAAAGTACATTCCAACCTCGTTCCCAGGGTGCTCTTACGTCATACGCTGATCACGAAGAGGCAGAGGAACGAACTCACTCTGGGGACGAGATTGAGTACAATCTATCTTTCCAATGATATCCAGGTTTAGTGAATTAGTTGAATTTTTGCAGCGTTAGCTGCATTATATATCAAAACAATTAGCAAGGTGCGATATCGCTGTCTCTTTCTTTCTTGCTCTCTGTCGATATGTGGTCAACACCAATTCAATTCTAGACTAATTCAATTCAATGCACCAAGGGGGCAGTACGAGGCGGAAACACTCTGGGATCTGCGCGGAAATTCCGCGCGGAGTCAACCCGCACGGTTTTGCGCGTAGTAAATGGCTTCGGGGTGTCAAAATTCGATGTAAAACCACATACTTTACCTACATTGATCATCATTTGCAATTTATTTCCGACGTTCGAAGAATAACGAGCCATTTCATGTTGGAAGCTGCGATGAGAAAGCCACTCTGTTTGCAACTTAGGCCCCTTTTCGCCCCAAACAAACCGTGCTTCTTTCACATTACCACTCTTGCTAACCCCAGATTATTGTTCAGATACCTTCAAAAAAGCTTAAATAAGGTCCTTAAAGTGTTTGTTTTGAGCTTCTCGATTTATCCACAGCAGAATTATTTCTAGAGCAACGGCCATCCCATCGATTCGATACTAAATACAGCTAAGATTCGATTATAGCAAACCGTGTTCGGCATCTTGATCAGAGCATGACGTAAGAACACATAATATTTCAAAAGAATCAGCAAGCTGTGAAGTCTCTCTTTGTGTCGGTTTGTGAAAACATCACAATCCTGCTATTTGATTTGCTCCAAATTTTGTTATCACAAAATAACAAAAACATCAGAGGCGCTGTTATCAAGAATGAATGAATCATTATCTAGAATGAATGCGTGTTTGTGTGACTTCGTCAAGGTCTTCAGACAGTGGGCAGGAAGAGTGGCAAAAACAGACTGAACTGGTTGCGTACACAGGGGTGGGCGGGGGGTGGGGGGCAAAGGCATCTCGTAATATCAGCAGAATGAGAAAGGCTATTTCTGTTATTCCATTTTATATGATGGTGCAGTTTGTTCGCATTTCCCAAAACGCTGCACTCACTAACTAACGTTATTGCTAGTTCATTGCTTAATTGACGTTTTCGTTAAGTATGGCCTATTTTAGATGCCGGAAAGTGATAGGCCATTTATTCTTATGAATATCCATCTTTTTGAGAGCTTTTTATCATTATCAACAAATGCATCTCATGAGGATAAATTTGTTTTTGCCCACTCAAGGCATCACCTCAAGTCTTTCCAGGCCTGAAGTATTTGACAAATTTTTTTCGTAATTTTTGCTGTAGATAATGTCTGTATTTTGCTCTTGCAGTATGCTGCCTTTGAAATTGGCCATACTTACAAATATTTCAATTAACTGATGAATAATTCCATTCATGTATTCAAATTGCATATCATCAGACAAAAGAAAGATTGTATTTGCAGCGTTAGCTGCATTATATATCAAAACAATTAGCAAGGTGCGATATCGCTGTCTCTTTCTTTCTTTCTTGCTCTCTGTCGATATGTGGTCAACACCAATTCAATTCTAGACTAATTCAATTCAATGCACCAAGGGGGCAGTACGAGGCGGAAACGAAACCGAGGCCAAAACGAAATGTCGCAGCGAAAGAATGCAAGATTTACTAACTACCTCGGTTGCAATTTTGGTTTCCTTATTTGAATTGGATGATGGGACGACTCTCAGCTGCTCAGCGCAGTGGCTTTCTGGGATTATCAGTCTATCAAGGACCGCATGTAATCAGTCAAGGCACGAAGGCAAGGCAGGAAGAATTTCGTTTGTTTGGTGGTGTTCAATTGAGTCGTCAGGTGAGTAAATTCGTACATCGTTCGTTTATCGTCGTTTGATTCTCGATTTAAAATGAATATGCAACAAAATAGTCGCAAAAATAGTCGAAGAAATAGTCGTAGAAACCAAGATGAAATAGAATATGATGAGACACGTATCGATCTTGTGATACCAACAGAACCAAATAGACCCACTGCTCCGACGAGCTTTGACGTGATGGGACCAGAACTGACAGCGATTGTTTTGGGGTAAGCGTGAATAGGTATCTGATACAATCAGATGTAGGCATGAAATGCCAACAATGAAAGATAGATTATTTTGCAGTAAATGGGAATAGGTATCTAATACAGTCAGATGTAAGGCATGAAATGCTAATTATGAATTGGAAGATAATTGTTTTGGAATAGGTATTTGATACAATCAGATGTCGGCATGAAATGCCAATAAAGGATGAAACATAGATTATTTTGCAGTTTATGTGAATAGGTATCTAATACAATCAGATTTAAGGCATGAAATGCTGATTAAGAATTTCAACATAAGATTATTTTGCAGCAAATGTGAATAGGTATCTGATACAATCAGATGGAAGGCATGAAATGCTAATTAAGAATTTGATCAATAGATTATTTTGCAGTAAAATACAATCAGATGGAAGGCATGAAATGCTAGCAGACAATTTGACAAGAATAGGTGATTTTGCAGTGAATGTGGTATCTAATGCCATCTAATTTGTTTTTTGATATCAGCATTACTGATTTCTTTATTGGCCAAATTGAGTTTGTAAATAACCATTTTGCAAAAATTTCTCAAGAAAATAATATCCTAATATATTTTAGCCTTTGGAAGAAACCAACCAACAATGAAAGCACACCCACAGTTGCAGGTATGTATTTCTTCTTTTTTTCATTATTTTTCATTTTAATATGTGTTGTAACCCTCCCCTTTTAGCATTGTGACATGCATTGTGCTTGGTCTATCTACACAGAGTTGGTGAATTTGGCAAACACTAAAAAGACAAGTAGTTGTTATTTTAATTAATTTCTCCCCATAACTCATGGTTTCTTTATAGATTTTGATTCGATTTTCATTCTTTCTGCAGGACTGTCAGATGTCATGAAAGCAATCATCAGAATGAGTTCATTTATGATGTTGCAAGTGATACAAAGTTTCATCAGATGTATATTCCAGATTTTTCAGTGACAAGCAAATGTGATTTGTTTACATGAATCTTCATCAAATATATGAAAGTAAAGAAGACCAAAATCAAGCTATTATGGGATGCTCCACTATTCGTATAAAACTTTGCAGAAATATACACTTAAACACCTCATCATATGCTACAGCATTTGCCATTTAACTTCTCAATGGAGGCATTGAAGTCTTCAACAGCTTTTAACAATTTTGCACGCAATACCGTGGATCTCAGTTTGAGAAGAATACTTTGAAAAGAACAGTGTGTCACTTCCAGTTATGTTGAAAAGAACCATAACTTTGTATGAGCATCATATGATCCACACTAAGCCAAACAGATTTTAACCCCTGGAGTTGCATCAATGCACAGTATGGATATGCTTTCTAGCGCCAAGTACTGTAATACCATTAAACTTGCAACATGTTACTAGAATCAAATGCAGTATAGAGGAAGACCTTCACAAGAAAGTTCCAAGTACAAAAAGGACTGCCATTGACAATTTACTTAAAGAACTGAACAAAGAAGCTTAGATTTTTCACTTGTAGCAGTTATCAGTTCAGGCAAATAGCGAAACTACAACTCTGGATGGCCCAGCATAACCAAGTTGAATTGTGGTTGTTGTTGTTGTCGCTCCACTGAGGCCTGTCCACAGGAAGCCCATATTACAGATTATCAGAAAACGTTTTGTTCAAGAAATTATTTTCCTTTCTTTCACATAAATTGTGTGTTTGTGTGTTATTCTCCCGTCATTTACATTCACAGCCAACGGGCGTTTTGTGAATTAATAATTTTGAAAGGGAGCACAAGGAAACAAGGGAGCGACAAGTGGCTTTACGTTTCGCTACCTTGTTTCCTTGTGCTCCCTTTCAAAATTTTTATTTCACAAAACGCGCATTGGCTGTGAATGTAAATGACGGGAGAATAACACACAAACACACAATTTTAGTGAAAGAAAGGAAAACAATTTCTTGAACAAAACGTTTTTCTAATAATCTGTAATATGGGCTTCCTGTGGCCTGTCAGAATCTGGCTAAGAGGAAGGAGGTTTTTTGCGTTTACGGCAACAACGATCCTGTACCGAAGTTCTGACACCTCGTTTGATGGTATAGCAGTTGAAAAACACGGATTTATTACGCATTCTAGACTCGGTGCTCGTGAGAAAAAAGCAGCAGGTGATTTAGGAACAAATTGATCTTTCAACTACACTCAAAAAAGAATGCGAATCGTTCGAGTCTAACCAACACCATCGGGGCGATTAAGGAACAGCAACGCAAAAATTGAAGAAACGACAAAATTGATGGAAAAAACTTTCGCGAGTGGAGAATTTTCTGTAATTTCGCGAGCAAAAGCTTTCGCGAATTTTGAATTTAGATTGTGCCCTGGCACAGACTTTCGCCAAAATGCGGAAAAACGCTAAAATCGCGAAACTTTCTGCCCGCGAAACTTTCTGCCCCTAGCTATGAAATTTAGATTATGTACATCGTCACTGTATCTGAATATCGGTACAGGTATCCACGTGCCGTGCCAAAATGGGTGTAGATAGGACTGTGTGTCTACAAAACGTCGCCTACACCATTGGCCTACCATTTGCCTTACCTTTGGCTCACAGTTGCAAATGGTACGCGAAATGGTGCGGGCCACGTTTTGAAGACACCCAGATCGGGCTATTGTTCATCGGCCAGGTCTAAAACGCGGACCAAGCGAGAACAATGCTCCGCAGTTTTCTCGTCCGCGTTTTAGAATTTACACAGGGAAAGGTCTAAAACGCGGACAAAGATTTCGCGGACCATTTGAACATAAGGAAATTGAACACTTGTTACCTGATTTTCCGTGTTTCTCCGAAGCAAACATAGTCTCTTTGCACCCGGAGGGGCATTTCACTCATTCGAAAAAGCGTTCAAGATTTTTTTTAGATGAAAACGATTTTTAAAGACTTTCCTTCAAAATAAAGCGACTTTTGTGAAAGGTGTACGAGATTTTAGAAGTGAAATGCCCCTCACTGCACTGCCTAAGTTTTTACGAACGCTAAAACAAGCAACGTGTAGTTTGGCAAATGTTGATCTTTTTTATGGACCGCAAGTGTAAAACACCGGTTGCCAGGTTAAACAGGTTCCAGGTTACCAGGTTTAGACGTTGACAAGTTGGAGAAAATGTAGGTTGACAGGTTAGAGTACAACATGCAACTTTGAAGATTTTCTGCAAAACTGTAAAATAACAAAAACATCAGAGGCGCTACTATCAAAGCAACCTAGAATGAATGCGTGTTTGTGTTACTTCATCATGGTCCTCAGACAGTGGTCTGGGAGAGTTTCCATTCCATATGATGGTGCAGTTCGTTCGCATTTCCCAAAACGCTGCACTCACTAACTAATGTTATTGCTAGTATAAGATTGTACACATAACATCTACTCAAATTTTATAATTTTTCTCCAAATTTGAATCACAGTTGGATTGCGTTTTTTCTGAAACACACTTGTAGAACTGAAGGAAACAAAGTTGGTTTTTGGATATTTTGAACTAATTTAGACTGCGTTCAGACGATGCCGGCACATTTTGAAAACAGTGAAAAATGTGACGGATAGGCCTCCCGTTCACACGAAAACGGCACATTTTTTGCCGGTAGATTTCGAAAACGGTAGATTTTCAAAGAGGAACCCTAACCAGTATAAATTTGAAACAGCATCATGATGTAAACAGAACATTTTTCGACGCTTTTGTATGGAGACTGTTCGATTCTTAGAGTGTAGGTACTTTTCTTTAGCATGAAAGTCCTGCAACGGGTCTTTACCGTCAAATTTCCTACCGTTTTCAAATTGTGCCGGTATCGTGTGAACGCTAGCTCAAATTTTGCTGCCGTCACTTTTTTCACCGTTTTCAAAATGTGCCGGCATCGTGTGAACGCAGTCTTAAAATAATGGCTAGTGACATACGAACAAATTACTTTTAGTCATGCCGTTGGAACTTTTCATACAGAAGTTGTTGTGTGGGTACCCTAAAAATGCCATAAGTTATTTTTAGTGACATCTGTTCGACGGAAGTTTGGTGATCAAAATTATCAACAATGCGAAATTCCAAATCGTTGAATATTGGACGATTCATTCATCTCAAGAATTTAGCGTTAATAGTTTCGCTTGCTGTGTTTTGCCTAATCTTTTCAATCTTATCAACCTTGTGAAGTTTGATTGTTTCTTTTACTTGGTTTGGGGCGCCAAAAAGTATGTTCAGATCTCTGCTTAGAGTGCACTTATATTGAAAGGGCATGTACTCAACATTTACCAATTGTCCCCCTGCTATTTCTATAGAAAAAATAAGTTTATCCTTATTACATTTCGTTGTTCTTAGTGACAGAAGTGCAGTATCGAGAGAGTGAACTGAATTCAACTGAAATGGAATCTTCAGATGATGAAGGCACACACGTATTTAGTACCAAGGTGAGTGAATATGGGATCATACAATGGATCCTTATTTCGGTTTAATCCAGCCCTTTTGTGTCACGCTTTTATCAGAAGTACGCTCGTTGTACGATGGCAAAAATTAAAGAAAATCAAGTACTGCGATGAAGATCAGTGTGACATTTTCAATCAGTGTGATTTTTTCATACTAATCAATCAATTTTCATCATTGATAAAAACAATTTCAAGCCATTACAGGAAGGGCACTTTGTCTTATCATTTGAGAAACAGCTGCTATAGTACAGTAAGGCCTGCATTTCAGAAACCACTTTTGCACACCTTAGCATAAAATGCCTCTCATATCTATGATACCTCTAATTCTTTTAGGCTCAAGTTTCTTATGTTTCTAATAGGCCTTTTCTCAATTTTGACAAATAGGCTGAGGACAGTGCGGCCCATCCTGGCAGCCTTGGCAACAGTAGGAAAAAACAGGAAAATTAAGGTCCCAATCTGATTCTGAATCTGATTCTGGGTCTGAATGGCATGTGGTGCGTCTCGGTCGCATCTAGACTTATGACGATGAGTCTCTTGTTTCCCTGTGCTCTTTGATTTGATGATGGCGCTTCGGTCAAGAGAGACTCATAGTATTATTATGAAAAACCTGGCCCTATTTAGGCCCAAACTGAGCAATTTCTTCAGTACCAATCAGATTGCGAGATTTGTGAATTACTATTGTTAACGTGTAACAACAGGAAGCCCAGGCAGTTAATTTAACTGAACAATAATAAGTTTACAATCTTAAAATCTTAAAATAGTTAATTGTCTAATACCTTTGTGTTTGTGTGTTATTTGTTACACCTCTCCACAGCTGTGTTGTGTTTCATTGACTTCAGCATTGCACTGTGTAATTGTTCGAATGCGAGAGTTCGATACAATGTAGCTTGTTGGCATTCTAATAGGTAAACAAGTATCGTGCAGCTCTTGAAAAGTGCAAACAAATAAAAAGATAACTCGAGTTTGAAGGACGATGAAACCGAGTCGTACTGAGGGGATTCCCCTGATTTCCCACTGTTGCCACGGCTGTCAGAAGGGCCGCGCTGTCCTCAGTCCCTTTCTCCAAGTTGCGAAAAAGTCTATTTCTCTTCTAAAGAGTCCTGGAAAATGGGTTACGACGGAATGGGATTATTCGTAGATTTGTTAGACATACATGCATGTAATCAATACTTGTCAAGAGCATCAGTTGGAAATAGATACAAATCTCTTAAAATCCAAGATGTCTTGGGGCAATTTCTTACGAACCGTGCATGAACTGGAATGCTACCAGATCATCAGACCAGGACCTAGTGTCGATCAAAATACAAGAAACTTTATTTTGTATCCGAGTCTGAAGAGTTTCTGATAAGTAGGGGGGGGGGGAGCTAATCATTTTTCAGTTACCAAACAGTTTCTTTTGGGTGGTTCCTTAAATGTTGGACGTTACTGTGTCGAGAAAAATTAGCAACAATTTGAAAGAATGCTCCCCCAAATATTTTCCACACCTTAACGGCAAAAGTTCTTTCAACCTTACATTCGTGTATCTCATTTTTAATTCTTTCAAGGGGGGTATCTCCTACAGCAGCAGCTTTTTTAAGGGACCAAACAATAAAAACTTAATTACAATTCAAAATTAAAATAATGAAGCATTAGAGTATAAAGAAAAGCAAAGTGAATGAACATTAACAACATTAATGAAACATTGCCTCCAAGAGCTGCCTGGTCCGGTGGATTTTTTAATACAGTCATTTCTTTGCAGGAGGTATTCATACGGAAATGTTTGTCTGCACTTGTAACTGGCATAGGAATTGGTTTCTCGATTATTATGATTAGTTTAGTGGCCCACAAAGGATATGTTTATTCGAAGAAGGGACTCAGGAGTTGAGAGGTAGGTGGCTGCTTTTTCAATGAACTTTTCTTGCTATTACTCTTAGGTTTATATCCTGAATACTAGCGATGACGTTAGTTAGTGGGTGCAGCGTTTTGGGAAATGGGAACAAACTGCATCAAGACATGGAATGGAATAAAAGCAATAGGCCTTTTTCATTCTGTTGACATTGCAAGATGCCTTTGCCCTCCACCTGTCTTGCAACTCCTCATTCTTGCAGTCAGTTCAGTTCTATTAGCACTGTATCACAAAATCACTGCTTGCTTGCCTCCCTGCCCACTATCTCAAGACCATTCTTTTAAAAAACATTGAAAGAAGCGAAACTACAAGAATATTCCTCTTAGAAACGATATCCATCATTCAATACTCATAGCTACTACCCACAAAAAATAAAAACTTATGTCAACCAAACTCCATCAAAGTGCTTTTGCCACATATTTTTGCATTCTTCCTCCGGTTTTTTAGATAGTTATTCTTCCCCTTTGCATTGAAAGCTGATTGTGATTTGTAACTTAGTTTTTAATCAAATTTAGATTTCAATTAAATTCATAGCTACTTTGCAGAACTGTAATGTTTTCCATTTCCATTTTTATAACTTTGTCAATTTATAATAGTTAAATGTTTTGTTATCTTGTTGTTTCATGTAAGCGCCCTAGACTAGATAAGCACTGCTTTTTCTAGGGCGTACAAATCAGTAAGTATTTAGTTTTAGCTGATTTGTGAATAAATATCATCATCATAACGAAGTCAGACAAACACGCCTTCATTCCATGGAATAAGAGACAATTACTGTAAGAAAGCTTTGAGATTTTGATGATACCGCCTCTCATATCTTTTTTTTTGTAAGCGAATTGCCGGATTCCGATGTTTCCACAAACGGACAGAAAGAGAGACGGATATCGCAGCTTGCTAATTCATTTGAGATACTTTTTGGCCTATGCCACCATTCTGAACCGTTGCAGAACTAAGCGACCCCCAAAATAGTTCCCACCAGTTTGTTTAGCAACAGCCCAGACTTCAATCGTTACCTTTCCTCAAAATTTCCACCAAAGTTTATCATAATGGTTGTATTAGAGTTCAGTTTATCGCAAAATATTCAATGAGACTGTTAAATATTGATAGTGAGCTCCAAATGCCTGTGATTCAATTTTGATTTTTGAACAGATATGGAGAATGCACAATTCACAGAAATCTTCAACAGAATGGAAATTAGGGGGTAGTAGAATCTCAGTGAGAGACTATTGAGTTTTGTTTTGTTTGAATATGTAAATTTTTATTCCTGGGACTGTAAATAATGCTATAGAAAACTATTTTCATTTCGATTTGTTAAACTTTCACTTTTATTACTCTTAACTGAGATCTGAAGTTTATCTTGAGTGCATGTCAAAGTAGATTTTTGGCAAAGCAGAGCAACTGTTTAGCTAGTCTTGATTAATTAAATGCTGTTGCCATCAACTGCAATCGCTAGCTTCAGGAAATACAAAATAATGATAGTTTGTAAACTTATTTTATATAGTGCAGAAAACATGTGTGAGAAAATAGTTGTTAACAATTGTATCGTGCATAGATTATTTCTGAGTAAAATGCTTGCTTTCCTTTTGCTTAGTACTGCTGGTATTTAAAAAAATGCGTGTAAGCTAAACTCATTTACAAACTACACTTTGTACCATCACATGTACTGTACATGAGAACTAGGGCAAAATAAACATGAGTTGGAAGGTAAATTCCAGAGATAAGTAATTCTGCGATTTACGTAACTTTTAAGGACTCACGTCGTAAGTCTACTGGGTGTCCAAAACAAAGTGTAAAGGCTGATTTTCAGTCAGTGGAATTTCCCGAGCGGGCGGAATTTTAAACAATCAAAGGTCATTCAACCTTGAACTATTCAATTGTCAAGCGACATTCACTGCCGTAAACAACTCGGAAAATTCCACTGAAACTGGCCTTAAGGATTTCCAGTCAGTGTAATTTTCCGAGCGGGTGGAAATTCTATTGTTTGCGAGAGAAAATGTCACTCTGAAAGTGAAAAGAAGTTACGGATGAGCAACCTTTTATGGTCTAAAATTACGCTCGCTCGGAAAATTCTGCTGACTGGAAATTGGTCTTTAAAGGCTGATTTCCACGCGGTAGAATTTTCTTAAGTGGACTAGAGATCTATTATTTACCTGAGAAAACATCGCTTTGAATTTGGATAGAATTTTACGCGTGACAAACTTACCATTGTGTAAAATTCGATCCGCTTGAAAGATATGTGTATTTAGCTTTGTTACTGGCTAGTCATTCTTAACGAGGGGCACTTCACTCACTCGAAAAAGCGTACGAGATTTTTTCAAAACAAAAGGATTTATACGGATTTTCGATGGATTTTTCTTGAAAACAAAAGGATTTTTGCCAAAGGTGTACGAGATTTTTGGGAGTGAAATACCCCTCGATTCTTAAATGGTCTGGACAGTTTCTTGAACATGGAAGTTTGTTGCATTGGTCTTTGAGAGCAGAAATATCAATCTCGAAAGTTCGAATTTGCTGTCACCTCGAAACCAGAGCTTTGGCGTTTTGACCTACGCTCTTGATAGGAAATGAGTTAATATTTATTTCTGCCCTAACTATATTTACACATATGTAACATGTTTAAAATGTTACTACATCGATAACGAACAGTTAAGTCAGCTTAAACTGGAGTTGGAACCTTTCGAAGCTTCCTTGTTCTTCAGTTCGCAAGGCACCAATAACATCTTCATCACTGTGAAAAAATAATTATGTTAAAGCACAAGCCACCGTTAGGTTTTCTTCAAAACAGGAAAGAATCTCTCCATTTCTACTGCAATATTGAAAAGTGCAAAACAAAATAGGACATTTCCAAAAACACACAATGAAAAAGATTTTTTAAAGACAAGCTTGATTAAGGCAGGCTAAGTTTCTGACAGCTATACGGCTAATGTGGGCATAACAAGGTTTATCACAGTCCTGTGTGTCATTTTGGACAGCATACCAATGGAACATCGATTGGTTTTGTTTCAATCCAAATGAGGGCGCATTTTAGTGATGAATAAATAATAAAGCAAGTGAAAATACGCTTTCTTGCAGCCAATACAAGCCTTTGTGTGACAGAAGCAAGTCTCGTTTAGGGCAGCAACATTTCCTGTGAATTCAGCATCGGTCTACATTACGAGAAGAACAGATCTATGGAAGAGATGATGCTTGTTTACACAAGTCATCTTGCTATCACCGTTCCTTGAGAGGATGGTGAAGGAGATATTGATGGTACAGACTACTGGTCCCTAAGGTACCTGGTACTAAAACCTTTGGTGTTGGGTACTGGGAAGAATTACAGTGGTACCAAAGACATTTTTCGATGACTTGGAACACGGAAATTATCAATTTTTTCATTCTGACTTTTCCCAATATTTTTCCCGTAATTTTCCATTTAAGTTGGTACTGGTTACCGGTTTCCTGCTCTGATGGCTCCTGGTATTCACCTTAAGTCCTTAAGGGTACTGAGAACCGGACAGTTTTGTACCAGGTACTGCCCCTGTGGTACTGCGGTACGATTCATCTATCACCATGTTCTTTTAAAACTTTTGGATCTTTGAAAGGACACAAAATATCTAATCTCACCTGAGTTCATTTTTGTTCAACATCAAGTGGATGTTCAATGCTGGCAAAAGAAGTTTCAAAGACAACCGTATTTTGATGGTGCCACATGTATCACTTGCTGTAGCTTTCATTCTAGGATAGAGAAGGTAAAATCAATCATTTTATAAATCTAAAGGGTTATTGACTTGCCAACTTGTAATAAGGTTCGAATCTTTGCAAAAATCTAAGATGAAATTTGTAATATGTCATTGCCAAACTCACTCAACCAAATTGATTGAAGTTTACTATATATTATGAAGTTACTGTATATGAAGTTTATAATAATCCCAGAAAGAACATTTTTGAGATCATGATTATTTTCAGAGTTACATAGTTTTAAGGTTTATGAAAGGAAGTACAAGAAAAGGTATATGAAGCTTTGACAAACATTGAAAGCTCTATAAATTGTAAAAGGGTTTTGGCAGAGATTGTGATGCAAATGAGAAATATGCTTACACAATATTGTCCTTTTTGGCTGGCAAGGCAGCACTGCTGACAGTTGTAGAGATACTTATTGTATCATCATCATCGTCATCAAAGTTTGCAATTTCTTCATCTGTTGATTAAGAATGAACAAAGCTATATCTTGTAAAGCAGTAAAATCATGAAAGTTTGAATACAAGTTATTAAAAGTTCTTAAATTCACAAAGCAATACAAAAGATTAAGAATTAGAGGGTGCTCTTCTCTCTCCAATTACTTTTAAAGGAAGGTTCTCTATTCTGGCGGTCCTTGATGGGCAAAAGATGGCAAAAATCATATGGATCTAAGTAAACCTTTAAGCAAGAGAGCACCGTTTACATCTTTCAAAAGGAGATTATGGTTGTTTTTCTGGAACTGCTCAAACGGGAAAATTTTCTTTGGGACATCCAGTATGTGCACTAATTTACTTTCCAAATAAGGTCAGCTAACAGTACCTTGTGGCAAGAAAATGATCTCATAATAAAGATTATTTGCTTTTCTGTAAGATTCTGGCCAGTTGAAGCCTTTGCCTGTTGGTCTATATTCCTGTCTTTGAATTCCAGTATCTTCCGCATCAAATTTCTTGCCATAAACATAGTATAATTTGTTATGTGCCTTCTTTGGTCCTTTGAATACATATTTCAATTTGTAATCTTCCTCTTCCGGTAATTCGGCATCTAAAGAATGAGACATTTTGTTTCAAAATCAGATCAAATTCTTTTAACCCAAGGAGACATCATCGGAGGCAAGGGGATGGGGGGGGGATTACCCTCTTGTTCTCTCCATGATCATTTTTCAGATTTTTATTGCTGAATGTCAAGGGACAGGTTATGTGGTTAAATTTTGAGCTTAGAAATGAATAAATGGTGTTTCCCAGGTTAAAAAGGACATGGTCTCAAAATTCTGTCACATGGGGCTTTAACCCAAGAGCACCATCTTCATTTGTCCTCCCCAACTTTTGGAAGCTCTTGCCACCACTGTTTGATGTCTTTAAGGATTGCCAAGGGACATTATTACATTACTCTACATATCAATGACTACAATTCAATCATCTTTACATGCAGCCAAAGAAAATAGAGAAAACGCTTTTGATAACTTTTGACTGTAATGTTTATCGGGCCTACTCAAAGCCATCAACAGCAGGAATTCATTTTCACCTTTCATTTAAACCGAGTTTTCATAAAAGCTGTACAAAATTTGACAGTTTGGTGGCAAACGCAGTTTAATCATGAAACTGAGGATGTGGTAAATAATGAAAATCATTGTCAAATTCTTGTTCATATTCATATTAGACATTCTTTGTTGTTTTTGAAAAGTTTGAAAGGTGGTGTGGCACAGTGGTATATGGTGAGAAGTGCCAAGCACTGGGATCGCAGAAATAGCAAAGTGCCAATCGAGCCCATGACTCCTTGTCATGACACTCCAGTGCTGGGGCCCTACTGAGTATGGAACCCATCCCACAAAACTGTTCTGACTGCAAAGTCAGAGGATTCACCACTGCGCCACAACACCTTGCAATATCCTATAAATTGCAGCCAGAACAGTCAGGTGGAAAGGGTTTGATACCTGCTAGTGCCACATGATTTTAACATCATGACAGGGAGTGGCAGACTCGATTAGGCCCATTCTACCTCTGCAGTCCCAACACATTGTGCTAAAAACTACAACTTCATCTTCACCTTCAGTCCAGGTAACATAAACTGTTAATCAGTTAAACGTAAAACATGCTGTGATTGAATGTTTCAAACTACCTTGGTTCATCATCAGTGAATCTGAATAATAATGAATCTACAAATTAAGCCAAGAAATGAACAGACTAAAAATGAGGTAAATGAGCATGAGTTCTGATTGGATAAATTGTGTGACAAAAGGGTGGCCAGGAGAAAGATCGGCTGTTGGAAATTGAATTCAGGTCAATCCCATAGAATTTAAAGGCTTTTCTGAATGAGTAATTGTTGGCTATTTCCAAAACAGAGAAAACTTTGAACAATGTGGCATGCCCTGATTGTATGATATGGTCCCTGATGGCAGATGGATTACTTTTTGTTTCAAGATCAGCTTATTAACTCCAAGTCTTGCACTGAGTAAATAGATTATAAGTGATGTTGTACAAATTCATTACTGATAGTATTTATAAGTAAGACCCCTCAACATACTTTCACTAAAATCTTCTAATCTTGCATGATAAAAATATCCAGTCTTAACTTTGCTGTTAGCTGTGTTCTTTTCATCCAGTTTTCTATGTCTGACTGTTCCATGGCCAAGATCAACAAGAACTGGGCAGTCTTGCAGAACTTCCTATGATGTATCAAAAAACATTTATTTGCAACACTGAAATAGGTTTGTTCTATACTAAATAAATGCTATCAATAACTTTAATTCTTGCCCCCCACTGGCATATCATTTTTATTGACACTACTAAATGCTGACTGTAATTTTGTATTTTAAAGTCTAGAGTAGTTTTGGGTAGGACACTTAGCAAAAAAATCGAATTGTCAGCTCAATTCAAGACAAATTTCGCCACACTGGTATCCTTAGTATAGTATGCTCAAATGTTTCATCCAAAAGTTGGTTGTTGATAAGTTTGGCAAAAATTGTGCCCCAATTAAGTTAGGCATTGTGGAACACTCTTGGGTATTATGGAACAAGTTATTTCTATTGTTTACATGTGGGCCTATACTTGAAACGTTCAAGAAGATGGCAGTCTGAAATCGCATTCATTTGATGTCCACATTATCAGCAATATGGAGAGTACACAAAATGCTGAAGCAAGCCAAACTTCAACAAAAATAATACTATGGATATTTGAAGAGTTGCATCAAGTGAAACTGCTGGAATTTTTTCTGATATCGGCTTCTACCAGGTTGAAAAACTTCCATTCATTTCCAAATATGAAATTCTGTTGAACTTGCTGCCAGCTGCAATAACAGCATTTCACATGTGAGAACAAAAGATCTATTGATGATTTTGCATCTTTTGCAGCTTTTCTTAGTCTACTCGCAGCTTGCACCTTCAAATTTATTTCACTTGCTACTATGCGCATTGGCCAAATAACGTATGTTTCCAACCTGGGGTTTCTAGGCTTCAGTTGTTGATGCTCCATAATACCTGACATCCCATAATATCCAAAACCACTCTAGACTTTAGCCAGTGCGGAAAGAAACGAATGTGCACTGCCCATGTGCTGGCACAGAGTCCCTGGCTTCTACAGTCTCCTTAACATTACAAAGTGCTGAATTTTAAATGTTCAATTTATATTCCGCTAAATGAACATTATAGGTAACCCACTAACAATCCTGTGTATATAGCCATGCATTTGGCTTCTATACATGAATAGCATAATACTATTCATCTAGGGACTCTGTGCCGGCACATGCGCAGTGCACAAGTATAGATAGGCAGGCAGACAGAAAGATAGATAGATAGTCTAGTCTTCTATTTTTTCTAGGTGCACAAGTACAGTGCACAGAAATTTAAGTTTCCATACAGGCCTTTTTGGCCCTAAATTTTTAAGACTGGTTTTTCATCATCATCACATATGTGCCTTTGCCTTAAGGCATCACATATGTGCCGTAGTTTATATTGTTTCCGAGAAAAAAGTAGTGGAGAGCTTTTAGTATACAACTACGGCCATTAGTTTGATGCCAGCCTTGACAGAGAATGAAAAAAGATTCTGTGCTTACGATTTAAGAGCTTTTGATATCAAATAATTCGAAGAATAAATAATAAACCAATAAACCAATTCTTGAAAAAAAAGTCAAATGATTTGGTGATTTGTCGCTATAAATTAAAAATCAAAGGCTGAACTGAAACTTATGGCCAAAAATGTGGGCTGAAATTCCTCAAATACGTTTTGCTCTGAAGCAATGTTTTTCGTACAGTTGTGAGAGTTTGCAAACATATCACAGAAATGAATTGTGCAGAGATTGATGTAAAATCCACCGAGTAACACAATGCCTTAACATATAAACTCTGTTTTATAATACTCACCTGTTTGCTACTGCTACTATTTGATGCCGAATTTCCCATTTGAAAATCAAACTCTCGTCTTCAAGGCTTCATTTTGGTTTGTTTCTTTCACTGACTCTCACTGACTTTCTGTGACTTTCTTTGATTTTTGATGGTTGGTTGTTGCTGTTGTGTTAGGAGCTTGTTGCTAAGAGACGAAAAGAAATGAAAGTGAGATTGTGTTCGAGAACGAGATTGTTCAGCAACAAAATGGCCGCAGAAAAATATTCAAGCGCGAAAGAATCCTTCGTGACGAATCTGAATGGAACATCAATGCTTGAAATAAACTTTATTGTTTCTTGTGCACCTGCATCGTATATGCTGTACTGTGTTCTGGCTGTTCTTTTTTATGTAAAAGGCATCAAGTTTCGAAAAGGGTAAGAAGTTTTTAGATTTATATTACAGAAGTAGGCCTCCTCCGCCTCCCTCGCACATCATCGACGACTGACCCCGCTTTGCGACTTCCGCATCATTCATCACACAGACAAAAAGAAGAAAGTCCAAACACAAAGTGCTAACGGTTTTTTTCGGTAAAGAGAAAAATAAATCATTTTTCATGATTATTTTTGTTAATTTTCAAATTGTTCCAGGGGCTCAATGATGATTGAGATACTGGGCCCCAGACTGGAAAGTTTGCAGAATGCGCAGGGGATCTCTCCAACGTCCAAATTGCTCGCGCGGCTGTATTTGTATCACTAAACAATAGTTCCATTGTTTCCTTTTATTGTTATACGAAAATTTTGCGGCTGGAACCGCGACTGAAATTTAAAGTGCGCGGCAGAGAAATCGGCCGCGCAAGGCAAACTTTCCAGTCTGGACTGGGCCTCTTGTTTAGGAGGAGGGTGCGATGTCATGGAACATTCCGTGACAATGTTTGGTTGCCCGTGTGTGACGAAATTAAATTAATTTTTTCATGGACTATTTTCATGTAATGTTTCAGCTAAAATGGCCAGATGCAAGCCTTTATGCAGTATGTATCCTGTCAAAAAAGAAATAAAACTTGGAGGAGCCTCAGTTAACTCAGATGGGAGTTCCTTGAGCCTCCTTTGTAGCATTGAGATTACTTTGCTTGCACTGTTTATTACTTTCTGATAGTAGGAGGTTGCTTCCAATCACGTGATCCAACCGGTAATTAAAGAAACAAATAACAAGGGTCCTTATGGTATGGTGCCAATGCCCGTATTCTACCTCAGTATTTCTGAGCGGATCTTTCTATCCGCTTTCACATGATTACTATGGTATACAACAAGGATGTAGGAAGCATCTCAAACTTGGGTCACAAGACTTCAAGGGCACTTTTCCTTAAGAAAAAGGGGGCATTTTCTAAAAGTAAAAAGGGCACTTCTCTGTTTATTGCTAAATCTTGGGGAGCATGTGCCCCCAATGCCCCCTGGTTCCTACATCTATGCTATACAATTCTATGATGATGAATGCAGAAGAAGAAAAATGCTTGTTGGCTCAAGTTGATGAAGATGAAGAAGAAGAATCAACTACGCCAAAGCCTGATGATGTGCCTGACCCGGGGGGGGGGGGGGGTACTCATATATTTTCTGTACGGGGACGTGCCACTGAACAGGGTATCATTTTCAGGATTCCGACTCCGGGACAGGGTATCATTTTTGTAAAAATCGGCTCCATGACAGGGTCCATATTTGTCATTTTTGACTCAGAAAGGTCATTTTAGGCCATTTGCACTCTGCGAATGTGATTCAAATTGCTTGGATAGCAATATTTCCACATTTTTCCATGGGCAGTTCGGACAGTATTGTAGTGCTTTCTGGACGAATGAAGAAACAATAACGATTCAATACTCACCCCAGCCATTCAGTGTATGTGTTCTGTTCCAACATCATGCTTAGGCCCATAGCTAACCCAACTGCAACAACGTTTCACCTCCCTAGCTTAACCTAGCAAAATGCCCTCGCAGCGACGAGTCCTTGAGAGAAATTTTGAAAATTTCTCTCAAGGACTCATTGCTGCGAGGGCAGTTAGTTAGGGCAAGCTAGGGAGGCAAAACGTTGTTGCAGTTGGGATTCAGAATTTTCAGAATTTGAAGTCAGAGGGCCTAGGGCCTACCTAATCAAACCACGATGTTGGAACGGAACACAAACACTGAATGGCTGGGATGAGTACTGAATCATTATTGTTTCTTCGTTCATTAAGAAAGCACTACAATAGTGTCTGAACTGCCCATGATTTTTCAATAGATTTCGTACAAATTTCCTTGCAGGGCACAATTTTGTCTGAAGAAACTAAAGGACAGGGTATTGTTTAAGAAAATTTTACTCCGGGACAGGGTATCATTTTCAGGATTTTGACTCCAGGACAGGGTAGCTTTTTATATTTTCCAGCTGCACCTCCCCGTATGTTCATAGACCAAGTACCCCACTGGGGTGCCTGTGCCTTAGAAACAAACAAGACCAAAATCTAGCATTGAAAGACATATTTTTTTCTGTACATGTTCTTGACATTTTAGAAGTTTGCAAACATTCTATGAAGACATTCTGTGACAAACATTAGCTCAGTTTTTGTCACTGGTTATCCAATGAACCATTGTCAATGAATAGTTCTAGATCTTTCATAGATAAAAGTTTAACATCTTTGGATAAATTCCACTCCTTCATGGCTGTATTATAAGGAACCATTGCATTCAAATCCTGCCATACAGTATCTCTGCCAGAACACTGTTCCTTTTTTATTTGAAGCAGCAGCTGAATTTTGCAAGTGGAAATTTTGAGACCCTCCTTAGTGTTTTCTGTTTATCTACACCAAAATAATGAGGACTAAGATTGGATTAAAATGTCACAGTTAGGGGACCAGGATAAACAGTGCTTAAGATATGCAGGTGAAAATAGGATTACTTTCCGTACATATCATTAATGATATCATTTCTCCAATCTGGGGACTAGGAGGCCAATCAAAAATTTTTGGAACACTTGCTTTTTGAAAGTGGGATTTTGACTCCAAAGTTTCTTCAAAGTCTATAAAAATCCAAAAGATTTTAAAAGCCTGAGCCTACCCAAGAGAGTCCTAAGAGATAGGTCCCAAAAGATATTTGATTGATAAATTGTTTTTTAACAGGTATCTGTTCATGATCGAAAACCTTCTTCTTGTTCTTCCTGGCTTATTTGTCATAACTATTCTGGCAGGCCATGCATTGTTACTGAATGTGGTGCTGGCTTCATTTGCTGCAGGGTTGACCTGTCTGTTGATGAAAAGAAGGACAAAAGATTGGAAAGATACTGATCTTCAGACAGATCCAAGTACTATGACTTTTGTGTACAATTTCAGAGCGTCTATGAATGTCGCAACAATATTGTCAATATTAGCTGTTGATTTCAACATATTCCCCCGTCGACTAGCAAAAACAGAAGTTTATGGGACAGGTTTTATGGACATTGGTGTTGGATCTTTTATATTTGGACATGCTATTGTCTCACCTTTTGCCAGAGGGAAGCTGATACATCATGGCAAATCATTAGGAAGATGTGTCATACAAAACTTTTCAAGCTCTGCTCCACTCATTGTTCTTGGGATGCTTCGGCTTTTGTCTGTAAAGGCCAGTAGATATCATGAACATGTCACAGAGTATGGGGTTCACTGGAACTTCTTTTTCACCATAGCAGTTGTAAAGGTTTGCTTTCACATAGCATACAATGTAATCTTGATGTTTTGCTAGGCATAATGTACAGTATTGTCAGCCTTTAAAATCTATAAGGAAAATACTTCCCGTCCAAGAAGTGATGTTATGGATAGCAGTAACATGGCCATACATTAGCCATACTGCTTTTTCTAAGGTAGAACTAATTTAAGAATACAATAACATTAAATGGATCTTTGTGCTGTAACCTGAATCTTCTACCAGTTAAGTTTTGTTTATTGTACTGCTAAATTATGTGGAGCTAAAATAGCATATTTTGGTTAACAATTACTGTTAAGGTCAGGTTATCCTACTATTTGAGAACTACCAAACCATTGAAATGGGAGTACCACAGGGGTAAATCCCAGGCGTCCTAGGCCCAATTTTTTCACAATATTTGTAAATGACGGACATGGCAAATGTGATAAATGATGAGGAACGGAGACTCTCTGCTGATGATACAAACGCATTTTTGCTTTAGCAACACATTTTGCTTTAGCAACACATTTTGCTTTGGCAACAATATAAACAACTCTCAACTCAGCACTGCATGCATAATGTGCATCATAACCTAGAAAATTTCCAGCTGCATATAATAGCCTTTTATGTTGATGAAGGATTAACTGACAGAGGGTTATGCCCAAAATATGTTACTTTAAATATTCTAAGGCTACTTGCATTATTTATCTTCAAAGAATCATAGCCACACACACGAACAACTGAGATATTTATAAGATTGAATTAAATCAATGAATAAAAAATTGAAAGGTATTGCCAAAATGTTGCGAAATGATTGCCTGACTGTCAGTTACATGTCAAGAACAGCCAAATATTTTTGAAAATCTTGATGTACTCAGTTGTCAGTAGATTTTCCTGAAGACAACATACAGTATTGTTGTAAAATTTTCCACTTCATAATATATATATAATATAATACATAATAGATATAATATAGTTATAATATAACATATAATATATATATGATATATATGATATTTTATTTATAATAAAAGTCAAGCAAACCCTAGCAAGGGAAACGAAGTTCTTGTATAGCTCTTTTGAACTATTCACAAAAAATTTCTTTGGATCTTAAGTCTTTGTGAGACATGTCATAAACAAGGTTTAAAGCCCATATGTTGTCTGTGTTTCTTTTTTGCTTTTTTCTCTATTAGTTTCTTAACCACTTTAGAAATTGAAATAGTCATCTTCTATTGCAGCTTATTTGTGAAATTACAATACAAACTGCGCCAACTTGGATAGTGAACAGAATTGGGTTTGCAGGAGCTGCAGTTTGTATCTCTTATCAGTACCTTTTGGATTACCTTGGCCTCAAAAGGTTTGTCCAGTTTGGCAGCAGTGGTAATGGTTCCAGAGAAAATCTCATTGATGCAAACAGAGAAGGAATTGTCTCTTGTATTGGCTATATCTCGTTATTCTTTATGGCTTGTCAACTTGGAAGAGAAATGTTCTCAAAACGGTAAGATTTGTAATTTTGCAAAAATCTGGTGGCACTTTTCGCTTGATGTAAGTGTAAGTGTTAAGAACAATTATTTGTTCATTCACAACGTGAAATTGAAGTAAAGCAATTCTTCTGGTCAGTGGAGGGTCAGGGGGGCCAGTGCCACCCAAAAGCAACTTGAAGGACGCTTGTTGGAAAATTTGTGGGAAATTTGTATTGCTTGGAGGCAACTGTCAGAAAACCATTGGAAGATTTGTGACAAAAGGTTTCATTGAAATTGCTGTCTGTTGAGAATATCTGAAGAACTACTAGCATATTGCAGTACCCTAAGCACAATGATTTAAGCATATCTAAGTAAACCTGTCTCTCTAGTACACTTGTCTCTCCCACTCAAAGGAAGATGACTGTTTGTACAGAGAGCTATTTCTACATAGAATGTACGCTATAAATCTGTGTCTTTTATGCAGGACAAAAATGCAGGTTTCAAAACATCTGGTGATGACTGGTATCGTTCTTTGGCTGGCCACATTTATTTCAGTGAACTATATTGACCTCGTTTCGAGACAGATGGCGAATTTGACTTACGTTCTTTGGATAGTGAGTAGTCATCGTTTTTAATCATTTGAAGATTTTTGCATCCAATAGAGAGCACAATCTGTTAGGAACCAGAGACCAGAATAAAGATAGGAAATATGCATATTATGTGCTGAGGTATGGGACTCATACGTATCATCTCCAGGTTTCCAGGCTATATTGACCAATCTTTTTCTGTGAATTTTTTGCAACACATCTTGCTGTCGGTGTTGAGGCTCTGATAGGGGGGATAGTTGCTCCCTTGCTCCCCTCTTAAAATGTAGCATGCTCCCTTGCTCCTATCAAAATTAGCTTTGTGCTCCCAGTAATTTCCATAATGTTTCTATTGTTCATTCAAATCAAAACATGTGTTGCCTAAGTGGTGCCTTAATGATTACGATGTTTAGTTATTCCTGTGGCAAATATTTCATGATCCATCGAGCCAAGAAGTCCCGTCATTGGATACTGTTCCTTCAGAAGCTTAAGCAATACGATTGAGTTGATGATTTCTCGTACTGTTTTACACAAGCCTCGTAAGAGGCCAGTACATTCGCTCATGGCGCATTGAAAATTGGAGAGATGGTTTGGGCAAGGATAACAGAAAAATCTCAAGGCCAAGCCTTTTAACTTGGCATAAAACACTTTTCCCGCCCTCATTTTGCCACTGTTAGAGTCAAAATTCGTGCAATGTTTTATACATATGCGTACTTGGAAAATTTTTGGGGACACTTTCTTCATTCTAGCAAAAATGCCTCCTTCAGTGCAATATTTACAAGTGTTTACAATCTTAGAATAGCTTCGTATTTCCTTCAGGCATTGCAAGTAAAACATGAAAATTCAACTTTTGGAAATTGTTGAGAGATCAAGACCCACCCGTACTAGCCTGTGTCTGGGATCTGGGACACAGGCTAACCCTCCACTATGGACCAGTTGTAGATGGTCATGTTCAAAAAAGTTCTCCAACGATGCCGTTTTTAGAGTGCACTCCATGTGTACTTGCAAATTTCATGCAAAAAATTAAAGTAAGATGCTGCAGACAGGCTTGCCTGCTGCAAGATCGAACACAGGAAAATTGCCATAATCCGCAAGTAGGCTACCTGGGTATTAGACTCTCCAAGGAAATTAATTTTTGTAGAGAGTGTGGTACCAGGATACAAATGGGCCAGCGAGCTGAATAAATTCACTTTTTGGATCATGATTGTTGCCTTTTTCCTTGATAAATGGTGCCTTGGTCGTAAAATTGGCACTCTTTTCTAAGTTTCCAAACCCAGGTTATTTCTCATTGTTCTTCAGTTCTCCAGCCCTAGGGGAGCCCTTTCCCAACTAGTAGACATTACTGGAATAGATTGCATTGATAGTTAGAAATGGGCAATCGTTACAGTCATAAGAGAGTGCAAGGAACTTAAAACTTTCAAAATGATTTCCCAAAAAAAATTCATGTGCTCTCAAGCTCCCAAACTTTTCATTCATGCTCCCTTGCTCCCGGCCCTTTTTAGGCCATGCTCCCTTGCTCCCAAAAACCCCTATCAGAGCCTCGGTGTTCATTGCTCTGTAGCAAAGATTGTAAACAGATTGCTCTAGCAATTTGTGACGGAAAACAGCAGAGCTCAGAGATCCTTTCACTGATGAGAGTTGTTTCACTTTTGTTCTAAAATGAATCCTAAGCAAAAATTTCTTAGAAATTGGACTCTATGGTTCGTTCATAGGCTTGTAAATATATACATAGCCTTCTCTTCTCCACTACCTATAAGTTCAAGCAGCAATAATAACATCGTTGTAAACATCACTGCGGAAATCTGACGTATCTTTTTTTGAATGGCCTTCAGCTGGTCGTGTCCACAATACCTGGCCTAAATTTTCCTGAATGAATAAGTGTATTTCGTTACCAATTCATTGTTTATTCTCAAAAATTTCAATTTATCAGGATGACTCTTTGGGAGGCCGCGTCGATCTGGGAATTAGTTCTCAGGTAATAATTTTCAGCGCGCGGTACAGTCAATGATATAGAAGCGCTTCTATATCATTTTTTTTGTATTCAATATGAAATTTTACAAAACGAAACTACTTACTCTATATCATTAGGTACAGTTTGAACTATAGGCCCATTTAAACTTGTTGAGAGCAAGCCATCAGCTCCAAATCAAGAAAGAGAAGATAAACAATGAATTGAAGACCAGAGAGGTAACGAAATACATTTATTCATTTAGGAACATTTAGGCCAAGTATTGTTTACACGATCAATGCCCAAATCGTGTCCACAACACCCATGATTTAAATGATAGGTTATGTTTAATGAAGATATCATGAGAAAATTGTTATTTTATCTTTTTGGGGTCAAGTGCATGGAGAGAAAAATAATCCATTGATTCTGTTTTCTTCCCAGATGTCCCTGAATGTGTTCGTCCTTGTTTTGTTCGAAGCTGTTGAAATTTTCCAAGAAGTCATCATACAAAGACTCAACATTAATGACAGTCAAAAGATTCAGAAACGTTTCATTTCGCCTAGAAGGCCTTTGCATGACAAAGATCAACGAGAATCACCAAAGCTAAGTACTTCATTAATTGACTCACTTAGGGTTCCGATCATTGTGCAAGCAATAAGTCGTAATCAATTACTTTACTTCCTTCTTGGAAACGTTCTCACTGGACTCGTGAATTTTTCAATGAAAACTATTTACGTCGATGATTTCACAGCAATGATCGTGCTTATTCTGTACTTTTTAATAACAAATGGTGTAATAGTGTTGCTGCATATAAAGGGTATCAATACTAAATTTTGGTAAATTGCATGATGAAAAATTGTCATCAAATTATTCTCGTTACGAAGATAAGCAACCAGATTATGTTAGATATTTGAAATTTGATTATAATAGACTTAAGGACACTCAAGACACTTTAAATAAAATATTCTTCCATTTCTTGGCAATAAATGAAAATGTTTAACGCAGTTTTCTCCCTTTCTTGGTCTCTTTCACATCATTGAAGCATTAAAATGTGGGCAAACCATAGATATCGTATCTTTAAAAATACATTGCACGATTGGTCAATGCATCTTTCTTTTGCTGTAACAACCCTCTGCTAGCCATGAGGCTTTGCGCCCATTCTTTCTTATGTGCAAACAAGCAACTGGAAAAACGACACGTGCCAGGTATGGGAGGTATGTCCTTTGCTTAGGCCCCTTTTGAAATTGGAGAAAGAGAAATGTCAACATTTGGACTCTACGCCTATGTCTATGCTTAAGGCTACGGTAAACGTTTTCTTGGTGAAAATATCCATTTTTCGATTTCTTCATATTCTGTTAGCCGAACTTTCAAGGCACACAGTGATACCTTGCTTGAAGTCAACAGAAGTTTTGAAAATGGAGGAAATTTCATGTAAACGAAGGCTTCCACAATTTCTTAATCAACGTTTTTTGTTTGTGGTCTTCAAAATCTGTACCTAAATGCTTGATCTGTTAAGCCGATAATCCCTAAGTCCTTGTGGTTTGTGTGAAATAGCATTGCGCGTTCTAGTATACTTGTGTTTATCGGGTAATTATTTGAGGACTCGGATTAGTGTGGTTTATATGGTCCCGTTGTGTACTTTACCAGTACTTTTACGGAAAATCCATTTTTCTCAGGACTCACAAATCCATGAGGTACAGGTACGAAAAAGCTATTTTGTACCCTTAGAGCCAATCGAATGGCTCGAAAATTTGCACATGGCCAGGACAGACTTGGAGCTTGGAAAGCATGTCCCAAAATTTTTGTATGTGTCCTGGTCCGTCTTTTAGAGCCAAATACAGCTGTGGGAGGGCAGAAATATCATTTGCTAATTTTTGACAGCATGTAGTTTCAAAGGAAGAAGGAATTTGAAAAATCCCAGACACACTTTAAAAGCTTAGGATCTGCACTTCCTGCTGATTTAAGTCAGATTCTGTTACCTCAAACGCAAGGGTACAAAATAGCTTTTGAAGGTCGTACACTCTTTTAAGCAATAAATTTGCCTGGAAAATACCATTTTACAGCATTTGCCAATAATTTTAATATGGTTAAAATACTTACGTTCTTGTGCATCGAATGATGTATAGTTTACCTAGATTCCGTCAATAGTTCGGTTTTTAGGGAGCGAAAACCAAATTTCGTGTCACAAACGTTTACCGTAACCTTAAAGGCAGTCTGTCACGCATTTGATTGGGTGATTTGGACAATGCAAAGAATAGGAAATTTCAATAGCTGCTAATCCTCTGACTTTCTACGGCCGTAGAAAGTCAAGACGGTTAGCTCTCCTTTGTTTCAGATATACAGATTCACAAAGAATTCTGATGTGTTGAGCGCCGAAATTGTCGCAGCCAATCAGAGCCGTGACGGACTGCCTTTAAGACCCATTGTCAAAAGTGATCCTTTATTCGCCGAATGAAAGGCAACTCAAAGAGAATTTAGGCCAGAAACGACTTTCAGATAATACGAATGTCGAATTTAGCTCCACAAAGGATCATGGTTAGCAGCGACTCTTTAATGGTTAAAAAGGAACTTCAAATAAATCGTTTTGTTCAGAGTTTTTCGTGATTCTTTCAATAAGAAGAACAAGCGGAATTATTGTGAAAATCATCAAGATATCAACGATTTCCAGTGATCATTTATGATTAAACATCCGATGTTCATTTCGAAGCATTAAATCAAACGAAAGATTCAATTGAATTGCATTGCATTGAATTTTGAAATAATCAGGATATCAAAGATGCCAATGAACATTTATAACGTACACTTAAAACTAAATACCCTAAGTTCCTTTCAAGTCATGAAATCAAACGAAAGATGCATCAGCCAATCATGCAATGCCTTTTAAAGTTTTGATTCCTATGCTTTTTGGCAAGGGTTTTTCTGCAGCTTCTTTCACTCGTCGTAGCTTAAGCAAATTTTAACTTGGTTTGTCCCAATCGATGATCTTGTTTACAGAGCTGTGTTACACGTAAGGACAGGTGACTTGACAAACAATGCAGTTTTTTTGTGAAATTTCCCAAAATTATGAAAGATAAGTTTGTATTGGGCTTACATGAGATAAAGATACCTGCTATCAAAATTTCTAAGCTTCCTCTGCAAACGTTATCGTAGTTTGAAAAAGCAACTTGAAATTCTTTAGCGGTGGAATATAATTCTTTCGATGTTTGATAAACTTCAGGAAACATTGCTTTTTTAGCTCAGGCACCTGTTGTGCGGAGAATGAAATTTAGAATTTTAGATTCTGCCTAATTTTTCAATAGATCATTTTTACAAGCGGCATATCATATAAGTGGAATGATTTTGGGTATGTATGGCAAGAGCCTGCACTATGTATAGAATTTTCTCCTAACAGAGATCAATTTTAAAAGTATACGTAGAGAAAGATCTCTCAAAAGAAATATTGTAATGCCTGAATATCAGATGTTAGCATTTTTGACAGTAAGATGCGAGTCAAGAAGACACTAAGCGAAATCAATTACATAGAAGTTGCTGATCTCAAGAGATAATTTCGTTTTGATAAAAGCAGCTTGAAAGATCTTCATTTATAAGAGATGCCAGGAAAATAAGAGTTTAGAAAGGAATGCAAAATTGCTTTGTTATGAAAATCAGCATGGTTTATGAAATAAAGATCTTAAAATTTCTCTTTAAATTGTCATTCCTTGGCAGACTCTATATGAAGATGGTATGTGGACTTTGAAAGCTCGTGAAACTATTCAAATTTCCGTTCTCGTAAATCTTTGCATCTTATTACAAAAGCAGCAGAATGATTGTTAAGCAAGGCAAGCTCCTTCACACCAATGCAAAGAATGGCTTTCTTAACAATGCAATTTTGGCTGTATCAATAAGGCAATATATCTATGCGCACAGCTGCTATTTGAAAGTAATCCACCTTTGGCACCATGCTGTAACGTAATACGTTCAATATCCCCTGAATCTACACGTGTAACTACGAGCATTTGTTTACAAAAGACAGGCTACAGAACGCTTTTTGTCAGTTATTCATTACTTTTGCATCAAAGTTTGGTGAATATAATTTTACCTGTTACGTATCAATTTTGAGGCAGCTACGCAAAGAATGTTAACAAGAGTGCTGTGATAAACCGTAACTTTTGATATTTCCCAAGTAAGGCCTAGGCAAGATTGTAGGAGATTTGCTGGTTTTCTGACTTGATGACAAATTGTTAGTCGATCATCGAGCAGTGGAAGTTAAGTAAGGTAACAATATATTGCAGTCCGGCAAGCATGCATTCCTATGAAATCCTTTTTATAATTTCATTGTTATTTTCAACACTATATTCGAAGTCTTCAGCTTATGACATAAGCCCAGAGAAGCCAACAAAACTGACATCGAGGAATTTTCACATAATCTTATCGTTGGATGATCCTTGGATTGTAATCTTTCTGGAAGATTATGACGCAAAGAAAGAAGCTGAGTTGGTTGCGTTGGCTACATCAGTTGTTGGATTAGTTCAGATTGGATTCGTTGATATGGATGATCCGGATTCCGAGGAGTTGGTCGAAGCGAAGGTATTTCAAGATTCTATTTTGTTTCATTTCCTCTCTTCGTTTCGTTTCCTCTCTTCTTTCCTTCTCTCCTTCTCGGTCTGCACCCTCTCCTTTGAAGGAGCTTGAACAACACGACAACTTATTTCAATATTGCGCTGTCCGTGAAGTCGATCTGAGCATTCAAAATCAAGATGAGAAAAGATATTATCTATACACAGATGATGCGCACAGGTAGGCCTAATGTTTCTGATGCTTTACAACGATACATAACCCCATATAGCACATTTGAAGTTTCCCAATACCCATGTTTAAAAGTAAGCTTAGAAAACAACTTACCAATTTATCTTCTTAGATTTTACACCATCGCTTTTCATTGGCACAACTGTGTAGGACCTCGGTGTTATCTGATCCATGGCTTATATTTTTTTAATGTTCTTTTATGCATATTATTATCGTAGTAGCTACGCGTACATCTGTTTCTGTGACTTGCTAGCATCTGTTGACATCAGTTAGTTGTTTGTATTTTTGAATTTCGCAATTTCTGTCAGTCAGTAAATACACTCCAATAATTATCATTATTTTGCCTTTTTTGCCCTCAACAGAAAATTTCAAGTTTTCAAATCAGAGTTTATGAATATGGTGAACAAAACAAAGAAATGCCAAAGAAAGCCAAAACATACGAAGAAGCCGTTGAAATTGCCCTTGAAAGTTATCCAGATACTCTCGAGAGAATCACAGAGTCAACGATTCCTGCGTTTTACAGTCGAAATATGAGGGAGCAAAAACCAAGAAAATTGCCTATCATTTATTTCACAAGTAAGAATATCAATTTTTGCCAGGTTTCCTGAAGAAAGATTTCTTAATTTCGTAACAAAGTTTAGAGCTTGACTCAGGGCCGTAGGAAGCAGCTGCTGATTGGGGGGGGCAATTGTTCTCAAAACAATAGAGAACAATACGTCCGATTAATGCTTATGACGTAGTACCATTGTTTTCAAAATTATTGGGGGCCTTGAGCCCTACCTGCCCCCCTTCGCTTCCTACGGGCCGGGCTGGACTATTCCAACTGCCTAACACCTTAGCAGGTAGCTCGCGCACGGCAAGATAATCAAGATAGAGAAAGGGTGAATGTTGTGAAACAAAGGTACAGCTTTGATTTAGACAGAGCGATCTGGCCCCAGGGGAAGTATGTCGTTCTGCATATGATATGGGTTTTCGGCCAGAAATAGTGACAATATCTGGGGTCCCCAAAGCATTAGGGTCAATATTTAGGGGGCAGTAAAGAAAAAGTGGCATGGGCATGGTCTTTGAAAGTTAGAGAGTACCCCACCCCTGGGAATTTGGTAGCCTCATATTAGATTTCACACCTTCGATGCAACCAATCATAATTCTTCTCTTTCTCTGTTTATTTCTAATTGGATTCGATGCACTCAGAGGTGTGAATTTTATTCTTCTGAAATTGCTTATTCTTGTCCGAAGTATGAGTCTTTCTTTTACAACATTCCCTCTCGCTGCTTGCTGCAAGATACAGTAAAATCCTGCAAACAAGAACATAGCAAAATGAGAACCTGCAGATGGATTTGTGAAAAAAGACATCCAAAGATAAGAACCAAAAACAGATTGATTTACTTCAATGTTCTTATGAGATGGTACACTTAATTAAGAGATTTCATCTTATCATTGTAAACAAACTCCCAACTATTGATAACTGAACGCCTCTAATATGCAAATTGTTTTATCAAGCCGTATGACACCCCTCAGTGATAATCAAGTGATAATCTATTGTTGATAATCAAACAATAGGCCATGGGCGTTTCACCTCCCTCAAGAGTTATGAAACATTGATTTTCAAACAAATACGAAAGATTTTCAATCCCAAGGCAATTAATGCCTAGAGGATATCTCTCACCGGTGAGAAGTTGGATTTCCTTCGTTATTCTATGCGAGAAGTCATTTATGCATTGATCGATGTTTTAGGCCATTTTTCAGTCATTTTGCAACCCTGAAATTTTTGTAAAGTTGAATTAACCTATATTTGTAGTGCTGGTAGGACAGCGAGAAAAATCACAAAAATACTTTGATCTTTCGGCTTTTAACTAAAATTTGAATAATTCAAATCCGTGAATTAGTCTTGGTGTTATGAATTTTCAAAAGTGGGAACTTTTTTCTGGCTCACCCGGTAGAATTTTACTAAATGTGTACAAGATCTTAGTTAGACCAGGCCCCTCAATTTATGCTGTTTACCTTTGTTTCTAGATAAAGAGAAAGTCCTACCACCATTACGATACTTGGCTATCACCCTCAAGAATATTTTTGCCTTCTCAACTTTGATCAAGCCTTCTCAAGAACTCATGTCAAATTTCAGCATCAATGTTCTCCCACAGTTAATTATTTTATCAAAATTAAATTTGATAACTGGCGCATTCGAAATGATTCGGTACAATCGAGAAATATTTGGACCACTGAATTTCATCAATATTTTGAAATTCCTGCTTGGTGTACAGAGTGAGATTGGCGACAAGAAACATCGAAAAGCTTTGGAGAAATTAATTGGAGGAACCCAAGGTAAATTTGAGGCATTTGGACCGTTTGAGACGAATAACTAGTGAGAAAACGGACTATGGAACTTCATAGCCATTTTGAGAAATTTAGAATCCATGACGTCAATAGCCCGTGGTATTTGAGATGTCTCCTGAGCTTTTATCTTTGCTCAGAAATGAGGAGTAGCTAAGCATCACTCTTTTCTAGAAGACCCGATGGTCAAAATTTCTTTTTGAATTTGATGTAGTTTCCATGCGTAGAAAGCAACACCTCTTTGTAGTGAAAATGTGACACAAAATTCCCATTTGAGGACGAGTATTTAGAGAAAATTCTATACTGAACATAGATTATAGGTTGCCTGAAACTAAGATGAAATGCCAATCTTGATGAGGTGCTGAAAGTTTTGTAATTTATTGTAGAAGTTTAGCTATGTCATATTTCAAAAAGTGGATAAAAGCTTTTGTTCTTGTGCATTTCTTATATAGATTTTGTTTTCCTACCTATCATAATTCATTGAGCTAAGGGCTGTGAGTGGTACGAAACATTATGCTCAGTTTGGTATCATTTCTTTGACGCTGCAAAAGAGTTGCTCAGGTTCATGAACTTTGAACTTTACTTTGGAAGTCATTCCCTATATCAGAGGGCATGATCTTTTTTGTTATATAGTGTCGAAGCTATCAGCAACTCTGAATTGCATCTGAGTTGTTGATGAGACCTCATAAGTGAGGCAAGAGTTTCAACACTATAAAACCAAGTAGGTGTGAGTGTTTCAAATAAGTGGTAAGCAAACAAACAAAATATATGTTAGGATGTAACACACACCTAATCGGCTAAGGTTTCTTTTACCCATTACAAGTCATGTGACCATACTCTTGGGAAGTTTCAGTATTTTTTTACTTTTTTCATTCATGGCACAACTTTGCATGGCACGAAATATGTTAGAGAAATCAAAAAGAGTTTTATCAAGAGATTGATCACATGACTTGAAATTGGTGTAAACAAACCTTAGCCGATTTTGTATATTCAGGATCGAGCCAAAGCCTTAGCAGATTATGCTAAAGGAAGAAACAGAATGCATGATTACATCATTTCATGCAGGCAGACGCAAGCGTATTTGAGCAAAAACGAAAAACATTGCCAGTCTGAATTCAGCTTCAATTTTGCTTCATATTGCAGAAACTGTCTCACCGAATAATCAACCTGGAGTCGAACAGCTGACTCATTCTTCCATAAGCAGAATTTGCAGTTCCAGTTCTACAGCACTTTGTGTAATCGCTTTTCTGGCACAAGATAATGATGATGATGATGATATAAAAAGGAAAGAAGAGATTTTGGATAAAGTTAGAACATCAGCAACTTTAAGGGTAAGTTAGCCTTTGCAATTTGGACTGAAGTTGTAAGAGGGATCAATTTTACAACACGGAAAGCAGTTTCCGTGCACAGACACGGAACCAGAAACGGACGTTGTTATGTGACAATGATCATGAGACTGACAGACTAAAGAATTTACATATGACTACAACTTAAATACAGATTCATTACAGGAAGTGATTACATACAATACAAAAGAATGAAGGAGAAATGGAAAGTCCATACATTACAATGATCTAGAAGCTTCGGCACTTCTATATCATTGATACATTAGAATTGACATGATAAAGAGGCTGTTAGTGACGTACTTGTAGTCCTACTACAAAGTTGCCCCCCGGGGGGGGGGGGGAGGGAGTACATAACATGTTGACAGTATGGGTATGTGCCGTCCGAATGGATGGGTTTTTGGAATCCAAAATTCTCCAAACAAGAGTCCTTTTTCCCGGAGGTTTTCCTTAAACACGGGTGGGTTTGGCTGAAAATTCGTCAAAAATTGTTGAAAATGAGTAACTTTCTATCCGAATTCATGATAAAAGCTGGTCCGAAGGCAAGGTTTGGTAATTTGAAAAGGGTACCTTTCTAAAACCAGGTGGCAGATCCTTGTCAATCCACAAGTCATGTACCCCCCCCCCCTCGGAAGCTGCTTTCATTTTGATTTAGCTAATGAAAGAGTTTTCGCATTGATAAATTGAGTCAACTTTTCAGCCAGCTATTTTTCAGCTTCATATTCTGTGAAGAGCAAATTATTTTTTGGGGATAGAACCTTCTAGTTATGATGTCAAAGTTTGTATCCCACTGCCTTGCTTTGAGTTCCCGTCTTGCATGTGTTGTGAGCAGCAGTGGATGGACTTCCTTCAATAGTAATTGAAGGTGGTCGAGATTTAGGTAACAGCTTTTGATAAAGAAGAAATAGATGGCTTAACGTGAGGTGCTTGCGAGTGTAAGTTGGTTGGGAAATTTTGTACGAAGAAATGAGAATTTTTCCATAATTTTCAACTGCCTTACCAACCAATCTTTAATGAAAAAGAGCTGTATCCTCCCGGGGTACTTGACTAGGGAAGTAACGGGGGATGGTGGAAAACCTCTCCATACCCTCTACCCTGTGGCATCAAAAATCTCCCAAAAGTATGCAATGTGGCATGAAAATTCTGCCAAGTGCATACATGATCAATTATTTCAAGAGACCTCTAAAAGATTTTCCTCTCTATATAAACCTTGTCTCATAATTTTTCATCAATCATAGTATCCCATCGCATGATTATTGTCAGAAAAAGACACCTTGTCGCATAATTTCTACCATAACAGGACACCTTGTTGTCCTGCACATTCCGTTAGGTTAAGTATGGGTGTATCCCCCCCAGGTCTATGCACTTGTCGCTTCATGTCACTAGCCATTTCAAGATCCTTGTAAGTACCTTGATTGACAAGTTTTAAAAGTGCTTTTTTACATTCTGGTTTCCTACCATAACTTCTTTTTAGTGGTTTCCCCACGGGTTGGACTGGGGTGGACATGTCCACGCAAGTTTTCCCGGAGGTCGATTTTCTAACTTCTCAAAATCCGTTAAAGAAATTTTGAGGGGGGAGGGTTGAATTTGCATTGACGTATAACTTTACTGATAACTTGTTTTCCTCTTTAAATCTGAATTCTGTTGTCGAAAATTTCGACAAAAGCCTTAGGTGTCAAATTATATCTCGTCCTTCCTAGTAAATAGATTCGTGATGTGCTTCTCTGTTTCGACTTCGTTGTACAGAAAAGTCCGCTGTTACGCAATGCTGCTTGAGATGGTTGCTTTTCCAAAATTATGGAAATAGATCAGAAAGTCTCAAGGGTGTGGTTGGGAAAATTTCTCCCTGCGGCTTCGCCCCCAAACCCCCTGATTTTTTCCACCCCAGTTTGTTTGGGCTGACGACGCTCCTGCTTCTTTTACAAGCATGTCATAATCTGTTCTCCTTTCAGGATCATCATATTCGTTATTCTTGGATCAATTCTTCATGTCATCCAAACGTAGCAGAAGCTTTTAATGTTGATCTGACCCAGCTGCCTTACATCATAGCAGTTAGAAGAAACAAGAATCTATTTACTAATCACATTGGAAGCTTTTCTTTTAATGACCTGCGAGAGTTTCTACTTAAGGTGCTCTCTGGCAGACGAAAAATGAACAGTTTTGATAAATTCCCACAATTCCTCACAAAAGATTGCAGAATTACAAAATTACAATGTAGTGGAGGTGTTTGTAAAGATACTAAGAAAAGGTAGGCTATTTTAGGCCCTGATGTGACTTTGCTTTGGCTATTGTGCAAGATATCACTTCTTCAGAATTTCTTTCTTTTATCCCAGCTTCATTCATGAATGGTGTAAAGCAAACGTCAGGACAGTCCATGTGTTTTAAGGAATATTTACCGTTTTTGGAAAACGGCTGAGCCTTTTTCTCGGGGGGGGGAGGGTTGTAATCTTAGTTTTGTGCCATTTTGTAGGGAAGCTTTTTCCAAAACGTTACAGAACTATCGGTATCATTTTCAGGAAATTTTACGCAATTATGGATCTTGGTCGGGAGAAAATTTTTGCAATTGTATAGGAATTTCAAGAAATTTTCATCATTTCTGGAATGACCCAGATTTTCATTAGATTTCCTGAATCATGGCTCTAAAACTCTTTGAAATTTGCAGAATTATGGCCCGATATGTTTACAAAACCTTTGGGTAAATGGCCCGCCCCCTCAGGCTCCTTCAGATAGCAGGTCGGGATACCCCCTCGAGGCCTTTCTTGGAATTAATACATTTGTTGGTACTGTCTTTGATTAGGTGTCGTTTATCTTTGTTTTAATCCATTTTGTTCTGTCCGTCTTACTGCGAAGAGCCACGAAATTTGAGATGCAAAATAATTGAATTTTATTATTTGTTTCATTTTGCAGAAAAGGCAGGCGAGGACCAAGGCTTGGAGGTGGTAAAACAGAACTTTAAGAAGAGAGGGGAAGATATTGGGCCATAGAAGACTTCAAATGGAACGCAAAATTGAGGAGAATTTAATCTTTTGATCTTGTTTGTATTGACGATTAGATTTTCCATAGTAATATTTGACTTTAGTTGCTAATAAACACTCAAGGACTCAACAAAAGTTATTATTCAGTCAGAACAATTTACCCCTGCATTATGGGAGCAAGACCAAAGTTTCTCGTCGGGAGGAAGAGAATTTTTCTTGATTCCAGTAAGAAAGATACTCTTAGCATCAGTGTTTGGAAACTGCATTTGTTGTTCTCGTTTTAGTTGCAAAGTATGAGATGAAAACGCTATGTTGTGGCTATTTCAATTCAATTCAATTTTATTCGTAAAATACAAGTTGTTGCAGTATACGTACCTAGACTGATTACAAGCCCGGTTTGGCAAGCAGTAGTCTCGTTTTGGTGAGCGATAAGTGGGACTCACTGTGATCAGTATAATACGCACCCTGGGTAGGCCTGGGTACCAGCAGACTGTCTCTTTCAGAGAGTGTCTGGTACCCAGAGTACAGTATACGATGAATTTATGAAAAAAGAAGTATTTGTATTCTACGCTACCCAAGTAAAGTATTGCTTATCTAGCTTAGGCCGCTAAAGTCAATTTTGAGACAAATGAAAATAAAGATAAGATGATAAAAATGAAAATTAAGATGGGCACAATCGTATGATATCGTGTAATTAGATATAGGGCTATATGAAGATATCTTGGCTTGTGAGTAAGGAAATGGGTTACATTTATATGATTCTGGTTAATATTTGTCATGAAGCCATTCTTTAACGGAGTTCTTGAACTTCTTCTTAGCGAAGGAATAAGGGTTGATGTCTGTAGTTCATTCCACAGACTTGCTGCTTCATTGCGTATCATTTTATCACCCCATGTTTTGTTAGCTCGAAAAAATTTTCAGTTCGTCTTTCTTTGAGAATCTCTTTGATGACGATTAGAATGAAATTCTAATCGGAGTTAAAGCAACGAACATGCTGTTTATTGTTTATTACAGATTTACAAATCTGGCAATTTGAAGTACCATTGTTTTTGACTCTCTAGAGGTGTAATGTTTTTCATCATCTGCGTGTTCATTGATAGTCGTGCATGCGGCATGATTTCTTCCATGCAGTATAAAACAGAGTTTGATTTGAGAATTTAGTAAATTTTGCACACTCGTGCTGAGTGGTTGCAAATCAAAATCTCCCACCCACCCGCCTCTTTCACATTTTCATGTTGGATCTTCTTTCTTTTGCAGATGCATCTGGAAAGTTTTGTCCAACATGGACGAGGGGACTAGTTTTGCGGGAAAAATGCAGGTTTTCCTTCCAACCCCACCTTCGGGAGGGTTATTTGCTTTTTCGGGAGATGGGCTAGTTCCCTCAAAGCCCAAATTGCCCTAATGATGAGAAAATGCAACCTTATGTTTGTCTGATGCTTCTGAGGAAAGATTTACGAAAAGGTTGAAAATATCTGAAGGGCAGCCAAGCCCCAGCAGCCTTGGATCTATTTATGGGAGTGTAGCTTTAATCGATGATAAAAGCTTGTAATGTGAGCAAGGGTGTTAGGACACGGATGTTTTAATTCATTATTTATTTACCTTGTTTTGATTGTTGTCTTGCACAAGATAGGTTTTAAAACCGAAAATTATGAATAATGAATAATGAATTAAAACATCCGTGTCCTAACTAGACTGATTGCATATTCGTAGTTATCCCTATTGATAGACTGATGGACGCTCAAACTACGACTTATGGACTTTGATACTAAAATTTGGGATGAAGTTTTCCCCGATCGATTTCATAACTAGATTTGGAAACCATAGCAACACTGTACGAACACCAGGCAATGGTGGATGGGCCTAAGTTGCCGGCTCGAGCCTCCAATGTTAAAACAGCTCAGAATTCAAGTTTACAGTGATATTAGCCATGAACAAAAGCCACAAGTATCCATACGAATGTTTCCTCAATCCAAGAATCAACAAACCTTTCACTGTGAATCAGGAGTTCCTCAGTTTTAAGGCCAATTAGCTTCCATGAACTTCACCGCAGCTTTGAGAATTTCCAACTGTCGAGGGTCATTTGCCTCGCTTCGGAGACTACACTGCAGCCTCGTTCCAAAGGGCACACGTAAACGTGTGCATCTCCGTCTCAAAAATTTGTATCAAAGTCCATAAGGCCCAGATTGAGCAAAAAAGGAAATGTTGTTGTTGTTGTTATTGTTGTTGTTGTCGTTGTTGCTATTTTGCGATATCTGGGACTAGACTACATTACATAAGCCCCTCTAACTTACTCTCGTTGTTGTTGTTGTCATCGCTTCAGTTGAGGGACTTATGTCCTTACGCTTCAGAATAGGGACTAATTAGGCCAAGTCCGCCGCGTTCACGGCGCGACCAATCAGATCGCTACTTTCTTAATATGGTCAACCCACGTGCCTATTTGTAGCGTTTGATTGGCTCATTAGTTCAAAGTTCGATTTCTCGAAGCGAAGCGACGCTCGAAATGACGTTCGAAGGGACGTTCGACTTTTCTTTCGACGTTCGTAGGATGGAAGATGTTCTAAGTTTCTTCTGATTTTTCGTAAGATTTTAGTCCCTGTTTAGAATCTGTTTGGTCGTGAGTCCTTTGTATGAGTGAAATTAAAACATCAGATTATAAATGTTGAACGAATACAAGGAATCACGTCGTCAGTCTAATCTGGGACTATGTCGTGAGGCTATGTCCTAACACCCTTGATGTGAATAGTGAATCTCAAAGAGAATCTATTATAACCTCGTTCTGAAATAGAGGCTACCTTCGCTCTGCATCAATTGATTTCAGAAAATGGCGGCTGAAAATGGACATGGAGCAGAACTGATGCAGTTTAAATTTTAATGTTGGTGAAAAGTCACAGGTTTAGAAGAATAGAAGAAGGAAGATTTGAAGCTTGTGCAGTAAAAACAACAAGAAGTAAAAAGGCAGCAGAAGAAAGTAAAAAGGCCCAGACGCAGGTTAATTCCACCCGACTTTATTGAACCTTTGGCGAAAACAAGGCATTTTTAGGCCCATTTACCCAACACGATTATGGCCTAGCTCTTATTGGTCAATTCAGCAACAATCAACGACAAGGTTGTCAAGTTGGAGACATGTCTTTACAGGCCTTAGCGCAAGGCAGCTCATCAGAGGATGAGGAAATGAAAACAGGGGGCATTGATGATATTATAGATGAAGATAATGTGAATGATGCTGATATTATTGGTGGGTCAAGAAAACAAAGTGCTGAACTAATGAAACCACCACTTCCCATTCCATCATCTACAGAACTCTCAAAACCACCTGTGAGAATCACTCCACTTGTTTCATATGCAAGAGGAGAGTCGGAATCTGATTCAGATGAATCAGATAAAGAAGAATTTGACTTGAATGTGTTATACAAGCAAAAAGCACGGTTGCAAGATCAGATTGCAAGCACCCCATCAGGAGGGGTCTCTCCTGCTTCAGTTGATGAAGCTGATCCAGTTCAAGAAGATTCCTCTGATTCAAGAGTTGCAATCTCTAATCCATCAGATCAAGTGAAGTTGCCTCCAGAACCCGAGGGACGCTGCTCAAGGTCCTTGCAAGATAAGATTGCAAGGATGCTTGAAAGAAAGAAGCTTGGGAAATTGTCACTCAATGAACATGTGCAGCAGAAGAAAGATTTTAGGAATCCTAGTATTTATGAAAAGCTAGTCAGCTACTGTAGTATTGATGAGTATGGAACAAACTATCCAAGAAATCTGTTCAATCCATCAAGCTGGAGTGTAGAATCTTATTACGATGCGCTTGCTAAAGCTCAAAAGGAAGCCCACGAGAAAAAAGAGAAAGAAAAGCATAAAAAAGGTCAAGTTGAGTTCATCAAAGCAACAAAGAAGATTTCTGTACCAGGAGTAACAGTTGTCACTCAGCAGGGTTCAGATGAGAAACAAAAGACATCAAAATGGGATGCAAAGCCAAGTGAAGAGAAAAAACATTCCATACCTGCAGCATCAGAGGTACCTGTAAAGAAACAGAAATCAAGTAGCTAAGAAATATGATTCCTAAAATGTACTGCATGTTTACATCATAAAACAACTTATTATCATAAGTATTATGATATTTGCATTGATGTGATATATTCAAAAACTGTTTTTGTTTATACAGATTGAAAAAATTGCTATATGCAACAGCATGACTTTTGAATTCTTCATACTCAACTCAGGTTTGAAAGTCAAGTCAATGAAAGGTAGCTTCAAGTAGAAAAAAACCCAACCCACTTTCATTTGAGTTTTTTCGGAAAATGATAAGGTTTGGATCCCCATTGAGTATGTTTGGAGCATGCTTCAAGCTTGATACTAACTTGTTTAGAGTATGATTTGGGTATGTTTGAGAGCTTGATTTGAGTAAGAATTTTGCACCACTTGCACAAGCTTGCAGAATGTATCTTTTAAACTGGAAGGCAAACCTGATCAAGCTTGACTGCAGTATGTTTGAAAATGACTTTTGCATGCGATTATTGTCAAGCTTGATCAAGCCAAAATCATGCTCCTTTCAAGCTTGTGCAAAAGCATACCTTATGAAAGTACAATCTATCTTCTTTCCAATGATATTCAGGTTTGGTGGATTAATTGAATTTTTCATTGCTTCTTTGATGTTTTCTTAACTATGGCCTATTTTAGATGCTGGAAAGTGAGTGGACATTTACATAGATAATAATCCACCGTTTTGAGCACATATTTTATCATTAACTACAAATGCATCTCACGAGGATGAAATTGAACTCTTTTTTCCTCCGCAAGGCCTCACCTCGAGTGCTTCTAGGCCTGAAACATTTTGACCAAATTTTTTCATAATTTTTGCCAGAAAAAGGGTGTTGAGTTTGCTTCTGCAGGATGCTACATTTGAAATTAGGCATACCTACTAAAATATAAGTTAAATGATAAATAATTCCATTAATGTGTCCAAACTGCATATCATTACAAAGAAGAAAGATTGTACTTTCAGATGGTATACATTGCATCTACTCAAATTTTGGCAATTTTTTTACAATCTTAAATTATAGTTGGGTTTGTGTTTTTTTATGAAACACCCTGCATAATGGAATTAAAGTCCAACAGACCAACAGTATTGTTAAAGTACTGTATTTCTCATATTATTAGAGCTTAGGTGTCAGGTAGAAATATTTGCTGTGAGTACTACAGTAGCTACAGATCACGAAATGTGTTAAAATTTAAATATGTTGGGTTGAAAAGTTTTGGACAAAGACTATGGAGCCCAAAAAAGTTTGGAACATGCTTTGAAATATTGGAAGCAAAAAGATTGCCAAAAATAAATTTGGACAATTTCTAAGGTAAAAAAGTTAAAAAAAAAAGACAAAAAAGTTCAGGACAAGTCTTGTCTGAATTGTTTCCCTGTGAACTTTCACCGTCCGAAGAGTTTGGATTTTAATGTAGGAGCTAGATTAAACTTCGTTCCCATATATCAAAGGATATGATTAAAGGGCTCGCCATTCGCAGGGGGGGGGGGGCACTTGTGAAAATTTTGATAGGGATGCTTGTGTCGTTTTTTTTTGGGTTTGAAATTTACGAAAATGTCATATTTTTGGGTTTCGATAAGTTGGCGTCATTTTTTTGGGGTTTAAAAAATTGACGTCATTTCTTGGGTTCATTGAAAATTTGCGTCATTTTTTGGGTTACTGAACTTTGTATTTAGAAAATTATAATCTCAATCAATTAATGGAAGTGCTATAGGTTGTTGAATAATTCTTTCTTCCCAATTATTCTGAGTCGGAAGTTTTGCCTACTCTATGTGTCAATTCATTGATTTAGTTTTTGGAAAGAATAGTTGGTTATTAACATGATGATTTAGACAAATCATAAGAGTTGCTATGATGGTCCCCAAATTCAATATCCGTTTTACTATCTTGTGCAGAATTTTAAGGTGCAATTTTCTCAATTTAACTTGCTGTGCAAAAAGGATAGTAATGGGGCTTGAGAATAATTCCGTCATTTTTTTGGGTTTGAAAATTTTGGGCCTGTCATTCTTTTGGGTAGATCCCAGGGGGGGCACTTGTGAAAATTTTGATAGGGGTGCTCTTGTCATTTTTTTGGGTTTGAAATTTACGAAAATGTCATTTTTTTGGGTTTCGCTGAGTTGGCATCATTTTTTTGGGGTTGAGAAAATTGCCATCATTTTTTTGGGTTCATTGAAAATTTGCATCATTTTTTGGGATACTGAACTAGGAAATTATGATCTTAATCAATTAATGGAAGTGCTATAGGTTGTTGAATAATTCTTTCTTCCCAATTATGCTGAATCAGAAGTTATACCTGCTCTATGTGTCAATTCATTGATATAGCTTTTGGAAAGAATTGTTGGTTATTAACATGATGATTTAGACAAATCATAAGAGTTGCTGTGATGATCTCCAAATTCAATATCAGTTTTACTATCTTGTACAGAATTGTAAGGTGCAATTTTCTCAATTTAACTTGTTGTACAAAAAGGATAGTTATGGGGGCTCGAGAATAATTCCGTCATTTTTCTGGGTTTGAAAATTTTGGGCCTGTCATTTTTTTGGGTAGATTAAAAATCTGTCCAAATGAGCATCCCTATCTTAAATTTTATAGAGTGCCCCACTGGGGGGTAGATTAAAAATCTGTCCAAATGAGCATCCCTATCTTAAATTCTATAGAGTCCCCCCCCCCTGGGTGGCCATTCCTATATCATACAAGATTATTGTGCGTAAAGAATTCAAGCATTAATTTGCTCTCTTGAACAAGAAAGGTTCTGGAATGTTTAACACTAATGCAGTTTTTGAAACGAGACTGTTCCTTCCTCTTCGAAGTATCCTTCGTCGTGATAGGGGAAGAATGACGTAGTTAAAGGAAGTAGTTTATGTCACTAACAAAGTGATTTTTAGAGAATTCTGTTTTCTAAGAGGACGCTTTCAGCAATCCTTCTGGAGAGAAGGCAATTGAAAAATTCAATCTGTAGTCTGCATGTGTATTTTCGTAGCTAGATTTACCCTTACTTAGCAATTGTTACTTCCGATTTCAAGAAATGTATCCAAATGTAATTTAGCACCTTACATTAGTATGCAAGGAAAACTTAGCGCTAAATGATTCTTTGAGTTCAAATAGAATTCAAAACTTAGCACACTTGTTTCAGACGTTTCGACATGTAATCATTTTCAGAGAAAGTTCATCGCAAAACTTCGTGATATGGTAAAGTGCGAGTTGCGAGTTGCAAATGCGAGTTGCGAGTTGCTTATATTTTGCGAGTTACGAGTTACGAGTTGCACTTATTGTGCGAGTTACGAGTTGCGAGTTGCACTTATTATGCGAGTTGCGAGTTGCGAGTTGAACGAAAGGTGCGAGTTGGAAACTCAAAAGTGCGAGTTGAAACGAAAAGTGCGAGTTGCCTGTTTTCTTTTGTAGAAAGACCTTTTTCGTCAAATAAAAAAGGTATTCTAAAGTCGCATTTCAATTTGCAACTTTTTTTTGGGTTTTCGTCAATGAAAAGCATTTTTATGCCATCGTAACTTTCCTTATCAGAAGCCATCTATAAAATACTAAGGCCTATTCTTCAAACGTTAAGAAACTTCTACAATTTGCAGCCTTTACTCCCCCTGTCGTTCAAAGACATTACTGTAATAATGTAAACTGGGAACTTGCTTAAAAGGTGTCTTGAAAGAAAATCAAAGGGGAATTCGTTATCGTTCAAGACGACTTGGCAAGTCCATGTTAATTGTTGAGCTCAAAACTTGCAGTGAATTATGTATGACCATTTCGCTTCCCAAATTTTGAGGTATTGTTACCATCCTGTCCGAAGTAGTTTCTTCAGCCTGACTTGTTGCATTTACCTCAGTCAAAGAATTGCGCTCTGGCCTTGGTTATGTGTTGCAGATTGTTTTTAACATAAAGCATGTAACTAGCTCATATGATATCAAAGAAAATAATTTGCTAATGTGATTTCATCCCTTTGGGAATTATGCTAAGGTCTGAAATTCGATAATGAACATTAAGAAACTTTTCTGTAAATCCCTGATTTTATGAAGGCTGTCCAAAAAATCGCAGTTTTTTAGCTGCAAAAGATGAAAATTTGAAGTTTTTTTAAGGAACTCGCAACTCGCGTTTTAAATGTACCAACTCGCACTTTTCACTACTAACTCGCAACTCACAACTCGCAAAACAGGAGCAACTCGCAACTCGTAACTCGCAACTCGTAACTCGCAACTCGCAACTCGCAACTCGCACTTTACCAATCCACAAAACTTCTAGATCGTCTGGATCAAATAGGGTTTTCCTTTTAAGCTCCATTCTGTTGGAATTCAGTCAAAAAGTAGAATTTCCGTGGATTTTGAGGTGCAAGGTTAATGATTTTATTGATAGACTGTTTTTAGGTTATTCTTGAGCATTTCAGGTATTCCGTTTTTCAAGAAAATGATTACACGTATATATGCTTCATGTTTGATGAAGATGAGATGCTAATTTTAAACGCCTTTTTTGGAAAATAGCAACCAGTAAATTCTCATTCTTGTTGTTCGCATCTTCAGACTTCAAGCGCATCTCGTCCCTCCAGCATTCAGAAAGAGGATTCGTCATACGATTTATTGTTTGCTCTTACTGATGAATCGTTAACCTTCTTGGTCGCTTCACTTGTCTAAGAAAAATGATAGTCGTTTATGGAAGTTAGTGCAGCATCGCAACACAAAATCTCTTCAAGTGTGAATTCAGCTTTAGGGCGTGGTCAGAGAACGCAATCACAGCGCAAAACCCAAAACCCAAATATTTTTTGCGGAGGAGCGTCTTCATTGGCCCGTGACATGCTGTCCCCCGCAGCAACCCCGGCATAATGCGTTTAATGTTTTATTGTCAAGTTTATGTACAAATGAAGGGGTGACGAAAATTGAAATGGATAAACTGTAAAATTAGCCAAAAAACTGATACAATTCATCCATAGATTAAACAAAGAAACATTGAAATACCCTGCAGTATACTCAAGCAGATGCCAATCATCGAAGAGAGAAAAAAAATCGACGTTGGAAGATGCGGAAGGTAACTTAGGCCAGAAGAATTCCGTCTCCCGTCACGAAGGGGCCTAGCCATCAACATCAAAGTTGCATTGAAGTCATTCAAAATGGTTGCCTTTGAGGACCATTTTTGGGTAAGCTTTTGTTCTGTAATAATTGATAAATATTGCTGTTTACAGTTTGGTTGCTTTTTGCTTAGGGGCTACAAACTTGAAGAATTTTACAGCAATTGTAAGCAACTTCTCTGGTAACTTATGTCATCTCGATACAATGATTTGATAGAATATTTTATTGCTGTTCGATTATTTCTTCGATGTGATTGACGTGAGAAATCTTTATCTTGCCAGAATGAATAAATAAAGATGTTGCTTCACACGTGTTTGACAGCATTGCATCAGTTTTATTCTCCAGGTGTTTTTATTTCGTTTTTCATTGGATAAATTTGCAAGCAGATATGAGATGAGCTCAAAGGTTGGTTGCCCTCCCTTTCTCAGCAGGTTTCAGTTCACGTAAGCAAGGATTTTGACACCTATGTGCTACATTATTTTCCTTAGTGCTGATTCGAAAACTATTTGCAAAGCTTGAGGAGGAAGGCAAAGATTAACATGTCTGAGCAAACCCTTCCAAAGAGTGAAAAAGGATCTGATTTCCTCTTAAATTCCCGAAAGAAGTTACTTTGACAATTGTTTCTTTTGTCCATTTGGACTCTGGTTTCTTGTAAATGAGTTAGATTTAATCAAAAAATTGGTTACACAGCTGAAGTTTCTTCGCATGAATGGGAGACCTGAATTCCCTTGTTTTTATGCCCAAATCAGCAAAGAAGTCAAAATTTCTTTAGGGGGTCATCAACAAAAGATTTCCGTCCCCATTAACGGATTTCATTGCATTTCTACTTGAAACTTTGATAATGTGAATTACACTCATCTTTCCAAAAAAAAAATCGGTAGTTTTGGAATGGAAACAAGAAAAATCCATCAAAACATTGCAAGCCTTTGGCAACTATTGACCAGAGACAGAAAGTTTGTCAGTTAAGCCAGGGGGAGGGGAGTGCAGATTGTAACACAGATAAAATCTGCTAACGGGGACAAAAGTTTTTATTGCTGACCATTAGATTCAAAGAGCCAAGGAGCTTAATTAAAACTCATATGCTGCACTGCAGAAACAGGAGAGAATGTTAAAACTTGGCAAAGAGGACTTTCTTTACCAAGATGTGTAGCCTGCGTGCAGTCTTTCTGTGTTGTTTTGAAAAAATTGCCTGCCTGTGTTCATTTTTTCAAAACAACAGAAAGACTGCACGCAGGCTACAAGATGTGTTGCTTTCCAGGGGCAAATCCATTATCAATTCTATTTGGTTTCTTTAAAGAATGCAATGTATCTTGGTAAAAAGTTCCTTGTTGTCGCCTATTTTGTCAATAAAAAAGTAAAAGTTAGACTACCCTCACATGAGAAAACTCAAACCGATCTGAAACTCAGATCGGTTTGAAATTTGGCAATGTCTGCTAAATTGCTTCCCCCTCACATGAACAGTTTCAGATCGGTTTGAGAATTTAGACAATGTGTTTGTTCCTTCCACAATTAGAACAATTGTGATTTCTTTGTGGAAGATATTGGCATTGATTCATAGCATTTAGATCCAGCTGGGTGACTTTGAATGAAATCTTTATTGTTTTGATTGCCAAAGGAACGCCTGGAATGTCAATCACACATGCTTCAAAAGTCATTTCACCCCGAAATGAAAAATTTTTCTGCTCACATGAAAATTTGAAGTTGGCCTGAAAACTCAGACCGACCTGAGAAAGCAAAATGAGTTTCAGGTCAACCTGATTTTCATTTCGCCTGTGTAACATGGGCGCGCTAAGGGCTTTGACGGTAGACCAAAATGAGTTTCAAACCGATGCCCTGAGTTTGCTCATGTGAGAGCATTCTTAGAGCTCTTGAACCATGCAAATGGAAAAATGATCAAGGACCGAGATACGGGGGGGTCCAGGGGGGCCATGGCCCCGTCAAAATATTTCAGCAGTTGCTACAGTAAATCTTTGTTCTTTATTATTCTAGTATTTCAGAATATCAGATAGGTACTCTATCTTCTTATGTTGAGTATATCTCGTTCACTTTCTACCTTTTATTAATCTAGGAAGCTCTTTGGGGGTATTTACAAGCTAACAAACATAACTCTCACAATAACTCTACAGTGGTAAACATTCAAAACGTAGATTTACCTGTAAAGTCAATCTGTATTGAGAAACAAAAATTAGTGTACCATTAAGCCAATTTGAAGAGTTTGGTCTCAAATGTTTTCCAGGCGAGTACTCCTAGACCCCTCCAAGGTTCTGGATCGCTTAGCTCGTCACCCGGTTTGCCCATGGCCCCCTCAAGTAAAAAATTGTATCTCGGTCCTTGAAAATGATGAATGATGCCAAAATGAAATGAGACAAAGTGATAATTGATTACAAATGAGGATAGGGAAGTTTTAAGATCATCAAGTTCCTGACAAAGTCATGGTGACCTGGTTGGTTTTGGTTTTGAAAAAAGGTTTTCAAGGTGACCAATTTTTTATGAGGATTTGATAAAATTTTGATGTTGCAATGTAGTGCAGGCCCATCATTGCACTGTTTTGCCTGAGACAGTGGCGTAACGCACGTTGGTTGGGGTTAGAGCAACTCCTAAGGGCCCCCGAGCTTTAGGGGCCCCCAAGGGGCCCCTTACGATTTTCAGTAATGTGCTGATGTAGCTTTGACAAAACAGCATGTCGTTTTGATTCACACTGAATTCTTTAGCGCCCCTCCAAAGGGATCCAAAGACTTCTAATGAATTGCACACCACAGTGAATTGAGCTAAATGCAAGTTTAGTTTGGTATGAGTGGTGTAAATTGCAAATTTTGCAAAAATGCCTTGCTACCTTTTAGCGAATATGAACGTTTTAGAGGATGACTTTACCAAAATTCGTTTCATACCTGAACTTAACTTTTGAATGTTTCCTTGGGAAGCATGTCGTTGATCACTATCCTTTTTATTAAATTCGATGATGAAGACTCAATGAAGGATGCGTTTTCTGATATTCTAAAGATCATGGCTCAAAAATTTTCCCGATGAGCTACCCCAAATGTAGCTCGCTTCACAATTATTCAGTTTCAGTCACTGTCCCCAATATGTCGCTTGTGCAAATGTGCCTTCATTAAAATACTTCCATAGACGCCGGTTGTGAAGGTTTTGATGTGCTGGGCTCAAGTTGATTTTGGCGATAAAAACACCATTTTGATGTTGGAAGGTTGGCAAATTTTTGTTGATCTATCTGCCGCCTCAGGGCCCCCTGCGTAGCTAAATTACCAAGGGCCCCTAGTTGCTCCGTTACGCTACTGGCCTGAGATTAGAAATTGATGAAATAATTTTTAATTTCTTATTAATTCTTGTTTTTAAATGATTGCCGTCATTCAGATCTGTCATCAATTCTTGTCATAATGTGAAGAATTCTTAATTTTTGAGAATTCATGAAAATTTATAGGAATTATTTCAAGGAAACCTGTTAAATTTGTGAATAAAATTCGTGATGAAATAAGGACTATCGAGAAGCTGAGGACATTCTCCTGAATTCTGAAGAATTCTTGAGAATTCTTAGGCAGAAAAACTATGCCAATGTTTGCATGGCCTACTGTAAAAGCAAAATCACTATGCCTTACAAGGAGCCAGCAAAAACAATTTAGACATGAACAGTTCTACAGTATGCTTTGAATACCAATCAGGACCATAAAACATCACTGCGAAACAGAAAGTTATAAGGATTGCTTGGATGATCCTAGACACACTTATCCTGCCCACTTCACATTAGTCTTTTGGAGACCTTACAAGTTTTTCTTTGCATTTGATATTCAAACAACATTAAAATTGCAAGTAGCAGTCATAGCAAAGCCATTTTGCTGAACAATGTCATCTGACACTTCACAGCAAATAGACCTGTTTACTTCTTAAAACAGAGGTTTTGTTTGAGCCCCCGAATCTGTTAAATTTGTGAATGAAGCAAAAGCATGACCCCTGCACCCCTCAAAGAGGTCATGACCCCTCAAAGAGATCAGTAACACTTGCTTCTGTTCTCCACCTAATGATGCCAGCTCTTACAAGAAGTTGCATAGGATTTCAGAGCACTTTACAGGCAGGTTAGTCAATGATAACTTTACTCAAAGTGAGTGAGAAATGATTTATTTTATGCAAAGGGAAGTTTCATCCAAGGGGCATTTCACTCCCAAAAAATCTCGTACACCTTTGGCAAAAATCCTTTTGTTTTCAAGAAAAATCAACCAAAGATCCGTAAGAATCCTTTTTTGTGAACATACGCTTTTCGAAAGAGTGAAATGCCGCTCGGTTTCATCTGTCTTCTGGCCTTATTTTTCATTATTTTCATTCATCATCAGCTGATTTTGTGATGTAACAGTAACAGCTCAAATGTACAAGCATGCAAGGATTTCATTTTGTGAGTTTCAAATCAAAGTTTGCTGTTTCCAACCGTTGTTATTCAGTTGAAAGAAAGTCAGTTAACAATGAATGAAAATAATGAGAAATGAAGCAAAGAGATCAATGACACTTGCCTCTGTGCAAACTGAACCATTGCTAACTCACTTTATTCAAAAATTTGTCAATAGTAAACTCTCTGAAAAGTGTTTTAAAGTCCAAAGAAACTTCTCGTCACAGCTAGCTTAGCTATAATACCAAGAAAGAGGGTCATACTTTTGTTTTTCCTCATAGATTTACCAAATTTGGACGCTCGATCCAAACTCCTTTTTAGAAGTAAGAGGGTCTATTGTGAGGTAGGATCTTAGGAAGAAGAGACAAGAATACTACAGTAGATTTGAAAGCCAATTGGTTAGGCACAAGAAGTTTTTATACCATCAGTAATTGAGGATTAAAGACTTGTTTGCCATGCTTACCAGGAGAGAATTGAAATAACATTGTTATCATTATCATTTTATGATTAAAAATTTGAGGAGTCTGGGATCTACCGTAACTGCTATCATTTGCTCAACCTGTTCTGCAAACAAATGAATGAACTTCATAATGTTATGAATTGCTCAAATTTATGCAGTTATGCAGTTATAGTTTAATCAAGTCATTACTTTGTGCACATATCAAGCAATGAATGTCCAAAAACAAAAGACCATAGCAAATAGTTTCAATGAGAAGACCACGAAGCTGTATATAGGTTCCAAATATTTCACAACAACAAAGCAAGGGAGAATCTTATCTATATGGGCCCGGTCGAAAATTCAGAGATCTTGGAGATGTCGGAGATCACAGAGAATTATCTCCAAGGCTTTCAAACTCCATGTTTTTGTGTTGGCCCTATATGCATAAGTCAAAAACTCGGAGATTTTGGGGATATTTTGGAAACATCCCTAAATTGTCTGTTTCATACTGTACTTCTAAAGCATCTATTTCATTAACAGTAAGTAAGAGGATTGGTTTGGTGTTCTAAAACTGATATCTCTGAGTTTTTATTCTCAAGGTTTCATGTTGGCCCTACATGCATAAGACGAAAACTTGGAGATGAAAATCTCTGAGATATTGGTTTTAGAGCACCAAACCAGTCCTTTTACATACTGTTAGTGAAATAAATGCTTTTTAGCAGTATGAAGCAGACAATTCAGAGATTTTTTGTAAAGATCCTCATAATCTCTGAGTTTTTGACTTATGCATATACTGTAGGGCCAACACGAAAACTCAGAGTTTGAAAATCTTGGAGATAATTCTCTGACATCTTCCACATCTCCAAGATCTCCAAGTGTCCGACCTGGCCTATCTAATATTTGTCTACATGGAAGAGTTTGGAAAAAATGTGAATAGATACTGTAGCAAGAATCTTGATTCACTTTTTCTCTTTTGCACCTGATGGATTTTCAGTACCAACTTGTTGTTGGAAATATTTATTAAACTGTTGACATTTTAACCTGTCAATTTTACCCCAACCCTACCCAATTTATCCCAACAGGCTCTAGCAAAAGCTCAAAGTCCAGTTATTCTGCCAATTGGGTCCATTTTGTTATTATTTGGTCCATAACTGTCCTGGTTGTTTGAGACTTGTTTTACAATTTTTAAATATTTTGGATCATGGAACTGTTTTCATCCCTTTTATTTAAATTCTTCTCTGATGTGACATGGAGTTTGCTTGATCGTGAAGGTGTTAGTTGTGTAATCCTCTGACTTTACAACAGACAGTGTTCAATCCCAGGTGGAGCCCCACCACTTGAGCATCATTACTTCTTACAAGGGGCTATGGACTTATTACTTCTTCTCCATTTCTGCAATTTAAGTGCTTGTTGGTCCTAAGAACTGTGACTTCATCCTCACAATACTTTCTTGTAAGTTCTGCTATAGAGTGGCCTACAGTAAATGTTTTTATACAACACACCTCACATTTAATTTCAAAGTTCGGTAAGATTTAATTTCCATTCAACATAACATTTAACTGATACGTCCAATACACAGAAATTGCCCAACATCCAATGTGAACCCAACTCTAGTATTTATCAGTAGAAGTTGTTTATGTGCAGCCTTTTGTATTAGTATTTGATTGTATATTTAGATTTAGTATCAGTTACCTAGCTCTACGGTATGTTATAGCCATGGAAGTCATGGCCTTCTTCACTACATGGCATCGTCCCTGTAGTGAAATAAAGGCCAGGTCCATAACGCGGAACCCGCGGAACTCGCGGAACTCGCGGAATTTTTTTTCCGCGAAATCAAGTTCCGCGTTTTGTCCTTGCGGTATAGGGCCAAAAACCAAAACGCGGAACTCGCGGAACTTGTTTTGAACTTTATAAAATAAAGGCTGTTCTTAATTCCTTTGCCTACGAAGCGGTTCATCTACGTTTTATAGGCCTCTCTCAAATCGATTTTGCATCTAAGATATTCATCAATGGGCCTAAATCATGATTAAAGCTTAAAGGCGCAATGTCTTGAACAGTATTGTTCGGCATCCGGCGCCTCCGTCGATGACCTTGCATACCAATGCGAAACAGATTCCAGTATCCATCAGTATCGTATCGTATGTGTACCAGTTTGTAGGTGTTTATTTAGTTGTTGATTTAGTTGTGTATTTTCATGTGTTGGCCATGGGGTAGACATAGTCTTTTGCTCCTCTTGGCATCGTCCTTGTAGTGTTGCATAGTAGTTAAAGTACAGTAGAAGGTAGCATATATTGTAATATTTTATATTGATACCAAGGCCTACGAAAGTTGTTTTGCTCAGCCGAATTAGGAAATTACACTGCCAGTTGTAGGCAAAGAAGTAAACTTCAGTTTATCGATCAAACTCAACGTAGAAGGAGTTTCTTATGTTGACAGACAAATTCCGCGAAATCAAGTTCCGCGCTTTGTCCTCGCTGTATAGGGCCAAAAACCAAAACGCGGAACTCGCGGAATTTTTTTTCCGCGAAATCAAGTTCCGCATTTTGTCCTTGCGGTATAGGGCCAAAAACCAAAACGCGGAACTCGCGGAATTTCTTTCCGATTTCGAAAAGGTTCTGTCTTGGTTCTGTCGTTGTCTGGCCAGGGCCCATTGATGAGAGGCCTATAAAACGCAGATGAACCGCTTCGTAGGCAAAAGAAGGAAGAACAGTCTTTATTTTATAAAGTTCAAAACAAGTTCCGCGAGTTCCGCGTTTTGGTTTTTGGCCCTATACCGCAAGGACAAAACGCGGAACTCGATTTCGCGGAACTTGTCTGTCAGCATAAGAAACTCTTTTCACGTTGAGTTTGATCGATAAACTGAAGTTTACTTATTTGCGTACAACTGGCAGTGAAATTTCCTAATTCAGCTGAGGAGAACAACTTTCGTAGGCCTTGGTTCCGTCGTTGTCTGTCCTAATCATGATTTTTTTTTTTTTATATCAATATAAAATATTACAATATATGCTACCTTCTACTGTACTTTAACTACTATGCAACACTACAAGGACGATGCCAAGAGGAGCAAAAGACTATGTCTACCCCATGGCCAACACATGAAAATACACAACTAAATCAACAACTAAATAAACACCTACAAACTGGTACACATACGATACGATACTGATGGATACTGGAATCTGTTTCGCATTGGTATGCAAGGTCATCGACGGAGGCGCCGGATGCCGAACAATACTGTTCAAGACATTGCGCCTTTAAGCTTTAATCATGATTTAGGCCCATTGATGAATATCTTAGATGCAAAATCGATTTGAGAGAGGCCTATAAAACGTAGATGAACCGCTTCGTAGGCAAAGGAATTAAGAACAGTCTTTATTTTATAAAGTTCAAAACAAGTTCCGCGAGTTCCGCGTTTTGGTTTTTGGCCCTATACCGCAAGGACAAAACGCGGAACTTGATTTCGCAGAAAAAAAATTCCGCGAGTTCCGCGAGTTCCGCGGGTTCCGCGTTATGGACCTGGCCGTGAAATAAAGTAGTTTGTACTTAGTGTTGTTCTAGGTAATTTCATTCTTGTAAATTTTTGTATAGGATATTCAAAGAAAATGTCTGACTGGCAAAGAATCCCGAGAACTGTTCAGAATTTCCAAGACTTCTTCATTCTTATAAGAAATCTTAAAATGTTAGACTGTAAGAATTCTAAAGCAGAAGGCTGGTACTGCATGCACCTATTATCTTTTTAGAGATTATTCTAAACTAACCTTCTTCTATGTCTATAGCTGTTTGGCTTTAATTACTGTTTGAATTTAAATTTTAATCTACTGATAATTTCTCATTTCAGGGTGAAAAGTACAATGGCTTTGAAGTTCTGCATAGCAACTTCAAACAAGGAAGTGTTGCCACAAAAGAATTTCTAGACTTTATCAAGGAGAGGTACTGTACAGTATTGATGACTATGTTAATTTACAATTTGACTTTCCAAAAGTATATACAGCATACAGCAGACTATTTGATTCAGAAAAGTTTCTGCATTCAAAATTTAATAGGACGGAGACCATTAAATGGCTTTTGAATGAATCAAATTATGGTTGATAACCCAAAGATTGAAGTATTCTTTGTGAATTTTCTCACATTTTTATTACAACTGGAAATATACAGTACATAGGTACAGTAAGTTTGACTTCATAAAAGCTCCATGATTGAGGAATTCCTGAAAAGACCAAAATCACTGGATCAAATCAGAAAGAAACTCCTCACATAGAGCAATCAAAGAAAGTAAATTTTGTTGGGTGAAAGGTTTTGTTTCCTATTTGTTGCCATGGGAGTGAAAACGTCAGTATTTGTTTGAAAATCTATTTCTTGTAGTTCCTATGAGAGATGCAATGCCATTGCATGCTGCCCTGTGTGAGGAACTTCCTTTCGATTTAGTCAGCTGTTTAAGGCCCATTTTCAGGCATCGTAACTACGAAATGTTGTAAAATTGGGTTATACTTATGGTATTAGTGTTCACAGAAGAGTGAGAGAGATAGCAAAAATGCTGTGGTCTTTCAGCTTTGAACTAGAAAATGAGTCATTTGAAACATATGCCATTAAGTTTTGAAAGTGGGAAGTTCTCTCTGGCTCATCCAGTATACATTTATATAATTTGAGGGATATAGGAAGCATCTCCAACTTGGGGGGCACAACACTTTGAGGGCACTTTTTTCGTCAAGAAAAAGGGGGCACCTTCTAAACATAAAAAGGGCACATCTTTGTTGATTGCAAAATCTTGGGGGCATGTGCCCCCAGTGCCCCTGGCTCTTAAGGCCAGGTTGAAAACGCGGAAATCGGGGAAAATATAATCTTCACTCAAAATGAGATAAAAAGGGATTAATAGGCAAAGACGTCTTCTATTTTTCGGAGTAAAGGATGAATCAGGCAAACAACTTTTAGACAAAGAATTTGGGCGTTTTCGACCTGGCCGGCGCTTAAGTCTGTATAATTCATCCAATGTTAAGATTGATTTCGTTAGCATGGTTGTAGCTTTTCAGAAAGATTAGTCAGTTTTTGAGAACAGCTGGAAGCAGTTGATGCTTCTACAGAAAATCATTACGTTTTCACGGGTTCTCTGGATGTTTGTGATATCTTACTGTAAAAAAGAAGTAGCATGAATTAAAGTCATATCATTTATCAGTTGCAATTTCTGGTCTATTTCAAAAGTTGTTTCTTAACAATATTTGCAGGATTAGTGTGGAAGAAACTTATGCAAAAGCTTTACAGAAAGTTGCTCACAAGTGCCCTACAGCCTTTGGACACATTGGGTAAGATGTAAATTCAATGTTTTCCATACTCTGATCAAGATGTACAAGATGTTCCAAAATTTTTTGACCAGTGTGTGTGGCTGCTGTGGGTGAGCTGTAACTGTCTCAGTTTTTACACAGTTGCATTAAGGCCAGGCTTCAACTTTGACTTTGAAACCTTTTTAGTCAATCTGAAAAGTGTTGTGTTGTTGATTTATGGGAGAGGAAAGGCAAAATAATTGTTTGCTTGAAAAACAGCACTTCTGCTGTTCTCTGGCAATGTCAAAATCTACTAATGTTGGAAAGAAAGGGCTTTGTCATCATATTCAAATTTTCTCTGCGTTTTAAAAGGTTCAAAATTGTTTTGTACCAGATGGCCCAAAAAAGTATGAACATTCAAGCAGTTCCTGTGAAGGAGCCTTTGATACAAAAATTTTTATTGTCAGTTTATGGTATAGATGAGATCTTAATTTGTATGTTGTGACCCTGCCTGCCTGTCCAAATAAGTTTTGTTTCTGCAGAGTAATTCACTTAAGCTGGCAAAATTTTTGAGGCAGTCTGCAGAAATTTATTTAGCAATTTCTGAGGAACAAACCGTGTCAAGTTGTGTCTTGTAATACTAAAGGATCTTTCTCACCCAAGTTTCATTACTGTTGTGATTGTTCAGTCATATTGGGCTGTTGAATTAGTAAAGAGTAAACTTTACTTTCATAGCTTGACAACCTTCCAAAGGTATTGTTTTGTTGAGCTGCCCAAAAAACTTTCTCCAAATTACACACAGATTGAAACTCCATAATTCAATTATCATCTATCATAGGCTGCCTGGGAAGTTTTGCTTTTGCAGCAAAATTACCCTGTGATTACAAGTCAGATTTGAACATGCAAGGTTGCAAAATCTAAGTTGAGATCCCATCTATTACATAAACTGAAAATTGTGTTTTTGAATCCAAGGCTCCATTGTAGGAACTGCTCAACTGCTTATATCTTTTTGAGACACCCAGTAGATAAACAATAACCCTGTTGAAAATTCAGAAAGAGTTTGAATACAGTGCTGGAACCATTTCTTTGAAATTTCTACTCATATAATTCAAATATTATGTACAGAAAGATTTTGATTATAGAGCATATAGCTTTGAACATTACTGTAAGACATTTCAGGCATAACCCTTTGTCATTAATAATGAAGTGGCGTGTGATTAGTTTCTCAGAATAGGAAAAAGATTAGAATGTAAATTGAAAAAGATTAAAAATTTAGAGTAGACAGGGAATAGAAATTTTGATGTTGCTTGAGGGCAACAGAAGTTTGTGGACTGTGCCAACAGAATTCATCATCACAATGCTTGGTTCTTAAAGCCACAACTTCACCTTCATTTGATCTTTATTTTTGGCACAGAATTTTTATCTCAGCAAAGTCACTGGAACCCTGTAGTACTGATTCTCCACCATGAAACCTCTTCCCTCATATCTGTCAGTGCAATGAATTCTGTGTGTTAAGAATTTTGCCTAATGTTTTGTAGATCATTTGATCCATGTTGGAAGTTCGTTCAAGTCACAACAGAAAAGTTAGCAAGCATTCATTTGCAAGTTATTCAGAATTTGAATGAAGTTGCAAAAGCTTTGAAAGAATATGGTGATACACAAAAGGAAAAGCAAAAACAGGTACTGAAAATTAGAAAATAAAATCATGAAGTTTCTTGAAATATTGCAAACGATTTTTTCAAAATTTATGATAGATACCTGGTGATCCAAAATAGCGTCACAAGCTAGATCACCACAGCTTATAAAAGCAAATGTTTTTAACACAAACAAGATATCAGCTTGTAGCGGAAGGGCTTAGCTATCTTTTGAGATGTGGCTTGGTCAGTCTCACTTACGACCGCCCTCTGAAAGCTAGTTTCAGAAATATGGTAATTTCATTCATTTCTCAATCGACCCCCTCTCCTTTTCCGGTCCATGTTTAGGTGATGAGAAAGTGCCAAATTCCAAATTTGCGTGGAAGCACAAAATTTGAATGGGAAAGAGAGATAAACCATTTTGCAACGTACAGATCTCCACAAATGACTTTAAATTCAGCCCTACGCTGAGTTTTCACGAAATGTTGAATGGGAAATGATGGTGATAATTTCACTCCAAATGAGAAATCTGGGATTAAAAATTTTCTTTGAATCTGGTTTTTCAGATGGTAAGCATAACTTTTAGTGGCCATGCAGCATCTCAAAATATAGGCAAATCTTTAAATTATACAGTGTACAATGCATTTGCCAATAACCTTTGAGTTCGTAAATATAGCTGTGAGAAAGATAGCTTGTGAATTTTTTCGGGGTCACCCACACCCACAAGAGCTCCGTTGGATATACTATAGGATTAGGAATCATAAATAGTTCACTTATTGAACGATCACTTAGGAATAATGAATGTGACTTCGCAACAATACAAAGTAGAGCGCATAGTTCAGAGGACATTAGAGGAAAGGAAAAGTGCAAGTGTTCCTCAATTCCTGTGAGAGTTTGAAGATTTTTAGTTCTGACAGCCTTTCAATTGCCTGTCACCATAAAATACGTTTTGAATTATTTCAAATCCATCCCACGAGTCACCAGAAGGTTATCTTTGGTATTCGTTATTTAAATCGTTTTATAACTCGAGATTGGAAAATGACACTAGCTTTAAACTTCGGTAAACTTCTCCACTCGTAGGCTCTTATCTTTTTTAGCGAGAAAGAAGATGTATCATATTCTAAAACAGCCCGAGATGAGGTTCACTCGGAAAACAGTTGAAATAAAAAAATTAGCGGAAAAGAGGAAACTCTTTCCCTTTCTCCTCCTTTTATTATTCCGTGAGAGCCTGATCTAAGGCTTGTCGTAAAATGTTACTGACCAAAAACGAGAAGGGATTGAGTTGGAAATGTAGCTCATGATCATTTCACGATTGTGACCGTCGTGGCTGGTGAATAAAAAGCCTCGTGATTTCTCGAGATTTTACGTCAAAAATTATCCAGCTTTATTTCGGAATGTGACTCATGTATTAGTTCTTAGCCAAATCTAATTAATGGTTTCAAACCAACGCAATCAAATTGCAGGAATATGTTTCAAGTGAATTCATGGTGGTAAATGTATTTGCTGTTGGTTTCACAACAAGCCATAGCAGAAACATTACCACAAGTTAAAGCAATTTCCTTACAATGAAAAATACACTTTGATGGTTTGAACTCTTCGTGACTAAATTAAGAAGTTGAGATTTAGGAACGAAATTCTGTACCCAGTAGGTGCTGTGCTTAGGAAAGACTAAATCTTTGGTTTTATCAACACCAATACAAAGAGAGGAAATTATAAGAAAAATTATTCCAGACAGAAGAATTAGTGACTGCTCCGGCGAAAAGCTGAATGAAAACGTAAAATTAAGAATTTTATTAACAAGGATCAGACAGCTAGGAGCATCTTTGTGAGCGTATTATGCTTTGAGCTTTGTCCAGCGACTACGAAGCTCTATACACCTTTTCAACTAAGCGGGCTTGCTTTGGAATTTTTCAAAATTTCTTTAGCCTGGGTCATATGAAATTTCTGACCCCATATTCACATTCAGCACTCTAATTTTAGTCTAATTGCAAATTTTCATGATCTTAGTGTTAGCGACTTTAATTTTATGAGAAAAACAAATTTGAAAATTTATAAGGGATTTGACCGTGAATAATAACTGAGGGTATGAAGTTACACCCCAAACGATTTTGACGGTCAAATCCCATATAATTTCTCAAATGTAATATTGCTATGAAATCGAAATCGCATACTCTATGAATATGAACATTTGCAATTAGACTAAACTTGGGGTGCTGAAGCCAAATCCGTGGTCAGAAATTTCATGTCAAGAAATATTCAAAAATTTCCTAAGTGAGACCGTTAATTGAAAGGTGTATTCAGCCCCCTCTTTATTAAGCTCCCTCCCTAATAAGCCCTTCCTCTCTGAGCCAAAATTCTAGATAAGCCTCCTCTGTATTTAGCCCACTTTTAAACAATTTTGATATTGTTTGGGATAAATTGCGTCAAATTTATGCATGACTCTTTGGTACCACCATTTCTTATCTGAACTTAACCTTCAGTACCTGCTTACTCGCACAGGTGCGGTCTGATAACCTTGGTAAGTTTAAGACACGCTACCTGGTTAAAATGCAAATGCATGGTTTGAGCTCCTGAGAACTCTGGTGGTGGACTCTCATGGTGGCATCACCCTTGCTACCCTACGAGATGTAAATCTGTAAAAACGTTGTGTGGCGTTGCCACGTTATATCGTTTATTTATGTATATACCTGGTTAATGATCTCGATTTTTAATTGCTTTGCTTAGACTCGTCATATTAGCATAGCTTTCAAATCTTTGAAAAGCTGGGTGTAAAATTCTATGACCCATTTCCTTTAACTGAACGGTTTCGAAGAAACTTGAACTATTTTAAAGTAAATCTGCCGTTGGACTGTTCTGAAATCTTCAATAATTTCAGAATTACAGTGTTTTTCTTCTTTTTTAAGAATTCGGGAAAACTTTCGGAAAAAACTTAAAACAATCGTAAGTTGTAAACCTGTTGATAAAAGATCGCACAACTTTCAAGAAAACCATAGTTTATGGATGCCTACAATATGGTATCAAGCAAAACTCTTTCACTCTCCTTGTTTGTGATTTAGAAATTTGATGACGTCACATCATAAAATGAGCTGAAATATCAAACGGGCTGTAATTTCGCAAATATTCAAGATTTCAGAACAGTCCAACGGTAGAATCACAAAAAAATGGTTAAAGTTTCTTTCAAGTCATTCAGTTTAAAGAAAGAGGTCTCTGAATTTTACACCCGCCCTTTTTACACTGATTTAAAGATTTGGAACCTATGCTCGTCATATTTCATCTTGATCTTTGCTTGAAAATTCCTTCAGTTAACAGGAAGAAATTTTTTTTCTTTATTCCAATAAGAAATTGCAGTGACATTTTACTTAATACTCTACTTACAAAATTACTCTACTAACTACTCTACTTACAAAATTACTCTGCTATACTACTAGAACGATACCGCAAGGACGAACGAAACAAAACAAAACGAAACAAAAGAAAGAATAGATCAGACAATACACGTGTCTACAACAACGAAAATTTGCTAAAGAGGCTATGGTGGTTGAGGAGCGTATGATGGAGTTTGATATATTCTAATCAAGTCGACCACTTTGCTGGATATAAATTTAAAGTTAGGAGAAGTATGCTTTTATTGAGGTCATTAGGAAAGTTCTTATCACCATACAGTAAAACTTGCACAAGGGCCTCGTTAGAATTTTTGACATACCCATATGGTCGTAACAGAGCTAAAACTCCAGGAAGAAATCTATCAGGAAGGAAACAGAAACTTTCAAACGTATCGCAAACTTTGGAGTTTCACTTGAAGCAAAATTTTGCAAAACATTATGCACATGATCAAGGCTGAGAAAGGTAACTTTGCGCGAATAGATTCATTCAATGGAAATCAGAGACCCAAAGCTAACAATACCTCTAGCATATATGCTCATTAGTGGGTCCTAGCTAATTATTATCAGAAGACCAATGGCGGACACTTAGGGGGCGAAGGGGTGTGACTGCCCCCAATGTTGGCTAGAACAATGATCTTTTGTTTGAAGACAATAGAAATAAACAATGCTTTGTAACCAAAACAATAGGTTTGCACCCCCAATATTTGGTAAAGTGTCCGCCACTGCGGAAGACTAACGGCCACTAGCTAACACCGTTTTAGAAAACGTGGATAAGCCATCTGCAAAGCAAAGCTACTAAGCCCAATTGCCAGTAGCGTACAAGGAAGTGGACTGAGGTGGTCATGTCCACCCAATTACTCTCATGTCAGCGTTCCTAAGGAAAAGTGTTATGAGAATTACGACGCATACCTATCTTGGAAAACAATGTTTGTTTCGCGCGCGATGAGTTAAAGGGTCTGTTTCATCCAGCATTCCTTGCACGCGTACTGTCGTATTTTTAAGGATTTATTTATTTACAGGTGTTCTGCCTCATCCTATTTTAGTTAGATACCTTTTTCACACCATTTTTAAAGCAAAAAATGAGCTTCTTGTGTCCATTTTAAGGCTAATTTCCAGTCAGCGGGATTTTCCGAGCGGACGGGGTTTTAGACAATAAAAAGTTGCTCAGCCGTAACTATCCATTCAATTTCAGAGCGACGTTTTCTCTCACAAACAATAGAATTTCCGCCCGCTCGGAAAATTCCACTGACTGGAAATCAGCCTTTAATAGTCTTGTTTATATATAGATATATATATATATATATATATATTTCTTCATGCAGACATGTCAACAAAAACATATCTTCATTTCTACGTACCTGTCGCAACTGGAGAGAACTCAGGGTCATCATTCTCCCATTGCGCATACAAATCAACATTATTATCAATGAAAGATTCAACTAAGGACAAATAAAGGTGGCCTGCTTGCAGACTAAAACGTATAGTTTGCGCAACGCCGCTCGCTTTTGTGTAGTGCGTGCTTCAGCATTTATTTGATGACGAAGAAACGTATTGTTTTAACGGCCAATAATATCGCTTTCCGGTGAAACGAGGAAGCAATGAGGTTTGAGAACGGCTATTATGTGATTATATCTCGCTTTTCGCTTTGTTCTGTAAGCAAACTTCATTAACAAGACAATACTTTGGAATTTTGAATACCCTACAGTAGACAGTGCACAGGCGCCAAAGAGGAAAGGTCCATTCAAGCTGCTATTGAAATGAAATGCTGACTCATACAATACACGATACTGAGCGGCGTTGCGCAGACTATACCTTTTCCGTAAGTATTGTCTGCGCGAAGGCCAAAATACTTATACCCCGCTCACAGCAAGTCAAACGAGTCTATACTAAAGCATTATCTTTCTTAGTTAAAAGAAGAATTTAACAGCATGTCAGAGTTCGTCCAAAGTATGCAAGCATTAAATTCGTCAGTTGCAAAGGTGAGAGGACACTTTAGTCTCAAATCCGCACCTTGTGATTTTGTTATGACATGCTATCAAGATACCTTGAATTTCATTACCACAAATTTTAATGCACAACTGAACATTTTTGTGAGGCACGCTTTCCTGTTAAGGACTTTCCTTGTATTTATCTTAATACACAATAATGTTGGTAGCCCGGGGGGTGGGGGGGGGGGGTAACTTAACTTGTCCATGGTACGGGGTTGTGCAATTTTTTAGGGTACCTTTTTCATGATAGATTCCGGATTTATGAGTATGATTTTCAACAATTTTTAGCATTTTCCGGATTTATGGGTATGGTTTTTTGTAAAAATTCATTTATTGGTGAACTGTTTTGGCATTTCCGGATTTATGGGTATGATTTTCAGAAAATTCTCCAGATTTATGGGTATACTTTTAAGAAATTTCTCCGGATTTATGGGTGGTACTTTTGCGATTTGAATGGCACAACCCCGTATCTTGGAAACTCAAGTTACCCCCCCCCCCCGGGGTTGGTAGCCAGGTCTGAGACTTTCAAGAACCCACTCCGGCGCCGGGATGATTTTCACTAAGGAACCCCAAGCAAATGTTTCGTAACAACGCCCTAGAAACTCCCGGAAAATGAGGCAAATGCATTTTTTAAGGAATAGCAGTTTTTTAGAAAATGATCAAACTTTCACGTCAATTCCTTGCATATATTGTACATACAACTCCTCGATAGTATTTTCGTTAGCGAAATAAAAATGGTAGTAAGAATGTTCTCAAACTCAAAACACTGCTTTGCGAGCTCTCATGGCTACAAAATCATTCATCGTGTCCTAATCCCGTCAAGAGAGGGACACGGTCACAGACCTTAAGGCTGCTAAATTGTTGTGAAGATATGTTGCTCCTTCATTTCTTTGCGATAATCAATAAAATTACAGAGTTGTTACAGGCCCTTTCGGAGCCCAGTCCCTACACCTTTCCCCCTTCCAATCCCCCTCTTGACGCTCTCGGCCCTTTAGGAATTTGTTACAGGCCCTTTCGGAGCCCAGTCCCTACACCTTTCCCCCTTCCAATCCCCCTCTTGACGCTCTCGGCCCTTTAGGAATTTGCTAATTGTTATGAGTATTTTCCTGTAAATTCTTTCGATATTGAATCATTTACAAGAAGGAATTCCATGTTATTCTTGCAGGCAAAAGAAGCTTATCAAGTTAAAAGTAACGAAACGGAAAAGACTCGAAAGGAATGTACAAGCACGAAAGAACTTCCAAATCTCGAAAGGGTGAGTAAGACCATCAATACTGTAACAATAATGGGTGTCCCAGAAAAAAGTATACCGGGTGAGTCAATGAAAAGGCCGACGTTTGAAAAATGCTGCTCCCTTAACGTCAAAGCAATGATATTGACAACTGTCTTGTTTTATTCCCGATATATCCAGTTAGGTTCAGTGATTAACCGGGCGTTAATCGGCCGTTCATTCCCGTCGAAATTGGAGATTTTCTGCCGAAAGCTCCTTTCGAAAACCTGCAAAAATTAGTGAAAACAAGAAGCGAAATGCTTCTTTGTTCTCTTTCCTAGCAATAATGACATTTAGGTGTATTCATGCATTTTGTCCTCTTGGGGGATCTGAATCTCCTCGACCAAATTATTCATACTAGGAGGAGACTTTTTCATGCTCCCGAGAGGATAGCACGTGCTAAAGCGTACCCAAGTCATCGCTGTGAGGTGAAAATATTATAGAAACTTGCTCATAATTTTATGTTAGCACGTTTTTAGAAAATTCTAAGAATAATTGAACAATTGTAAGAATAATTGGTTGACTCAAGCAATGTGACTTTAGCTTCAATCAATGGCTATTCTCTTTCTAACTGTTCCTCGATAGTTAACTTGAACATAGATGCCGCATTTTTTGCCATTGATGCTTTGAGAGCTTGTATATGAATCTTGATAGTTCAAATTTGACTCTACGTTTAAACCCCCCGGGGGGGGGGGGTACTCCCATACTTGACTTGACGGGATGTGCCGCTCAACAGGGTGTCCTTTTACGGTAAAAATTATGCGACAGGGTGTCCTTTTTTGATAAAAATTATGCGACAGGGTATTACAATTGATCAGAAAATTATGCGACAGGGTATTACAATTGATCAGAAAGTTATGCGCCAGGGTATCATGTGGAAGCACACCTTTTAGAGTTATCATGAAACAATGGATTTTGGCAAAATTTTTATGCGACAGGATATACTTTTAGGCAATTTTTTATGCGACAGGGTACAGGGTGTTGAGCGGTTTGCCACACACCCCCGTCACTTCCTTAGTCAAGTACCCCCTCCCCCCGAGGTTTAAACCAGGGCTTTGGCCTTTTAGCCTCAGCAAATTCCTGACGCACAGCGAATAAACCAACGATGGCCTAACAATATTTGGATCATAATGTATCACCAGCTGTGTATCGGGTGAGCCAGAAAAAGTTCCCACTTTTAAAAATCCATAGCACTAACAGTACTTCGCAGATTTGCATGATTCAAATTCTAGTTAAAAGCCGAAAGATTGAAGTATTTTTGTGATTATTTTCGTTATCTTTCTAGCACTAGAAATTTTGGTAAATTCAACTTTACAAAAATTCCATGGTTGCAAATTGATTGAAAAATTGCCTCCTAAAATAGAAACATTGATCAAATCACAAAGGAATCATCGCACAGATCAATCAAAAAAATGCAATTCTGCACGGGTGAAAGGTATCCACTGCCCATGTATTGCTCTAGGACTGAAAATCTATAGTATTTGTTTGAAAAACTGAAAATTGCAAAGTCACAAAAATACTTCAATCTTTCAGCTTTTAACTGGAATTTGAATCATTCAAACATGTGAAGTACTCTTGTTGCTATGAATTTTTAAGTGGGAACTTTTTTTGGCTCCCGGTAATTTCTTAATATTTCTTTGATTTCAGTTTTTAATTTCGAAGTCCTTCAATGATTTGGTTGGTTCAAAAATGCAAAGCTCTAGTTTAGAGGTGGACACGAATTTGAGCTTTCAGGATTGATATTCAACTCTCAGGATATCAATATCAAAGGGTCTGTTTCATCCAGCATACCTTGCACATACCGTCCGTTGGTTAGCCCTTGTTGTCGCCATTTTTATGGCCCATCCAAAATACAACAACAAAGGGCAACCAAGAGACGGCACGTGAAAAGCGTTCTGGATGAAGTAGAACCCTTTAACGCACAAGGTATCTATGTTCAAGTTAACTATTGGGGAACTTATTGAGAGTGGTTACCAGTTGATTAAAGCTAGATTCACAACGGTGGACCCAACCAAATCCGTATACTTTCTCTTGGACACCGGGTATTTAATCTCGATATCGGCAATTTTTAGCAGCAAATAGACATTTTGTTCAGTTGATGTCATCTTTTTGTTGGCGAATTCTTTTTGCCGCAGTCTGTAAGCTTTTCACGATCTGCCAACTTCTGGAAATTTTGTGACCACTACCTCAATGCAACAATTCCTCGACAGCTTTTGCCAGGCGAATCTTGTATTTGACTTTCCTTGTCATTAATTTTCTTCTTATGCTGACAAAAGAGGCTTTCCCACTGCCTCTTGCAGTACTGATCAATGGTGTGGCCTAGTCGCGGCATCCTCTATTTTGACATCTGTGGTTTTTTGTTTTCCCATAGGCAGTTTTTATGATGTCATAGTTTCACTGTAGATTCCTGTTTCACAAACGCCTATCTTTAATTTGACAGGTTGAAAGCAAGTTAAAAAAATCATGTAAGTAGAAAGATATCTTAGATTTTCATGAAAGCAAAGTAATACGATGTGATGGGTAAAAAGATAGAAATTTACTTGCCAAATGTCTTTGTTTTCATCGTATTTCAATTCCAATGATAGATATAGCTTATAGTTACATAATAAGAACAAACTAATCAATTTTAAAATAAACTAAACCGAATGAGCTCCGGTTTTATACAGAGTCATTAAGGAAAAGAAATATTTTTATGTACGGAGGATAAATAACTGCAGCCACATCAAAATGCCTCGTAGCAGACCATCTCGATGATTGAAACCCTCTTCCTCTAAAAAGGTTGACTTGGTACAAGTCTCAGTTTTAATCTCAGCATAATCTCAGAGAGCGTAGCAAATCAATGGGTCAGAAGGAAGGGAGAGAATCGTTCTTCCCCTCTCCCACCGCCCTTGTGTTGCGCGCTTGTTGCTCCTTTGGCGCGGTACGAACTTTACACCAAGACAATGCGGGGTGAATGGCCGAGTGGCTTAAACAGTCTTCATCAGGTGACTGAAGTTAAACTCGGTCGAGTGAGGTCAAACTCGGGATAGGTGACCTCGGAGGCCTGGCCTTACAACTCACCTCGTCGTCCTTCGGACGGGACGTTAAACTAGGAGTCCCATGCCTAGATGCGGCGTGCATAGTCGGCCTAAATTAGCTTTCAGTAGCTAGACATCCTGACAAGCCCACTCAAAACAAATTGAGAAAAAAATGGGAAGAGAATGAAAGCGAAAACTTGTATCAAGTCAACTAAAATTGATACCAACTACCCCAAAGTCGATTGCAAGTATTTACCAAGCGATATTTGCTCGTTCTGCCAGTTCTTAATGCTTCGTCTAGAAGAGTTTTTACCTGGTGTGATTAACACAGAGATCTAGATTGTAACAGAGCTCAAGAGTGATCTTTTTGATGTAATGTTAATCCTAGCCATTATAAAATTTCTCTTGAAACTAATTCTTTTTGTTAGACATCTGTATTGCACGCAGTTTATCCCCCCAAATGGATTTAATAGTACTTGGAGAAGATTCAATTTCGTATTTGAATGATGTTTTAACAAAAACATTGCTCTCAAGATGGTCGATGTGATTTTTTTCTTAATCTGTAGCTTTGGAAAATATGTCGTTTTTTCATCGCCCAGCTTAAAATATCCGTCGAAATGCAATTTAAGAACTGTTTCAAAATATTTTGAATTTTGATTGCGCAAGGAAGTTGAGACGGGAGCACGGCTCTTGTTTGAATCATCCAATTTGTCATGATAGTTGAAAGTTACTGAAAATATTGAATCGATTTGACGATGTGTTGTTTATTTTTTGTTTCACATTTGCTGCACAAGCGGTTTATATTGATCTACGGTGTGTCCTATTGATCTACCATAATGATGCATTATCGTTTGATTGCTTATAGGGTAAACCGGGGTAATTTTTGACAAGGAAAATTTGGGACACCCTGGGGGGTAATTTGGGACATTGCTTAAAATTGCTTAGTTATATCACTTAATTGCAATCTTTTGTTCTTTTTAAGCAAGTTTTTCAACATTTGCATTGATGTTGAGTACTTTTTGATATTTTGAAGCATTGATTTGATTATTGCTACTTTACTGTACATTTATGAAAGAGGCCATTTTTGATGAAATTGGAGTGAACTGTGGTAGATACACTATTTTCTTATCCGAATTTGCCATTAGGTTTGAATATGTATCATTTGCAGGTGGAACTCAGTGCTGTCCTAAATTACCCCATCTAGGGGTAATTTGGGACAGCATCACTTACACGCTAATATATCAGCAACAACATGAATTAAGAGAATCTTTTACTCAATATCAATTATTTACCAATCAAATATATGTAAAAAGCTGAATTAGTCTTTTTTTAGATATGCAATGAAGCAGTCATATCTCAAAAATGACAAAATTGTCCCAAATTACCCCCGGTTTACCCTATGTCCATAGCCAGTGAATCGATTTTCAAAAACTTTGTTTTATCCGATTGCCAAACGGCTAAATTGCATTCGAGGATGTTGGTTGTGGTTTTACGACGATTTTTCCATGTCGAAAAGAAGATCGATAAACCTGCTCAAATTCAAGCCTTAGATGGCATGAAAAAGAAACAGCGTACTTTTCCAGTCAAAATTTTAGATGTGATACAAAAGGTTGAACTTGTTTGTCGTTCAGAGAATACGAATTCTTTGAACCAACCTGAAAACACATCTCTCATGAGTATTCTACAAAATGTTAGTTATACGTGAATTCCACCATGCCTCGTCAGTTGTTGGTTCCTATTGAATATTTCATACCTGGTTCTCTCTCATGCCATCTAAGGCTTGAATTTGAGCCGGTTTATCGACATGAAAAAATCGTCGTAAAACCACAACCAACATCCTCGAATACGATTTAGCCTTTCGGCGATCAGATAGAACGAAGTTTATGAAGATCGGTTCATTGGTTCTGGTCATATAAGCTATCAAACGATTATAAACCATTTTTTCGAAACCATTTATAGAAATTAACTTAATAATGTCAAAGCTTTGCTTTGAATCATTGATAAAAGTTTACCTTAAATTTAGCGACCAACTTTAGGTCTTTAGATATCTTTGTTATCAAAAAGCTTTCGAAGTGTAGCGATAAGAATGTCACGCTTTCGTCAGTTTTCTACCATCGAGAAACCTCAACGAATTTTTCATGTCATTGGAGATGAATAATGGATGAATAGACCTTTTAGGTCCTCCACAAAAGAGTCTGGATCGAACTATATTTCTTATGAATTTTGTAGAAATCTGATGAATCTTCTCATGTGCACAACAGCTCGATGCTGCAGCATTTGAACATGTCTTATAATGATGTGTAAAAATGCCACCCGATCGAGACTCCTTTGTACTCTAGCTACAAGGCCTATTGGTTTTAGTTCAAGGCAAAATTGTTGCAGTTTGCATTTGATGTCGCATTTATTTAAGACAAAACACTTGCTACAGACTTTCTTAAGGTTAAACCCAGACCATTCTTTTGCATCGGTTTAACTGAAGCTTTCAATTTGATATCACATTACGATCGCGGAAGGACAGGTAAATGCTAAGAAAGATACAAAAACTTGGTCGCTGGATTTAAGTTAGACTTTTATGGATGCAGGAAAGCACGAATCTTTGAAGTTGGCCCATTAGAATAATTTCCACAGTTTCCAAAAATTGCAAGTATTTTGTGCTCACGTGCTACGTATTTTGTTCTTTCTCTGATGATGACATGATTTTATCTGCATTTTCATTTAGGCGAAGAGTACAAAAGTCTTTTGGAAAAAAGAGAAACAACACGAAACGATTATGAAGCAAAGTTCACTGAAACAGCAAAGGTACACGTTTTTCATTAAAAGAACCCCATTGCATACGAAACGAGTGCTGGGACCAGGCAGACTAAGTAAACTTGGTCTTTGGTCCGTTTTGTTGCTAGGACCACAGAAAGATTAGGAAATCTTTGTACTAATTCGATAGGCATTAATGACGTCAAGACTTTTTTCAATTTGTTTTGAATGGGCTTGTCAGGATTTCTAGCTACTGAAAGCTAATTTAGGCCCACCGTGCATGCCGCATCCAGGCATGGGACCCCTAGTTTAACGTCCCTTCCGAAGGACGACGAGGAGAGTTGTGAGGTCAGGCCTCTGAGGTCACCCATCCGGAGTTTGATCTCACTCGACCGAGCTTAACTTCAGTCACCTGACGAAGACTATATAAGCCACTCGGCCACTCACCCCGCATATGTTTCTATTGACTGAGTTGCTATTACTGCTACAGCTATTAAGCTTTTTTTGAGTCCAGAGAATAACAAGAAAGAACAAATGATCAACAAAATGATAGTTTTTTCTGTATGATTAATTGGTTTAGTAGTACGCTTTTCACTTAAAGCCTTTTGCAGCTCATCCATTCCCACTGGCAACTTTGCAATTCAAGAACTGTAGGCAATTTTTAAAACAGTGGGATTAATTTGCATCACGATGTTGTAAAGGACTGAGTCTATCCCTACATCAAAGAAAACCAAGCAGCATTTTTTGTGTTGTTATTTGGTTTGGTAATACACTTTTCGTTTAAAACATTGCCCCACGCATACCTATTTGTAGCTTTGCAACTCAAGAGTTTCAGGGACATTCCTAAAACAATGGAATTAGTTTGCAGCATGACATTCTTAAGTAATTGAGTCGGTGCCTTTTTAACCAATAAGCAGCGTTTTTTGTATTATTATTACGTTTTGTAATACACTCTTCGTGTGAAACGCCTCCCAACCAATAACCCATTTCAGCTTTGCAACTCGAGAGTTGTTGGGGCAATTTCTAAAACATTGGAATCATTGTGCTGCACGATACTAATAAAGGAATCAGTCAGTGCCTAGATCAAAGAAACCAAGCGGTGTTTTTGTATTATTATTATTAGGTTTGGCAATACAATCCTCGCGTAAAAGACTTTCCAGCCTAAGTCTGTTTTTGCAACCTTGCAACATAGAAGTTTTTGGGCAATTTCTAAAACAGTGGGATTAAAGAGATGATCTGAAGGGAAAGTTTCTATCAATGCAAATGAATAAATGAATAGCACTGTTCAATGATAAAAAGTTCTGCTCAAAATTTGTTGATATCTTTTTCGTTTTCAAGTTTTCCACCGTTTTGTATGGTTGGTTGATGACTTCATTTTGTTTGCAAAAGTAAAGAAAGTAAACAAGGTTGGCATTTCACCGCAGGGAATATAATCAAAAATTGTTTCAGTTAGCATGCCTTGTAAAACATAATATTAAGTTATGACTCAATTGATATTGAATTTGTCTGGCTCAGCTCAGCTGAAAATGTCTCTTACAACTGTAACCTTTCAAAGATAAGATACAGCCATACTTCCATACGTTATCCTGGTAATTTATAAACAAATGACTTCATCAGCTGATACTTGAAATCAGTTGATGACTTGAAAACGAAATGAGCCATCAAAACATTAAAACAGACTTCCTTATCATTCGACTGTGCTGTTCCTTTGCATCAATAAAACTTTTCGCTTTAGGTCAGCATAATGAGTCGGTGTTTATGTCAAAGAAAACCAAGAAGCAGCTGTGTCTTGAGTGTTAGGCCTTTGATCGATGTGCAACATGTTCCCCGTTCGGCGCTATTACCAATCTAATCTTCAATCGAAATGAAGGGAATTCGACAGAGATGAACCGAATTGTAATCGTGGGTGGCTAGGTCATTGCAGGTGGCTAGCTTATGTAAAGTCTACCAGAGAGAGAGAGAGAGTAGAACTATACCGTCTGAGTGACAGAATACCAAGACAACAACACTTGTTGTTGTTATTGCTGTAAAGTAGCACAAGTGTACCGGGTGAGTCAATAAAAGCGCCCGGCGTTTGAAAAAATCCTGCTCCCTGAATATCAAAGCAGTGATGTTGAAACCTGTCTTGTTTTATCCTCGATATGTCAAATTAGGTTCAGTAATTTATCCCGCTTTAATCGGCCATTCCTTCCCGTCGAAATAGGAGATTTTCTGCAGAAAACCCCTTTCGAGCGAAAACAGCAAGCAAATTCCCTTTGTTCTCCTTCCTAGCAATAATGACTCTTGGATATACTCATGTATTTTGTCCTCATGGGAGAATGGAATCCCCCTGAATAAGTCATTCACACTAGGGGGAAGACTTTTCAACCATCCAAAATGAAAGCACGTGCTAAAGCATGCTGAAAGTCATCGCTGTGAGGTAAACACATTAGGGACTTTTGCTTGCAATTTTAGCACATTTTTTAAGGTTTCTCAAAGGGACTCATTTTGGAGAATTGCCTAGAGAATCTGAACGGAGTGACCGATTTTAGTCAGGAAAGTTTCTAAACATAATTGAACATGTTAGCTATTCAATCAGATATTGCAAAATATCGTTGCTTATATAGTTAGGGAGCAGTAGCCTTTCGAACACCGGGCGTTTTTTCTGACTCACCCGGTAGACTTGTACCTTTTCTTCCCATGTTTCCCTGCATTCTTTAATTTGCTTCGTCAATAGGAAGTTCGTCAATAGGAACTCATAATATTACTCTCAGAAATAGGCCCACTTTAGGCCCGCGTAGAGTGATGCCGTATTCACCAGTCAAATTGCTAGAATTCAATTTTCAACCAATAAGCAGGAGCTATTTAGACTGTTGCTGTTGCTGCGTAAATACGGTAGATAGGGCCAAGAGTTCTCGCAGCAGCGATAGATTTATTTTGTTTCCACAAAGGAAGATAACTGCCTGAAAGGTATGCATTTTGCGATTTGTAGGTCAAGAAAACACCATTGTTTGTACTAAAAGTTTTCTTTTCAATGTTCTTGCTCATTGGACCAGACTTTGAAGCGATTTTGTTGAGCGTACGAGAGCTCCCGCTAGTTTAGGCCATTGGGAAAAAGTAGCCCAATTTTTAAGAGTAACATCATGAGTCCCTATTGACCAAGTGATGCCAGCAAATCAAAGAACGCTGGGACGAAAAAGGCATAGGTCTAGCACAAGTGTAGGACATCGGTTGTCTTTACAGCCGGTATGTGCTCGCTTTTGAAGTGAAAATTTTCTGAACAGTCATAATTTTGGATGGAAAAAATGTCCGATTTCGGCGGATTGGATCCTCATTTTTAAAGACTACTTTCTAGTCAGGTCACATCCACGCGTATCCGGATATTTTTGAAAATGCATCTTTCTTATGTTTAATAGTTTGCAGTTATGTTAAATATCCGCATGGGACCTCAATTCCAAACAACAAAGCAACACTGTAATGATTTTTGCTTAATGTTTGCTATCGTTTTCAAATAGCAAGTCAAACTGCAGAACGGCTTCCTGTATCCCAGAGTAGAGGTACAGCAACGAACTCATTCTTTGTACGAGATTGATTATTTTTCTCACACGCTTAGTCTCCCAGGGGGGGGGGGGTACTATACATATTTTGGGTACGGGGATGTGCTATCGGGAAGGGTATCGATTTTCATGATTTTGGTATAAGGAACGGTATCGATTTTAGCAATTTTTGCAATTGGTATAGGGTCGGGTATCCATTTTCGGAAAATTGGTATAAAGTCGGGTATACTCTCGAGTACCGAATAATCGTCCCCCCCGCTTATTAATTTTTGAAAGATTTTCCAACCCCCCCGCTCTTTTTCCAACCCCCCCCCCCTTTATTAATTTTTGGAAAAATGAAATTATAGTAAGCATAGTTTCTGAATAAACGCAAGAGAAAGTCTCAAGAAGTGCATTCAACACAACCAGAACTCAAAAGTACATGTATCAGTAACATCATTGTTCACATAAATATATAAAAGATACGTGTTTACCAAAGAAAACGACTATTTTCTATTTTTCCAAGCACCCTCCCCCCCCCCGATTATTCCAACCCCCCGATTATTGTTATGTCGAGCCATTTCCAACCCCCCGATTATTCTCACCCCCCGTTGGCACGTTCCCGTCCAAAATCTGGTCATGTACCCCCCCCCCCCGGCTTAGTCTGAAGGTTTGAAATGGCAAAACTTTTAAGTGGTCCACAATTTTTGCGTTAAGAACATTGAAGCTCGTCAATCAATCGGTAAGCTTGCTCATAGATTACGTCTTGTACTCCCGTCGATAAGAAGAGGTCATTTAGGGGGCTCTCTTACCCGGGGCTGATGACAGCGGGGGCTCATGAATAATTACTCAGTGTTTTAATCGTGCTCTGAAAGAAACACGTTCTTTGAGATTATTGGATCATGATTCTTCTGCATAATGACCGGCGATTTTGATGAAATGAAAATTGTATTTACAGGTGAAAATGGCCACAAATGCGATTCTAGCAACGTTATTTTTTATTCTTTTTCCGGGTAGCATGCCCTTGTACCGTTCAGATGAGTGTGCCTTTGGCTCACCAATATCTTTTGTATTGCAAGAGGCCCATCACCCCTAATAGTGGCTCATAAATGGTCTCCATGGCTCTGTTCCCCCCCCCCCCCGTCTTCGAGTAACGAAACCCTTTTTCTGACTTTAGTTTCTAGTTTTCAGTAGCAGCTTCCAGACAGATCTGACAACTAGTCCACGGTTGTTTCCGCTTTTCATTCTATCATGTTGAACTAGAATCCTAAAGTTTTGTATTTCCGTTTTAGAAATTTGAAACATTGGAACACGAACATTTGAGTGAGCTTCTTGCTTTTCTTGGCAAATATGGAAACTGTATGACGACGGAAAGAGTTCTCTTAGATCAGGTTTGTCTATTGTTATAAATATATGTTCCTTTTGTTTCCAAGCATTTTAAACCTGGCTTGAAGGAGAAGACTACTTGTGACATCTGTTTGACATCTGTCAACGCTTTGTAGAAATTTGATAACTTTTGAATACCCCCAGAAGTTAAAAAATGGCCCTAAACCCATCATCAAGACATACCTGATGATAGACATCTCTAGTTTGCCTTGTTATTGGATTTTGGTGAGTTAAAGTCAAGATGGTTATTTATTCCCTCATCTTTCACGCCATGACCCCTGTAAATTGGGGAAGCCCCCTCAAAGTGCCTGATCGTCACGCTGATTCGGGATCAATGCCAAAAGCTGCCCTGGATAAGGTTTGTCTCATAAATTCTGCCCTCAGGTGGTGATGTTCCCCTCCAGCCTTCTGACAGCTGACGAGAACATAAGCAACGGGATAGCTTATAAATACCTGTCGAAAAAGAGAAAGGTTCCCACTTTAAACTGTCTTGCAACTTTCATTTGAGCCTACAATCATTGAAAAAATTGTTGATGAACGTTGAAAAAATGACATTTCGTCCCGCCCCCTTCCCCCCATGTCAATATAGTTTTGAAAAAAGTACCTGATCGAGATGACGCGCGTGACTAGGCAGCTTCTTGTGGTACTGCAACATTGACTGGGGGGGAGGGGAAACAGAAGCAAACGACTGAAAATCTGGGGGTGGCTCACCAATTTTGTAAGTGATTGTATGTGCACGGTCTGTAGGAAACGCTGAATTTGGAAAAAGATTTATGTGTGATACATCGAGTTATTCCTATCCATATTTATCATTTCGTTCGTGATATATCGACTTGTTTTCCCCTTGTGTGTACCATAGGTTGGTGCTTTCCTGCGAAGGCGCCATTTTTCTTGGCGCGTGGCGATGGATTGACGTGAGCTTGAGGGCCCTGGACAAAATATGCCATTCAAGCGGAAAATCCTTGTCATCTTACTGCACTTAAGTGGCATAAGGGCCCTTGAGGTCACGTCAGTCTGCCTGTGCACATTGGGATTGAAATTGTGCCTTCGCAGAAGAATAACAACAACAACAACAACAACAACAATAATAAATTCTGATATGATTTGTCTAACGAGAGCTAACTAAGATGTCTCAACGTCAAATGTTTGTCCAGCATACTCATAACATCAAATTCCAGTCTGTCCGTGAATCCATTTGCATCGGTTTCGCCATATCATGTTTCCACATATCATATTAGATACACTGCACCATTTCATTGTAGACTTCGCCTCCTCACTCGACAGTCCTAATCCCCTTAAGTTCTTTCTTACGTCTTCGTGAACAGTTCCAAGCGATCCAAAGCACAATATTCTTATATTTGTCTTTATCCCATTCCGATTCAATATGTTTTTGAGTTGTTGGTACTTCCTAGCTTTACTTTCATATGACTCTGACATGTACAAGTCTAAGCATACAGTCACTTCTATGATCTCGTATTCTTTTTCGTTAGACTTTATCTCTAGCAAATCAGGCTTCCGGTTATTGATTTGCTGCAGTTCTGTTCGTAAATGTGGAAATGCTGTTTCTGCCATCCTGTTAACAAACTTGACTGACGTTTCACTGTACCGACGAATCTTTTGATAGATGGCTTCTACTATCCTATCGTGTCGTTTTGAGTAAAGATCCTTAAATCCGTTGCAAGAGTTCATTAAATGGGCTACCGACTCTGTGTGATGGTTACACAACGAGCATTTTTTTTCGTGATCTTGATTCCAAAAATTGATCAGCAAAAATAACAACAACAACAACAATAATAATAATAACAATAATGATAATAATAATAATAATAATAAAAATAATGATAATAATAATAATAATAATAATAATAATAATAATAATAATAATAATATTAATAATAATAATACTAAAACATAATAATGATAGTGATAATCTATTTATTTACAGTTGGTAGGGAGATAGTTAATATACATAAATATTTATGTACAAAATAATTAATACCAACTATTTACATGCAAGAAAGAAGTACACACAAGGGAAAACAAGTTGATATATGACCAACGAAATGATAAATTAGGATAGGAATAACTCAATACGTCATATATAATCCTTTTCCAAATTCAGCATTTCTTGCAGCCCGTGCTATGTGCTCGTAGCGAAAATCGTTCTTCAACAGTTGCTTTCCTGCAACTGCTCATGCCATGCTCGAATCTTTGCTCAGAAATCAGAAACAAATATACCAGGAGAACCAGGAGCCATTCCAACTTTTCAAAATTCATAGCCCCAAAAGTACTTAATGCATCGGTAGGAGACTGCGTTCACACGATGCCAGCACATTTTGAAAACGGTGAAAAAATGGTGGGTAGGCCTGTCGTTCACTCGGAACAAATGGCACATTTTTTGCCGGCAAATTTTGAAACGGTAGATTTTTGAACACGGAACTCTAACCGGCACATTTTTAAACGGCATCGCGTGAACACTGGAAAATGATGAAAACGGAACGGAAATTCAATGCTTTCAAAATGAGGCTAAACTGTTCGTAAGGTGTAGGTATATTTCTTTGGAATCAATTCTTTGAGAGATTAAACCGAGTTTGTTTGTCGAATTTTTTATCGTTTTCAAAAGGTCCCAATATCGTGCGTGCAATTTTGTTATCGTCATATTTTTCACCGTTTGCAAAGTGTGCCGGCATCGTGTGAACGTAGACTGAATCGAATCCGCTTGATAGCCGAGTGATGTGGATAATTTCTTCGCGCTTTTATTAGCATTAGAAATATAGGTAAAGTCGACTTCAAGAATATTGAATGGTTGTGAAATTTCTGAACAATACCTAAAGCACTCTGAATTCGTAAGAACCTGAAACCTTGATTTTCAATTGATACAAATCATTCGAGAACTTACGTCAGGCTGATTTTAAAAATTAAAGGCTCTTATTGGCAGGTTTTTATTGTTCCTTAACGATCCATTATTGAGATTCATTATTACTATTTGCATGGAATAGTTAATTTTGATTCTTTTTAAGTTCACCTTCCTCCATAGATCCCACGCTACATTAAGTATTGACCATTCATCTGTTCTTACGATTTTCTTTCTAGACCAAGAGCAAGCCATTACTTCATCTAGACACTTACGCAATCGTCTTTATCATTCCCCCGGTTTTCTACCACGTACATGTGTTTCAATGAACAACATATAGACAGCGATCTTCGTTTTGTATTCACAGATCATTGAAGAGTTTTCAAGGAATATGGATGCCTTTAGAGTTTCAAGTCTTCTCGAGCAATTTGTTTGTGCCAAAGAAACTGGAAAGGACAAACCAGGTAAAGATATTTTATCTTCTTACGGAGAAACAAGTATTTAAAGAAATGTTGAGGAGCGCTCGGTACTAAACTGTCTTTGACCCCGTTTAAACAGATCAAACATAACAGAGCCTGTTATGTTTAAACAGAGCCTGTTTGGCCACCTGGTTTGGTCACATAACATTCGTTTGACGATGTTTGATGAAGTCTGACAGCAGTCAAAACAAATTTTGTTTTAATTGTTGTGTGAACTGATGGATCTGCTTGACCATCCAACGAACTCTTCGATAAACATATGGCCTTGTTTTAGCAATTGTGTCTTTGTGCGTTCTCCGCAGCGTCTCAGTAACTGCACAGGCACTTTCTGGTCACAGATTTCGAACAAAATGTTCGAGAGAAGGTTTTGTGAAATGTTAGGTCTGTTTGACCACCAACTCACAGAATAGGAAAAGTCAAAATATTCTTTTAGATAGATTTCATTGAAATGTTTGATCAGTTTAACTGGGGCTTTATACCCCGTTTGAACCGTACGTAGCGGTACAACATTGGGTCTGTGGGGATCGGTCGTCTGTTTACACTGTTCCCATTGGTCCGTAGCACTTTCGTTCCTTCTGTCTGCAGAATAATCTTTGTTTGGAGCCATGTAAACGTTTTTTTAGGGAATTGTCATTAATTCTTGCTGGGAAGGGGTTGAAAGACATTTACAAATATTTGATGGAATTTTCTTGCCCCCACCTTCATTGTCCTGAAAATTTTAGTGCCCTCCGCAACACTGCAGAAAATATTTTCAGCCCCCCCCCTCCATGTACCGGGTGAGTCGAAAAAAAGTTTAGGCGTTTGGAGGGCTGTGGAATAAAAAGTACGGAACCGATATTCAAAACTACAGTGTTAATCTATCACTCAAAGGCTAACTTAGATGAGAAAATTTGTTTTGTAAAATCAAACATCTTTAAGACCCAACAACAATCAAAATGCTTGTAAAGGGTTTGTATGGGAATCGAGAATTCCACATTCCATTCTAGTCCATGATTTATGTGGCATTGAAGTTTACATTGCCAATTCGAGACGCTGAATTCCAAGTTCAATAGAGGGTAAATCATGGACCAGAATAGAATGTGGAATTTTTGTTTCCAAACATGCTTTTTACCAGCATTTTCCTAATTTCTGGGTCTGTAAGATGAGAGATACTACCAAACAAAATTTTCTCATCTAAGTTAGCCTTTGACTGATAGATTAACATTTCAGTTTTGAATATCGGTCACATACTTTTTATTCCACAGCCCTCCAAACGCCTAAACTTTTTTTGACTCACCCGGTACATATACTTGTCCCCATACAATTGTGATTTCAACTGCATGGAAGCTTACATCATCACAGCTGCTAAAACATGGAAGAAAAATTTTGTAGGAGTTTACAAGATTCATCTCAAACGATTTTTATACCCCCTCCCTGAAAAATGCACCTTATCTTTGTCCCCCGTCTCTTTAAGTAGGTAAAATTTTGGTGCCCTCTCGCAGATGTATTCCACCCCTCCCCATCTAGAAACAATGACAGGTCCCTTAAATTAACAACTTTGCAACAAATCAAAATTGTACCGGTGCTGTTTTAACGTGGTCTTAATTTGTCACAAAATTTCCACATTTATATGTCATGGTTTGTGTGTTGAGTTATCTTTTTGGGGGGGGGGCAAACAAGTTGATGGTACGTTTCCTTGAATCATGGACCTATAAAGCGATTTTTGTCGAAAAAAGAGATATTTAGGTTCTGCAAAGATATATTCGTAATGCTCATGACTCAAGAACATTAATGCAAAATATTTTAGAAATGCTGTAACAGCTTTTGTTTAACTTTTGAGCAGCCCTTTTGAACAACCCGTCTGTCACACTTGAAGAGGAGCAAATCGTTTGCACGGTAGTCTGTTGTGAGATCTGGGCAGACAAATCTTCCACCGACATGTTGCCCGGTTTTGTCAGTCTATCTTTCGTTCTTTCCAAACAGTTTGTGTCGCAGAGGAGCAAATCGTTTGCACGGTTGTCTGTTGTGAGATCTGGGCAGGCAAATCTTCCACCGACATGTTGCCCGGTTTTGTCAGTCTATTCTTTCGTTCTTTCCAAACAGTTTGTGTCGCAGAGGAGCAAATCGTTTGCACGGTTGTCTGTTGTGAGATCTGGGCAGACAAATCTTCCACCGACATGTTGCCCGGTTTTGTCAGTCTATTCTTTCGTTCTTTCCAAACAGTTTGTGTCGCAGAGGAGCAAATCGTTTGCACGGTTGTCTGTTGTGAGATCTGGGCAGACAAATCTTCCACCGACATGTTGCCCGGTTTTGTCAGTCTATCTTTCGTTCTTTCCAAACAGTTTGTGTCGCAGAGGAGCAAATCGTTTGCACGGTTGTCTGTTGTGAGATCTGGGCAGGCAAATCTTCCACCGACATGTTGCCCGGTTTTGCCAGTCTATTCTTTCGTTCTTTCCAAACAGTTTGTGTCGCAGAGGAGCAAATCGTTTGCACAGTTGTCTGTTGTGAGATCTGGGCAGACAAATCTTCCACCGACATGTTGCCCGGTTTTGTCAGTCTATCTTTCGTTCTTTCCAAACAGTTTGTGTCGCAGAGGAGCAAATCGTTTGCACGGTTGTCTGTTGTGAGATCTGGGCAGACAAATCTTCCACCGACATGTTGCCCGGTTTTGTCAGTCTATCTTTCGTTCTTTCCAAACAGTTTGTGTCGCAGAGGAGCAAATCGTTTGCACGGTTGTCTGTTGTGAGATCTGGGCAGGCAAATCTTCCACCGACATGTTGCCCGGTTTTGTCAGTCTATTCTTTCGTTCTTTCCAAACAGTTTGTGTCGCAGAGGAGCAAATCGTTTGCACGGTTGTCTGTTGTGAGATCTGGGCAGACAAATCTTCCACCGACATGTTGCCCGGTTTTGTCAGTCTATTCTTTCGTTCTTTCCAAACAGTTTGTGTCGCAGAGGAGCAAATCGTTTGCACGGTTGTCTGTTGTGAGATCTGGGCAGACAAATCTTCCACCGACATGTTGCCCGGTTTTGTCAGTCTATTCTTTCGTTCTTTCCAAACATTTTGTGTCGCTGACGGAAGAGCCGTCAAAAAGTCAGCCTTGAAAGTATCAGACATGAGACAAAGTGTCCGTTGATTCGTCTTTGTTCCTTTGGTTTTTGGCCGTCGTAAGGCTTCATCTTAGGCCCCGCTTACAGTATGCCTTTTTCAAATGAAAACGGTAGGACAACATGCCGTTTTGGCCTTCGATTTACACTAACACGTTTTCGTAGCCGGGGTGATGAAGACGATTTTAAAAAGGGTACGATGTGAAAACGGCATGAAACGTTTCAGTGTAAATGCTTGAAAACGGAACAATTTCATTCCTGATTTAAAGGAAGACAGATTGTTCCTCTCTTTGAATCCGTAACGATATCGTTCCGTTTTCAAGCTTTAACATTGAAACGTTTCATACCGTTTTTAAATCATTCCGTTTTCAAAATCGTTTTCATTTGACGCCGGTTACAAAAACGTTTTAGTGTAAACGGAAGGCCAAACGGCATGATTTCGTACCGTTTTCATTTGAAAACGGTAAAGTGTAAACGGGGCCTTAAAGGACTGCATCGCCAAAATTGTAAACAAAGCTGTTGACACTATTATTGTAGGCATGTGTCCATTACTTTCCACAGTTTATTTGGTGGCCTCACCCAAACCAGTAAATATTAAGCGTGAAAAATCCACTTACATCCAAGCAATCGTTAGAGATATGAATGCATGGTTTGTTCCTCTATGATTTACAAGATTTATCTTCAAAACAACGTTTTTATTCTGAAAAGAAATATGAAGGATCCTTGTGATATCTCCTTTCGAAACACTGTTAAATCACTATTTCGACAAAGGCATCAGAGACAGAGCCCCGTTGAATCATCGTTAATTTCTTGAAAGGTTGCCGCTGTTGATAGATTCTGCCTTATCTGGAGGATAAAAGAGCTCCTTTTTGTATCAATGCAAGACTTTAAGACTCCATGCTGATTCAAATCAAAAGACAAAAGTTTCCGACGAATAAATTTCTGAAAAGATTTTTTCGGAAAGAAGTTTTACAGAAAATCTCAGACCATTAAAGCGCTATAAATTTTTCAGTGTAATTTAGCTCATTTCTTACTATAGATATCCTACATCCAGACTGTGCTTCACTTTGGGGGATGCCTGGTCAGGAATTTCCACAAATGATTTTTTTGAGGATGATGATAATAATTTCTTAGCTTGATTTTAAAATATATGAAACTGAAACTGAAACTGAAACTGAAACTTGTTGAATGTTTTTCACTAATGAACACTATTTCATATTTTAAACAAATTTATACATGGTACAAAATTCAGTAAGCATGCCAAAAGACTTGTAACATTTGCTTAAGCACTTACTTCCGTGTACTGCAGTCTGCCAAATCTGCCTCAAAAATGGGCCAAAAATGGTGCGTTTCCATCTCTCTGGAAAAATCCATCGCATTATTCAAAAACATACAGGTGGATTCCAATAATTCAACTCTCTTCTGACATATTGAGATGCAATTAAAATGATTTTCTTCAAGATTCGAGGCATAAAAATGAAGATGAAATTTTCCACTTTGGCTCCAAGCAATAGGAGATTTGTACGTAAGCCATGTGTTGTGATTTGAAAATGCCCTGTTGCTTTAGCCTCGGACTTGATATCAAAAACATACAGGCAAATCCGAGATCGCTATTGTTTCATCTACCATAGGATACCAAATAAATTTATCTGTTTGAAAAATTCGAGGCATAAAAATGCGAATTTCTGACATCCACTTTTTCGCCCTTGGATCACCTGAAGCTGCGGGAAAGCTTCAAGGATCATGATCGCGTGTCACATGAGGACAGTGAAAAGCAAACAGAGCATGCGCGTGTTGCTACAGTTAGCTGTGAGGGAAATGTTACAAATCCTATCCTGGTCTTTTCCCATGTCTATTGTTTTACAATCTGGTCCTATTAAAATTAAGTTCATTCCTTTCGTGAACACTATTATTATTATTAATTTCTATATCGTTGGATTGCGATAAAAATGTAGCTAGAAGTAATGAGCTAGTTAAATCCAACGTTAAAAATACAAAATACAAATATTAATATGAAAAATAGTGGATAAAATATTTACAAGTCATCAATATTTATACAACATTAAATCAATGCCTAAAAATGTGTGTTATAAAATGCCCAAGTTCGTAATAAAGACGCGGCATAATTTGCATGGATAATTTCCAATTTGCGTTGAAAATGTTCATCATAAAAAGCCCAAGCTCGGAACAAATGTGCGGCATAACCTGCATGGACAATCCTCTCTGTACCAATAGTTTATCTTTAGCATGATATAATGTTTTCAAACAATGGAAGTTTTTCTGTACTTTTTCTAAGTTGCCAAAATTTTCTGACAGTAGATATTTTGGGTCACAAAAATTGCACACATTAAAATCTTCGGACGTATGAAACGTTCGAAAATATTATGGTCAAAAATTTTTAGCTTTTGATTTACACTCTGATTATTCAGGGGTGTTTTCCTCAGAATGCATTGCTTCATTCCTCTACAACTTCAGTGTCAAGGATTCTTTTAAATATTGTTATGGTTTCAAAAAGTTTTTGGGGAACCGCGGAAGTTTAGATTCTTTGCACTAAAACTGGTATATTTATCAATTAACTTTATAAAGTGCAAAGAATTTTCGTTCTTGCTGTAAGTATATCTTATCTAGACTTATTACATGAGCCCTTGTTTTCGCTCCATTTACCCCAACGATACCCCAACAATACCCTTTCCGCTTCAACGAAGTTTTAGCGGAATGACTATAACAGTAAATAAACATTCAATTCAACGGAGCAAAACTTAGCCAAAAATCATAAGTCTATATCTTATCCAGCTTCCCAATCCAAATAGTTATCAAAGAATCGAATTTAAGGGTCATTGGGCTTCCAAATTAATGGCGAAACTCGTCCTAGTTTGTTTTGGAGATTTTACCAAGGCTAGCGCTTTGCGCATCCTATTAAGGTTGCCTCAACGACAAAGTAGAAACTGCGTAAAATGACATCATCGAGCACGGGTTGTGGGAAAAGTATAAGTTTTTATTGCATTAATTATCGTTGCAAAGAATCAGAACTGTTAGGCCTACCTTTGTGTGTTCTTTGTTTTTCCATCTTCTCCGTTGTCTTGTCGATTGAACATTTTCAATTTGCTCTCATTCACTTTCTTCGTCTCGACAGCAGCCATGTTATTTTAAAATGTCTTCAACAGCCATGTGACATGCCGAAATGAGGCTGTTGACCGTTGAAGACATTAAAAATAACATGGCCGCTGTCGAGACGAAGAAAGTGAATGAGAGCAAATTGAAAATGTTCAATCGACAAGACAACGGAAAAGATGGAAAAACAAAGAACACACAAAGTTAGGCCTAACAGTTCTGATTCTTTGCAACGATAATTAATGCAATAAAAACTTATACTTTTTCCACAACCCGTGCATCGAGCAATCTGAGATAAGGAAGTATTTGGATAGATAAGCTTTTTGAAATAATGAATCAAGAGTTTAAGGCCCATGGAACAAAATATCAAGTGTTGCCGAATTTTGGGATCTGTTGCAAGGAGCTACGGGGGCTCAAAGATACGAGTTTTCGCGCATGCGTGCGCAGTTTTTACTCTGTTTGCCTCACCCAGTTTCTTTCCTTTCCAGAATTTTGCAGTTTGTTTTGAAACTTAACCAGATCGAGTAGTTTATAGGTTAGATTAAGCTGCCCAAATACACCGGATCGTTCTGTATCCGGACACAAAGTATCCGATCCAGCATTCATATATTCAGGCATGACTATGATTCTGGCTAGTAGAGGATCTAGATGCGTCCTATTGTCGAGGTTCTGCATACGTAAACAATGAAACATGTGATATGACCTAGGGCAATAAATTTTTGGAATGGGCTCCCGTTTTGCTGTGGAGCGCAATTGGAACCTGTTCATTGGACATTTGCGATGATGTCCATCATCCCAAAGGAAACTGAGCGATGAAAATGGTGGAATATCATTGGCCTTTTCTTTGAAAATCCAGAGTCTTACATAGCCCACAACACGCAAAATATGTGAAACAGAACAGTTAACGGTTTTGTTTTCTCTTGAAACTGAACATGCAAAATGAATTATTGATTAAAATGCGTGGGCATTTGATCGCATTTTGCCTGAATTTTCAGGCGATTTTATACGAAATCTGTGTGTTCTAACTGTTGTACTTTTGGGCATAGCCCCCTGGAAAGCTTGCTTTGCCTACGCCTGTGTCGAAATATCTTCTAAATATTGATTGTTGTCTTCCTTGAAATCTCCTGCTGAAGACCTCATAAGCTTTAATGTTGTTTCTCTCCATGTTCGCTCACTTTATGATCATACAAGGACAGACACTCGCGATATTTTCCTTCAACTTACAGGAATAAATATTCTTCGATTTACGTCGGGAAGGTCTGAGTAAAATGTGTATGAATGATTTGTGAGGACCAACTTAGAGGTAAGAATATTTAGAACAAGAATAAACAGACAGGATGAGAAGAAAGGGAAATAAGTAGATGGAAGTTACATGAATACACTTGAAAGTGGATATCAGCAAGATCTTGTGAATAAGAGATTCAAGAAAAGGAAGGAACCTTTTAGGCCCCGTTTAAACTGTCCGGGTAGCTATCGTTGCGTCTCGTTGCGAGTGACTTTAATCGAATAGGGCAGCTGTTTACATTATACCGGACAGCTATCGTCGCGTCTTAACTTGCCTTCTGTTTACATCATAACGGAGCAATCTAGTATTATCTCTTAATCCTTTGTTTTCAGTTTTATTTCTTCTGATCGTTCTCGAAGTAAAGAATTGTGCCCACGGAGCCAACTGTACCAGCGAAGTGACTTTCACGCTGATTTGTGGAGCGTCTTTTATCGATAGCTTTGATGTGATGTAAACAGCGCCTTAAATGAGCTCCATTGCCAAATTGTAAACGAATCTGTAAACACCCACCATTGTTCTAAGCACCAGTCCATTTTGCAGTTTGTTTGGTGGCTTCACTCAAGCCACCAAAAGTAACCGTCAAGAAATTCACATTTACCTGAGCAATCCTTAAACATATGAACGTTTGGTTTGTTCCTTTGTGAAGTACAAAAATTTAGCTTTCAAAGAATGCTTTCTTTTTGAAAAGAAAAGTGAAAAGTCTGTGCAACGTTGCCTTTGAAAACTGAAGAGCGAAATCACTGCTTCGACAAAACTTTGAAGGTGAAACCCCTTGAAGCGCGTATGAAAGTAAAACAGAAGAGAAAGCATGCTGCGGAACATATTTTTCTGCAGATCATGTATCACCACAGATGGCGGAGAATGGTTCAGTAATACTTACACGATTTATTAATGCATACAAATGTACTAAGATTTAATCATACATACCAGTTATAGGTATGTTAAATCCTCTATCAGTTACACAGACTCCCATTTCTACATCTCTGTTGTCGTTAGACCATAGATTGTGTTGTGTTGTTGCAGTTGTTAGACCATATATACAACTGCAACAACACAGCACAATCTATGGCCTAACGACAACAGAGATGTAGAAATAGGAGTCTGTGTAACTGGTAGATAATTCAAGAGAAATTTAACATAGTTAACTGGCAGGTACTATAAAACCTGAGTACATTTGTATGTATTACTGAATCGTGTACGTATTACTGAACCATTCTCCGCCACTTGTGGTATCACCGAGACTCTTTACAAAGCCGAAGACAGTTTGCAATACATAAACTGTTGTGATTTTGTGATTTTTAATGCTGCTGACACTATGGTATTTGCTGTTCTGAGGACCAATTTAAGACCTCCAGATTAAAACTGAACAGATTTGGAAGGATGTTTTCCCCTATCAACTTATGCAGCAAACTTGAGTACTCAGGAAAAGCTTGCATTATTCAGGTCTAAAGGCTTAGAGCGAAATCCCCACCACCATCCGCGCATTGTCTGCTGCCCACTGCCACATTGTAAAGAACACCTCAAAATACATTCTAGGAAGTGAATCAAACTCAAACACTACCCCCAGGAAGATCAGCCCCACCTTTGAATTATCGGTTTTTATGTGTAATGTTTTTGTATGCCTGCATATTTTAAGTTGTTTACTGGGGGGATTTTCTCGTGTATGAATAATGAATGATCATGATAGCAATGAAACAGGACTGTTGAGAGCCGGCCAGGGCTCCAGGGGTGAAGGTTTTTGGCGTCGGAAAATTTTCGAACCACGCCTTTTTCTCGTTGATCACGCCTCCAGTGCACTGGTAAACACTGCTGTTAGATGAAAACTATCTCTTATAACTATCTCTTATAACTATCTCTTATACGCAAGGCGTAAGCAAAATCTGCCTAGAAGGAATGATAGCAGGAAGGAGAAGTAGAGGAAGGCAACCAAAACGTTGGCGTGACAACATTAGCCATTGGACAGGACGAAACCTGATGTCGCTGAACACTGCTGTCAAAGACCGAAAGCTATGGAGACAGTTGGCACATGTTGATGCGCAATCTGCCGAAGGCGGAGAAGGCGAATTATGATGATCTCTTATAAACTGTTAAAACAATTCTTGGATGGAAAATGCTTTTATCTCGTGTGTAAAGACTAATGTTGGAATGCCAGTAATGGGCTCGCGGGCCTAAGAAATGTTCATCGCGGAAAGCTTAAAACAAAGAGAAATACATAATATATATCTTTCCTGGCCCCTAAAGACCGCTGGCCTCTGGTAACTACCCTGGCTACCCCCTTTGTGGACAGTCCTGAGGGTGGGGTGCCATGAAATTCTCTATGTTTCATAATAAAGGATTGCATGAAATATTCCAATGTTCGTCCTTGTTGGGTTTTTGTTTCAAATTTGTTTTGACTGCGAGAGCCTTTGATGTGTAAAGAGTATTTCTTAATCGAAAAAGTCGGCTAAAGTTTTATACAGTAAAAACCCGCGTATAAGAACTTAGTGATTAAGAACTACAGGCTAAAAATTCTGAAATTAGACACCCAATATGTAAGAACCTATTCAGCCTGAGATTTGAAATAGGTTCTTATTCATGGAGATCATCAAACTAGATCAACACTCTAGTTGCTTTGTCATTGAGCCTATACGTACTGATTCTGCCATATGTGCAAATTACAAAGAGCTTTAAAGATGCTTCGAAAGCTTTTCATTGTATTCTGTAAAATTTCTGATTCTTCCACGAACTGATGTTCTGAATAAGGCCTCATGAAGTCAGGCGCCTCTCAACTGACAGTAAATAATGGGCTTGAAATTTCAATCTGAACAAAAGAAATACCTGGAATCCTTGGATGAAATAAGAACCAATTTAAGAACCTGAACAGCCTAATTTCCCACTAAATACTCAATATATAAGAACCTAATCAGGCTGACTTGCAAAATTGTAGGTTCTTATACGCGGGTTTTACTGTACCTTCATATCAAGTCACGTGATCAGTCCCTTGATATTACATCTTTTGAATTCGTTTAACATGTTTCACGCCATTAAGACTGCGTTCACACGATGCCGGCACATTTTGAAAACGGTGAAAAATTCGACGGATAGGCCTCCTGTTCACACGAAAACGGCACATTTTTTGCCGGCAGATTTTGAAAACGGTAGATTTTGAAAACGGAACTCTAATCGGCATATTTTGGAAATGGTATCGTGTAAACACTTGAAAATGATGAAAACTGAACATTTTTAGACGCATTTGGAACGAGACTGAACGATCCTTAGGGTTTAGGTACATTTCTTTGCATCAAAGTCTTGCAACGAGCTTTTTACCGGCAAATTTCGCACTGTTTTGAAATTGTTCCGGCATCGTGTGAACGCTAGCTCAAATTTTGCTACCGTCACATTTTTCATCGTTCTCAAAATGTGCCGGCATCGTGTGAACGCAGTCTAAGAATTTACCATGAATTCAAAAATTAGTGTGATGCTGAAACTGCCAAGCAGTATGCTAGCAGGACTGTTAAAACAAATCTTCGCCGATTTTGTCTACTGTACAGAGAGATTCCCAAATGCCGGATGTCTAAAGTCGGATGTCGGTAGAAATTTTCCCATTTACTTCACCATAGACAGTGAATTCGTACTCGCGCTTTCGACTGTTCTGTTTTCTTTGTAGCACCAATGGAGTTTCAAGAAATCACCTTGTCAGTGCCCCCTGTTGATGTCGAAGCTATAACAAGTAAGAAAGAAGAATTTTATTTTTGAAGGGTGTCTCAAATTAGATGCCACGTGAGGTTTTTGCGAAATCGCAAAATTACTCATGCAGTCACTTCAGTTATTTTTTGCGAGCGTTTTCACGTAATATCCAAATTGAGACAGGCTATGATTTGATTCAGGGCTTATTCTTTGGGGCATCTGAAGTCTGCGAAGTCTTTTGAAATGATAGACTTCGCAGAGATAAATGCCAGTCGCTAAGAGAATAAATGTCATGAAAACGGTAGAGCCAGCAGACTTCGCAGAGAAAACCCTCAAATGAACGAGACTTCTAAAAGTGTGAAAGATTTCAAATGCAGTGCTTGGCTGTCAGAATTGAAACTAGTGCAATGAACTATACTTTTGTTATGTAATAATAAATGATAATGATAATGAATATCGTGATAATAACATTCGTCACTTTTGATTGACATGACACAAGAGTGAAAGGTAATTAGCGACTGCAAACAACGTGAATTTCAGGGTTGATTGGTCTGGCCTTGAGCAAGGACAGATTTTATGACACGATATAACATCAGTTACTTTTGACTGACACCACATTTCAAATCGATTTGCGACTGCGCACAGGAAATTCTCTCAACAACCAATACTTCAAGTAAAAACAACTGCAAAAGGTGGCCTGGAGTAGGGCAATCTATCGCCTTGTGGGCGCGAAAGGTGATTTCAAAGAGAAGTTTGTAATGAAAGTAAAAGGATTAGTGTTCTTGCCTGGCGAATTTTGTTTATTTGATTCAGAAGGCAAGCAGCAGGCATTGCAACTCAGTTCTGGCATGTTTAGGGCTTCAATGGAACACTTACTACTTGAAAGTTTTGTGGTGCAGTGGTGTAATCGTCTGACTTTGCAACCAGAACAGTCAGGCGGAGTGGGCTCGATACCTGGTAGGACCCCCGACACTTGAGCGTAATGACGAGGGGTTGCAGACTCGATTAGGTCTGCTCTATTTCTGCTATCCCAGTGCTTGGCGCTGAAAAGTGCAATTTCCCCTTCACCTTCACCTTCACTTACTTGTCTTCTGAATCACGTAAACAAATGCACTAGATAGAACTTTAGATTTATCCTTCTTCTTTCGTTATAACCTCATGACTTGTCGTAAAACTACCTTCGCATGCACAAGGCGACGGTTTGCCGTCGCCGTACTGGTTTTAGGGCAATTTTTACGGCTTTGTTTGTTTTGAATTTCTGCTTGAGAGAATTTCCTTTGCCTGTGCTATTGCGTCACAAAACCCTGTTTTTGTTCAGGCCCTTAATGAAAGCAAAGGAGACTGCAAAAACTAGCATGAGGCCTGGATAGCTAGCAGCTAGCTGGGCCATAGTGCAAACAAAGGAGGGGCCATCTCGTCACAGAACACATGAACTTATGTCAAAAGTTGAAGTCTACACTCCCGTTGTCTTTGTTTTATTTTTTCATTCAGTAGTAGGGCCCATGACTTTCAAATGATACATAGAAGTATATGCTAGCTGAACGTCAAAATGGTCAATGAATGAAATAAATTATTTTCCTCTCAGGTAAAGAAGTCGAGAAAAGAAAAGCGAAGAAAGAAAGGAAAACTAAAAAGAAGAAAGAAAAAGCAACTGCAAATGGAACATTGTATGTAATACATTATCCCAAAACTCTTTCGTCGAATGACTTGGCAGGAAACATACCGCACAAGCTCTATTAGGCCCTCGGGGAGGGGGCTTGTTCATTTTCGGAGACTCAGGCCCCGTCCACACGTATCCGGATATTTTTGAAAACGCATCTTTTTTTATCCGTTTAAAAAAAGATCCACGTCCACACGAGGTGCGTTTTCGAAAATATCCCCGTCCACACGAAAAAGCTGTGACATTCACAATTCGATATTCGATAACGAAATTCCATTATCGATAACGATATTCGGCATTCGAACTTCGATGAAAGAAAACAGACAAGCAAAATGCCCTCGCGTGATCCCCAAAGAACCGAGCGCATGCTCTGATATGCAGTAACTCGACACTGTCACGTCAGCAGTGGCGTAACGGAGCAACTAGGGGCCCTTAGTAATTTGCTACGCAGGGGCCCCCTGAGGTGGCAGATAGATCAACAAAGTTCGCCAAATTTCCAACATCAAAACGGTGTTTTTATCGGCAAAATCAACTTGAGCCCAGCACATCAAAACCTTCATAACCGGCCTCTATGGAAGTATTTTAATGATGGCACGTTTGCACAAGAAACATATTCGGGACAGTGGCTGAAACTGAATGATTGCGAAGCGAGCTACATTTGGGGTAGCCCATCGGGAAAATTTTTTGAACCATGCTCTTTAGAATATCAGGAAAAGCATCTTTCGTTGAGTTTTCATCATCAAATGCAGAAAAAAGGATAGTGGTCGACGACATGCTTCCCAATGGAACATTTAAAAGTTAAGTTCAGGTATGAAATGAATTTTGGTAAAGTCATCCTCTAAAACGTTCATATTCGCTAGAAGGTAGCAAGGCATTTTTGAAAAAAATTTGCAATTTACACCACTTATACCAAACTAAACTTGCATTTAGTTCAATTCACTGCGGTGTTCAATTCACCAGAAGTCTTTGGGTCTCTTTAGAGGGGCGCTAAAGAACTCAGTACGAATCAACACGACATGTTGTTTCGCCAAAGCTACATCAGTACATTACTGAAAATCTTAAGGGGCCCCTTGGGGGCCCCTAAAGCTCGGGGGCCCTTAGGAGTTGCTCTAACCCCAACCACCGTGCGTTACGCCACTGCACGTCAGCGTTTTCAAAAAACTCCGCTTCACCCGTCCACACAACAACATGAAAACGGCGTTTTCAAAAAGATCCACTCTGGACAAGAGCGATATGAAATGCGTGGTTCTGTTTAAAAGGACGTGGCTCTTTTTGAAAGGAAGCTGCGAGGGAAAATCTGCTGTGGAGGAGAGCGAGCGAAGCGAGCGGGGGAGGAAGAGAAGAGATCATTTATTTTCGAGTGGCCGTTCATTCTGGGAAACTGCTGTGAGAGAAACTGTTAGAGGAAAACTTTGGGCCATTAAAAGGGGAGAAACATGATGTTTACAGAGCTGTAAGGGCAATAAATGCCATGGAAAGCTTGAAGGTAATGCTAGTAAGGTATGAACAATTTGTCGTAGCAAACAAGCACCGATACATGTGAGCGAATTCGGCCTAGAAACACTTGCTCTCCTGATCGGGCCTAAACGCGCGTTTCATTTCGCCCTTGCTCTGGAGAGCGTTTTCGAAAAGCTTCGTTTTCGGTGACTGAAAACGCCGTCTCCGTGTGGACGGGAACTCAAAACGGATAAAAAAGATGCGTTTTCAAAAAGATCCGGATACGTGTGGACGGGGCCTCAGAGGGGGACGTAACAATAGTGGCCTTGTTAGAGATTGGGCTTATCAACAAAACCTAATGAGAAGGTTATAGATGATAGCTTTTTAGTTCTTTTTACTCCAATTTGCGGAATCCACTTACAGTTTTAAGAGTTCAATACACAAATTCAACACTGTTTTATCCCATACCATGTCAAGATTAACATGCAAATATATTTAGCAAAAGAGGTGGCAAATCTTTGGTAACGTCTAACATTTGATATAAGTGGGGGGGAGGCTCAGTAGAAAGGGGGCCCTTGCGGTATCATAACTATTTTCAATTTTGTCGTAAACCTCCTTGTTTCATTAGACGATTACGCTAAAGATAGCGGTGAGGAACTTTTTACCAAGATGCATTGCGTTCGAATCAGTCAGGAATCTTTAACGAATCGATAGGGATTCGATTATAGAACGAAATGCATCTTGGTAAAAAGTTCCTTGCCGCCATCTTTAGCGTAATTGTGTATTATCTCGTTCCATTTGTTACGTGACCTGTTTAGATATAGGCAAGTCATAATTTTGCAATTAAGTGCCATGACACTCCCAGTAATTACTTCATCATCTCACAGCTACTTTCTGTTTCGTTTTAGGCAAACGCCGGAAGACCCTCAAAAGCCTGAGGTTGGTTTGCTATCCATCTTATAGATATTTACTGATAAAAACTCTAATTATGTTCCAACGATCTAAAGATATTCTCAGTTCATATTTTGGAGTGATTTCCTGCGAAAGCTAATCGAGAAGTTACTATTCAGTGCAAGACCAGTTTGCATTAATCTATGTCGCGAAATATCAAACAACGACATAATCATGCTTTTCCTATTATGATTTCAAGAAAAGAGCCCTTTTAAATTGAGCCATGGTAACGATGGACTCAGTTTTAGAGGCCCTTTACATGAGCAAACTCAGACCGGTCTGAGTTTCAGATCGGCACGAGTTTCATTTCGGTGTCTGGTCAAAGCCCTTGAAGTGTTTACATGAGAACAGGTGAAATGAAACTCGTGCCGGTCTGGGTTCGTTTCGGTCTTTGAGACCGATCTGAAAACTCAGGTCGATCCGAAATTCTCATGTAAACAGAATTTTTTTCAGATCGGGGCGAAATGAGAGTTGTGAATGTAATTGCGGAAGAGATATTGCGCCACTGGGAGCCAGTCTTATTGTTTGGTCATTTGTTTGTTAATACAAAAGAAACAAAAAATCATATTAATTTACTACATAGCATAAAAAGCTGAGGCAGATCAGCCTCCTGTTTTAATTTCGAGCTTTGAAGATCTATTTGAACCATGAAACCAAAATATATCAATAATACTGTACAAACATACAGTTGATTATCGTTAATTCTCAATTTTGATAGCGTCTTGTGTTGCTGATAGCTTGGCACCACGATGAAAATAGGCCTATATCCAAAACACGAGAAAGAAACCACTGTCACATTCGCCTCAGTAGCATTAAACGCATGCGTAATGTGACACTCTTATAATGTCAGACCGGTTTGAAATTTGATATAAACGCAATGCAAAATAGCAGACATCAAAATTTCAAGCCGATCTGAAACTCAAACCGGTCTGAGTTTGCTCATGTAAAGGGCCCCTTATGTAGTAGTTTTGCTTTTTGCCAAAACTGATATCGCTACAACCACGACTCATTTCCCTACGCTTGTAGAAATGGAAAAGCTCCGTCTTGAAACCTTTAGATGCTCTGCAAAAGTATCGATTAAGTGGTGTTGGAGTAGCCTCACGACATAGTCCCAGATATCGCAAAATAGCAACAACGACAGCAACAACAATAACAACAACAACAACATTTCCTTTTTTGCTCAATCTGGGCCTTATGGACTTTGATATAAATTTTTGAGACGGAGATGCACACGTTTACGTGTGCTCTTTGGAACAAGGCTGCAGTGTAGTCTCGGAAGCGAGGCAAGTGACCCTCGACAGTTGGAAATTCTCAATGCTGCGGTGAAGTTCATGGAAGCTAATTGGCCTTAAAACTGAGGAACTCCTGATTCACAGTGAATGGTTTGTTGATTCTTGGATTGAGGAAACATTCGTATGGATACTTGTGGCTTTTGTTCATGGCTAATATCACTGTAAACTTGAATTCTGAGCTGTTTTAACATTGGAGGTTCGAGCCGGCAACTTAGGCCCATCCGCCATTGCCTGGTGTTCGTACAGTGTTGCTATGGTTTCCAAATCTAGTTATGAAATCGATCAGGGAAAACTTCATCCCAAATTTTAGTATCAAAGTCCATAAGTCGTAGTTTGAGCGTCCATCAGTCTATCAATAGCGATAACTGCGAATATGCAATCAGTCTAGTGTTGGAGCTTCTATAACTATTGTCTACGTTCGAACTGTATCAAGCTATGGTTTGATTCGGATTCTTTTAGAATTCAGCTGTTGGGCCTAAATCACATGCTACTTTTTCTCACGACCACCGGATTTAAAATCCCTCAAAAATCAGTTTTCTAGAACAGCTGTACCATAAAACTACAATCCTCGCCAAAACCCTTGTCACAAAACGGAAAAATGTAGATCTGAAGAGCAAATACCCCCAAGTCAATGTTGTTGATTTCTGAAACTTGGAAAAAATCGTACGGCAAGTGTCCTGAGTCAGCAAACACAACATTGACTTAAGGGGAAGGAGGCTTTACTGAATATCTCAGCTGAATTAGTAGGTACTGTGATTTTTGTCGAAAACTGCTGAAAAATTTGGTTCGTGACGAGAGGTTTCTCGATGATTGTAGCTATCAGCACTTTGGTAAACGATCATTCCTGCCATAATCGCAAATGCCGCCTTCCTCTAAGCCACATTCCGACCAGTAGACGACAGGGCGACAGAATCTCGTCGCAGATTGACATTTTTGCCGTTTTTACAGTTCTAGGGAAGTAAGGCCTTCAGTGGAAGATATGGAAATACCATTAGTAAGAAGTCGTCTACGTTAGCTAGACCATGTGTCCAGGATGGAAGATGATCGTCCAGTGAAATCCTTATTATATGATGAATTAACTGAAGGAACACGTCCTGTTGGTCGGCCAAAACTTAGATATTAAGACCCGTGTAAAGGTGCCCTGAAGTGTGGTAACGCACTTGGCCAATAAGGTAGAGAATAGAACTGAATGGAGACATATGATTCGTCAAACTTGCAACTAAGTGAACGAGAAGAGAGTGAATGCATACGAAAGACAAAGGGATAAGAGGAGAAGGAAAGAGAACTCGAAACAATAAACTATTTATTATACTTTATGCTTACAATTTACTGTGTCTGTGTTGATTTGTGCTGTGACCGCTTTCGGGACTAGGCGTATTATTAGTGGAGCGACAACAACAACAACAATTCAACTCAACGATGTGAGCATAACTTGAGGGTCCTTATGTAGGAGGCTTTGCTTATGACACAATTGTTGAATAGATTTTGTAAGACTTTCTTTTTATCTTTTTTTAGAATATCGAGGTTGATGAAGATGGGTACAGCATTCGACCAGTGGACCCAGACAGTGCCAGTATCCTTTTTCTCTTAATTTTGTAAAGGGCTTTCAGTATAGTAAAGACACCTTTATTCTTTTATGCACAGTTTCAGTAAAATTTACATACAATTGTAGCATAATAGTTGTAACTTTTGACCTGCATTTAATGTGAAACAGACTAAGGTATCATATCGTACTACAGGGTGTTTCAGAAAGAACGCAACCCGGCCAACAAGGGCAGATTTTTAATAAATTAGCATCAGCTGCTTTGGTTTACACCTCAATTCAAAGCGATTAGTGATTTCAGACAAACGAAATTCACTCAACCAGTAACTCAAAACAAACATAGCCAAGAAGTTTCTCTGAAACCAGTAGGGCAAACTCTCGCTTGGTTCGGGCGAAGGGAAGATTTTAAGAGAAGTTATGTGCTTATAACGAAAGAAGATGGGTAAATCTAAAGTTCTGTCTGGCAGATTTTGGTTACTTGATTCAGAAGCCGAGCAGAACGAGGAGTGAATCACGAGCCAAAATAGCGTACGAGATTTCCCGGATTTCTGAAATCCCTCAAAATTTCGAAGGGATTTCTGGATTTCTGGTGGGATTTCCCTGGATTTGTGGGATTTCAAAAAGTTTGATATTGAAAGATATGTGCTGCAACTAAACCCATTTTGCAAAATATAGCCTTTTCACAGCAATGAGCATAGCTATTTTTCGTTTTTTATGCGCACGCACACTCGGTTTCAAGTAGAGACTTTATTTTTCTGCAAGTTGATATATCGAGGAAAGCGGCAGAGGCAAAGTGTCATACTGGAAAGGCAGCAGTACCAGACTTACTACCCAAGTCCCACGGTGCTTTTGAGAGCAGTTAAGAATTTGGTTGTTTACTTTTGCAATCGAGAGTCTACCAATAAATCTGAACTTCGCTGAAACTCTGTTCAATGCCAGAAGAGAACTAAAACATACCCTAACTCCCAAGATTGCCCATTGTGATCAAGTCTACTAGAGTTTCTTGATTCCCTAGAAGTGCCTTTAGTTTCATTTGAAATATGATTGAACTCCTCACAAAGTGGTTTCAAAATAAAGACAACTTGGCTCAGTCTGCTTGCTTTATTCGTGATGTGAATGAACAAAGTGGAATCAAAAGCATTAACAGAGACCTGGTGGTGGAAATATTTTTGATTTTGCAACAGAAATTCTTGCCCTTGAAATTTAAGGTGCATTTTTCTTTTAGGATTAATAATATTATTGTTGAATACAGCTTGTGAAATATGCCCAGTTCGATCATGTAGGCCAAACACTCTTTCCTGGTGACCCTGCATCATTCTAAAATATCTCTTTTCCATTAACAGAATTAACTTTGAACATATAAAAACAGACAGGTAAATGCACAAATAAAAACAGACAAATTCAGTGAATGATACTGTAGAACACCTTTCAGAATTTAAAAATACTTAACTAGCATAAGAAAATATCCTGCAATAATACTGGATAGTTCTGCAAATGTTGTGAAAATGTTCCTGAAATCTTCTTTCTTTCCAGCTTCTCAGAAATGTAGGAGCCATGGATCATTGGGAGGGGGGCACATGCCCCATCTAAGATTTTACAAAAGTGTCCCTTCAGCTTAATGAAAAACTCCCTTGCAGTGTCATCACAGGGACCCCAGGAAGTTGTATAACTCCACCCCCCTTGCTTTCGATCGCTCTCTTTTAAAGCATTATGCCATAGCTTCACAATCACAAGGGAGGCTAAAGAGGAAGGCCTCTTTATCATTGGGGAGGGGGGGGGTGGGGCTACACAACTTCCTAGGGTCCCTGTGGTGCCATGTCCCCATGTTTAAAATGCTTCCTACAGCACTGAGACCTTGTTTGCAATGGTTACATATGCTGCATATTCCAGTGCTGCTTTCAAGTCTCATTGGCATCTATGTATAAATCATCAAAGCTAGTGAAGTTGGATGGGCCAAGGATATTTTGAACCAGTGCAAGTGAAATCTCATTCGGATATGTAGTATGCATTGAAGGTGCATATATCTGCAAGACAAAAACAATACACCATTTTGCAAACACTTGTCACTATATTTCAGATTAATACCTTTTCATGGATACCAATAGTTGCACAAGGCAAAACAATAGGAAATAACATGTTCAGGTCATTTTTATGAGGGCAGAAGGGGCAGTCAGCTCCATGCCCCCTCTCCTGCATTCCTGGCTTTCTTCATTTAAAGTGGAAGTAAAGACTAACATGACTCATTGTTCTCAGAAATGCAACAAATAACTAGCGCGCATGGCCAGACTGCATGCAATCGTGGTGGTTTCCATCATATTTATATGGTAGACAGGACCTCGCATTTTGCTGTACGCCGGTGTACACAAAGCTTCAAATCTTGAAGTCTTGTAATCTATGTACTATAGATTATCTCTTGGCATACGCAAAATTTACCCAGCGGATGCATAGGTGATTCTACCTTGACCCTACTGTGGGCACAAGGCTGTAACATCAAAGAGGAATTGGCTAAATTTCTGACCTTTAATTTATTAATTTGTTACTCCTTGCATTCTCTGTCAGACAAAACTCTGAAGTAAATATTTGCAAATCTTATGACTTTTAAGTGCGAAACTCGCTTAGCTCTCGATATATCAGGGCTGAAGTATTTGCTTCTTGTGACACATGACACGTGGTTCTTGTCCTGTCAGTGATTGTTCAAGGACAAAGCTTTTCCTTCCCCAAATCGTTGTCAATATAAACAAAACCTTCCCTAAAAAAGACGAATATTGACGTTGAACGCAAAAAACAGTGGACATACCGACACTGCCACACTGTTGTTGAAGCTCTTGTAAGTGCATTAGCAAAGTTTGGTGATGTGGCACGGTGCCGATTTGGAGTAATAAACACCTGAAAATTGGCGATTTCAGCTGACGAGTGTTGAACCATTTTAGACTGCACTTTGATAAATAACAATTTACCTACCTTGTCGACCACTTACGAACATAAGCTTTTGGATATTCCATGTCAAAAAGCAGTTCTATCAACCCAAACAAATGCCAGACTTCCAGCTGGAGTATTTCGATCGAAAAACGATATGGCAGAAATGGCTCCCTCTGCTACTTGGCTAACATGGTCCTAGAGTTGTGTCCACAAAACCTGAAATAACTTTCCAACGCAAAAAACAGTGAAAAACCCACCTGATAGGCGATGTTCCTGACATCCTTGGGAAGAACTCCTGGAAAGATCGTGATGTGGCACGGTGTAGTTTTTGAGAAATTTACTCTTTTGCCAATCGGAAGTTGCATGTGAATTAGGCCGCTATTCCATGACCACAAGAAGTCTTTAAATAATTATTGCGCGCGACGAAGGAGCGTGCTTACTAATTGCGAGGTAGTGAATTTTCGTTTGCTGGCCACGCATATTTGTTTTGTCTTTTTTGCTTCATTGCCGCTGTTCAAAACGTTCGCATACCTATTAACTCAGCACAATAATCTGTTGACCCTGCTTTCATCACCCTCCTTCTAGTCATAAAACATGGAATAGGGAATAATGGAACAATTAAATCCAGTTCAAGGGAACAGCAAAAACGTCATTTACGAATTTAGTGTGGCTTTATTTGAGTTCAGAAATATCTTAGAGTGCGCGCAGTTGATAACTTTTAGTTACTTCTAGTTCTTAATGCTAAAATTTAGTCGATCATGATTTCTCCATCTTGTCCAACCTTTCCAGCATCTGAATTCATCAGTCGATTTATGTGCGTGCGCACGTGCTCACGCTGGAATGCAAAAGCCGCTGTCCAATCCATTTAGGCCCGCTGCCTCGCGAAATTTGAAACCAAGCTCTCAGACTGATGGATTTGCGTGGTCAGCGGTTTCTGAGACGAATTTTCACCATGCTACAGCAATGACGAAGCCTTTTCAAGGGCCTCTGTTCAGTTTTTATTTTAAAGTGTATTTTTGTGAGCAACACAAAGCATCTTTTTTAACTAGCCTCGTTTTAAAGTAAGATACGATGACGTCATACAAATGATCTGTTGAGAGCCTCTCATTCAGGCAACCAGTAGCACATTAGACTTAATCAGCTAATCGGATAAGTTTTATTTTACCTTTTTCAAGTCATGTGTCCACACCCCTGGGAACTTTCAATATGATACTACTTTTGACACAACTTTGTATGACACCAAATAAGTTGGAGAAATCAAATTTTGTTTTTTTATGAAGAGATTGATCATATGACTTGAAATGGGTGTAAAGGCCCTGTAAACAAACCTTATCCAATTTATCAATTGTAGTAATGAGAGTTAATTAGTTACAAGGCTTTACTATTCATGCACCTTCGCAGACATTTTAGTTGGTTCTTCCGCAGAATAACAGCAGCAGGAAGGAAGACCGCCATCACCCTCTGATTCCAAAACTGATAAGTTCTTACGACCTTCGTTCGTGGTTGGTGGATGATATATGACCTTGCATCAGAGTGCCAAAATGTGAAGACTTTCAGTGGATTGCTCTTAATTATTGGAGATTTTTGTATGTCTTCTACGAAATTTTATGAAAGATTTTCCAAGATTTCGTCAGATTTCTCAAAGATTTGGGAGATTTCTCAAAGATTTGGGAGATTTCTTCAGGTTTCTAGGGATTTTATTGGATTCCTAGGGATTTATTAAGTTGAAGAGGGATTTCTAGGATTTCTAGGATTTTCAAAGGATTTCTGGATTTCATTTTGGATTTCTGACGTAGGTGTACGAGATTTCCGCTCGTGATTTACCCCTCGGAGCAGAATGCATAGCAATTCTTGCATATTTAGCGCTCAAATGTCAATAGTTACTGCTCAGCTCCTGGATAAAAAAAACCAAATCCGCCAGGGAGAACTTTAGATTTACCCTTCTTCTTTCGTTATAAGCACATCACTTCTCATAAAAACCACCCTTCACCCGCACCAAGCGAGGGCTGACTCTGTTGGTTTTGGGGCTACTTTGCGGCTTTGTTTGTTGTTAATTATTGGTTGAGAGAATTTCTTTTGTATACAATCGATAATCGCTTTGAATTGAGGTGTGAATCAAAGCAACTGATGCTATTGTATTACAAAATCTGCCCTTGTTAACCCAACTATGATTTAAAGTCTCAAAAAATTGAAAAAATTTGAGTAGGTGTAATTTATCCCACCTGAAAGTATAATCTTTCTTCTTTCTGATAATATGCAGTTTTGATACATTAATGCGCGGATGGCTGAACATTGGTAATGCTTCACAATAGATAAACAATGGGTAAACTGCAAAGTGCTGGCTTACGTTCAAAGGACGCAAAACAGACACAGCCGACGCAAAAGGCACGGTCTCATTTGCGTGCGCACATCTCCAACGTTCAGAATAAACATTTTCTTTGTCTTGTAAGAAGTTTGCTTGCAGTTCGGTTGATGAAGCAAACTTCAAGCTTTCCAGGATCATCGAACTCGAAAGGACTTACTATCATTGTGGAAGCACCCAAGGGCAGAAAGCCAAGCGAAGTAGAAGCGAACGAATTTGAGTGACAGTTAATGCTGAAACGTTAACGTTTTGGAAGGACGGCAGCAGCACCTCTACAAAGTTGCTGTGTCCGTTTAAAGAACTGGTGAAGGAAAATGTTGATTTCTAACCGTGCAAAAGTTGAAATTTTATTTTGGCCTACAAGTACACTCACCTTCGTACGCTCCTACCGCAAGGAAATGCAAGATCATGGCCGGGTCGCTCTTCTCCAGAAAATCGAAGAAAATCGATCTGTTAGGCCCTGCACTGCAACTACGCGAGTCAAAGCAGAACTGCTGCAAAACAACATTCCAGTTTGATTGTTTGTCAAAGCGCTGGACCATTGTTCGACAATGTCAGTTGAATTGGTATTGAAATCAACTGACGCAGCTTAAAAGGCGGACTGTGAATGATGATAGGACACGCAGATAAGGGATTTCATGCCCAAAGCATTTACGTTCAAACTTCAAATATAAGCAGACATCAAGGTCGCAAATCTTAAGATAATAATATCTCTTGTTATCATTTAATTGGCATTTTCTTTTTTTAAGTATGGCCAATTTCAAATGCAGCATGCTGCAAAAGCAAGATCAACCCACTTTTTCCAGTAAAAACTTATGAAAAAAATTGTTTCGAAGTATTTCAGGTCTAAAAGGACTTGAGATGATGCTTTGAGGAGGAAGAATGACAATTTCATCCTCATGAGAGACGTTTGTAGATAATGGTAGAATATGCTCTCACAAGGGTGGATTATCGTCTATGTAAGTGCCTTATTACTTTCCGGCATCTAAAATTGGCGATACTTACAAAAACTTCAATTCAAAAATAAAAAATGCAATTAATCCACCCAATCTGGATATCATTGGAAAGAAGATAGATTGTACTTTCAGATGGGTTCGTCAAAATGATTCAAATATTAGTATTACCTGAAGAATCCCAAATGAAAATAAGGTGCGTTTTTTTCTGAAAAACACTGTAGTTTGTTTTAAAACTTGATGTTCTTTTGCTCATGTCATGTGTTGTTTACATTGTATGTTAAAGGCATTTCTTATTTCCATCTAATGGCAGCAGGGTATACACAGCCTGTTGACCCCTGGGGTGTATCGTCCTGGTAGTATTGTAGAGTATTTTGTAAGTAGTGTAGCTTGTAATAGCAAATGCAACATTTTGCTCGAAAATAGATAGTTTGGCTGCACTTTATCTGGTTTTTTGCTGTCTCTTTTGTATCTAAGTTTTTATTCAGATCTCATTAATAGATCTCGTAACGACGTTTTTCTCTTAACTTATGTGAAAGGTCTAAGATCTGGGAAATCAAGAGACAGCTTTTCATCTGGCTCAGGATCAGATTTTGGTGAGTTGAAGCCTTACTCGTTCGAAGCCTACGTGCAGATTGGACTGGCTTATTTCCAGAGAGAGGTTAGCCTCCAGTAGAGTCTGCGCATCTGTAACACGAAGCCTGTCCAAAGCAAACTTGTGTGCGGTTCTAAGGACTGAGGGACCGAATTTCATCGTCGGGAAGGGACCTCAAAGAAAGAACATAATTGGCAACAGCTTTCTTGACAAGATTTAAGATTCTAATGGAAGAAGTTGCATCCTGATTAGACTTGCGCCTTTTCGTCCCTTGTTCCCTTGCGTTCTCTGATTTGCTGATATCACATGGTCAATAGGGACTCATAATATTACTCTTACAAAATGGGCGCGATTTAGGCCCCCGTAGAGTGATTCCGTATTCACCAATCAAATGCTAGAATTTGGTTTTTACCTATCAGGAGGCGCTATTTAGACATTTGTTGTTGTTGTTGCGTACCAAAAACGGTTGATATGGCCTAGAGTTCTCGCAGCTGCGATGGATCTATTTTTTCTTCAGAGGACGAATACTGCTTGAAAGGTATGCATTTTGCGATTTGTAGGTCAAGAAAACATCATTCTTTGTGCTTAAAGTTTCCTTTTCAAAGTTCAAGCTCTTTAGACCAGACTTTGAAGCAATTTTGTTGAGTGTACGAGAACTCCCGCTAGTTTAGGCCATTTTGAAAAAGTGGGCTCACTTTTAGAGTGATATTTTAAGTCCCTATTGACCAAGTGATATCAGAAAATCAAAGAACGCAGGGATACAAGGGACGAAAAGGCAAAAGTCTACAACCTGATTTCATCAATGTTATCAATCTTATAAGCACCCCAACAGCCTAGTTTGAAAAATGTAGGTTCTCCTATGCGGTTTTTTACTGTAGGTGTGATGCTGGATTTATACATATTTACACATTCTAAAAATTCCTCCTTGCTTTACTTTTAGATGATGACGAACCACGAAAAATTCAAGTAAAAATAAAGCCAAAAGATGACACGCAGGCCAAGGACATTTCTATTGATGCTTTGAAAACATTGAGTGCTGGTCTAACTCTTTCGTCACCTGGCACTGTGGTATGTATTTCTCTTGCTGTTTGCCGATAGCCAAGACGTTGGATCCAAGTTGCCTTCTCGTATCCCATGTCATTCCTGAAGATTCGAACTCATACCCTTTACGATAGTATTGATGCACAAGTTGCGAGGAAAATTGCGATGAAAATGAATAAACGCAAAATGCTGCTAAAATTGAAAGGATCATTTGAGCCTCATTGCAAACTGATACAAAATATTTCATGTTGTTAAATATTCGGAATTAGCGCCCTAAAATTGACCAAATCCAGGTAGTTTCATAGATTTCGATCTTTGGAACGATACCCCCCCCCCCTCCCCTCACCACCCGGTCTATAACGGGTGTAAGCTCAAACCGTCTTGCTGACCTACATGCATTTAAAATGAAAATAATCATAACATACGCTTGAACAAAGATCTTTGCCCAAAGTCAAAGAGAATGCATGTGAGCATAAGCAGCAACGAAATATGATAAATGCAGAAAAAGATACGTCATACCTTTTCTGTTTTAATTTTGGCCCTGTTCACACTACTCCGTTTTTGTACAAAAACGGAGAGAAAAACCTCCGTTTTTGTGAAAGTGTTCACACTGATCCGCACAAAAATGCCACAAAAACGGATGTTTTCGAAAACGCTGTCAAAAGTGGATATCCACAAAAACGGAGGTTTTTGAAAACGCATTTGATCAATGTGAACGCACAAAAACGGAGGTTTTTGAAAACGCTCCAACATTCAACAATGAGCTTCACAAAAACGGAGTAATGTGAACGCACAAAAACGGATGTTTTTCGCTGCGTTTTTGTTATCGGGCAGATCAGTGTGAACGCACAAAAACGGAGGTTTTTCTCACCGTTTTTGTACGATAACGGAGCAGTGTGAACGGTAGCTTTGATGCAACAAAAACGGATACGAACAAAAACGGAGTAGTGTGAACGGGGCCTTTGTCTTTCTATAGGAAACGAGAAATTTTCCGCATTGTTGATATTGACAAATTGCTTTTTAAAGAAAGGTTGTATCGAACTTATCTCTAAGCTTTCCTTGCTTCTTTCTTTCCTCAGCACAAAAGACTGAATACAGGATCGAATTTAGACATGGCATCAAAGAAACTGTAAGTGACTTTCCTAACACTGTTCTTCTCTCACCATGCTATCTTTTGTATCAAAATTACCTTTGTTGCAATTTTTACTAGGAGTTGTTACTTACTTGTAATCTCATGTTATACAATAGTGGAGTTTGTTTGTTTTCAATTTGTTTGAGTGGGCTTGTCAGGATTTCTAACTACTGAAAGCTAATTTAGGCCCACTGTGCATGCCGGATCCAGGCATGGGACGCCTAGTTTAACGTCTCTTCCTAAGGACGACGAGGTGAGTTGTGAGGTCAGGCATCCAAGGTCATCCATCCGGAATTTGACCTCACTCTACCGAGCTTAACTTCAGTTACCTGACGAAGCCCATATCAGCCACTCGGCCACTCAACCTGCAAAGCAAGACTAAAAAACAGGGTTGCAAACTCGCACCGACTTTCTTTAGAATCTACGCTGCAGTACTATTATACCTTGCCTTTAAAACGTCGACCCATCACACAACATCAAAATTCACTTTGGATACGATGGTGTTTTATTCGACCTCCGTCGTTTAAAATCAAAATCGAAGATATTTAACAAATGAATGCGGGAATCCCAGTATGCAAATGACATTGCAATCTTCTGTAATGATGCTATAGGATTGCAACTTCTTTTATCTGCATATGATATGCTGTTCAAAAAGATGATTCTCCGATTCAACAGCGAAAAGACAAAACGCGATGAGTATAGGTGAGCAGGCAAATTTCCTCATTGATGAAAATGTTTTAGAAGGAGTAGATCCCTTCAAGTGTCTCGGCAGCCTGGTAACCAAAGACTGCAAGTTAGATGGTGAAATTACGGCCCGCTTTCAAGCTGCCTCGTGTGCAGTAGGAAGGGGATCGCCTCAATGGATGAAAATTTCCATAAGTGTAGGTTTGTTTTCTTTATGCCATGGAAGCCAAGTCATAGAGACTCGGTGCGCATGGATTTTATGGCCCTGACAAAAACTGGAAAACAATGGAGCAGACTGTCTTTAACGGATTTGAAGGCTTATTACAGGATACATTAATTACTTTGAAGTAGCAGCATAAATAGAAGCAGTTTTACGTCAAAACATTTCTTTGCAAGAGTTCCTATAGCGTAGAAAACACTGGACTGAACGCCTCGTAAGAACTTAGGCTAGACTGATTACAATGAGTCCCAGTAATCGCTATTCAAAACATGACTATTACACCAAAACGAGACCGCTCATACTGGGACTCATAATATTACGGCAATTTTTTTGGACTGACTTTGTTGCACTTTTGAACGCTCTTTGGAATGAGGCTGTTTGCAAATTCGATTGATTGATGTCGACCCACGGAAACTCGAAACTCAAAGCAGAGTTTCAAGGAACTTAGCTTGACAGAACAAAGTCTTACGATTAAGAATACCATGAGAACAGTTGATGAAAATGTCAAAACATATAAGTAGGTACCATTTTGTTGCTTTCGTTAAGCAATTACTATGAAGTTTGCAGACCAACATGTTTTATTTGAAAAATACGAGTGTTTGTGTTAGTGTTTTGCCTAGGCCCTTATTGGAACGAGGCAAATATAGTCATTTCAAAGTAATTGCGTTTGATTATGAGTCCTAGTTAGGAGCGTCCGGCAGCCTTTTCGATAGCGATAACTACTGCCATATATTCAGTCTACTTTGAGGCAGCAGTTAATGTGTTTGTAATTGTATCTGAATAGTGCGATTGCCTGGTCTCAGCCTCTCAAGGCAGGCATATATCACATGTATTTGTGCTTTAGGTGTTTAAAGTTGTTTATGCTTAACTCAGCTATTTTTATCTTTACAGTTCAAGATCGAACAACGCTCTTCTTGATTTAGAACATTCTAGCAACTCAGACACAGCCAGCATAAAAAGTTTACCATCAAGCACTTCGCTAGATGCATTTCAACCAACTTTCTTGTCGAACATGTCTGACAATGTTTCTAAAGACAGCAGCTCAAACGATTTTAGCAATTTGTTTAACACAACAATTTTTGATACGATGCAAACAACGGGAAATTCAGGTGAGATGAAACTATTCAGAAATATACCGCGACTTTTACTTGTAACTTCCTTTATCCTTGTTACAAACTCACTGTTATATCTGGCTCATGAAGTTAAATTTAGAAACATTCATAAGTTTCTGGCAGAGTTTCATTACTCTGCACACAAGGAAATTCTACAGGGATTTTTTCTCTTGACTAATTGCTGGGTAAGCTAAATTGAAAACTGATTTAGATATCGAAATCTTTGTTGATGTAGGCGACTACTGCCGGTCCTGTCCATCAATCAACATTTCACAAAAAGTACTAGGAAAAGTACATAGGTCTTAATACGGCGAGATTTGTGTCAATATTTTGAGATCTGAAGGGATCCATCAATGTAGATAAAAACAAATCATCCATTGATGGGGTCTGTGGAGCTGAAGAAGGAAGAATGAACACATATTATCTGTTTATGATCTGAAACTTGACGATCTTATTATTTTGCATATGCTCTTTTAGAAATGGATAATCTATGGAATAACCTGACAATCGTACAGAGCATTTAGGAGTCTCCATAGATTTTCTTTCGATATTCGCAATCAGCCATAAATGGAGAAATACAAAGTTTGCTCCCTTCACTTGGCATAGAAAAAATCCTCACGATGACGTTGCGATATAGTATTAGCAGAGTGTTGTTTTACCACATATGACGAAATCGAATAATCCTTTGTCCAATAGTCATTGCGAGCATTGCAGGATAGCATTTTGAAAGTTGTGTCCCAATGCTGTTCAGCACTGACCAACTCCTTTCCATGGCATTTGATGCAACCATCTCATTAACATATTTCTTTATAGATTGGGCCAGTGACTTGGTAACGAACGACGTCCCGAAATCAACTTCGGAAACACGCGGAGATGCAGACGAATCACCTCCTCCATTACCATCGAAAAATCGAGCAATACATGAAGAAGCAAACACAATTCCAAGAAGCAGCAAAGTTATATCCCCAACTGAAACCGGAAGTGTCGCTAACGAAAACAACAATTCAGTCGATAAACCAGTTGCGTTGCCAAGACTCAAAACCATATCTGGTGGTCAGGTAAGAGCTACTCGTGTCTGTCTTTCCGAAAATTTGAGGCTTCATTTCATTTCATTTATTTTTATTTAGACACAATAACCTATCAGCATAACAAAGTAAATATAAGTATTAATAATATTGATATCAATAAAAAATAAAGCTGCTCTTCCAAGGAGTTGTGTTTGCGCCGCTCTACCTCAAGAACTCCCTCAATCTTACTTTGAAGGAGCTCAATGAGGCAGAGTCTCGTATTTGCTTTGGGATCTCGTTCCAGGCACTTGCTCCCTGGTATTAAAAAGACTTTTTGCAGTACTCAAGATGAAGCCGAGGAATTTCGAAATCATCAGTTTTTAACCATCTTGTGGTGTCTTATCTTACCAGTGATGTAAACATTCGGATATGAGCTTAGAATAGATTTGTAGTCATTTTTCTCAGCGTTTTGCCAGTTGGACCAGGATGGCTTTTGTAAATCCTTTAGAATCTTGATGCAGAAGTTTTTACTGTTATAGCTTACCTGTTAAACAAGTCAAAACGAAGTTCTCGTCATTGTTATCTGAACAGTAAAGTAGAGTGAAATCATTAATTTTAGAATTTCATGTTTCAAGTGAAAGTGCCAGTTTCTTAAGACGTCATAGCTAATCGTAGGAGTTGTGCATTCTAATCTCGGTGGAGAATAATGTACTCAAAATCCACAGGGTTAGTTTCCTTTAGAGGAAGAGGAGGATTTCTGTACTTTGCTTTAGTGGTAATTTACTGGAAGCCCTTTCAGTAAACAGTATGAAAAAGAAAAGATTATCTTGCGAGTTTCCTTGCAGTCCTTGATTATTATAGGGTATGTTTCAACCAGCATGCTTTACACATGCTTTCTCTTGGTTGGCCCATGAAAATTGTGACAACCAAAGCCGGCCAAAAGGTGGAAGTGCAAGGCATGCTGGATGAGGCAGACCCTTTAACCATTATATCAAGGACGATAAGGGAATATCGCAAGATAATCTTCTCCACAGCATCGCGCTATTTCAAAGCCAGGTATTTCTACCTCCTTGCGTAGTCATAAAGTTTTGTATGGAAAATCTTGAGATCTTTATTTGTTTGAAATACAGCTATTGATTACAGACTTTCTTCATCAATTCATTGTTTTCTTTTCAACAGTTTCCAACATTAGCACCACCAATAAACAGTCGACGGAACACATCGGGTGCAAGAATGATGCAGAATCGGCCTCTCCCACCAACTCCACAACCGACTCAGCAACCCCAGAGCTCTCTATTTGATTTAATGGATGTATTCACCGCCCCTGCTGCCCCTTCATCGAACCCATCTCCGAACCCATCACCGAACCTATCAAACCCTCCACCAGCTCAACCAATTTCAGCTTCTTTATCTCAAAGCTTGAACAATCAGTCGTTGTCACTACAAACAGCCGGACTGGTGTCGCCTGCGACTACAAGTGAGCCAAATGGTCCACCTGTCTCTACAGATCTGACAAGAGGTGACGTGCAAGCTTCGTCGGTTTCAACATCACTTGTGAATTCAAACAATGCAGTTCAGTCTTCTAAGATGAATTCGTTAGATCGAGCAACTCCAATCGCTGTTGCTTTTATCGAGACCGTGAATGCGCGTTTGAAGGTTGCTGATCCTACCCAGTAAGTCATTATTTGTTCACATATTTTGTTTTGATGTTCCTAACGTTCAAACAAGTAGCGGACACTTTGCCAAATATTTGGGGGACCAAGCTATCGTTTCAGCTAAGAAGCATTGTTTATTTCTATTGTTCTCAAACAAAGGATCTTTTTTCTTGCCAGAATTATGAGATTGCACCCCCTCGCCCCCCAAGTGTCCGCCCCTGGTTCAAAGTTCTGTCGATTGTCCAGTTCATCATTGCCTCGCTTATTTACGGTAGCGGGCACTTTAGGGGATGGGATGAGGGGCGTGATCGCCCTCAGTGTTGACTAGAACAAATATCTTCTATTCAGAAACAATAGAAATTAACAATATTTTCCAATTGATACAATAATCTAGCCCCCCAATGTTTGGCAAGGGTTCGCCACGGCTCAATTCAAGCCCCCCCCCCTTTATTGTGATTTTGTGTTCTTGTCGTGGATTGAGGTTAGATCCGCAGCTACATATATCTTGCTTTCATTGGTCAACTGGAATTCAAGTTGTTCAGCAGACTTTGCTGATGGACTCGAATTTAATTGAAGTTAATAATCAATGATTAAGTATCCCATCACTCGTTACTTTACCTCAAAACTATGAATTCCGTTGTTAACAGCCTTCCATTTTCGTATGGTAGGGTGCTTCTCGGTCAATCAAATTTGAAATTGGACAACGTTTGTCCGTGGAATTTTATTGTTTGTCAGATGAAGCTGTCCAGTAAAAAGGAGCTGTTCCAGAGCAGATAACTTCCCAGACCGCAGTTTATTCGTTATATCAACACAAATCGTTTAGTTTATCAGGGGCTGTTGGATGAAATTGTGCATTTTCCTGATGTGATTCAAAATATACGAATCTTGCGAATGTTTACTCTTTGTTTTTCTTCTTAGGCCAATGGTAAAGATCACTGGTGATATGACACTGTCGTTTCCATCATCAATCATTCCCGTATTACTCAACCAAACACCGGCTGCTGTTTTGAAATTCGATATTCATGGAACAAATTCGCTGGAACAAATTTTTCCAAACAAGGCACTCGTTGAAAAGTAACTCGTCGTTACAATTCTTTATTTCAAACTTGTTTAATTGTTGTAAGGATATTTCTCCAAGCCGCAACTGCCTGTTTGATGCAACTTATTTTCGACGCCAAGGATCGGCCTATTTCTTATATAGCACCTTGCACGTATAATCAAGTAAACCTCAAAAAAGGGCGGCAAAATTTTTGACCGTACAATCAGACCAGAACCTGTCTGTTACTAGATATGTTTTGACTTGTTGCAATAACGTATGATCCGTTTTGGAGGCGTTCGTAACATTACAATTTTTTATTGTTCTTTTTGCGCAAAAACAGCGGTTTTGATAAGTTGAGGTAACCTTGGGAGTAGCTACGCAACATAATGAAATATAGAATATAGCAAGGACTCTCTGTAAAGTAAAGTGTAAACGATTCATGCATTTTTACTTATTATGGAACGTAGCCCCGTCATAGACTGACGACAGGATTCCTTGTATTCGTTCAACATTTATAATCTGATGTTTTAATTTCACTCATACAAAGGACTCACGACCAAACGGATTCTAAACGTCCCTTCGAAGGTTATTCCGAGCGTTGCTTCGCTTCGAGAGGTCGAACTTTGAACTAATGAGCCAATCAAACGCTAAAATAGGCACGTGGGTTGACCATATTAAGAAAGTAGTGATGCGAATGGTCGCGCCGTGAACGCGGCGGACTTGGCCTAAGTAGTCCCTATATTGAAGCGTAAGGACATAAGTCCCTCAACTGAAGCAAAAACAACAACAACAACAACAACAACAACAACAACAACAACAACAAGCGTAAGTTAGAGGGACTTATGTAATGTAGTCTAGCCCCGTCAGTCCATCAAGACTACTTTTCAGGGGACCGTCATTTTGAGAAGATAGTTTTAAAGGTGACTGAGAGAGTTTCAAGGAGGTCCTCTATGTACAGCATACTCTGGAGAGAAATCGAAGGAAGCCATAGGATACAGCATCTTTCCCATGATTGAATTATTTGAATAGGGGCTTCGCAGCATCTAGGCCAAAGTCTGTAAGCCAGGAATAGACCATTTGCCAATTAGGAAAAAGGGACTGAGGCGAGCGCGGCCAATTCCGACAGCCCTAGTAACAGTCAGAACTCCGAGGAATCCTCTCCACTTCAGTGCAACAAGTGAGTGGATGAGAGAATGGTCTGAAAATCGAGGGAAAACACTTACCATACTAGACAATAACCAAATAAGTCTTGGAAGTTGTAAATAGATAATAAAACATTAAACTTTGCACAGCGACTAAACTAAACAGCACAGCTTGCCTTGTACACTGAAGTTGAGAGGATTCCCTAGATTTCCAACCGTTACTAGGGATGTCGGAATTGGCCGCGCTCGCCTCAATCCCTTTTCTTGATTGGCAAATGGTCTATTAGTGTTTAAGTGATTGAAGGTATTTTCTTTTCAGAGAAGGGCAGTTGCCAGGTGGAGATACGTTATGTTATAAATTCAATATGGCTGCCCTGGCTGCTTACTTGAAGAAGCAATCTGAACAGAATTCGGCGTCTTATTATAATATCGATATCATCAAATATCAGGTAAGGTTTTTAGTTTCAATTTGATTGAGGATTTACGAATCCTTCTGTATGTTGGACTACGTGCACGGTATAAATTGCCTTGGATTGAGTGATGTCACCCGTTATGGCATTCGTATCTCTTTCAGGATCTAATTCAAAGTTTGCGAGGATTTTTCATTTATTTTTCATTTAATCTTTTTTATACATGATACTCCATTAGTATAATTGTAAAACACCAAAAGTAAAGAAATAATGTCTGAAGTATTCACAGTTTATGGAAACAAAATGCATATCTAAGATCATACTATTCTTCCAGGAGGTCATTTTTCAGGAGGGTTGCGATGTTTCATTGACCCAAAAATCTTTCTAGCCTGCTTTTTGAAAAGTGCAGCAGAGTCCACATTTCTTATATTGTTTTGGGATGTTATTCCACACCTTGGGACCTTTATACGAAAAGCTTTTTTTAGTTGTCTCTAGCCTAGGTCTTGGTACTTGCGAGTCACTCAGGTCCCGTTTACACGAACCCGGGGTAGTATTCACCCCGGGTCAGCTCTTACTACTTCATTGAAAAAAATTACTGTTTACACGAGCCCGGGGCAGCTCTGTGGCGTGGTAAAAAGCCAGCCCGGGGCAGCTCTGTGAGTTGCATGTGGCAAGTTGCCTCTTTGATTGCCTTTTGTTTTCATGATTGTTCCTTTTGTTCAAATGACCCCGGGTTGGCTATTCGAAGCGTTTACACGACCCCGGGTTGAGCTGACCCGCCTTCACATGGAAAAATTCTACAAAAAGCCAACCCGCCTCAACGGGTCAACCCTACCCTCGAGAAGGGTTGCCCGCCTAGGTGGGTTGACCCGGGCTGGCTGCTGAGTTCATATAAACGCTTAAAGAGATTTGACTGGAGAAGGGCTGATCCTCTGTGGCGGGTTGGAGCCAACCCGGGTTCGTGTAAACAGGCTCTCACTCCCCTTGTTTCATATTTTGAAACCTGAGATCTTTTTGTGAACTTTCGCTTAAGGATTTCTGTACATTGCTCATTTAAAACACCATCACCGCTTGTAACTGATTCATTTGCACTTAATGTTGCAGATGGTGTTCTGTCTTTAATATGTGCAGATTGGATTAGAGTAATTGCCCTATCCTGTAACTTTTGCGAGTTATGGAGTTTAGTTGCAGAAACATGATCCCATAGTAGATTACCATATCTGAGATGACTTTCCACCCCAAGATATGGGCATGCTGGGGATGCCACTGTAAATACAAGAGGATTAAGTTCAATTTATGAACAGTAGAACTTTTGCATTTTACGTGTTGTATTGCAAGAAATTTAGTTACAGGGATCTTTGTGTGTTCGATATCAGTAATATTAGTAATAACGTTCCTTTTTTTAGACATTTGGGCTAATGTTGCTACCCTCAGTTTTAACTTTGAGGCTGTCCAATTGCTCTTTGCACCCTCAACTTCGCATCAGACGCAAATAGTAACATTCAGGCCTCAAATTTAAACCCCAGGCCGCAAGTTAGCGTAATACCCTAAAAGCAACATTATTGTTATTGTGATATAGAACGTCATATGGAGCCTAGCTGAAACTTCTCCCTTCCTTCCAACGTTCATCTCACAGTTTTGCTGTGGCCTATGTTGGGCAGAAATTTTAGCAGCCTTTCATTTTTCTTGTATCATCAATTAAAAATTCACAATACAGGATACTTACTACACTACTTACAAAATACTCTACGATACTACAACTGCAGTACCACGAGGAGCAAGATATCATGTCTAACCCATGGCTTTTGGAAGGAAAAGAAGAAAGAAGCAAAACTGAATAGAACTATACTCAAAAAGAAAATTCACTACAGGGTGTCTCAAAAAAATTGTTCGACGTTTGATTAAATACTAAAAAATAACGATACGCTGAATTGACCTTTGGTCAAGTCATCCTTTTCCTGAGATTTTAAATTAATTTTTGACACAAGAATCTTGCAAATCCGATAAAAATTCATGGGGTTACAAGCTTTTGAAGTTCAAGTTTGTGCGAAAGCTGAAACCAGAGGCCTCGAAATGGCATTTTTGGTAAAAGTTTTGTAGGCCGAAGTTTCTCTTATTTCTCCATTGTTTCAGGGGGAACCAAGTGGGATTCAAACAGGTATTCGATAGCCTAACTGTCAAGCATATGGGTGCTTTGAGGAAGCAGATTCAGTCTCTCGCCGATTTTGTTTTGAACCACTATTTTTGGACCTATGCAATGTTAAGGAATTTTGAGAATAATCGCAAGAAATAATTTACTTTAGAAGTCCTATTTGGTTTGCTATGATATCAACGAGAGGTATGACATTGGATAAGCTTCTCTTACCTCCGTCTTCGAGCTTTTTGCAAGACCAGTGTTCTGGGGGGTCTCTGGTTTCAGCGACCGCATATTTTTTATCTTCGAGAGCTCGTAACTCAGTAAATTTTCAACCGATTTGCTTCATTCTGGTCTCTAAAATTATTTCATAATCTTAGGAACAGGGTTATCTTTCCACGAACCTGTTCATGTTGTCTTTATTTTTCAATATTTAATCAAACGTCGAACAATTTTTTTGAGACACCCTGTAGAAAGGGGACTTGAAAGGGGACTTTGTGGCTGCTTGACAGAAGGCAAAAATTTGAACGAATTCAGTAAAATCGACCAGTTTCATGGATAAAACGTAGAGTTTACTCAAGGATATTTCTATGGATTTCATCAGGAATGTCCTTATTACCATACATTAACAGTTGCGTTAAAACTTCGTTTGAAGGGTTACTGAGTCCAAACGGTCGTACTAAAGCCGGTTTTCCACTAGGTGGATTTTTCCGCGCGCAGCGGAGCGGCTGTTGTAGCTATTTAATAATAATAATAATAATAATAATAATAATAATAATAATAATAATAATAATAATAATAATAATAATAATAATAATTATTTATTTATTTAAGGTTGGCTTGGCAACAATAGCTAAAAAAACTAATTAAGGCCAACAAACTGCATTTGCATTGTTGTAGAAATAAACAATTGGCATTGTTTATTTCTAACAATGGTCACATCAAGGCGCTCCGCTACGCGCGCATTTGAAAGTCGGATTGACCTCAACTTTTCCTCCGCGTCCGATGATGCCAACCAACCAAATCGCTCGAAAGCTTTGATAAATGACATCAATATTCAACAAGAGGGAATGCCACGAGCATGACAGCATTAAAAATGGCTGATGAAGTTTATCTCAAGTGGACATTGAAAATATTTCTCCATACGCGTGCATTGTTTTAAAACAATAGCCGCTCCGCTGCGTGGAAAAGTCCGCCTTGTGGAAAACCGGCTTAATGCAATGAACTCCAGCGAGAAGATCTCGTCGTTTGGATGTCAAAAGCCTTTCATTTCATAATGCGATACAATTTTATCGTTTTGTTTTCGTAGGTACGGAGTAATGGCATAAAATCAGTGCCATTGCAACTACGATCATACTGGAGATGCGATCAAAAGATGACAGATTTGAAAATTGACTATGAATACAACCCAACATGTGTAAAACCCCCGTCAAGCTTGTCAAATGTATCTGTCATTGTACCCGTTGACGGAGGTGTTGAAATTATGCATTCAAAACCAAGCGCATCATGGTAAGTTAAAGAAAGTGTGCATGCTAATAGAACAAATTACAGTAAGAAACCGCTTTCAAGAAACCACGTAAAAAAAACTTTCAGGCTACTGAAAAATTATTAGCCCCCTGTACTTACGAGAAACCCTTGAAGCTCACACCCAAAATAGAGTTTCTTGTATTTTGATCCATACTACCGGGTGAGTCAAAAAAAGCGCCCGGCATTTGAAAGGCTACTGCTCCCTGAACATATAAGCAATGATATTTTGCAATACCTGATTAAATAGATAACATGTTCAATTATTTTTAGAAGTTTTTTTTGCTAAATCGATCAGTCCGTTCAGATTCTGTTAGCGATTTTCTAAAATGAATCGCTTTGAGAAGCCTTGATAAACGTGCTAAAATTACAAGCAAAAGTCCCTAATGCGTTTACGTCACAGCGATGACTTTCAGCATGCTTTAGCATGTGCTTTCGTTTTGGATGATTGAAAAGTCTTTCCCCTTGTGTGAAGAACGTATTCAGGGGGATTCCATTCTCCCATGAGGACAAAATACATGAGCACATCCTAGAGTTATTATTGCTAGGAAGGAGAACAAAGGGAAATTTTGCTTGTTGTCTTCGCTCGTTTTTGCAGGTTTTCGAAAGGGGCTTTCTGCAGAAAATCCCCTACTTCGACGGGAAGGAATGACCGATTAAAGCCGGGTAAATTACTGAACCTAATTTGACATATCAGGGATGAAACAAGGCAGTTTTCAATATCATTGCTTTGATATTCAGGAATCAGGATTTTTTCAAACGCCGGGCGTTTTTATTGACTCACCCGGTAGGTCCTGGTCTGATGATATGGGCGCATTCCACGTCATGCAGGGTTCATAAAAAATTGCTGCAAAGATAAGTTAGATTTGAGAGATTTTACCTTTATTTTGACGATATTCTACAAATTCATTTCTGATATTCGATGATATTTCAATGATATTCATTGAAGGCATTCAGATACGGCTAATACACCCTTATTGAGGCCCCCTAAGGGGGGTCCCTGGAGCTCTGGAGCCCATCATTTTGACAGCATGGAGCCCTGGAGCCCATACAATTCCCATGGTGGAGCACTGGAGCCCACCGTTCTCTCCATGAGGAGCCCTGTAACTCATAAACTTCATTTTATGAAAACCAAGCAAAAAATAGCTTGCATTTAATAAGGAAAACCACACGAAAAAAGTGTGGAACTATTTGATTTTGTTTTAATAGATCTGAAAATCAACTTTAGAATGAAATGTTGAGTTTCTTCGCGACATCATTTTTGCAAATCTCGCAATCTACCTATCACTGGAAATCTTTCAGTTTGAATTTCAATATTTGTAACAAGGGGAACAGCAAGCCCTATGTAAAGTCTGATTTGAGAAAAGCAGCAATGGCATGAACAAGACTAAAAAAGGGCGAATAACATTTTAACACTAGAAATGAGGAAGATCGTAAGAAATATAAGTAACAGAGGCATCTGATTGTCAGTATGAATTGGAAAGCATTACTGCAGACGTTAACGCTATTGACAATGACAACAAGTTTTGGAAAGCATTCAAACCAATCTTTATGGGGGAGACAATCGAGGGGCAAATCACTTCTCAAAATAGGGTACATGATTTTTGTGATTTTAGAATCACATGATTTTTTCCTGTGATTTTTTTGTGATTTTAGTGATTTTAGTGAGTTTTTTTGTCATTTTTCAGTAATTTTTCGATAATTTGTGATTTTTGATGCTTTAGTATGCAGTAGCGTAACGGAGCAACTAGGGGCCCTTAGCAATTTAGCTACGCAAGGGCCCCTGAGGCTGCAGATAGATCAACAAGAGTTTGCCAAATTTCCAACATCAATACGGTGTTTTTTCGCCAAAATCAACTTGAGCCCAGCACATCAAAACCCTCATAACCGGCGTCTATGGAAGTATTTCAATGAAGGCACATTTGCACAAGAGACATATTGAGGACAGTGGCTGAACTGAATGATTGCAAAGTGAGCTACACTCGGGGTAGCCCATCGGGAAAATTTTTTGAACCATGCTCTTTAGAATATCAGAAAAACGAATCTTTTGTTGGCCCTTAGGAGTTGCTCTAACCCCAACCACCGTGCGTTACGCCACTGTCTGTATGTGGTTTTTCTGTGATTTTGTGATTTTTGTATGTGATTTGTTCGTGATTTCAAGGAAGGTGTACGAAAAAAATTCAGTGATTTGCCCCTCAGAGACAATCGTAATATATCGAGGAAGGCTTGGCAATATCAGAGGATAAAGTGAAAGCTGAATGCTTAAATTCCCACTTTGGATACTTTGTGAACATCACAGACTGCTTTTTGGTCCAGATCCATGATTTTAGGACGATGGGATTGATGTGAGTTTGGAAGATAAGGTAGACATGGCTACAGCATAGCATAGAATCCATCATCTTGTTGCTATAGTAAAGTCAAAGCGAAAGTAAAGTCAAAATTGACCAAAGATTTGCACTGGATGTTAATTTGTTGAACGTTATTGTTAAGACAGAATCCTTATTAGATACTGGTAAGTAAGGTAGTGGTAATATACCAACGAAAAGTATATACATAACTTTTTTGGAGACTATGAATCCAAATTTGAGGAACATTTTGTTAAGGAGGAACAAAAGACTACAAATAAAAAGGAGCCTACATAATTTCATGGTTGAAATCTAAGAATCAATTGAACCATTTCAAGCCATAGTACATGTGGGAATTTTTACTAAAAAAAATGCCAGTGTTCCCTAAAACCATCGCACAAAGGAGCTATTCAAGTTCCCCTGGATGAGTTGCCAGCACCATGGAATAATTTCCCTATCCTTCAGAGGGACTTAAAAGTGTGGAAGGCTCTTAGTGATGACCTAAAATTGACAACATCTCTGATGAAATTAGAAAAGAAATACGTTGCTGGGATGGTAACCACCGTACGTACTATTTTTGCATTTAATTTAGATTTTTTATCTTTTTCTGTTATATTATATGAATATTGTCTATTCTATATTGTATATTACCGCAGGACTACGCCTGCAGCCTTTGCTAAAACTGTCAAAATTGTTTTTCATAAATTTTAAGGATGGAGCCCTGGAGCCCTTAAAAGCACGCAATGGAGCCCTGGAGCACAACAATTTTGCCTCTGGGAGCCCGGAGCCCATTGAAATATGTCCTGGAGACTCGGAGCCCGAAATCCCTTAGGGTGCCTCCTTATTCGAGGAAGAAAAGGGTCTGGGAGGAAGAAAAGAGGAGAAAGGGAGAAAACAGCATAGATGGAAAGGCGATAATGAAGGAGGAAAGAGGAAATGAAAGGAAAAAGGGAAGGAAAGAAGAAGGAGACGAGGAAGAGAGAAAGCAGAATAGACGGAAAGGCAATAATGAGGGGGAAGGGGAAATGAAAGGAAAAAGTGAAGGAAAGAAGTAGGAGGCGAGGAAGAGAGAAAGCAGAATGACGGAAAGGCAACAATGAAGGAGAAAAGAGGAAATGAAAGGAAAAAGAGAAGGAAAGAAGAAGGAGAGGAGGCAGAATGAAGAATGGAAAAAGATTAGGTGAAAGAGAGAAAACAGCGGTTGATATAAAGAAGGCAGGAGGGAATAAAAGAAAGAATGAATATAAGATAATCAGTATTTCAATTATGTTCTTTTGATTCAAAATTTTGTGATCCGAGGAAGTTTACAAGAGTAAGTCTAGTTCGTAGATGTGCAATTCAACTGTGGCACCAAAAGAAAATTCATAAACAATGAAAGGAGGAATTCTTGTTTGACATTCCTGCGCAGGCAGATTTTGTTGCACCACTAGTATAACACGAAAGATAACATGCGTATTTGTAGATGATTTTGATGATGAACATTGATCTTATCTTTACAGGTCTGGAGAGCATCAGCGAGCTGTATGGAAAATACCAATTATTTCACAAAATTCTGAAAATAAAGGTAATGTCTTTTGGCTACACACGAAGACTATCGAAATTTTGCAGTTTCTTAAATGCAATTTTTTAGTTTTCAATGCAATTTTTAGTTTGACTTTTGCAAAGGAATATATATTGCTAAGGCTTTACTAGCAAAGGTGGATGGCGTCGACTTAGCAACCCATGAAAAATTGGTTTTTAGAATCATAAAATGTCTTGAAGACGTCCAAATGTCCTAAAATGAATTATGCTTCTCGACATTTGTTTGACACTTTGAAATGACCAAGCGTCGACGACTTAGCGTCGACTTAGCAACCCATGAAAAATTGGTTTTTAGAATCATAAAATGTCTTGAAGACGTCCAAATGTCCTAAAATGAATTATGCTTCTCGACATTTGTTTTCGTAAACCACTTTCATTCTTTTGCTTCGTCTTTGATTACGTAAAACATTTCTAGCTTCATTTTGCAAGGAACTTAGAAGAAAATAAAAATGCTCCAAACGTTGTAAATCACCATTGCTGTAGACCATAGTCAAAATTTTGTTTCCTTACAATACAGCTGAATTTGTTAATCCTAGGATCTGGTTCATTACGAGCGAGATTCGAAGTATCAAGTGGTCCTAGCACCCCTGCATCAATAGCAGTTCAGTTTACATCAGAGGGAACCACCATCAGCAATATGACATTCGACTTAAAATCTCCTGCTTATAAATTATCTTTAGTTAAGAAGAAGTTTGCTAGTGGTAAGTACATTGTCAAAACTTTGACGTAATAGACCTTTTAGCTATTCTGAAAAGAATCAGAATCGAACGGTATTTTGCTACATTTTGTCGAATTTTCGAATGTGCAAAATACTGATAGAAGCTCTAACGCCACTCGATCGAACGTCGTGTATAAAAATGTATAAAACTAACGCTCGATCCAGTCTCTTTTGCAGAATAGCTAAAAGGTCTATTATAAAATTGCTTGAATCTATGTATATGGAGCTATAAATAAGGCGCCGTTCACAATGCTCCGTTTTTGTACAAAAACGGAGAGAAAACCTCTGTTTTTCTGAAAGTGTTCACACTGATTCGCACAAAGACGCTACAAAAAACGAAGTTTTCAAAAACGCTATCAAAAGTGGATATCCACATAAACGGAGGTTTTGAAAACGCTCCAAAATTCAACAATATGTTTCACAAAAATGGATCAATGTGAACGGACAAAACGGATGTTTTTCCCTCCGTTTTTGTACAAAAATGGAGCAATACCAACGGGTGGCTTCGATTCAACTAAAAAGGATTCTAACAAAAACGGAGAAGTGTGAACGGGGCCTAAATTTAAACTGAATCAACCGATATCTTTATGCATTTGTAGAACTGTCGAATGTGAACAATAGTCAAAGAAGCTCAAACGCCACTCAATCGAATTCTTAATATTTAGTTCATTCACACTGACACAGTTAAACCAGCTTTATCTAAACCAGTTTAAATTTCTACCAATGAAACGACTGGATTTATTAGAGTGACCAATCAAAAGGCCCTTTTCGATAACTTGATTTAGTTGAAGCTGGTTTAACTTGCAGTGTGAATGGGGCAATTATTAAAGTGTATGAAGATGTCCTTCGATCAAGACTCTTTTTAGAATGGATAAAAGGTCTGTTACCAGCCCAGGAGAGGAAAATTCTCGGACAACTGACCATAAGGATTGTCACAAACTTGAAAAAATAAGTGTGACATTAATTTTAAATAAGTTCATTGAATACAGTAAACTTTCTCAATTTTTTCCGTGGATTTTATTTGGTAGCACTGCTCTAAATTCATTTGCATATAATTGAATTTGTTGTGGCGCAGTGGTGCAATCCTCTGACTTTGCAGCCACAACATTCAGGCGGAGTAGGCTCGATACCCGATATGAGCGTCATGACAAGGGGTCGCGGACTCGATTAGGTCTGGTCTAATTCTGCGATCCCAGCGCTTGGCGCTGAAAAATGCAACTTCACCTTCACCATATGCCGTCATGTTCGACTGGAAATCTCGTATTGTTTTTTATCCAAACTTGCACTGCACTAGTGGATCTGCCTAAGTCGACATGGGCAAGTCCACTTCATGAGAAATACTTGTTCGAAAGCAGTTTGTTAGGAACGTTTTTTTGTGCTTGAAATAAGTAAAGGTTAAGGTGAGATTTGGGGGGGGGGGGTAATACCTGTATTCGATGGACTTTTACAATGTTTAAAGCAATTTGGCGATGAAGGTTTTGGTCATGAAATTATGGTTGGTTATCTTTCATCTTTACATAATTCCACGGGCTAGTTTCTTTCAAGTTTCCAAAGTCAAATCTAGATATTTTGTCTGAAATTATCGTCTCTGACTACATACACGCACTCCAGGGGCCCCATTCTGGCCGCCTTTTTGGTCCCGCTTTATTTTGCTTATATCCACAAGATCTGTTTTTTAAGAGATACTCCCTTTGGAGGCCTCCAATGGAGCCACCTTGAATTTTGGCTTCGCTGAAGGGCAAGCCTCGTTAAAGGAGTAGAATGGTTGTGTCTCTTAGATATGAAATAGTCTTCTAATTTTTATTTCATTTTTAGGGAAATATTTAGCGGAACCAATTACGATCGCGGACAAATCATAGGAAAACAAAACAAGAGGAAAGACTGAACATACTGATATCATGTAGCGTCTTGTTGGTAAGATTTTATTAATATAATTAGGTAGAAACCAGGAGAAGTCACATGACAGTCTTACGCCACCACGCTTCAAACGTTTAAAGGCTAGGCTTGGTATCATTAATGCTAGAAAGCGAGGTTACAGACTACTGCTCGCGAATTAGGAACATCTCACCACATGCGCACATTGGATACAGCTGTTGATTTGTTAAACATTCTGCAGATTTAGGGCAAACAGTTTTCATCAAACACGATAAAGAGGCTAGTGGCGATTAAGAGACAAAACACAATTGGGTGGCCTCGTTTTTGTTCAGGATAAGTTCAGAAAAGCACAGATTCTTTGCTTCTTTGACGTTACTATCCCTTGATATCTTATTTGAATACGTGATTTCGCAGAGAAAACACGAAAAATGGTGGGAGAAAGTACAATGTACCATTCATTAGCTACTGTATAATCTTGTATTTTATCATCAATAATACCAGCCCGAGCATGGATCAAGAAAACTAGAACATTTGATTTTCGAAATGAAGACCCCTGTTATAAGGAATTTCCCGTAATAGCAGATTAAATGCGTTGTCCCTTGAATAATTCTGAACTTTTTCGGTCAAATAAACTCTTGATGTTGATAAGGAACTTTTCTTTGACCCCAACAGAGTTCCTTTCTTTCAAGTCTCAGCTGAAAATTTCTTGCTGTTGATAAGGAACTTTTCTTTGACCCCAACAGAGTTCGTTTCTTTGCAAGTCTCAGCTGAAAATTTCTTGCTGATGGATGTGCCTACTGCTGTGAAATCGTATATTTGTTTTGGGTAGAAAGTGGCTAGTTAAAGGACGATTTTTTGTACAAAGAATCACATGAAATTTTTACACATCATTCGCACAGGCAAATTACCACACTTGCTACACGTGTCCTGACCAGGCCACTGCTGGGTTAACCTGCGGCAATGACCAGAACTTGTAAGAGAAGGCCTCATGTTAAATTTTACGATGTTTCAATTTTCGTATGTTTTCTTGAAAAGCACAAATTCATTGACGGAATTATTATTTTGAAGGCCACCATACATGTAGTTTCTAAGCGATTGATGCTGGACGTCGTCATAGTAACTACACTTTGGTACTGAGCCTTGCACATTGTTATGAAGACATTCCCCTTCCCATAACCAAATTTTGAAACCAGAGCTTGAGAAAAGAGTCAGCTTTTTAAGAAGTAAGGCTATAGAGTCGAAGTCAACATTGGTATCCATCAAGACTCTATTGTATTTACAAGTCCGTCCCTTTGATTTGGAGATTTGTGTGTAGTCACTGTAGATTTGTATTTAGCTGTAATCACCTCATTTTCACGCGTTGCAGAATATCTTCGACTGCGTTCACACCACTCCGGCACATTTTGAAAACAGTGAAAAATGTGACGCATAGGCCTCCCGTTCACACGAAAACGGTACATTTCTTGCCGGCACATTTTGAAAACTGTATATTCTGGATACGGCACTCTAACTGGCAATCTCGTCCCCAGAGTGAGTTCGTTGCTCTACCTCTACTCTGGAATACAAGAGGCCGTTCGACAATCTGATTGGCTGTTCACAATTTTGCGCGGTAACTCCGTTTTTGCGCGGGGTAAACGGCTGCAGCATGTCAAAATTCGACATAAAACCAGATTCTTTACCCATTTCAAACATAATTTGCTACATATCTCCGAAATTCGCAGAATAACAAGCCATTTCATTATCAAAGCTTTTTAGCTTCTTACTTTATCTTCTGCAGAAGTAGCGTAGCGCTAAAGCAACGGCCATTTTCCGTCGCTTAGCGTGGCCTAGCCAACCGTGAAATCCATAATGGCTGCAATGCACCCAGAATCTGGGCGCATTTGATCAAAGCGTACCAGGGTGTTCATTCGGCGTCGTGATCAGCGTATGACCTAAGAAGAACCTGGGAACGACGTATTGTGTGAACACTGGAAAATGATGAAAATGGAAAATTTTTCAACGCTTTCGAAGCAAGGCTTGACGATCCTTAAGGTGTAGCTAAATTTCTATAGTATCAAACTCTTGCGGACATTGCTACGTGCTCGCTGGAGTCAGGTCTCCTACCGTTTTCAAACTGCTCCGGTATCGTATGAACGCAAGCTAATATTTTGCTACAGTCACATTCTTCACCGTTTTGAAAATGTTCCGGCATCGTGTGAATGCAGTCTTAATCGTAGCTTGCACTCTCAAAATTGTTTGAAGTAACAAGCGAAATAGTTAGGAATAGACCTTTTGTCTTTTCTTCTAAGCAATCAGAATGGAGCGATATTTTGTATGGGGTGACCCAAAAGACTTCACAAGCTAGATCGATCGCACATAGTTTCCTAAAAACAAGTGTTACGAACACAAACAAAGTACCAACATGTAGCTAAGAGGCTCGTCTATTTTTAGGATGTTGCTTGGTTAATCTAGATTATGCATACCGTCCGAAAAACAGTTTCAATTTCATTTCTGGGACTGTTGAATATTATTTTTCGGATGGTAGTCATCGCTTAAAATGAACATGCAGTATCTCAAATGGTAACCAACCCTTGCAAGTAAACTGTGATGCAACGCATCTGTCAATAACTTAACCTTTTTTATAGAAAAGTATAAAAATATGTAAAGATATCGCTCGATCCAGACTCTTTTTGAGAATAGCCAAAAGGTCTAATGCTGTCTTTGGTGATTTTAATGAGATGGATCGCAATTTAGAGAAAGAACGCAAACTCAATTCCAATCTCAAACCCGCTCTGGTATATTTAGCTTTTCGTCTAAAACGTTTCGAACAAAGTTTTGATTTCAAGATGTGCGTGATGCAGCATGCAAAATTGTTCCCTCGCTAAGTTGTGAATTATGTTTAATATCCTTTCTAAAAATTTTTTCAGTTTTAACCCAACAATTTTTATAGCACAAGTAACGATCCTAGCATTTAGGTTATCTCTACAAAAATTCATATCTGTGAATAGCTAAAACTCACAACTTCTGGGTCTTCACAGATAAGACTTTGTTACATGTATTTTCTCAGACCTTATGAAACTTTTGTAAGCATTTTGGACTCCCAACAATAAACAAATAGGTATATTTGAAAGGTTTTCTCATGGTTGATAAGAAACTTAAGCACTACTTATCAATGCAAAGCCATCATAAAAAACTACTGACAGTTGTTTCATCATACATTGTATCCTGTAATGAAACGTTTGATGACAACTGAGAGGTAAAAGGCTTTATATCCCGGGGGTACGGGGGCGTGGAAAGCCTCTTCAAACGAACCCTGTGCCCTATCGCATAAAAAATGTCCCAAAAGTATACCCCATTGCATAAAAGTTTTGCCAAAAGGATACACCATCAACTGTCCTAATTGAACTCTAAAAGATCTCCTATTGACATGATACCCAGTCGCATAATTTTCTGATCAATTATGATACCCTTTCCCTTGATTTTTGTCAGAAAAGGACACCCTTTCGCATGATTTTTGCCACAAAAGGACAACCTGTTAAGCGGCACGTGCCGTCCAGTCAATATGGGAGTGTCTCCCCCGGGGTTTTTATGTCATCTAGTTGTGTCAGTTGCTATCGCGTTTCGTATTGCCGAAGAATCTGTAACGAAACAACTTTTGGGATTTGTTTTATGATGGGTTGCTTTCCTTTTACGCACTAAAACCTCCATAGAGTGGCTGTATGTCAGTTGGGTTATGCGATCATATATCCTAAAAGCTGTTTGTTGATTGAGCTTGAACCAGCATAGACATCAAATCCTGATTGGCTGAAATTTAGGACACACGTCTAACCAAATAGTCAAATCGCAATGCGTAAAACATACAGCAGTTGAAACTGAGGCCCACTTTGCCTGTTTCAGTGGACCTTTGCAAATAAATGTTATGTGGTAAGTAATTTACAATTTTAAAATGTGTTTTGACAAATCCGTTCCTCACAGTGTAGTGTATAATGGAACGTGGAAGAAAGATTCTCATCACTATTTTGAGGAGTTCGTAGTTTTTCGAATAGAACATGGATAGTTAGAGGCCTCAGCTTTGCTTCTATGGCGCAGCGCTGCAGCTTGTATGCAGATGAGAGATTCCTGGAGTCCTGCGCAGGAGATCTACTTCTGTCATTCGCTGCATCCATTGCACTACAGAACTCCTTCTGTCTTTTCTGCAGAAGCATACAAGCCGTGGAACTTTGCCATAATGCTGTGTCTATCTACAGTCAAAACGGGTAAAGTTGGCCCAACTGTCATCGTCATCATCATAATCATCATCATCATCATCATCATCATCATCATCGTCATCATCATCATCATCATCATCATCATCATCATCATCATCATCATCATCATCATCATCATCATCATCATCATCATCAATCATCAATCATCAAGCATCAATCATCAAGCATCAATCATCATCATCATTGTATGTATTTCAACAATTGATTGTGATTGGCCAAATTTGTAGGAGTGTGTCTTATTTGCCTTCCAGTAAGGATTTAGTGCCCATGCTGCTAAAATCACAGTAGAGTTTATCATTCGAAATTCAAGTGTATTGCATGTTACCACGTCGATTAGTTAGATATTATTATGGAATTTTTTTATTCAATTTTCGTAATTGTTAAATTAAAATGATATTTTCTCTTCTAAGAAATGAATTTGTAGTGAAGTTGTCCATTCTGCTGTATGGCATTCAAGTCTCGAGGCGATATTTTGCAATTTTAGTAATCCTACTGTCCAAGCCAATTTTCAAACTAGCAGTAGTGAATTTAAAATTTAGGCCCACTCTCTTCATGGAATTATTTGCGAAGCTGGAGCTCTTTGTCTTAGCAGATCTCTTGGTGGGGGTTGTACTTGACCAGGGAAGTGATAGAGATGTGTGGGCAGGATCAATGTGGGAAACCTCTCCATCCATCCCCTGTACCCTGTCGCATAAAAATTTTTGCCAAAAGTATATATGATTAATTGCTCAAAGTTAAAGGGACCTCTGAAAATTTCCTTTTCTACATCCTACCCTGTCGCATAATTTCTAATCAATTATGATCCCCTATCCCCTCATTTCCGTCAGAAAGGGAGACCCTGTCACATTTTTTGACCAGAAAAGTACACCTTGTTGACCGGCATACCCCGTCAAGTGAAGTAGTCACGTACGGGAGTGCCCCCCGGGGGGGGGGCGATCTTCATCAGATAAAAGGAAAACTTTATGAACAGTTTGCTTGAGTAAAATTGGCAAATATTGACAAATTTTATCGTCAGGCTGAGTAAATTCAAGTATAATTTTCATTACAATTTATTCTGTTTTGTTTTTGTAGCTGGCGATTATCTCAAACGAAATTGTACGACAAAATTTTTTATGAGATTACTATTGTAGCCAGGAGATTTTCTTTTGCAAAAATGTCCTTTGGAGGGAGATGTATTAAGGCCCCGTTCACACTGCTCCGTTTTGTACTAAAACGGAGAGAAAAACCTCCGTTTTTGTGAAAGTGTTCACACTGATCCGCACAAAAACGCCACAAAAACGGAGGTTTTCGAAAACGCTGTCAAGGGTGGATATCCACAAAAACGGAGGTTTTTGAAAACGCATTTGATCAATGTGAACGCACAAATACGGAGGTTTTTGGAAGCGCTCCAATATTCAACAATGGGTTTCACAAAAACGGAGTAATGTGAACGCACAAAAACGGATGTTTTTCGCTGCGTTTTTGTTATCGGACAGATCAGTGTGAACGCACATAAACGGATGTTTTTGTCTCCGAATTTGTACGAAAACAGAGCAGTGCGAACGGTAGCTTCGACGCAACAAAAACGGATACTACTAACGAAAACGGAGAAGTGTGAGCAGGGCCTTAGAAATTGCTATCGCTAAAAGTATCAAAGGCGAAGGGAGACGAAGCATATTCCCAATTTGCCAGCACAATTCAATACATCTAAAAGTGGGAAAGCGGGAAGTAGATCCTTTTCTTGAAATATTCTTCTTTTCAAATTTCAAAAATTTGTAGGAAATTTACTTTTTCATTTGATCATGCCTTGCTACAGTGTTGGCATGTTCCTCTTATATCCATTCCATCAAAAGTCAAACGTTCCTGTATTGCCTGGGGTAGAAATTGCCTAGGTGTTTGTTGAGTATCGTACCAGTCCAAACTTGTGCTATGATGGCCAACCAATATTCAAAAAGTTCCAGTAACGTGTCCAAAAAACTTCAATGCTAGCTTCATGAGAATTATGGTACAGATGTCGTTGAACTAGTTTCCTTGAGTTCACTGGAACGGTAAATTTTGAAGCCAAAGAAGTATTTTCTTGGCAAATGCCATTTTGAAATGTCAGGAAACATATCTGTAATGGTGTTGGAAACTGCTGCATGTACCGAAAAGACGAGAGACAATTGAAGAAACTTCAGTGTTAGTGATTGGAAATTTTGATGGGAAATTGAGAAACTTGTATTCAATGCTTATTGAGCTAATCCAAGATTTTGTATGCAAAAAGACGTGGTAACAGAGTTTTTTATTAAGGTCACTCCTATGACTGATTTCTTCAGGCTATCTCTGGAAATATTTCGTTTCCCTCGCTTTCAACAATTCATCCTCTGCTCAAAACGAGCGATAAGAAAGGAGCGGCAACTGGAAGCTGTTAACGTGTAACTATTTAGAACTTAGACTGCGTTCACACGATGCCGGCAGATTTTGAAAACGGTGAAAGATGTGACGGATAGGCCTCCTGTTCACACGAAAACGGCACATTTTTTGCCGGCAGATTTCGAAAACGGTAGATTTTGAAAACGGAACCCTAACCGGTATAAATTTGAAGCAGCATTGTAAACAGAGCATTTTTCGACGCTTTTGGATCGAGACTGGTCGATTCTTTGGGTGTAGATACTATTCTTTAGCATCAAAGTCCAGGAACGAGTTTTTACTGTCAAATTTCCTACCGTTTTCAAATTGTGCCGGCATCGTGTGAACGCTAGCTCAAATTTTGCTACCGTCACATTTTTCACCATTTTCAAAATGTGCCGGCATCGTGTGAACGCAGTCTTAGAATCACGTCACCAATGGCAAATACGGGAGATATGATTTTGTCATGGAAGTTCTGGCCAGCTGCTTTTGATGGATAAGAATCTTTTTCGAACTGACCGCGACTCCAAGGCACTTACTCTTCGAACAAACTGGGAGGTGCCTCTGGAAAATCTGAAAAAAGCACCCCTTCTGGAGTCAAATGCCCGAAAGTGATACCCTGCCCTGGAGTAAAGTTTCCTAAACAATACCCAGTCCTTGAATGTCTTCAAAGATAATTGTGCGCTACCCTGCAAATTTGACGGAAATCTATCAGAAATGCGGCAATGCAGACAATTAGAAGTCTGAATCACACTGGCATGGTTCAAATGGCACACAGCAACGTTACAGAGTCAGTTATTGACCCTTCCATGGAGCTGGTTACGGAAAAATGATACCCTGGAGTAAGAATTTTGAAAATGAAACTCTGGGCCAGTGGCACGTCCCCCCGTAGGGAAAAATATTCAAGTGTCGCCCGAAGCTTATTTCGCGGAAAAGAAATTTCTCTGTGATTGGCTGAAAGGCCTCATTATGCTAGGATTTGCTTTAATTTCTGATGTATCTGCCATGCTTCAAGAGCCTTTATTGTACTGGACCTCACTCAAAGATCTTGGTTGGTCATTCCTGAACGCGAGCAAATCATCCCCTAGATGGTTCTTGGATGGTGTCTTGGAAAAAGATCTTTTTGCATAGATATACCGGGTGTCTCAAAAAAAGTACCCCCTTTTGACCGGAAATAGGAACGAAACGATAAGATATCATTACTCTCCGAGTGGATAGCTAAATTTATCAATCTTCAACTTAGATCCACATACCTTGCATTTAAAAATTGGCCACCAAACACTGGAGATACAAGCTTGCAAAGTCAAAATTTACAGTGCACCCGAAACCAGAGGTTTTGTAAAAGGGCCTAGCCATGATTTGCTATCACAGGCATGTTGCACAGGAACTTCGACTTTGACTTTTTGCTTTCTCCATTGAAAAGAATTACACCTTGAAATGCTTCAATTGTTCTACAAATAGTTATTCCTTTGAGGAATCAATCCGTGTTTTGCATTCCGCTCCAAGTGTCAAAGAAGGAGAAAAGGAACACATGCATGCTCATTTGGGAGATGTTGCACGACTTTATCATTCTTACCACATTTTCTTATATTTGTTTAATCAGGGCCATTTCCACGAATCTTTTTTATTCTTTTCAAAAGCGAAAAACTGAAAGTTAAAGTTTACAGGTGCTTTGGAAAAGATCCATGATACAAATCATGGCTAGGCCCTGTTACAAAACCTCTGGTTTTGGGCGCACTGTAAATTTTATCTTTGCAAGCTTGTATCTCTGGTGTTTGGTTTACGATTCTTAAATGCAAGGTATTTGAATCTAAGTTGAAAATTGATAAATTTAGCTAACTTGTTGGGGAGATCGGTCGACCAGAATCTTGACCGTGTTTGGCAAGAGGCCTGGTTCAGCAAAAGTTGTCGATCCTGGGCACGCGCAGTAGCAATTTTGTTGACGGCCATGTTTTTTGTTGTTGTGCTGTCACACAGTCACAAAACTTTGCGAAGAGGCCAAAAAGTTTGACAGAATCTTTGAAAGCGTAAAATGTAGATCGAAGGAGAGCTCCGAGGAAAGTAGAAGATCATTCAAAGCATACTGGCAAAGTTTAAAGGCAGCTTTGATCAACTAATGGACGCACATGTTGAGGGTACATGCACGAGACTGTATTATCTATTATGTAACGTCAGATTGCCCAGGTTGATGTTGCCCTTGATTGAGCCTCTTGGCGCCAGATTTATGATGGTGCTCACAAATTTATTTCTTTACTCACTCCGGTTCATTTGCAACTTCATTACTCCAAAAAGCACAATTAAAACATGACCGTGGAGCATAAGCATTCAACCTCCAGGGAGATCTATCAAACTTATAGTGCGGATTTGACAGATGATATTTAACATGTTGCAGTTTACATCATAAGAACAAAATATCAACAATTGAACTTCCTATATTCACTGCAACTTTTTGACAAACAACTAGAGATGGGCAAGGAATATGCTAAAGATGGGTAATGGTGATGTGTGATTTGTCTTGATGCTGGAAATCATTTGTCAAACTACTGTAAACATCTGCCAGACTGCTAAAAGATATTTCCAGCCATTCATGGAAATGTTTTCTTTTTTAATGAGTTACCAAGAAGAGATAATATTATGGAATCTGAAATTCAGTCAAGTTTCAGTCATAATAGTGTGAATTGCTTTGTTGGACTAATAGAAGTAGCATCTATAAAATGCTGAAATCTGCAACAATTTTTGTTGCTAAAAATATGTGATTCATATGAGAATGGGATGGCAAATTCCTTGTAATACTTTGTAGCAACATGTACTTTTTTCTTTTGATACAACATCACAGAAGTTGCAGTAATGCTGACCAACATTTATTTCAGAAGAGTACACATATTTTGTTTCATAAGAAACAACTTAAAAGAAATGGTAGGCTGAATTTTTTTCACAAGTTAAGAGACAACCCCACCTGAAGCCCCAGGGGGCACTCAGCACAAACACATATAGGGGGTCAGTCCAAGAAATTTTCAGGCAACCCTTGAAAAAGTTCAGCTTGCAGCAATCTTGCTAGAAGCATGATTTTTGCTTGAATGAACTGAAAATGAGTATTTTGGCACTATTTTAGCCTGTTTGCACGTATGATTATAGCTTGATCAAGCTTGACAATAATCCCATGCTACAGTTATTCTCAAACATACCACAGTCAAGCATGATTGAGTTTGTCTTCCAGTGCAAAAGATACAGACTGCAAGCTAGCACAAGTGGTGCAAACATCTTACTTGAATCAAGCTCTCAAACATACCCAAATCATACTCAAAAATGAGTCAGTATCAAGCTTGAAGCATGCTCCAAACATACAGTACTCAGAATTTTGCTAAGGGAACCCAAAAATATCACTTCAGCTTCTTTGCAACCCAAAATATCAGCTCATTTTACACTAGAAACCTGTACATGAGCAAGAAAATTCCTGAAGAAATACAAATAGAGCTCAGGATTGGCTCTAGCAAAGCCAGAAATTGATAGCTCAACAATATTTGATGTCACAAATGTCATGAACATAAACGCCCCAGTTTTATTTGGACCCAAAATATAATTTTTGGCAGTACTCTAACCCAAAATATCGGATTTACCTCTCCATATGTGCATATGTTGAGTGCCCCCAGCACCTGAAGCTAAGAAACTTTTTGTAATTTGCTGTTATAATTTTTCCAGGTCATACACTTGGCAGTAATAGCAACCTGTATGGACATTATTTTGAGTGTGAATTAAATGTTAATTTCTTGTTTTCAGTCAAAATTAAAGAAAAACATGTGTATTTACAGCTTGATGGTGGGCATTTAGAGGACTTATGTTGATACCAAAATTGGACAACTTCCCACAACAGTGAAAAGTATTTACCCAACCTCATGATTTAGTTCAGTGTGACATGACACATCAAAAGTAAGATGTGCAACTGAACTGCAATATACGTTCTAAAATAAGTACCTTCCATGGCATCTTGCAATTGTCAAACATAGGAGCTTTGCGCATGAACATTTCCTGTGCCCCTTCCCCCAGAAAATTCAAATTCTCCAACACAGTCCTGATCTAAAGTACGTTTGAAAGAACTGCAATAAGAAACTTCAGGCCCAATCTGTCAAAAATCACTGAAATTTAAGAAACTAATGAAAAACTCTTGGTAGCAGAAATTTCCTGACTTTGAGAAATTACCTGCCAGCCCTGGTCCTGAGTTTTTTTTTACAAAACATAGTGTATTGTACATGAATGTGATAAGAATCTTCATCCCGTCATCTTTTATCAACAGCCTTATTGGCCTATCCCACTCCAATCATCCCCTGCAAATAGGCCTAACAAAAAATCTCAGATGTCTTGAGAGAAAAATCGATTTACCCTTTTCAACTAAGTTGTTCCATATCTGCTAATGCTATGACAGGGAACTACTGTCAAATGCTAATCGAAAATACAAACGAAAATATACCCAGATGAGAGCAGAAGCTTTGGCAGCCATGGATCATCAGGAAGGTAAGCAGTGGAAGTGTTTTCCCAGAAATTGTTGTTGTCACTGCACAGTACCTTGCACAGGAGCATAAATATCAATCGCTGATTGGCTAATTGCTCAGCAATGCAATTCAATACTAAAGCCTACTTGCCATGCGCAGGGTCGACAACTTTTTTGGTCGTCGGTGATAGGCCCAGATTCTTTTGTTTTCAGACAAAGGTTTCTCGAGCTCGTCTCCCCAACAATAACTGCTCGGAGAGTAATGATATCTTATCGCTTCGTTCCTGTTTCCAGTCAAAAGGGGATACTTTTTTTTTGAGACACCCGGTATGTAAAGGATACTTCTGTCAATGAGGAATGGGTAAACAACGGACGAACGGACGAGGATTTCCGAAGATTCTTTAAAGGATTCTTTTTTCAGGTTTGGATTTTTTCAGACTCTGGGAAGAATTGCATTGGTGGACGTAATTCTTTCTTTCACCTGGAAACACACGCTATGCAGGCTTCCCACCTATACGTGTGAGAGAATTGGAGGTCACAGTCACAGGACGCTGGGAGAACAAGATGAAATAGTAATGTGGGAGGTAAAGCCAGTTTGTAAACAAAGACCTCCTCAATATTTTATGGTAGATATTCAAGCTCTGTAAACAGGCATTAATTTATGGAATTTCATCACTGCACAAAACAGCGTAAACTGCAGTTCTTTGGGTCAAAGGGTGTGGCAACAGGGTGTGGCAATTGCTTTTGCCAAGTCCTTGAGGACAAAGATTGTATGAAATTTAAGATTTTTCATCCAGCGGACAGCACGATAATTCACTGATAAATATATCAAGCCGAGCACCATTATTTGTCGGCGCAGAAGTTGTGCGGCAACATGCCAGAGATCAGAGATACATAAATCTAGGGGATCCAGGGGCATGCTCCCCTGGAAAATTTTTGTGAATATGACCTCTAGGGGCCTCTAGGGTGGCTAGAATGCACTTGGTTCTTCCTATTCTAAGGCGATTTGACTTGCAGCAAATTCGCCAAAATCTGATCGTGCCTTATGGTTCCAATCTCTGACTTCTCTCTTCAAGTTCATTCAATTCTCTTCCAAGCTGGCTTTGAAAAAATTCTTACTTTCTTACTAAATGATACCTGGATTATATAATTCTTGTTTGAAGAAACTATGAAGATGCAAGTTAGTTTTAATAAACGAGGCAAATTTCCTGTTAAATTAACAGGGGCTGCCGAGCAGACTTTCATTGAAAAGGAGTTTTCATTTGTCTTTATTCTGAAAACATCAAGAACCATGGTAGTCAAATATTTCGAACTAAAATGTAAAAAAATCATCACTACACAATATTCAATCCATCACTGCACATTTTCGATTCATCATGGCACAAATTGGTCATCACTGCACCTTAAATTAACCCTTGTCTGTAAAACAGTGGAATCACTACGCGAATTTCATGACTATGCTTTCACGCACGAAGCCAATTTGCAAACTTCCCCCAAAAATGCGTTTAAGAAGGGCTTTCAGCTCCGTTTTCTCAGACTCAGACTCTTTAGAGTTGATCTTTAGACAGATGAGCCGTAAGACGAAGGGCGGGAGCACCCAATTAAGAAAGGGGTTAGGCACTGCAAGATCATGGACAGAAACGACATATAGAGCTGAAACAGGTGGATGAGTTTTGCTATCTACAATTTCTTACAAAAGTGTTGGACCCCTGCTGAAAAAATCGGAATTTTTGTCCCCCCTCCCCCCGTTTCAATGTTGAATGAATTGCAAAGAGGGTTTTTTCACGCAGATCCAGGAAAAGAACAATTCGCCAAAGCAATCAACATTGAAATGGGGGGAGGGGGGACAATATTTCTGAAAAACGTGGATTTTCATAGGGGTCCAACGCTTTTGTAAGAGATTGTCTGAAGGAACACCCTATAGTTGAAGAAAGTAGGCCCGCTGCCATTGCACCAATAGCAACTCTATTTTTCAACATTAGTTTGTGCCATGAAGATAAGATGTTTCTTGTCAAGATTATTGCATATAAAGTAAAATGGCAATATTTTATGTCCTCACACACTGATCTCTCAGGAAGTGGACCATACTGGCGAGTACTGTCAACAGTACTCACCACAGTACTCACTAGCATTTCAGTCTGTAGCTCTCTATTTTGACATCAAAAGGGGCTAATATGCCCATAAATGTCTTCAGCGCACTACACGCTTTCAATTCATGTATTACTTTCATATTTTCTATCCAGTTAAAGTGAAAATATCAACGGTACTCACTTTTCTCCTAATAAGAACTATTAATTTGTTCTTTTTAAAGGGAAGAACGTGAGTACTGTTGAGAATTTTCAAAATACTGCTTTGCAACTGTTTGCATTTACAGCATCAATGAATATAAATTGTTCATATGGGTATTTGACACGATTAAAGCTCATTTATGAGCAAATCCCAAGGAATCTGTACATTTTATTAGCCTTTTTCAAAGTGAGTACTATGATGAGCACTGTCAACAGTACTCACTACAGTACTCAGTCTTGTTGTTGTTTCTGCATAGGCAAGTTTGACTTTAAATGTCTCCTGTGTACTTTGACAATTAATAAGCAATTCAAACAACACATTAGTCATCAGAATGACCTAAATTGCAGTAAAAACTGCAATTTGAAGAGGGCGTGTCTTATCTTAAAAGGGCGTGGCTTCTTTGTAAAAAGCCAATTCTTGTGGTCAGAATGCAGTTTTTAAGCAAGTACTACAAGTTCCAGGATGCATTTTATCAAATCTATCAAAGTTATGTTGAAAACCAGGATATTTTTGAAGAGCTGGTACAAATAGCCTTAAGACCAGACCAAAGGAAAGAATTCGAAAAATTTTCTTTGCGCATGTAGATAGGCTGAATACATCTTGAGCTAGTTTTTTTAAGCAAAAATCCTCTTGAAATGGCAATTTTTTGGTTATGTCTCATGTAGTAATGCACAATCAAGAGGACCTTTCTCTCCTACCAATGAAAACCTGTGCCTGGGTAATAACTACGAAGTAGTTATGACGGTTGCACCAATTACTCTAGACGAATGCCCCTCGAAGCAATTGTTCCATATTTGGATGTCACAAAGGAATTAAAAGTCAATATAATGAAAGACGAAATACTCTCAAAACCGGTCTCAAACATTGGATGTAAACTTCTTTGCCGTCCTGAAATCTTATTTCTTATTAGTACATGCAGATGAAATATAGAAATAAAGTGTTTTTGCATTTCATAAAATTTTATGGTGACTGGAAGTTACAATGGGAAATAACTTGAAATGCGGGATTTTTGGCATTTTTTAAAGAATTATTGTAGAAGAAATAAGAGAAGATAGAAAATGTATTCTATCCCAATGGAAACAAGTTAGCCTTCAAAATATTCCGGCCAATTCTCAACTGGCTACTAGTTATACAATGTTTTTAAAATAATTTTTGAAAATGTCCACTTTCAGACAATCTCTTACAAAAGTGTTGGACCCCTGCTGAAAAAATCGAATTTTTGTCCCCCCTCCCCCCGTTTCAATGTTGAATGAATTGCAAAGAGGGTTTTTTCACGCAGATCCAGGAAAAGAACAATTCGCCAAAGCAATCAACATTGAAATGGGGGGAGGGGGACAATATTTCTGAAAAACGTGGATTTTCATAGGGGTCCAACACTTTTGTAAGAGATTGTAGGTACAGTAATTGAGGAAAAAGGAGGGTGTAGCAAATCTGTGAGAGCAAGAATTGGAAAAGCATGGCAAAAGTGGAGAGAGGTCACAGGGGTAGTATGTGATAAAAGGATGTCATTAAAGATGAAGGCAAAGATCTACAAAAGTGTGATAAGACCAGTATTGTTGTATGGAACAGAGTCAGCAGCACTAAGAAGGGAAAAGGAGAGAAGACTTGAAGTAACAGAGATGAGAATGTTAAGAAATATATGTAGGATCTCGCTAAAGGAGCATAGGAGGAATGATGGCATCAGGAAGCTAGCTGGGGTGGTAAATATTATCGAGAAAGCAAATGAAGGAAGATTGAGGTGGCTAGGACATGTAATGAGAAGAGTACCAGAAAATGGGGCGAGGAGAGCATATGAGACGCCAGTGAAAGGGAAAAGGAGCCGAGGAAGACAAAAACTGAGGTGGAGGGATGTCATAGCGAGAGATATGAAGCAGAACAGGATAGAGGATGGTGCATGGAAGGACAGGAACAATTGGAGGAAGGTCTGCAGAGCGGCCGACCCGGTCTAGTACTGGGAAGGGCCGTATAGTTAAAGAAGAAGAAGAAGGCACTGCAAAATCGGAGATTTGACACTCAACTCTCCCAATCACTTTAGCAACTCTGGGGAAATTCTTATCGTACCATAACTGCCCAATACTCATCAACTACTTTCTACCTGTTTTTGAAAAGAAGCCCGAAAACCATCTTTGTGGAGAGGTGGAGGTGGAGGGCGTTGGCAGAAACTCAATAGTTCAGAAGTTTCAGATGTAGCGGATATACGAGCAAGGTTTTTGTTGAAAAGGGCATTACCTGTCCCCGTGTTTCCGCACTAAAAGACTATTTTGAGCCTGATTTGGGAGCTGAGTGCCCGAGGGTGACGCTACCAGATGATTTTCAAACATTGAAAATAAGTTTCCTTACTTTTTTATTAGTTCTGCCTTCTTTCATCTGGCCGTCAGATTCTGATGAAGCAGGGAACTGACCAAATCCAAAACTGCATGACATGATGGCATGTGAGTTGCATGGAAACCCAGCAGACGTGGCGAATCACAACACGGAAAATCATTCCAAGCCACGTCTCATGTTGTCCTAGCACCCATAACAACAGCACGAGATCTGAAAGACTCATTTATTTTAGTTCAATGGAAAGACTAGACTTATGCCTTTTCGTCCCTTGTTTCCCTGCGTTCTTTGATTTGCTGATATCACAGGGAAACAAGGGACGAAAAGGCATCAGTCATCTGAAAAGATAGACTACATTACATAAGCCCCTCTAACTTACGCTCGTTGTTGTTGTTGTCATCGCTTCAGTTGAGAGATAGACTCATGACGTAAGTCCCTCTAACTTTCGCTTGTTGTTGTTGTTGTTATCGCTTCAGTTGAGCGACAAGTCTGCAGGGGGAGCGAAACAAGAGAATTTTGGAATGAGTCTAGTTGAGAGACTTATGTCCTTACGCTTCAGAATAGGGACTAATTAGGCCAAGTCCGCCGCGTTCACGGCGCGCCCAATCAGATCGCTACTTTCTTAATATGGTCAACCCACGTGCCTATTTGTAGCGTTTGATTGGCTCATTAGTTCAAAGTTCGATTTCTCGAAGCGAAGCGACGCTCGAAATGACGTTCGAAGAGACGTTCGACTTTTCTTTCGACGTTCGTAGGATGGAAGATGTTCTAAGTTTCTTCTGATTTTTCGTAAGATTTTAGTCCCTGTTTAGAATCTGTTTGGTCGTGAGTCCTTTGTATGAGTGAAATTAAAACATCTACTATAACTAAGCGGTGAGCGGTGAGATCAAACGAAAAACGCTAATCCATACGTCACTGAGATCTCCTTCTTCCCGTCCGGGTAGCCCCTTCATTTACGCGTCAAAAAATCCGCAAAAATACCTAAGTTCCACAAGTCTGCTTCTTTTCGCCCAAAAACGCCAGGCAGCGAGGCCAGGAGCGAAAAAGCCTTCTTGCGGTTTCACTTGGATATCTGCAGAGCTAGCCCTGTGGACAAAATCCCTCGCCCTGTGGAAACCGCATCGTCCGCTACGAGTCTTAACAGTGAACTTTTTGCAAAAAACTTCGTTCTTCGAGTCCTTGAGAACATAGATTGTTTTGAACAAGAGAACGTTATTGTAGCAAGATCAACTATCAACAGGCTTGTGAAAACAGAACGGATTTCCGTCCATTGGTCGAAAAACTAGACTGACCCAAAGCATGCTTGCCAACTCTTTCAGCGAAGGAAACTATCCTCATAACTGTTTACTTTCACCGTTTTTAAAGATTTAAGTTTACTTGAAATCTATAGATAACAACGAAGAATTTACCTGTATTATTACTCTGAGTGCTGCTGAAATCCCAGTTCGAAAATATAAACCAAACAGCTTTTACTGGGCCTTTACTATGTTGCTATTGTTAGAAATTACACGACGGAGTGAATTTAGCTTCTCCAGATTTCGTGACTGAAAGTCGATACCCTAAATCATAATCTTGTATGTAACCATAGCTGTTTGCCTTACTTTTGTTCAGTGTTGCTTATAAGTAATCCGAGTTTCATGTGGAACACATTAACAACCCGCGAAATTCAAACCACGTCTTTCAAAGCAAACTCTCCACTTTCCCATTAATAAACATTGTACAAGACAATGTCTACCCCGTGGCCAACACATAAAAATACACAACTACATCAACAACTAAATAAACACCTACAAAATGGTACACATACGATGCGATACTGATGGATACTTGAATCTATATACTTGCCCTCAACGAAACTAAGCTGGACAGCAAGATCTGTAAAGATCTCTTAAAAATTGAAAATTATAAAATTGAGAGATGTGACAGAAATCGAGAAGGGGGTGGAATTGCTCTCTATATAAAAGATAGCATAAAGTACCATGTACGCAAAGATTTGCCCGAGAAATCGCTTGAATTATTGTGCATTGAGGTCGAGCCTTTAAAAGCCAGACCATTTTTCGTTATTTCATGGTACCGACCCCCTAGTGACACTGTAGAAACTTTTGATAAACTTGATCGAATTTTGCAGTTTCTTGAGACCGAGGGTAAAGAGCTTATACTCCTTGGTGATACAAATTGTGACTTCCTTAAGTTTTCAAGCACGTCAGATGTGTCCTGTCTGAATAATCCAAGCAAGCACATGCAACAAATCTACTGTTCTTATGAGCTAAAACAACTCATAAACAAACCTACGAGGGAAACTTCTCTGCAGTCTACCCTTATCGACCACATTGCAACAAGTCACATCAACAATATTACATCTTCCGGCGTTCTAGAAATCGGTCTTAGCGATCACTACTTGGTCTACTGTGTAAGAAAGTTCCGGGGAGCCCTCAAGACTAAACATAAAGTAGTAACAACTCGCCAGATGAAAAAATTCAACGAGAGTGCATTTTTGCAGGACCTTGCATTAATTGACTGGTCGTTGATTTTGCAAAATGGTACTGATCTCAATGAGCAGGTAAGGAACTGGTGCGAAGTGCTCTCGATGATAATTGAAAAACATGCTCCTTTAAGAAAACGGAGGGTTGCCGAAAGATACACTCCTTGGTACACTTCAGAGCTAAGTAAGCTCTCGCAAGTAAGAGACAGAATAAAGAAAGCTGCAGTTAAAAACCAATCTGATTTGTTATTTGCTGCATATAAACAAATCAGAAATAAAGTTACTAATATGAACCAAAAGCTAAAAAGGGATTTTTTCTCTGATAAAATAAATGCCTTTGAGGGTAACATGAAAGAAACTTGGAAAACCATCAACCAGATGATAAATAAGAGATCCAAAACTACTCATATTTCTTCTCTCGAGGATGGTGACAAAGATATTACTGACTCTCAACAAATTGCCGACGCTATGAACCAGTATTTTTGTAACATAGGAGAAAAGCTCAGCAGCAAAATTCCAACAAGGAGAAATCCCCTGTTATCTGGGGATGTTAAGATAAATCAGCATTCTAAAATCTTTAGGTTCAAGAACGTTGATGAAATGCAGATATGCACGGCAATGAAACGCCTTAAAAAATCTAATGGATTTGGCTTAGACGGTATTTCAAGCTATTTTTTGAAAGCCGGCATGCCTGTCCTAGCTAGCTCATTGAGTGCCATTTTTAATGATTCTTTGAGGCAGGGTGTATTTCCTGATTGTTGGAAAACAGCTAGGATTGCACCTATCTTCAAAGATGGCCCTGAAAATATTAAATCTAACTAGCGTCCAATTTCGGTCCTACCAACAGTTTCGCGTTTATTTGAGAAAGTTTTGTATGGCCAACTTTACCAATACCTGGATGAAAATAAGTTGCTTTACTTGCACCAATCTGGGTTCCGATCATTGCACTCTTGTGTCACATGTTTACTCAAGAGCACGAATGATTGGTACACAGACATCGACAGAGGCAATGTCAATGCGGTCGTTTTCATCGACCTTAAAAAGGCTTTCGACACTGTAGACCATAGTATCCTGCTAGAAAAGTTGTCACTTTATGGCATAAGGGGTATTGAGCTTGAGTGGTTCAGATCCTATCTTAGTGGGAGAAAACAGTGCTGTAAGGTGAATGGGCACATATCGAACATTGAAAGTATTCGATATGGAGTTCCCCAAGGGTCTTGCTTGGGACCACTTCTCTTTTTGATATATATTAATGACCTTCCACTTGCACTTGATAATGCCAAGGTTACTATGTATGCAGATGATACCAGCATCTCTTATTCCTCTAAATCAGTTGATGAAATCAATTCAGCAATCAATGATGATTTGTCCAATCTCAAATTATGGTTAGAAGGCAATAAGTTGTCTCTAAATGTTACGAAAACTCAAGCTATGCTTATCGGTAGCAGGGCAAAACTCCAGAACATTTCTAACAGTGATGTCATTAGCCCTAAGTTTGTTATTGATGACGAAGTTGTCCCGATGATAAATGAAGCTAAGTACCTTGGAATACAAATTGACAAAACATTGGGTTGGAAGGAACATATCAACATTATTGCTGCGAAGATTTCGCGAGGGATAGGGATGCTGAGATATGCAAAGAGGTACGTCCCACTCAGTACAGTAAAAACCATGTACAGAAGTATAGTCGAACCCTATCTACGATACTGTTGCACGGTATGGGGATGTTGCACTGAGGCAGACTTAAAAAGATTGCAAATTCTCCAAAATCGCGCTGCCCGTATTGTGACAAATAGTGCTTATGATGCACACTCCTTGCCCCTTATTAAAGGTCTGGGCTGGCTAACAGTTAAAGAGCTGATCAGGTTTGAAACGGCAACTACTGTTTTCAAATCTGTTAACCAACTTTGCCCAGACTATATGGCCCAAATGTTTCAAAGACAGCGTGAACAGGCAATGAGGACGCTAAGAAACACCGAAACTGACTTGAGACTTCCTTTGTTTAGAACAAACAATGGACAAAAGTCATTTGCATATCGAGGGGCTACCGTTTGGAATAGTCTAGATCACCAAATCAAACTGTCTCCCTCGCTATCAAACTTCAAATTTAAACTAAAGGAAGGATTATAAAGCAAACTTTACGTACTTCCTTCCATCAAGAACATATATTAATTTTTTCTCTCTGTTGCAATTTAATTTCCTTTTTTCGTTTGGATAGGAATAATTAAAATTAGGTTTTTTTTTAGGGAATTTATCTGACAATGCATTAAGTGGTATTAGGAATTTCTTGAGTAATTAATTTTTTCTTTTTGTTTTTCTTTTCTGTTTTAACAGGGCACATTGTAAAGCAGTTTTTTCCCGTATGAACTGAATGTTTTTTACCCTGTATAAATAATTTAAAATGAAATGAAATGAAATGAATGAATCTGTTTCGCATTGGCATGCAAGGTCATCGACGGAGGCGCCGGATGGCGAACAATACTGTTCAAGACCTTTCGCCTTTAAGTTTTCAGGGTTTATGGATCACAATATCGTAGATGTTAAAAGTTTGAACTTATGTGTTTAATTTGTGATTATTCTAGAATAAATCACATATCCCAAAATGTTCTCAAATAGGCTCCTGTACGATAAATACGGTATGAATAAGGCAAGACAGAGTAAGATTGCTAAACCAAATGATGCAATATGACGGTAAGCTGTTTCATAAACCAAGTCATAGAATTGTTTGTAACACAAGAACGAGGGTTTCCGTTTTGCTCCATCGCAGGGAACTCGGAATCTTGCACTGTTGGGCTATTCATGTTTTCGAGTTTGTGTTTGCATATCTGGCACATCAGTGTTCACATAGATTTGGTATATGGTGACAGGGACAATGTAATTCTTCCATTTCTTATAAAATTAAACAAATAAACAAGGTGAAAAATTCAAAATTTGTGATTAATGTGACTGCCAAGTTTTCGTGATTAATGTAATTTTTATGTGATTAATTTGTGATTAAAATGTGATTATTTTTGAGAGCGTACGAGATTTTAAGCAGTGATTTGCCCCTCGGATATTTCAATGCCTTCATTATAGGCTGCTCAGCACTGAGGAAGTGGCGCGCGAAGCGCGCCACTTGATCAGTGGTAGCCGCCGCAGACGGCCAGGCGCCGAAGGCGCCGAGCCCTCCGCAGGAGCTAGGAATTGCAAACCCGCGCGTAGCGCGGGTTTGGATTCCTAGTCAGATTATAAATGTTGAACGAATACAAGGAACCACGTCGTCAGTCTACTGAAAAGACGTGGAAAACAATAGAGTGCGTTGGAACATGTTGATTGGTCAATTCGTAAACAAACAAAATAACCAATCAGAAGAGACCACGCTCGGCGTCTTTCAAGGAATAAAATCGCATTTCACTCTCTCCTTTTCAGCATCCACGTTGGCCATCACACCGAAACAAAGATGGACAAAAGAATTCTTGTCTTCTTCACCATTTTAGCTGCTGCCTCAGCAACTGTTTACTTCAGTGATCATTTTGAAGGTATAAGAATCATTTTTGTATTATCGGCTTGTCGTGAAAAGTTTTGGGAGTAAAATTATTTGATGCTGAATTAAATATACCCATGTGACCACAAGCAGGCAAGCTTCGGGTGGGCCTAAGTCAAGCTCCTTTAGATTTCATTTGATGTTTGTGGGTTGCCCTTCCACGGAGTTGGTTTTAAAGAGGCCCTCGTCACAGATCTTGCCTCGCAGCAAGCTATGGCTAACGACAAATAAAATGGTGAGGAACAGCAAGCAAATTTTGGATAAGGTTTACCAAAGAAGCATTTTGCATGCATCACGGAAATAGACCGGTTCGGGGTTTAGCATCATCGCCTTCCGATCAAATGAGTGGTGAGGCAAGAAACAGCAGCGCAATTACCCCGTGTTCATAATTTTGGTTTGGAGTCTGGTCACTGCCTTTTGAGTGAGAGAAAACGAGAAAGTTTTCCATCTTTCTTTTTCTGCATTCCCATGCAATGTTCAATCCTCACTAAACACTTAGTTTACAAACACTTTTGGTGTGATGCAGCTGCACTTAAAGTGTAGTTACGATTGAAATGGTCAACGTTTTATTCAATTCAAGGAAAACTTTCTCTCGTGGTTCTTTTCATCAAAACCAACACAAAGATCAAACTTCATCACATTTTTTGCAAGATGAGATGTTTGCAGTCAGATTGTTTTGTAAACAATTTGCATTTTGTCACATCGAAATAACTGAACAAACTTTCTAGACGATTCTCAATAGATCAAAGCTTATTTCAACAAATTGTGAAGAAATGAAAGTAAAACGTGTAAGAAGAAGTGTGAATGATGAGGTCAGAAACGTTTTCTATCAAATAATTGCAGCCCGGAGATAAAAAGAGTAAAAAGATGAATTTGTTTAAATTGATACCCTGAATTGGAGAAGCACTTATGCACCTAGAAAGTGTACCATGTTCTGTTTAAGATGCAAGTGCACACTCAACTGAAAATTCTAAGAAGATTTATTAGAGTTGAATCACAAGAAGTGCTAGGATGTGCTGGGGTTAAAATGGGTAATGTTGACTGCTGAAAAATGGTCAAATCATGGACTGTTTAATAACATTCAGTCATTGAAGAAAGGTGGCCATAACAGATAAAGCTAGAGAAAATCTTTAGATGCAGATTTGTATAAGATTTTCATATTTTTTGCTTTACTCATTTTACCAGAGCTTCCTATTTTATCTCCAGTAGACCCTATCCTGTTTAGTGGCATGTGCCCAAAGATTGATTATCCTCTGTTGCAGATAAAAAGTTCAGATGGATTTTCTTATTCGCCAGCTTGACTTGTTAGCAGATTTACCTTTAATTGTGCTCTCAGGTTTGATTTCCTTGTTCTTCATGCACTTTTGGAATTAATAATTGACTTCAACTCTTTTCAGATGAAAGTTGGGAGAAGAGGTGGACATATTCAACCAGCAAAGGCAGTGATGCTGGCAAATTCAAACTTAGCGCTGGAAAATTCTATGGTGATAAAGACAAAGATTTAGGTATGAAGAAATTGACATCTTTCCAAACATTCTCCTTGTGATATTTGGTCTTTCTACCTTAGTTTGAATAAGGCTAAAGTCATTAATTGAGGGTTATTGATTGTGATTGAGGTCTTTGGAAGTATCAAAAATGTGTCTATCAGGAGAGAAATGCTAGCAGTAAATGTGTCTTGAAAAATACAATAGTTCTTGAGCTTTGTTCCTTATGAAAACAGCAAGAAATGCTTTGTACGTGAAAACCATTTTAAATGCACAGCCCCTGGGGCTTCAGAACTGTTTAAGGTTCAAATTGGTTCATTTCACACTCCGAAATTCTTCCGTTTTAGCTGTATATGAAGAATCACGAACTAGGTAGTCTCCTTTTGAAAATCCCACTGGCAAAAACTAGGTACCAATCCAGAATTTAGTTGTTTAGAAGAGATAATCTTTGAGAAAACATACCCTTATCCCATTGCAAATTGTTGCTGGTTTGCGATTTTTGATAGTGAAAGAGAAGTTTGGACTGGACCAAATAGAATTTGTAGCCTTGCCCATAGTTTTCATTGGCACAACTAAAACTTAGTAACACAAATTTAACCGAATATGACTAAAATTAGGCCACGTTCACATTACTACGTTTTCATTTAGATCCGTTTTTGATCCTAAAAACGGAGCTATTTTTCCTCCCTGTTCACATTACTCCGTTTTTAAAAAGAAAAACGGATATCTTTCGATTGGTGTTCACACTTGTACTCAAAAATGGATCTGATTACCTTTTGTTTGTCTTTGCTCTTTGTTCTTTGTTTTCTTTGTTTTCGGATTATGTTTCGGTCTTTGTTTGGTATCAGCGTTTCTAAATTCCTTCGTTTTTGGGTGTTCACATTACAGTTACGCGTTTCTGTTTAGCTCCGTTTTTATTTAGCCCCGTTTTTGCCATCGTTTTCATTTAGCTCCGTTTTTGGGGTGGACTAATGTGGACTAATGTGGACTAATGTGAAGCCAAAAACGGAGCTAAACAGCTTCGTTTTGATCCAAAAACGGGGTAATGTGAATTTCCTCCCTTTAGGAATCCAGACAGCTGATGATGCAAAATTCTATCAACTAACATCAAAAATAGAGCCTGCATTCTCCAGCAAAGGTAAAACACTTGTTCTCCAGTTTACCGTAAAACATGAACAAAGCATTGACTGTGGTGGTGGCTACATCAAACTTTTCCCAGCTGACATGGTCCCAGAAAAGATGACAGGTGATTCACCATATTTCATCATGTTTGGACCTGATATCTGTGGACCAGGAACAAAGAAAGTCCATGCCATTTTTGGTTATAAAGGAAACAATTTATTGACAAAGAAGGACATCAGATGTAAAGATGATGAATTCACCCATTTGTACACATTAATTATCAATCCTGATAAAACCTATGAAGTCAGAATTGATAACGAGAAAGTTGAAAGTGGAGAACTTGAAGCTGATTGGGACTTTTTGGCACCAAAGAAGATCAAGGATCCAGCTGCAAAGAAACCAGAGGACTGGGATGACAGAGCGAAGATTGACGATCCAGATGACAAGAAGCCAGATGATTATGACAAGCCAGAATTGATCGCAGACCCAGATGCAAAGAAACCAAGTGACTGGGATGATGAGGAAGATGGTGAATGGGAACCACCCATGATCAGCAATCCTGAATACAAGGTAAGGTATCATTGACAAACTCCTTTTTCAGTGCATTCAAAAAAACACAAACTTTTTCCCTTGACCTATTCTTCAGCTACTTGAAAGCCCTGATCAGTTGGTTCCTGCCAATATGAAATCCAAAGAATTTTGCTGTAATTTTACCCTATTAGTACTGGGTGATTTTTTAAGTTTGTACTAGGGGGGCATTTTTTGCCCCCCCCCCCTCTTTTTCTCCAAAACTACAAGAGATATTACAATGAGACTTACTCCTATTGTTCTTTAGACAATTGGCTATTAAAAGATAACAATGACAATTAATTAGACACGTGTTTCATTGCTAGGCAACCAAAAAACAAAGGAAAATTGGCAATTTTTTACCTTCTTAGCAAGAAAAATTCTATTTAATTTACCTCTCATCCAATTTTCTCCAAGTTTGTCTCAAATTGTAGCAAACATGTTGCAGATTTAAAATACATACTTTTGAAATATTTCCAGTTTCTATTTTTAGCACAATTAGTTTTTAATTAGCTTTTTGTTCCATGTTCAGGTTTTCTTTGCAGTTAATTCTAAGTCTTGTCCTTTTATCTATTAAATATGGACTCAGAAGTAATAAAATGAATAAGTTGAAGCAAAAAAGACAACAATTTTTCATATCTTACATTTATTCATTAGAGCAATGATGTCATAAATGTCAATGACATCATAGATATTAAATTTGGCTGATGTCAGCAAAAATGAAATGTATGTATATCAAATGAAAGTACTCATCACAAGCAATCGAATGATTTATGTTTGAGATCAATCGGACAAACGAGGCAGAATCTATGGAGGTCTTAAGAATTTTTTTGTTGACTGCTCTCCAAATATGGTATTACTGTGGTCACGTGATCAGAGTTAGAACAATGAAATGTCAAAAATTTAATTGCCGATTAAATTTGACTAAAAGTCACAAAGTTTGGTGGTTAAATTACTGGCCGTCTTAGTGCAATGTAAAAAAGTGTGGTGGGGGGGGGGGGCGAAAACCCCCCCCCAGTACTAATAGGGTTAATGATTGCCAATATTGAATGAAAATAATATATGCATGGAAGAAAAGTTTGTGCATTGACTGATTCACAATTTGCATCCACAATTAAAAACAACTAAAAGTATCTACCGGGTGTCCCAGAAAAAAGGTAACAGATTTGATCAGGACTAGCGCTAAGAATTTGGTTCGAATCAGTTGGAAATAACGTTTAAACTAATCCTCGATAGTTAAATTGAAGATAGATACCTTGTTTGTTGATCTTGGAGCATTGAGAGTAGAAATTTAGTCTTGAAAGTCTAGATTTGCCTCTATCTCCAAACCAGAGCTGTTGGGTTTTGGCCTAAGCTATCAACGCGCTTGTTGTGGAATCTCCTGAATCATAGCCAGGAATAGCCAGGTACACACAAGAAGCCTCGTGCTTCGGAATATTTCTTGGTAGAAATCCAAATCGAACTTGACAATAAAACTCAAGAATTTTTTTCCCAAAGGGATATCTCTGTTCATTCTACGTAAGCTGTGAATTACCGCTGCCAAATAAAAGTTACCCTGCAGGGAAATGATTCCCTTGAGTGTGGAAAAATCTTCCTTGTTCGAATAAAATGCATTTTTTGATCATTGAAATTATTATGAAACAAGATTTCGTCGCTTATACCCAAAGGATTAAACATCCCACGAGGGTAAGATCCTTGAAGGCGCTCCCTCGTGCTTAAGTTGTTTCTTTTTTGTAAATAGTTTTCATTTTGGCTGAGTAAAAGATATTCCTTAGTGACTTTTTCAGTTTTCAGTTTTTGCATTTGTACTCAAATGTGCATGCACAAAGTAAAGGTCCTTCCTCGGACTTTCTACACTGTGCCTATCCTTGAGGAGATTCCCCAAAACAGCGACTTTGTAGTTTAGGCCAAAGCCTAAAAGCTATGGAGGTGAAGGCAAATCTGGACTTTCATGGTAAAAATGTTTACTCTCAATGCTCCAATATCAACAAACAAGGTGTCTATCTTCAAGTAAACTATCGAGGATTAGTTTAAAGGCTATTTCCGATTGATTGGAGTTAAATTCTTAGCGCTAGCCCTGATCAAATCTGTTACCTTTTTTTGGGACACCCGGTATAGAATCTTCATTGACTCTTGACTTGCTCTTCAAGTTTAATTTACCCAGGGATCATTTTGTTATGTTGTATATGACTTGAAATTATCATTGGAGACAAGAATTGCATCTGAACATTCTGAGGGATTTGCCATTAAACATTTTTCAGTGTTTGTGATACATATGTCAGAAAAGCCTAAACTAATTAGATGCCAATAAATTTTATTGATTATATATATAGGTTTTTTTATTCTGTAGGGTGAATGGAAGCCAAAGCAAATTGACAATCCAGCATACAAAGGAGAATGGGTGCACCCAGAAATTGACAACCCAGACTACAAAGAGGATGCTGATATTGGACAATTTGAAAATATTGGACACATCGGATTTGAAATCTGGCAGGTATGTTTATTAAAGTAAATGATATGTACATAAGTTGTATAAATTTCATTCATTCAAGATGGTCATCCTCCAATGGGTAAGAATGTTTTGGCATTTGAATTAACTCATTGACTACAATAAGCGCCATATGGCACCCCACTCCTCTTGCCTCGAATCCCCGGAAGCGCAGTGGCGCTCCCTGTGATCAAGCCTCATTTGCCTGCAAGCGCCATATGGCGCAACAAAAGCATGCCATGAGGATGATGTAATCTTGTCTCCTGCAAGTCTCCTTTGTCTCCAGGACAAATATCTTGAGAAAGTACATGAAAGAAGCTGTATTTTGATATAAAGATGTCATGGGGTTGCCGCAGTAAAATTTCAAGATAATCGCGTTCAAAACTGTAAACAACATATTTTCGTAAGGTCGTACAGATTTTAGAAACGGTTTGTAATGTCTGTGGATTTCATAAACGATTTGCTTTGGGTCATATCTGACGAAGAGGAAGAGTTTTGGGGGTTTTACGAATGAGTAACTTGGGGTTAATTCTGATATCGATGTCGATGAAGTTTCCAGTGAAGACAGACACACGGATGACGAAGACGAATCAAACGCGGACAGCAAAGAGGAGGGAGTTGAGCTAGAGTTGAAATCGAGCCCTTTACTAAGACTAGATTCAGGCCCTGTCGCAATTTTAGATGAAGATGCCAAAGAAACTGACTTTTTCGCACAAATGTTCCCCAACGAAATCTTCAAGTTACTGGCAAGAGAGACGAACCCCTACGCTCAACAGAAGGTAGCCACCAAGCCAGATTCAAGATGGCGTGAAACAACACCCGACCGATCAAAGTCTTGGCTTGAGAATTTACATGAGCATTGTGAACCCCCCTGAAATGAAGATGTACTGGTCTACGGACTTTGCTTTTGGGAATTTCTTTCCAGCCAAAGTCATGAACAGAGATCGCTTTGATAAACTCTGCCAATGCTTCCATGCAAAAACAAGAGCAAGATGGGAAGGAACGCAAACGGAAAGCCAAGGACCAGCTGTTTCTTGTTCGGCCTATTCTTGACATCGTGAATAGGGCTTGCGGAGCCATCTATGTTCCACCCCAAGATTCTTGAAGAGTTTCGAAAGGAAAAAGACAACAAATAAATTGCAATGCCTCGATAAAACATTTTTATGAAATACTAAATGATATTTGCAATAGAAACTTGCCTGTTTTCGTAAAAATTTTGCGTTTAGGGTGTGGAAGTGTTGATTTTGAACATTGCATGACGAAATTTTGAAGTCGTAGCTGATAACCATGATTTGTATTCATTTGACATATGTAACAATATTTTTCTCTTAAAATTTAGTCTTTTTCTACATTTTCTCTTTAAAAACATTTTTGATAGGTTTTACCGGTTCTTCTTGAGAATTTTTCAAAATTGGGCACTATTTATTTATTCGTGCAACCTCTTTTGTGCTCGGGATACGCAGTCATTATTCAACACAACAGCATAGGGATTAGAATGCAACACTGCGGTCAATGCCTTCGTAATCAATGAGTTAAAGCAGACAGTTAAAGGAAATGCAAGGCTAGGAATTTTCATTTGCAAAGAGCAGGAATATCTAGAAATATCTCATAATCAATGTTGCACATATGCTCTTTGAACATTGGATAGCCAAGGAAGCATTGTTTTGTCTTTGCTTTTTCTTGCTATTTTAAGATAAGCCTCTATGCCATTGCTGATCACCTTTAAAGACGATGAAGTATCAAGTGGTCTGGTAAAAATAGTGGAGAACATAATAAGTTTTTATTTGTTACCCTCACAGTTCTATAGATCTCTAGTATGTAGCCAGTAAGGTTTAATCTGTCTGACCATTTAGCCATTCTACAATAGAGCCTGGATTGAGCGTTATTTTTATACAATTTTATACTCAATGTTTGTTTGAGTGGCATTAGAGGTTCTATTGTGCACATTCAAAAATTCTACAAAATGTATCAAAATATCATTCAATTCTGATTCTTTTCAAAATAGCTAAAAGGTCTATTAGAGGAACCAGTTGGTTTTAGTAGGATGATGGCTGTAACATAGCCCCATATATCAGTTTTACATAGAACTTGACCAAAAGGGTAGACAAACTGTAGTCTTAAAGTATATGAGGTTAATTTGTGCATCAGCTCTGTCTGACTTCTGAAAACCTTCTTTTTTTATTTTAGGTAAAATCTGGAACAATCTTTGATAACATTTTGGTAACTGACGACATTGCAGAAGCTGAAAAGGAAGCAAAGGAACTTTTTGAAGTGACAAAGGAAGGAGAAAAGAAAATGAAGGATAAGGTAGGAACTTGATAAATGTTGAGACCAGTATCTGTAATATATACGCTTATTCTTATTTATCTTGTTTATTCAAAAATTTTGGTTTGTAGGAATTATCTTAATGTGTTGCTTGAATGGACAGAGGGAACAATGCATTGATGGAAAGCAGTTACGCCTGATACTACTTGATTTATTCCAAAACTCAGTGACTTGTTAAGCCTGTCATTCATTTACTATGGCAATTGCCCTTGCTATGGCAATCTGCTATTCAGTGCTTTTGGAAAGTTGTAAGTATTTTTCTCTCACATGCATAAGGGATGATAAGATTTGGGGGCTGCCAGTTAAAGAGTTCATTGTACACCAAAATATTTGCCTGACTTGAGTCAGACTTTTTGCTTATCAAAGACAGAATTTTTTATTTCTTCAATGTTAGCAGGAAATGGGAAAGAATTGGAGTGTTCTAGAACTTTGTTGAATGCATGTTTATGATTCATATTTCACTTTTTGTGCTGTTTCATGTAGATGTGATATAAGGTCAGATAGAGATACTGATTCTACTTGCCCTGTTTGTCCTTGCAGCAAGATGAGGAAGAACGTAAAAAGCAAGAAGAGGAAGAAAAGAAAAGGAAAGAGGAAGAAGATAAGAAAAAAGCAGAAGAGAAAACAGTTGATGAAGCTGAGGTAAAAATATTTAATTCAATTTGATTTCTGGTTGATGCTTTGGAAAATTGCCTTCAAGGGGCTCTGTTTCCATGTTCCAGTTGAAATGATGATTTTGCGGTTTTTCGATAGGCAGTATAAATCATATGAATTCTCATTGTAAAAACCAAAGCATTATTTTGAAACTAAGTTGTCATACTTCACAGAGTAACAATCTACACATTCATATCTCTTGCAATTTTGTGAATATATGTGGATTTTAAATGATATGATTTTTATGGATTGGGTGCAGGAACCAAACAAACTGGTGGTAACAATGGAAAAGTGCCAAAAAACGGTGTTTGCAGATCGTTTTACAGCTTGGCAATGGAATGCACTGTAATTTTCCTCATGATGCATCAATTTGAAGCATTGTAGTACAGATCCTTCATTGATAACTGGGTTAATTCTAAGGAAAAGTTAGATCAATGAGCTGTACCAAAGGAAACTGTTTCGCAATGAACGTTATTTCAAAAGTTGTTTTATTAAACTTGTCTGTAACAATGAATGTTAATGTATATATTAAACTTTCCTTTGAGAAATTGTCTATTGGGAAATACCTTACATGATTCCCTTGTACTGTTTTCTTAGCATCCTGAAGAGATTTTGGGAACTTGCTCTTGTACTGGTAAGCATAGTGCAAGAACAACACAAAGTATAGGGCTTGAATCTGTGCAAAAAGAATTTAAAATGGAATGTGTAAAATTTTGTTGGGCAATTCTTTCAATTGAATAGACTGAAGGAAACTTCACGTCATTTGCCATACTGCCAGAAAGAGCATTTTTGACATTAGAGTTACAGCTTTTTAAGATTTCTACTGGTTTCAAAAATGTTACATCATCAAATTGCTAGATAGTAAACATTAAAAGTTACTGACGTCTGCTCGCTACCATCTTTGAGATCTTTAAAAGCTGTGCATTTCCTAAATCAGTTTGCAATTTCTTGGTGGTTTAATCTTTAAGCCTCTGATGCCTCCTGTGGTATATCTTTGCATAAAATAATGATGATTTCGAAAATGCTCTTCTGGAATTATGGCGAATGATATAAAGTTCCCTTCGATATATTCAGCTCATAGAAGTAGGCACTAGCATTTTACACATTTAATTTCAAAGTGTCTTCTGCAAAGGTTCGAGCCCTATGCTCTTGAGAACTGAATTGGAAAAGAAACCTATAAATTTTCTCATTTTAAATTACAGGAGGAAGAGGATGATGAAGAGGAAGATGACACAAAGACTGACAAGAAGGAAGATGCCAAAACTGAAGAAAAAGAGGAACCAGCAGAAGAAATAAAGGAAGAAACAAAAGCAGAGGAAGCAAAGGAAGAAACAAAGGAAGACGCAGCGGAAGATAAAACTGAAGATGAACAGAAAGAAGCACAAGCGAAAGATGAATTATAGAAACTGAATTTTATATTTGCGATCTGCTTGCTTGTTTTGCAATCAAAACAACGTACTTGAGTATGTTCAGAGTCGAATTTAATCCAAGAAGATTTGTTCACATCGAAGTGTTGGCAATCAAAACTTAAGATTTTTTAGCTTCAGATGCTTTTATGTCCAGAACTGTGTTTCTAATTAGCAACAGCAGATTAGAGCTTTGATCTCCTGCTATTAAAGATGACCCAGAACCAGCATTGTTTTGATTGCAAAGAAGCAGCCAGTTTGTCCATAGTATTGTCTGACAATTAAATCAGTAGGCCAAGGAAAAATATGCCAAGGGCTTACCTCGACTCCGATGTAGAAAGCAAATTTTGGAGGTGGTCGGTAAATACACAGTCGCCAGCTAGGAGAACCGCCAAGAGTTTTGCATGAACATTTGGCGGGTTCGAAGTTAAACTCCAAAATGCTTCAGGATCTTTCTTCAAAAACTTACACCTTAGTTTTAATTGTTTTTAGAATTGTTTGTGCTAATAATTTAGGAAGATTTGCACTTTTTGATTCCGGGAGATTGCGATCCTCGAGTTAGATTTGTTAATGTTGATTGTTGTCCATATAACATTCGTCCTCGTTTTGTTTTGGAAACCATCCAGAATCAGAGAAGATAAATTGTTTCTACCTTTGTTCCCCGCACACTCCAAGAACATTATGTTTGCATGCTACAGATACGTTCTCCGTTAGCTATGTGTATGTTGTTATGTCTTTTTGTGAAAGAATGAAATATTCACTCGATTGAAAAAGGGATTCATTTGATATTGGCACAATCTTTCGTATTGGAGACTGTCAAACTTGTTTTGTGTAATGGCGGACTGGCAAGGATGTTCGGTTGCGAATGGCACCCAGGCCCTCACAATCGCGTACAATCCGGGCCCTAGCTTGAGAAAAATCGAGATTTGTACTTAACATTTTCTGTGAGTGAGGAAATAATAGCCAACCTATTATAGATATGGCTATGATAGGAATCGGGATTGATTAGGATTCTTGGATCAGTTATCCGGTCCTTTGCATCTTGCAGCTTTTGTCGTCCTGCAATCGCTTGTTTCTCCTGTAACAAAGCGGAATACCTACCGGAATATTGAGAAATTTCCCGATGCGCCCATTGCTCGGTTTGTTATAATGATTGGGATTGTAGTCTTAAGCCAAAGCAGAGGTTGGCATCCTTCAAACTTTTCCCGCATGAAACAGAACTTCTAAGGCTTCCCTTTTTGGGATCGGCAAAACATTTCATGGTGAGAATTGTTCCAAGACAAAGGAACGGGTGCATACGAAACATTTTTCTGGGTGAGGATCTGATGGGCCCAAAGATGGTCCGCGAGATACCGTTGAAACAAAAGAGAAAATGGTGGGGTACAGGTTGGGAAGAATTTTTCCGAGAAGTGCTTGAATCAGATGACGCAACGCTCGTCAAAAACTTTCCTCGCACTCTGATTTGTAGAATAACTGTCGCATGATTATCAAAATTTCCTTATCACTAATGACAAGCATGATGTTGGAAGTCAAAGTAGAAGACGTTTCTTCAAACATTTTCCCCACACTCTGATTTATAGAATAACTGTATATTTTCATATATTTCATATTTTAAACTTATTTATACAGGGTACAAATTCAATAAGCATATTGTTTTACAATTTGGCCCTGTTAAAATTAAAAAACCTAATAAATTATTTACAAATAAATTAGATAAAAATATATACATCTGACAACAATAAGCAATATACAAAATTAAAGATTTTCGTACCCCAACTGTCTCAACCTTGATTTAAAAGAGTATACCGAGGGGGCCTCTTTGATATTGTCGTTAAACTTGTTCCACACTTTTGTACCGCGGTAAGAGAATGCCTTTTGGCCACTTACTGTTCACATTAACGGTACTGCAAGATCATTTTTGGTGTTTCTTAGCTCTCGTGTGTGGAAATCTGATAGTCTAGCGAATAGGTCACTAAGGTACTGTGGTGCAAGATCGTTTAGAGATTTACACATCATTGTAGATGTCTCTTTCACAATCATTTCTTTGACGGACAACCAGCCAAGTTCTTTGCGTAATGGCACAGAAGGTGCATCATAAGAACTACCCGTAACGATACGAGCAGCCCTGTTTTGTAGCTTTTGTAGAGACTCTATTCTCGTAATACCACTACAGCCCCAAACGGAGCAGCAATAGTTGAAATGTGGTTCTACAATACTACGATAAATGTCGTTCAAGGTTTCATTGATACAAAGTTTTTACAATATTTTAAAAGGCCTATTGCGCGAGAAACTTTCCCTTTTATATTCTCAATTTGGCACTTCCACGTTAGACTATTGTCCATATAGAGACCAAGGTATTTCACTTTGTTCACTAAGTCAATATCAGTACCACCTACGTGAAACACTGGCAACAAAGTAGGCTGCACTGCCATTTTATTTACATTTTGCATTGACCCAACTATCATAGCCTGTGTTTTTACGACGTTCAATGATAGCTTGTTACCTTGAAGCCATTTCTCGATATTGACAAGTTCAGCGTTTAACCGCGTTTAACACCATATGCAATTCATCCAAAGTTTTGGAGGAATATGAAATCATGGTATCATCGGCATACATATTTGTTTCAGCCTTTTTTAGTGCAAAGGGAAGATCATTTATATAAAGCAGAAAAAGAAACGGTCCCAAACAAGACCCTTGTGGCACTCCGACATCAATATCTTTGATGTCAGAAGGGACGCCATTTACTTTGCAAAACTGCTTTCTGTTATTCAAATACGACCGAAACCAATAATGTTCCAAGCCGCAGATACCATAATACCATGATCAACGGTATCAAAGACCTTCTTAAAGGGAATAGACATAGGTATATCTCATAATCGCTATAAATAGGCCAGAGAAATGCCCACAAATCCATTGTTTCTTTAGCTACACAATGAAACCGGATGGGTCTAAGCTGTCGAGTACAATTTTTTAATAGATTATATTTTTGACCTGGCTCGGGCCAGCTTTTACCCATGTCGATTCCCTTTAAGGTCAATGATTATCATAGCTGTATATTTCCCTTTGTCAATGTTGACATACCAGTCATTCGTGCATTTTAGAAGGCATGTGACAACAGAATGTAAAGAGCGAAAACCAGACTGTTGCAAGCATATGAGTTTGTTTTCGTCTAGGTATCGATATAGTTGGTCGTACACCAGTTTTTCAAATAATCTGGAAACAGCTGGTAGAACAGATATTGCCCTGTAATTTGATCTTTCATCAGTTGGGCCTTCATTAAATATGGGAGCCACTCTAGCAACTTTCCAGCTGTCAGGGAAAACTCCTGAAGATAAGGAAAGGTTCAAAATATCACAGAGTGAATCAGAAATAAAAGGAAAGGCTACTTTTAAGAAATAGCTGGCAAAATTATCAAAATTCATCGCTAACGGGAAGCATGATGTTGGGAGATGCATTCTAGCCCAAGGTAGAGGATGTTTTCAAAGAGCAAGAACGCTTTTGCGGGTCGCAAACTCGACATTAGTGGCACCAGAGAAAATGCTATAGTGGTGGCCAGAAGGGCTGCAGCCCCTCGTCGAAAGCGTCTAGCCCCTTGTCGGAGGAAACTTTAGGTTCTTGCAAGGGTGTTAGGACACGAATGTTTTGATTGATTATTTGTTTACCTTGTTTTTGATCCCTGTGTCTTGTTTTGTTGTCTTGTTTTCTGTTTTGTTTCGTTTTCAACTGAGCGTCCTTAGGCCCAACCGCTCTCCAAGTTGTTCGAATACAGCTCCCTTGTATTTCTGTGTCTTAGTGCGCCTTCGCACAAGATAGGTTTTAAAACCGAAAAGCCACAACAGGAAAATCTTACGGCGTCTTACGAAGAATTTTCTTTCTTGGGAGAGTCTGGTACCCAGGGTACAGATTCACTCAAACAAGGTCTCAAAAACTCTAAGTTGAAGCCTGACCTCTTCAACCGTGTAAAAACCAAAATGATCGTATCTACAGCTCCTCCACAGTAGCGACACAAATGGGGCACAATTTTTTGGGACACCTTGTAGCTAGCAGCAAGTTTGAGAATTCGTGTAGTAAAGGAACGAGAAATATTCATGATATTGTTAAATTAAATGTGCAGATCTTAACACACAATAAGGGCTATGAATAAATTCAATTGCAAAAACTGTAATTCCATGCTTGCAAAATGCAACTGCAGCATCGAGGTCTTGCTTAGGCCTGGATGTAAATACATCTTTCAGATTTCATATTCAAACGGCTCATCAGTTTCAAAGTTTCGTTGCTCGGTGCTGGTACAGAACGCTAAACTGTGTTCACGAAGCATGCAAACTCCAGAGTACCTTCCAAGGCATGTTGGTAAGAGCACGGGGGGGTGGGGGGGTTCTCAGCTAAATTTCGGGTAGGGGGTGTGCCGCCCACAGTTTCAAAATGTGACCGTTGGCTAGACCAATTGCTGTGAAAATGATACCCTTGGCTAGACTAATTTCTCCATTAAAAGTGCCCTGAATTGACGTCTTCAAGACAAAACTTGCCAAATTTTCGCATTTTCAGGACAGAAATTTTTTTCAATTTGGTTTTCTTACAGAAATTACCGAACTTTTACAGTTCTTTGACTAAAATTGCCAAAAAGCATACCCTTGCCTAGACTAAACTCGACTAAAATTGCCAAATAGTATACCCTTGGCTAGACTAGAGGTCCAAAAAAGTATACCCTTGGGCGGCACATCCCCAGGTACCTTTACTATGGAAGAACCCCCCCCCCCCCGTGGGTAAGAGGGAGACAAAATTTGAGTGTAGAAATTTGAAATGTTTTTGCCGTTCGAATTAAACAAATCAATCGTTCGGCAAAATATTTACAAATGTCAATTATACAACGTGCTTAGTATCAGGACTTGATGCACAAACTACAAGGTGCAATTCTAATTACGAATATCTACAAAGAAACTTCATATGTCACTCATTTTGCGGGTGATGTAGGCCTAGTGCAACATCAGCATGAATTAACAAACTTCGTCTTGGCCTGGAGAGAAACAAAGTGTTATCAGTGCTGCGAAGCGAAGAAGGAACAAATTGGTTGACCATCTCCATAGAATAGGCTGCCGTGAAATTTCATTGTTTACAAACATGTTGCTCGACCAATGCAGATCTTTTCGAATGTCGTTAATTTTTGTCCATTTTTCCAAACTTCCCAATGACTTCCCAAAAAAATTCATGTGCTCCTAAGCTCCTAAACTTTTCATTCATGCTCCCTTGCTCCCGACCCTTTTTAGACCATGCTCCCTTGCTCCCAAAAACCCCTATCAGAGCCTCACAGCTCAAGCCTCTTGGACTGATCAAGTTCCCTACAAATTTTGTGAAGCATCCACATTTAAGTTATTCTAAGTCCGTGTGAGTTTGCTGTGGTATGCTGCAGTGGAGCAATCATTAATATGCTTCAAAACATACAAACTAGGGGAGTCAGAATTGTAACGAAGGATGGATATGAGAAATCCCCAACGATACACATCCGCACATTTTTTATAAGGACTTTAAAAGCATTTATGAACTTACTTTGACAGTTACGTCGTCATCACAGAACCTTGGTTCCATTTGCATACTGCAATGCAAGAAAATACGGAATGAGCCATTTTCAACAAGACCACAAGAAAGTTAGTCTCCATCAATCTGGTAGAACCATGGGTCGCAGGAAACGAAATGATTGTTTAAAAAGTAAACGCAAACATACCTGTGTCTTTATCGTGGTTTCTTCTGCTTTTCTTGGCTTTCCTTTGCTTCCCTGCCTCAGCTCAATTCATTGGTTCAAGTTTGTAATGGTCCTCGCTTTTGCAGGGAAACTGCACTAGGTCGTTGCAGACTCAATGGATTGAAAGCTGAGGCAGGGAAGCAAAGGAAAGCCAAGTAAGGCAGAAGAAACCACGATAATGCGTTTACATTTTTAACAATTACTTCGTTTCCTGCGACCCATGGAACAATCAGGTGGACTTGGATTGTACCCAACGACACCACTTGGCCATGGTAATGAGGGATGGCAGATTGAATTAGGTTTTCTCCCGGGGGTACTCCCATTATGGCCTAACAGGGGGGTCCAGTCAGTTTGAGGGTCATACCAATTGGCTACCAAATGGCCCTTTTTGTCAACCACATACTACCAATTAGGGGTATTCTAAGATTCGAAGCCATTTATTATGTTTCAACCCGGTACGCTCCTCCGCACACCAATTTAGTCATTACAGCATCAATAATAAATGAATTTTGAAAAATTTCTTGCTTTGTTCCATCAGTTTTGCAATAAAACATCTTGAAAAACCGTAGAAAATTTTCATCTCTAAATGCTACCAAATGACCCAGTTTTCAGGTTCATGAACTACCGTGTCAGGGTTTTTGTAGATACTACCATTTGAGGGTATTTTTCAAAATTTTTGCTTTGGCCCTCTTTAGCCTACCCTGGGTACCAGAGTCTGGTACCCAGGGTATCTTTAGCCCTGACTGCAGGCCACAATGGGAGTACCCCCCCCCCGGGGGGGTTTTCTCTACTACTGACGTCTCGGCTCTTTCATGAAAACTGCCTGGCACCGTCACTTGGCTTCATCAATAAGAACGTTCAGTTTCTGTGGATTTGCTATAAGTCTTGCTCTCTCTTTTCACGCACTTTCTTTGACTAGCGGCCCCGTTCACACGAGCACGAGCACGGAACGGAACGGAGCGTAACGGAACTTTTTATGAGATATTTAAAACAGAGTAGGATGTATCAATAAACTTCCATGTTTCGCATCAGCTCTAATAATCCTACATACACGAAAGCGAGGCTAATTCAACAGAACGGAACAAAACATATAAACGAGGCTATAAAATGAACGAACAATAAATGAAGGTAGCTATACAATATCACCCTCTTTGTCTATTTTTCTCTTGTGCATTGTTTGAACGTAAAGCGTTTTTGCTGCTATTTGTTTTTACAGCTCTTTCTTGATCTGCCAGTCTTACTTCTCCCTTCTCCTAAAATTTGTTGTTGTGGATGGCAGAATGTAATCTCAGGTTCGATTGCTTGAGCTTCGTCTTGATCGTTGACAGGGTCTTCCACTGGGCCTGGTGGGGGTGGTGGCATGTCAACTTCATTAGGTACTTGGCTGTTGCTGGCTGGATGTGCTGGGGACACATTTTGGGTGGCGTTTCGTTGATTATTTCTACGTCTCGTGTTGCTTGGCAGATCATATGCTTTATTAGACTGCTGTGGTTCAGTTTGAGCAGGTCTGTAATGAGGTGGCATGATTTGTGCAGGCTGTTGGTATAGCTTTATTTGTGATGCATGGCGAATTATTGGCTGCCTTGGACGTTTTGTGTCGCATGAAAGAAGTGTGTATTGTGTTCCCTTGACGTCTGTCACAATATACGGAGTTTTTTCATAGAAGGATTTGAATTTTGTCTTCCCTGTGAAGCGCATGGCTAGGACTTCGTTTCCTTGAATGATGTTGGGATATTGTCTCCATCTGGACGCATTTTGTTTGGCATTTGCTTCGGTTTTGCGTTCTTTGTCGCGTTTTTTGGCTTCTTTGATATGTTGCTCTGTGACCGGGGGCCTTTTCGGAAACCTAGAGTGGTAGCCTCCTCGAAAGAGCATGTCGCCGGGGGCGAGTCCTGTTGCTGGGTGTGGTGTAGAGCGATAGTCGATTAAAAGGTCATCCACTGCTTCTTGCACAGGTTTGTTTGTATCAAGGGCAACTTTAACTGCTTTACCTAGTGGCTTCATAAAACATTCAGCCTCATTTCCCTGAGGATGGTAAGGATAGGAATGCTTTACCAGAGCGTCAGAAAATTTTTTATTTCCTGCGGACGGAAACTTTTTGCTATAAAATTTCCTGTCAGTTCTCCATCACAACAACTGAATCGATCAAAATGAAAGACGATCAGACATTGGATCAAAAGCCTGGATGAAAATTTTTAGAGGAATTTTTTCAGTTATACCGGGTAAGCCAGAAAAAGTTCCCACTTTTGAAAATTCATAGAACAAAGATTACTTCACCGATTTGAATCATTCAAATTCTAGTTAAAAGCCGAAAGATCGAAGTATCTTTGCGATTTTTCTTGCTGCCTTATCAGCACTAGAAGTATAGGTGAATTCAAGTTTATAAGAATTTCATGTTTGCAAAATGACTGAAAAGGGGCCTAAAACATCGATCAAATTATAAAGGACTCATCGCACAGAACAACAAAGAAAATGCCATTTCCCAAGGATGAGAGCTATCCTTGGTTGAAAGAAATCACTTCATATTTTTTCAACCTGTCAAAAATTCGGGGGGAAAAGCTCATTGTTGCACCCCTTTTGTAAATTTAGTTACCTTTAACAGTATTTAATTAGTTTAATGTATTCTTGTTTTGTTTTGTTACTCTTCTTAACTTTGCTGTTTGTAGGTTTTTACCTTTATATACATGTATGTTTAAGAAGATTGAAACAAAAATTATTGCCATAGGATTGAAAAAATCTTCAGTATTTGCTTGAAAATAAATGTCTTATAACTCTCGAGAAAGGTGACACGCCCATTTCTTATTGTTCTGTGTGAGGAGAGTCCTTATGATTTGATAAATGTTTTAGGCCCTATTTTAACCATTTTGCAACCATAAAATTTTTGCAAAGTTGATTTCTCTCTTATTTCTTAGTCCTGGTAAGAAGGCGAAAAAATTCATAAAAATGCTTCAGTCTTTAAAAGCTTTTAACTGGAATTTGAATCATTCAAATCCCTAGCTATGAATTTTCATGATGCTATGAATTTTCTTGATGCTCTGAATGTTCAAAAGTGGGAACATTTTTCTGGCTCACCCAGTCTATTTTGACAAAACAGAGAAATGTCCCATCCTCTCACTTGGCAACTCCGCTGGTCAAAGCTTTTGTTGACGGAAAAGTGCGTAAATCTGCAATAAAGGTGACGCTTTCCATTCATTTAGAGTGAGAAATCATGCAGGCACGGGGCCCCTTGGTCATTTTATCATAGCAACAGCGCCAGCTTTACGGTAAAACGACAAAGTAATTTTTGTTGCTGGGGGCCCCTTCGGGGCCTTTAGAGGTCGGGGGCCCTTAGTTTTTTGACTAAAGGTAACTTTATTCAGTTACGCCACTGCTATCAGTACGCAATCTTCAAAACTTTCCAGGGTAATCACCACAAAGGTAAAAATATGTAAGTTACAGGTAATGAATTTCCTGTGAGTTTGTCGAAATCCAAAATTTCCTGCGGTCATTGTCCGAGCGTCCGAAGGCATTCTGACGCTCTGTGCTTTACTGATATTCCTCTTGCGGTGGAGAAATCCTTGAATTCCTGGCTGTTGAAGGGTGGGCCGTTGTCAGCTTTGTGTTCTAGTGGGTTTTCAAAGTTGTTGTAGGTAGCTCCTAGGGCTGGGAGCACGTGTTGAGCACTTGTGGAGCGAACTACTTTCGCATCTGGAAATCTGGAGAGATTACAGCGGCTGACTAGGATGTGGGATTTGTCTGGTAAAGGTCCGAACAAGTCAAGGGAGACAGAATCCCAAGGATGGTCTGGTATGGGTGTGCTTGAAAGGGGCACTTTGATTGGGCTTCTTGTGTGTATCTGGCACTCATGGCATGTTTCAAGGCGATTTTTGACGGCAATGTCTAGGCCAGGGAACCAGAAATGGGCACGAACACGTCGTTTTACTGCATCTTGTCCTGCATGTGATCCAGCATGGGCCAAAGATATGATTTCGTCATGGAGCGATTGTGGTAGTAGAATTTTATCACCTCTGTAAATGATGTCATCTGCACCAATAGAAAGTTCACTAAAGGTTCTAGAGAAGCCCTTTAGTGTTGGATCATTTTGTGGTGCTTGGCCAAGTGCTATGAAGTGGCGCAGGCGTTCCAATTGTCTGTCATTGAGTTGAGCTTGATGCAGACGCTGCTCCGAGATAGAAGATCTGATTGGCTGATGAAGAAGGAAGAGGAGTTTCTGGTGCTCTTTTGCTTCATCTTTAATACATGCAGGCAGTTTGTCTATGGGGATGGCATGTCTGCTGGTGTAATCTGCTGGGTTGTCCTTTCCTTTACGCCAAACAACGCGATGGTTGATGTCTTGGTGGCGAAGAAGGATGCGTTCGATTCGGGATGGTGGTTTTCTTTTTGAGGTCCACAATGATACCAGAGGCTGCTGGTCAGTGACAATTGTAGCTGGTGGGCCTCCAACAAGAATGTGTCGAAACTGGCGAAGACCGAAGTCGATTGCTGTTGCTTCCAGATCGAGTTGTGAGTAATTTTTCTCGGCATCCGTGGTGGTGCGCGATGCTATAGCGACTGCTTTGGTGGCATCAATGGAGGCTCCTTGAGTGAGGATTGCAGAGAGGCCTGTGTAATGGGCATCAACAAAGATAAATGTTGGGGCATTTGTGTCATAGTGTCGGAGTAGGACGTCTTCATTGAAGGCCTTCTTGAGATTTTGGAATTCAGTCTCATGGGCGTCTGACCATACAAAAGTATTGATATCCCTCGTTAACTCCCTGAGGTTGGCTGTAGCTGCTGCGAGGTCTGGAATGAACTGCCCGTTTGAACGAATCATGCAAAGGAATGATTTAACTTCATCTTTGTTCTGCGGTCTTTCTGCATGGCGTACTGCTTGGACTTTCTGTGGATCTGGTCTGATGCCGTCTTTCGTGACACGGAATCCCCAAAACGGAATTTCAGGGGAGGCAAGGATGCATTTCTTTGGACTGACTGTTAGTCCTGCGTTTGCTAGGGCAGCAAGGACACGTTCCAAGGAGGTGTTGTGGCTTGTGACGTCAGTTGCTGCTATCACAATGTCATCTTGAATCACTGCAGCATTCGGTATGTTTGCAAGGATGGGGCAAAGCCTTTGGTTGAGTTCTCCAGATGCTGGTAAAGTACCCATAGTGAGGCGTTTATATCTCATGAGGCGATCACCGGCACGAAAAACTGTTAGTGGGCGGGATGCTGCATCAAGTTCAAGTTGATGAAATGCTGTTTTGAGATCAAGCTTGCTGAAAATCGATTTTCCATTGAACATGGGCAAGATGTCTTCTACGCGAGGTATGGGCAAGTGGGGGTCTTCAAGGGCTTGGTTGAGGCCCCTCAAATCCACTGTGATTCTTATGTTTCCATCTGGTTTGGGGACTAAAACTCGATTGGCATGCCAAGTTACTGGCCCATAGTGCTGTTCTATGACATCATCCCTTTCCATCTCATGAATGATTTTCTCAAAATTGGGTTGAAGGTGGTATGGGATTTGTCGTGGTGGCTGAATTATAGGCTTAGCATTTGGTTTCAGATGAAAGTGTACAGGGCTTGCTTTTAGTTTCCCAAGACCCGTGAAGACATCCTCATACTTTGATAGAATGCTTGCAACTGATTGCTGGGATTTGTTCTTGAGGTCTTCAAAGTCATTGTTACAAAGTTGGTTCTGACTGCTGTGGCTGGAAATTGCACTGACTTGACTTGGATGGCTATTGAAAGAGATGAGCCCTAAAGATTCAGCTAGTTTGCAAGAGATCAGGTTACAAGGGTTACCATGGAGATCCTTGTCACCAATGACAATCCATGTTGCTTTCTGGGTTGTATTATTCCATGTGGTGTCTAGGGTGATTTGACCTTTTGGGGTTATGATAGCACTGCCATATGGTTGCAGAGTGACTGGAGTACGGAAAATTCTCCTGATGTTTTTGGGCACACTACTCTCAAGGAGGATATTGACCTCTGCACCAGTGTCAATAAGTGCCTGGATTTTTGTTTTTCCTATGTTGATTTCTGCTTGCTTGTGACTGCTTGAGATGGCGTGGATTTGTCTGTGGGAGTCCTGCTTGATGGATGTAATGGTGGAAACCCCTTTGACCATTTTAAGACAGACAGCAGAAAAATGGCCCTTTTTTCCGCACGCATTGCAAAAAGCATTTTTAGCCGCGCAGTTTGGGCCTCAGTCGCAGTTGCTTTTGCCACAGCCAGCGCAACACATAATTTTGTTAGCACCCTGGGCAGGTTTGAAATTATCCTGGAAATTCTCCCTTCTGTGGGCTTTTTGGGAGTATTTGCCCCCTCTTTTACCAATTTTGTTTACTGGTGTATGCTGAGGGTCTTCCTTTTCAACACAGTTAATGTGAAAAGAGCTACTAGGAGATTCAGAGTCTATCAATTTGGTTGCTTCTTCAGTGGCTTCAATTTTTCTTGCTGTTGAAATCAATGAAGCCAAATCATGCTCCTTTTCAAGTGCATTTTCCCTAACACTAGCAATATTAGTACCAATTATTATTTGATCTCTTATCAAAGTCTTATGAATTTGATCTTTCTCAGTACAGGAAGTGTTTGTACATTTGAATGCACATTTATCAGCATGTTGGCAGATTTTGTTGATAAAAGCATCAATTTTCTCACCTGGTTCTTGTTTGAGCTGGTGGAATTGGTAATGAAGGAGTACCTGGTTTTGGGCTGGCTGGTATCTATCATGAAGCTTTTTCACCATATCATCAAAATCAGCAGACTTTATTTTGGCCATGTCTTGGTTGTATTCAGCTTTGAGATCAGTTTTTAATCGCTCACCTGTGAAAGCACACATTCTAAATACCTTGGCTTTGTGTTCTTTCTTTTGTGCGTCTGTAGCATCCTCTTTGAGCTCGCCGATAGAAGCAACATCGTACCACATTTCCCAGGACTCTATGAATTCTGTAAAGGCTTGTAGCGTGTTTCCATCGTGTTGAGCAGGGTCAAAGTGTGGAGTTCCATTACTCTTGGCAAGTGGGTTCATCTTAAACGAAGGTATCCCGTCCTTGTCGCCAGTTAAAACAGAGTAGGATGCCCGGGGGGGGGGGGTACTTCACTTTGGGTAAGACGGGGATGTGCGCCAGTTTTGGGTAGTTTTTGGCCTGAAAATTCTGGGATTGGGGTATCCTTTTACTGGAAAATTTCTGTGATTGGGGTATACTTTCACTCGGAATTTTCTGGGATTGGGGGTTACTCAAAATTCTGTAATGGGTGTTGAATGAAAGTACAACTGGATAAATTTTCGAGCAACACGTGGTCAGTTTCAGGTGAACTGATTTCAAGTATTTTTGTGTTGAAAAACGTCCTCAGATCAGAAACTCGTTCCAATGGCCACTTGGAACCAAAATAACCGTTCCCAGCCCTCTATCCCTTATCCTTTTGACGTCGAATTGCTTTTGTTACTTCTTCGATTGGGTATCAATATCTGACAAATTTTCTGGGATTGGGTATCAATATCGGACCAAATTTCTGGGATTGGGTCGTAACAGAAATCCTTGCGGCGCACACCCCCGTATGAATTTATAGTGAAGTACCCCCCCCCCCCCCCCGGGGTAGGATGTATCAATAAACTTCCATGTTTCGCATCAGCTCTAATAATCCTACATACACGAAAGCGAGGCTAATTCAACAGAACGGAACAAAACATATAAACGAGGCTATAAAATGAACGAACAATAAATGAAGGTAGCTATACAATAATATTCACACGGCAATCGATGAATATGAAGATTTGATACCTTCTTCCTCAGAGATAAAAGTTTTCTGAGCTAATCATGAAGATTTCCCACCTTTATGCGTAAACAACAATGGAACGCTGCAAAAAAGTGTTCGCACAAGGGCTATATCGCTCCGTTCCGTTCCGTTCTATTTTACGACTGACTTTTCAGAGCCATCCACTTTTCGAAACGGAACGCTTCTAGTCGTTCGTTCTCGTGTGAACGGGGCCTACGTTTACACGATACCGGCACAGTTTGAAAACGGTTACAAACAACGGGCGACCATTTGTCGGAAAATATTGCCCACTTGTCGGAATTTTTGTGATTTAAATGAATAGTTTTGAAGAATTTTGAGGTGAAAAGATGCATAAAAACCCCGGGGGGGTACATAACATGTTGAGGGTACGGGTATGTGCCGCCCATAAGGGTGGGTTTTTGGGCCCCAAATTCTCTAAACAAGGGTCCCTTTTTCGGCAGATTTTCCTTAAACAATGGTGGGTTATCCAGAAATTGGCGAAAAATAGCAAAAAATGGGTGGTTTTCCGCCAAAATTCATCATAAAAGTGGGTATGACCGCAAGTTTCGGTAATTAGAAGAGGGTACCTTTCTGAAAATCGGGCGGCAGACCCCCGTCCATCCGCAAGTCATGTACCCCCCCCCCCCGGGATAAAAACTTAATTTATTAGCGTTGGAAGGTAAATTATAACAGAAATTATTGAATTTACGGCATATTTTTTATTGATATTAACTAAGTATGTTGATTTCAAGGTTGGAATGCGAATTATGGGTAAATTTTAGTTCTTGAGGAGTTAGATCGGTCATATAATCACGCTAGCGAACCTATAGGGTAAGGTGGGGTAATTTGGGTCTACGGGGTAATTTGGGTCTATTTGCTTTTTCGCTGTTAAAACGATCGTAAGTTGAAAATTTCGATTCATGATTCCGTGGGTCTTGAAATCTATACTTTCAGGAGTTGTTTAAGTGGTATGATTCCGTGGGTCTTGAAATCTATACTTTCAGGAGTTGCTTAAGTGGTGTCGAAGAATTATTTGATAATTTCTAGTGCTTCAGTTTCCTGATTTTCACCGGCCTAAACTATTATCATGATCTGACGGCGTAGAAAACTTTTGATTTATGCCAACTTGCAACTTCTTTTTGTCAACAAATCATTATCAATCTCATGTTCAATCATTTGGGAAGGTGTTAAAAGTTTTTCGGAATTTTTTTGTGATTCGTCAGATTTTATTTCGATTATTTTGCAAGGTGGGGTAATTTGGGTCTACTGGGATTTGCATAGGATACTGTTACGAGTCGCGTTGTGCAAGAATTCGCAATGGCTCACGAAATCAAAACAAAAATTGAGAAAATACTGCAAGTAAATGGATGATACATCGAAAACAGCATAAGGTACACGTTTTTGTTCATGTTTTAGTGGTTTCAGAACAAGAAATAAGGATTCACTCCTTTTAAATGTCATTTCGAAAGAAACTTTGTTTACATTTCTGTCATCAAGAATGGGCCTAAATATGAGCCGATGGTGGTACGATTTATTTTTAATTTTCGCTGTGCAAGTTTTCAAGTCTTTGACTGCGAAATTCTGAAAATTCAATCACAGTTATCCATGAAAGCATTCTAAAATTTTATTTTTGTGAATTTACAATACTCCTGACGAAAAAAAATAGTTTTTCTCGAATAGACCCAAATTTCCCGCCGACAGGTTGAAATTAAACGCAAAAGTGAAGAAAGTAAAAAATTCTAAAAAAATATTCAAATTTCAAATTAAAGAATGGGGACAAGTTTCCAAGAACGACAAAAGATTCAATATAGGTAAAACGAAAAAAGTTCTTCAATATTCCCAACGACTTTGTGAGGATACTCTATTTATTTCGAAAAATGCCCAATTTAGACCCAAATTACCCCCACCTTACCCTACGCACTACTTTGGTGGATACGCCATACAGGGGCGGGGTATTATGCTAACGTGGTGGGGTATTATGCTTCATGTGATGGATACGCCATACAGAGACGGAGTATAATACCCCACCATGTAAGCATAATACCCCGCCTCCGTATGGCGTATCCACCACATCAAGCGTAATACCCCGCCTCTCTATGGCGCATCCACCACAGTAGTATGCGTACAGGTTCGCTAATGTGATAATGCATAGATTTAACGTGTGTTCCTACAACTGTTGTTGTTGCCGTTGTTGTTGATGGTTTCATCGTCGGAAAACTTTGGTTTTTCGCCCCCCTAGAAATTAATGGCTGGTATCGGCCCTGAGGATTTCGATTAATCGGTCTAATCGGCAATTTTACCTATGATAAGTTCAACAAGTAAAATCATGATTGATGGACAGACCACAGGGGGGGGGGTTCTCGGCTAAATTTCGGGTAGGGGGTACCGCCCACAGTTTCAAAATTTGACCGTTGGCTAGACCAATTTTTGTGAAAATGATAACCTTGGCTAGACTAATTTTTCCTTCAAAAGTGCTCTGAATTGGCGTTTTCTAGACAAAACTTGCCAAATTTTCGCATTTTCTGAAGCAAAATTTTAAAAAAATTGGGTTTTTTTACAAAAATTGCCGAATTTTGACATTTCTTTGACCAAAATTGCCAAAAAGCATGCCCTTGCCCAGACTTAAATCGACTAAAATTGCTAAAAAGTACGATTAGAAGTACGCTTAGAAGTACGATTAATACCCCGCCCCTTGGCTAGACTAGAAGTCCGAAAAAGTATACCCTTGCAGGCGGCACATCTCCAGGTGCCTTTACTTAGACTGATGACGATGAGTCCCTTGTATCCCTGCGATAAACCTTGCTCAAGAGGGACTCATCATGAAACAGTAAAAAACTTGGCCCTGTTCTCTTCAATCATCAATGGAATTAGGAAAGAATCACGGCTTCGAATCTCTATCCCATGGGAGTGTTTTCAATTCTTCAATCGAATCGAAAGTTCTATCACATTTACACGTTAACAATAGTAATTCATAAATCTCGCAATCTGATTGGTACTGAAGAAATGGCTCAGTTTGGGCCTAAATAGGGCCAGGTTTTTCTTAGTAATACTCAACCTTGATACAACGGCCATTACTCCTGCGTCGATAATAGGCTAATTCGAGATCTGATTGGCTGTTCAAGACGAAGCTTATTAGTAAAATTACGTCACAATTCGCATAAATTAACTTCTTCAATAAGTTTTGCTTCCCGAGCGGCGAGACCTTACGAGATCGCGAGAGAAATGTTTTCAAACAAATGTCTGAAAAATAACTGTAGAAAAAGAAAGTGTGTCAGGAAATTCGTAGTAAAGGAGTGTTAAAATTATGCTAAAAATTGAGTGTGGTGCAGCAGAATTTTGAGGAATACATAAAAGATTTTAGAGCATCTTAGTTGGGAAAGTGGTCAAAGCTAAAAGTTGAAGACAAGAATCTTGGTTTTTCTCGCTTCTTGAAAATGCAAAAATGCAGAGTAACCTTTGAGTCGTTAGTAAACTGCACTTATTTTTTCTATAAGAAACTAAGAATTTGGACTAGAACTGAAAGTTTCTTAAAGCTATCAGATTTTGAGTACTCATAGTTTCTTACGTTCACTTACTGCGCCCTCTTGAGCTTTTCAAAACAATGTATTGACAACTTTCCGATGTTTAGGCATCACTCAAGTACATTCCGAGCAATACAACACAGGAAACAAGTGAAAAATAAAGTAAAATATATCAAGGGTTTCTTTGTTAAAATAAAGAGTTTCTTAAGTTATATTTTCCCAGTACGGGAGTTCAGTTTGATAATTTTTTGTCGATCTAAGAGTTGAGTTTCTTATGAGCATTTTCTTATAGAACATACGTGTAGTATTGAAAGGATATTTGCTTTAAGTTATCGTGCAATTTGTTAAAAATGAAACCAATGCGAGGAGGCTACAGTAAATCTTTCCCGGTCTTCGTAAGACCACAATATCCTAAAACGACGGACTTTAACGACGATAGGCATTCCTAGAAATTAACCTCTGTAACTGCCTATTTAGCCTGCGTTGCACGCAGGCTACTGCCTATTGTACTACAACAATTCATGCAAAAAATCATCCAGCTTCTGCAATCTATACCCAACACCATAGCTGCAACCATGTTGTCACCACGTTGTCACAAAGCGAATACAAAATAACAAAATATGAATATTTTCTGACTCCGAAAGGTGTGGCTACGGTAAGGCACCTTTGTGAACGCTGAAAACATTGCAACCTTACGCCCAAAATGTTCAAAAAAGCCACAAGCACAGTAAGTAGATTCAAGGCCAAGCGCAATAAGACGAGACTAGCTTCTGCAGGTGAACCCTCGCAATGGCAGTATGAAACTTCCACATCAAAGTTAAAAGTTCGAACCTTCGCTTTCCTTCAGAAATATTGTGAAAGAAGCCGGTCAAAGCAAGTGATTTGCAAAAGAGAATTTGATCTTGTAGCTACTGTACCTGGCTTCCTAGCTTCTAAGAAAGTTGTACGAAAGTCCAACAGTTGTAAATGGCTTGTTTGCAGCCAGTCTCCTTCTTTCTTTCCGACATTTCCCGTGTCTTTTTGCCAAGATTTGTAAATGTTGTGTGGAGCTTCGCAGCTCTTGAAATTGATTTATTTTGAATTTCTCGCAACTCTCATTGCTGAAAATGCCTTAGTAAAATCACGTGACATGTTGTCTGGCTGGATGTGTTTCACTGAGTTTCAGTTGGGGAAAGTGGTTATCTCCATGATAATCACATCCTAGCGGTATATCAGTTAGTCAAATAGCGAAACTACGACTCAGGATAAGTCTAATCACATCCGGCTGCATAAATTAAAAATCCATAATGGTTGCAAATATTGCCACGAATCGGGAATCCGTACCAGGGTACCAGGGCCCAAATCGGTCGACGGTTGAGATTGCGTTGCGAGAAGACTGTTTGGGGCCTGGGAACGAGGTTGAGTAATAGACTGATGCCTTTTCGTCCCTTGTTTCCCTGCGTTCCTTGGTCAAGAGGGACTAATAACATTACTCTGAAATAGTGGGCCCACTTTAGGCCCGCGTAGGGTGGTTCCGTATTCACCAATCAAATCGCTAGAATTCAGTTTTTAACCAATCAGGGGCCGCTATTCAGAATGCTGTTGTTGTTGCCGTTAAAGAACGGTTGAAGAAACCTGGAGTTCTCGCAGCTTCGATGGATCTATTTTGCTTCTACAGAGGAAGATTACTGTCTGAAAGGTAGGCATTTTGCGTTTTATACGTCAAGACAACATCATTCTTTGTACTAAAAGTTTCCTTTTCAATGTTCGAGCTCTTTAAACCAGATTTTGAAGCAATTTTGTTGAGTGTACGAGAACTCCCACCTGTTTAGGCCATTTTGAAAAAGTGGGCCCATTATATAAGCGTAATATTATGAGTCCCTATTGACCAAGTGATATCAGCAAATCAAAGAACGCAGGGAAACAAGGGACGAAAAGGCATAAGTCTAGTTGAGTAATACTATGAGTCTCTATTGACTGAAGCGCCATCATCAAGTCAAAGAGCACAGGGAAACAAGAGACTCATCGTCATAAGTCTAACCTTTACTATGGAAGAACACACCCCCCCCCCCGCCCCTGTGGGACAGACCTTGTTGATACTTACAGGCATGTACCAAATCTGATCGGTCGTCACACCCGTATTTTGTATTTTGTCATTTTGCAGATGAGCCATGATTTTAGAGGGTTGGCATTTGTACATGTTTGCTGCCAGAAAAAGAAAGTTGAAAGATCTGCATTCATTGCTTAAATCAAGACAAATCTTGAAGCATTCACGCCATTCTTTCACCACTTTTTGATCTGCTTCATAAACATCTGCAAATGAAAACAAGAGATGTTTCAAGGCAATGCTTTTCGAAAATGAGTTGTTTGACTTATGTACGTGGTTCTTTGTTCACAGAGATAAACCGCACGTCAAAACCAATAAATGCAATAAATCCATTTGTCACCTAATCAGAACGATATATAAGTAAATTCGTAAAAATTCCATTTAGTTTAAGTCACACTCTGATGACGACGTAAGTCAGTAAGGCCTCAGTGTGCTAAATGTTCTCGTTTTCAGGACCATGGGTATAGTGGACACGACTTGCGTTGATCGTGCCCACAATACCTGACCTATTGGACGGTTTGAAATAGACCTGACTTTCGAGCTATACTGCATTCTTAAAATTATGATCTGAGAACTGTTTCCGAGATCGACGTGGCCTGCTAAGATGAGTCATTAAATGTAGTTCTCTGCCTCTACAACTTTAGCTACACAGTCAAGAACTGGCTTATAGCTTTGTTTGGCCTTGTTTTGAACCTGCTTATTTCAACAGGATTTCAACTCTCCATTTTCAAGGCAATAGATTAAATCCCTGGTGTCTATTAATGTTTAACTGACGTTTAACTGTTTTAGAGTGTAGTTGAACTTCACTGTCCTTGCTGTGCTTTGATCTTGTTTTTTTGCAAATTCTTAGCCACCGACGTAGATTTATGTTATGTAAGTAAAACAAGATTCTCATTCGTCTGCAAAGATTCAGTTTTAAGAACACCCCCGACCGTAAACTCGATTGAGTAATTAGAAGCCATTAGCTTTCCACAGGAGGGATCTTGGAAGAACGCGCTAATGATGAACGCAGAAGATACAAGCAAAATTCTCCTGTCTTTGACTGTTTGAGAATTTTGGCATGATTTTCTAACAGAAAAGTAGGCCTGAAAGTCTACCATATCATTAAGTCTCATTAAGTCAGAGGCTCATTAAGTCTCTGACTTAATGAGAAAGTTCAATCAATCATCAAACAATCATTTATAAAAATTACATGCATACGTATTTATAAGAAACTGAACTCTCGGATCGCCAAAAACTTTAGAATCTCCACCTCCAGTACTGTACTTGGAAAATAGCTTAAGAAACTATTCACTTCCCTTTGCAAATTTCTACTTCTACTTTATTTGCACATGTTTTGAAAGGTTCACGAAGGTAAACATAAAGATTCTATGGAGACCTTTAAGACACTTGTCAGAAACTATGAACACAGAAATCTCGTAATTTTAAAAAACTTCAGTACTGGCTCAAAACATTAGTTTCTGGAGAAAAATGATACGTGTATTCCTTTTCTCCAAGAAAAAATTGTCAGGTGCATTCAAAATAGCATTCTATTGTTCTGTAGCGACCGACCAAGCTGAGGGAACCATTGATATTACACAATTGCTCAACAATCGAAGTGGAATATCGAAGTCTCTCTTTAGACTTATAGCAAGTACACTATCGAAGTTGATGTCGCAGTTTAGCTAAATCAAGACGTACCAGCTTCCTTGATTCGTTGTTTTGTGATAAGATGAAAGTCAGCCAATTGAAGATCGTCAGCTTTATGAAATCGTAACTGACCTCCTTGTGCAACTACAAAGAATAGTAACACAATAAGAAATTTTAGTTGCAGCATTTTCGTTGCTGTTTCTGTTTTCTTCTTGTTTATTTTCAAGAAACTTCTTGATGCAGTTTTAAAAGCAGAAAGACGTTTTAATAGTTCCAGCAAATATCATCGATTAGCATAATTTTATTCATATAAGTGATAAATTTTTTAGTGTTACTATGCAAGCATCAATATGCATTTAACAAGCTGCTAGGATACTACAGGTACCATTGCGAATTCACTAGTTCGGCTTTTTTATTCTGTGGCTTCAGGAAGGTCAACAAAAAGGAGCACCTGATCCGTTGTTTCCGCTCTGAATTTACTTATTTGCTCGAACTTGTGAGCGGAACGGTTGTTGTTGCAGTTGTATGAAAGAGATGCAAAAGGCTCTGAGCCTCGTGTACATGTCGTAAGAGGAAAGGTCTGGACGTTTCGGCTCAGTGGCTCAGCAGCGATTGGATCAATTTTACATTAAACATTTTGAGAAAATGACCCAACTTTGTCAAATCAGCCATCGGCCATATTGGTTTATAATACACAAGCATGATAGCAATTTTTGAATTTACGGACATTTCTGCCACTAGAATTTTAGCATGAGATTATTTTATACTGAATGGCTTTATGTCTAGAACAAATTCATTTACGCTAAAAAGTTTCCTATGCATATAGCTCGGGGACGGTACGTAAAATGTTGAGGGTATTAGGGAGCTGTCATAAAGAATGAAACAGAGGGGGGCGGAAGGGATTTCAAAATTTGTTGTAAAATCATATAGCCCGATGGAAGAAACAGAAACTGTTTTCATAGCCCCTTAAACATATACAAAATGATTTGATGACCCCACCAGGGCTTCAAAATGAACTCTCCAAAAACTGTATTTGTGGGATCCAGTATAACGTTTTAAGAAGGCAGGGAGGTACCTGCAGATACCACTGTATCAGACACTGAGATAGAGAACAACATCAATGATCAAGAGAACAGAAAAAGTGACGCTGACAATGTTTAAAACATTTGTAAAATATTGAAAACAAATCCGAAGAAGTACAGCTTCCTGGCCCATGTTTATCACTTGCAGTAGTTTGTTAGCCCAACATTTTCCATCCAATAATTTTGGTGACCCTGTCAAATCCCTTACGCCCCCCTCTGTTCCATACTTTATGACAGCTCCCTTAGCATGTGCCGCTCATAGGGGTGGGATTTTGGGTCCGAAATTCTCTAAACATGTTCCTTTTTCAACAGATTTAGTTTAAAATTGGTTAGTGTTCCGCCAGTCTGCGTCATGGATGACAAATGTGAGCTGGAATTAAATCTTGCACATTGTAAGCTTTCACACACTGAAAACTGCTGGCACGTTCAGCCCGGTAACTGTGGTTCAGCCATAGATTATGCTTTTTCGTTCTTGTCTTTAGTTTCTTGATCTTGACATACACGTTTTTTATAAGAAACTAGGATCAGGTTAACATGAAATTTTGTCCATTTTAGTACTAAAAGTTTCTTAATTGGTTTCTTATTTTTTGAATGCATGAATTGTCAATCTGGTCGCTAACACTGCTGCAGGTATGTTTCTTGATATTCAAAACATCATATAGGAATAAACAGTGTTCTGTTATGTCGAAAACACAGATGGTTAGATAATATTGCCCAATGATAAAGGTTCAACGATCTATTTGCTATAAAATTCATACTTTTAACTTTGAAAAGTTTCTTTGTACTTCTCAGACATAGTACTAGAGTTTCTTAAAATTTTGGCGATCTTAGTACTAGTTTCTTATAAACCAGTTTCTTATAAAAAAAACTTGTAGCTACAAAGAAATGGGCGAGAGTTGACTGAAAGTCTCTTCACGACTCAACGAGTGGATAGAAGGTCCCAATAGTGTTTTCATACAATGAAGTATAGTCCAAATTAGAATTTGATAAAAACTATAGAGCTTTTGCGACTCCCAAACATAATAAGCGTATTGGAAGGAGAAATCTGAGGGCTGTCCCACACAAAGCCCATTGTTTTACTAACATTTTTGCCAGACCATGAGCAAACTTTAGCCCGAGTAAAGGTGAAGGTGAAGTTGCGCTTTTCTGCACCAAGTGCTGGGATCGCAGAGAGCAGACCTAATCGAGTCCGCGACCCCTTTGTCATGACGCTCAAGTGTTGGTGTACTGTCCTACCGGGTAATGAGCCCACTCCGGTCGACTGTTTTGGCTTCAAAGTCAGAGGACTACACCAATGCGCCACAACACCTTCACCACACACAGATTTTCGAAGATTTTTCCAAAGTTTGGGCTACCACCTCTCCCCCGCTCCCCCCGCCTCCTACCCTTATGCTCCCAAAGTTTTCCTGACTGGTACTGGTAAATTTCTTTATTTATGTGCTTCTCGTTTTGCAGATCACGTGGCTGCTCAACAAAGGATGCTGAGGTGTCCAACAAGAGAAAATACATTTATGCGGACATTATTTGAAAATTTGCTGTTCAAGAAATGTTTTCTTCTTTTGGTTCTATTTTAAAAAACATTACGTGCCTAAAAATTCAGTAGGACTTTTTTCTAGTTATTCTAAAATTTGCTCTTGCTTTCGAAAGAAATCATATGGCCAAGTGGCGCTATGTTTCGAATCTTGTGGGGTCCACCAGCGTGGGCTCGATTCCCGTCGCTGGGCACTACAAACCACAATAAGCCAGCAGCCAACTTAGCTGTCTAGGGTCGGTAAATAACTACTCACAACTCAGAGCTATGCTCAGAGGCAACTCTGAGGCACAAGCCGCATTGCCGGTGTGCGCAATAGCGTTGAGGTCACGTAAAACAGAGTCACCAAACGCATTCGGTTCAGGTAGGTACACTTCCACATAGGGGACACTTTTGCATACTACACCAGCCCACATCAGCTGCATAGCTCCCAGAAACCTACAATCTCTTACAAAGTGTTGGGCCCTAGTTGAAAAAAATCGAATTTTTGTCCCCCATCCCCCCGTTTCAGTGTTGGATGATTTTAAAATGGGCTTTTTTCAGGCAGAGCTAGGAAAAAATGATTCGCCAAAGCTAACAGCACTGAAATGGGGGAGGGGGGAGGGGACAACATTTCTGTGAAACGTAGATTTCCTTAGGGGTCCAGCACTTTTGTAAGAGATTGTAGCCTGCGTTAAAAAATAGATGCTGCTGGTTTGCTTGTCTGCTTTCTGCCTGCCATGGGGGGGGGGGGAGAGAAATTCCATCTCACAATTAAACTCATGAAAAATTTTCGTTGAATGTTCTGAGCAGGACAGGAAAATAAGAGGCTGTTTTGGCAAGAAGACGCGAGTCAAGAAGACGCCAGCATAATTATTTTGTTCGAAGATGTAAATTACGAAGTGAAATCAACTTTAAAACTTTCGTGAGTCTCGAGGAACCAGGGCATTTTTTAAGAAAATTTGGCAAGTGGGCCAGAATGACCATAAGGGCCCAATTCCCGGAGAAAAGGAGAAAGTACTCTTACAAGTATACAAACAAAGCAAACAATGTAACCATATGCGCTATTCAGGAGTCACCCTACAGAATAGACGATTCCGCTAAAGGTGGCGGCGAGGGATTTGTTACCGAGATTCATTGCGTTCTTTAATCAAATTCCTGTAGCACAGTTAAAGATATATAATTCTAACGCAATGCATCTCGGTAGAAAATTCCTCGCTGCAATCTTTAGCGTAATCCTCTATTTTGGAACTGGTTATTTTTCATCTCATTTCTGAATACTTCTTTAGGCTTTACTCAAAGATCTTCTATACAAATTATCCCGAATTATCCAATAAATTTGAAGCGCACTCGATAGAAAACGAAAAAGTATGTGGACATGCGAGCGAAGCGAGCAGAAAAATTTTGGTTCATGCTACTCACAGAGTCCAGAAAACATTACGGTCGCACGGTCATTGACCGGAGGAAGGTTTGTAGAACAATGGAAATTTGGAGGAAGGTTTGTCAAAATAGAGATTTGGAGGAAGGTTTGGACAAATATTTCGACAATAAAACTGAGATAAATTATTGCAAGAAACTGTTATATGCAATGAAGTCAGAGTGCATTGGCAAGAAATGCCAAATGGTTTGTCTCACAATACTCTTTTAGCATTGATTACTGGTATATCCACTCATTTTCAATATGCATTTCAATACCCTTGACATATTTCAACTACAATTTGCTGCATGTGTAATGCAATATCATTTCTCAAAGAAAGTGGGGCTATTTTCCATAATATGTACTCTCAATAGTCTCCAAAGTTCATCATAAACTCCTTGAAACAGTGATGTCAACCAACTTCACCAACCAGGGTGCCAAACACAATTACTATCCAGGACATCACAGAATGTTCCAGTTGGATTGAGGGTCAGTCCGAGTTGAAACATCTTTCAATCTTAGTTTCAGTTATTCCTCACCCTTTGTTTGTATCTTCATAACGATTTTGAAATTTGCTGCTATCAATCCTCAATCAAAACTTCAAGCAATGTCTTTCATGGTATATAACCAATTTCATATTGTGTGTGTGTTCTTATTCATCTTCAAAATATTATTGGACTCCCAACAATAAATCTTATGATGAAAAAAGATGCTGGGAATCCATTGATCATACCACTATACACTTTTCATGTGACAATGTCCAAAAGATCTTTGTTTCTTGGCTGTACTCCTAACATTACAAATCAGTGCATAGAGGTACTACATACAGTGAGTGTCGGTCACCACTTCGTCAGAAGCGAGAGTGCAATCCACCACCTGGCATTTCCCTCATTTTCAGTTGAGTTGTTGGCTCTGACTCCGTGTCATGGGGAACATCAATGTCTTTCATCAAAGCTGGCTCCTCCAACACGCAACCAAATCACTAAATGTTTACGCAGATCACAAGAATTCACTTCCATTTTAATCTGATGCAAAACCACATTCATTGAACTATTTGCTTAGGCCATCGATGTCCACTGTTGTTGTTGTTACTCCCCAAAATGCATTTGGACTTACTACCTGAGTCCTGTATTTGACTCCACCCTTATAAGAACGTCATGTAGGACAATGTAGAGCTCAGGTAGTAAGTCTAATGCAGCAGCAGTTGCCAAGAAATGGTTATAATTTTGTATCGTTTTTAAAGGTTTTTCACCGTAGAATACCAAAGACAAAGACTGGCGCACCCTAGCCATGACTTAGCCACGCCCTGGTATTTAAAAAATTGGAGGAAGGTTTTGCTAAGGAAAAGCTTTGACCGGAGGAAGGTTTAGTATTTTTCTGGACTCTGGCTACTCAGATCAGCTTAAAACGGGTTAAAAACACTGCTGGTTTCTCGAAGGAGATTCAAGAGCGGGCATGTCACACTGAGAACGATGGTCCTACCTTTGTCCGAAAACAGGTAGTTCATGAAATAATTTTTCACTATCTTTGTACAGAAAATTGGTCGTTTTTGATCACAAATTTACGTTGTCATTCTCCTTCGATTTCGATGTGATGGACAATTTAATCACTGCCAATATTTGTCCTGAAAACTGTTGTTTTGAGCAGGAAAGTCATACTGTGTAACAAAAGAAACGGTTATTTTTTCCAATTCCTTCGTACAAACATGGGGTCAAATATTTTACAGTACTTGCCCGCCCCTGGAGATTCTGCGGAATCCTACGACTGGGCGATCTGAGAAGTAAAGCCCTTGCACACCCGCAAGTTGCCACCACACTGCGTGAATATTCCATTATTTCTGTATTATCAGCATAGAGAAACAAATTTGGTTCATTATAGGAATTTTCGGAGCAAGCAGTTTTCCTGATAATTTTGTTTTATCATTTTCGGATTTTTTCTGAGGACAGCAACCTTCGAGTGAAATATCCCAAAACTGAGGTTTACCACCAGTTTTTTCATTTCCAACTGCCCATAGCTGAGAAGAAGGTACAGTTGAAGTTGGAGGTTTTAGCGCAAGTGCTTAGAATGCAGAAGTGGAAAAGACGTAATCGAGCACACTAGCCCTTGTCAGAGGATTGGTCCACTGCGCCACAACACCTGCCCATGTTGGTAAATGGAAAGCCCAAAGATGACTCCTGTATAAATTGTAACCGTTAAGTCCATCTAATTGGTCCAGAATGTAGAAACAGAAAGGTCCATCAGGGATCCATCAAAGACTGAGCGTCTATCTTTCTCAATTTTACTGGCAGAACTATGTTTGACCTGATAACGGGCTATGCTCCAAACGTTGCTCCTTCTTACATTTTACGTTATTTACTTTTTATCTTAGAACTGTAAAACGATAAAGGAAATTGAATGAAAGGGCCCAAACTACTGGGCCAAAAATGGTGATTTTTACTCCACTTCTGGGCCAGATTAGGGGCCTACTGGGCCAATGGCCCACTAGTTACAATGTTAAAAAATGCCCTGCGAGGAACATATTGTACATTCTATTCTGTCTGAAACTGACAACCTGAAAAGCATACTTTTGAAGGCCTGCACTGCAAAATAAGACGTCGAGTGAGGAAACAAAATGCAATAATGGAAATCCGATAATGCAAACTTGTCGAAGGGAATTTGTCTGTACTGTATGTGAGCAGCTTTCTGGGAGGGAAAGCCTGGAAAATTAGAATGCTCTAAAAACTTATTAAACTAGCTGCGTTTTCAAAGATGTCCGCGTCTTGCTGCTAAAGAGCCTTGAAGGTCTAATATCACCATTTTCGATAAGTTGTAATATGGACGTCCTCTGACAGCTGAATTCGATAACATCACTCAAATTGCAATATTTTGCCTACAAGTGCCCCTAAAAGCCCCCCAAAGCTGCGAATTTGCGGAAATTTTTCAAAATTACCGCGCAGAGAAAAGAAGACTGGTAACGAGCGCTGCAACGTCACGGCAGGAACGCATGAAAGAATCACAGCACAGGCCTTCATTGAAAACACTACTACAAGGTTGCATCTTGTTTCTTCCCGCAAAACTGTTTTTTTCAGCCATGCCTGAGAGATGTATGGTTTATGAGATGACAAGCCTGAAGCCGAGGGGCATTTCACTCATTTGAAAAAGCGTACGAGATTTTTTCAGAACAAAAGGATTTTTACGGATTTTTGACGGATTTTACTTGCAAACAAAAGGATTTTTGCCAAAGGCGTACGAGATTTTTTGGAGTGAAATGCCCCTCGCCTGAAGCGAAGGAACGAAGGAAGAAGTGACGGAACTTACACAGAGATGAGAGAGAGAAGGCAAAATGAACCGAAAAGAAGCACTCCGTCATTTGCGCGAAGCATTTCTTTTTCATACAAGAAGAGATCGATACAGTGTGCCTCTGTTCCCGGGATGGAGTTATCATACAGAAGAAGTTTGACATCAGATGACATCGGGGTTTAAAGCTAGCCTAAAAGTCGCGCTAAAGGTACAGGATAATCACATAGGCAAGGTGAAAGCTTTCCCTTCAATACAAGAACCGTTTCCCTAAAGACTATATCTGGCGTTACGCAGAGAAGAGAGAATTCTCCGGGGTAACATTGAAAGCTGAAGGAAACAATAATCATGTATGAATAGCTCAAAGAATCTTCTTTCGAATGGTGTCGAATGTTAATATATCTTACACTAAAATTTGCGGTTATTATGGGCGTGCAGTCAGAAGGTCATGATCTTGTGCGATCTGGCTTTCGATCATGAGAGTTCCCAAGGACAAGAGTGTTGACGATTTATCAATGAAAATTTTTATAGGAATTACAACTCATACATTGAGTTTAGTGATGTCTTATCATCTGCAGAAGTGCTTTTGAGGAGGGCAAAGCGGAACGTTGGGAAGCGTTGAGGAACTCTGTGCCGTTTCGTAGAGGCATAAATTTTGGCTTGTTCTTGGAGAACCCGTTGTGAATCTTATTATTTGGCCGCGAACTCAGCATTGCCGCTGCAAACTGAGGTAAGAGCCTTCATATTAAAATCAGTTGTGGGTTTCTTGTCATTTTAGCATGCTTTAGTCATGTGTTTATCCATTCCTCGTCGGCAACAGTGTCATCTTGACATAGATCTTTTATGTGCAAGGCTGGGTCTAAGCACAATGTGAAGTTTGCCGTACTACTGTCATTGCTCACTGTTGCTGCTTCGTCTTTTTCTTCAGCAACATATTCTTCGACGTTGTAGCAGAATACCACGCATCTTTTGATTTCCAAGATGATTCAGACAATGTTCGCGACATTTTTGAAGATCTAGTTCGTTTGTTCCCACGGTTTATCCACACGCTTCAAAATTCCTCAATAAAGCATTGGATACTTGCGCGTGACGTGGTTCCTGTTGTTACGTCACAAACACTCGACCCAGTCTCTTTCTTTGCGCGGTAATTTTTCAGACCACCCCATCTTTCAGGGGCTTTTAGGGGCACTTCTTGTCAAAATATCACGATTTGAGTGATGCTATCAAATTCAGCGATGATAGAATGTCCATATTACAAATTTTCAGAAATGGTGATATTAGACCTTTAAACCAAAATTTTGGTGCTGTCCCTTTGAACAAAATCTCAGAACGGACTTTTTAAAAAATGGGAAGTTTTGCTTTCAGTACTGGTGCCAGAGGAGATGGAAAGTGTCATTTCCCGAGTATTCTGAGAAGATTTCTAAACCTTCCGTGCTTTGCTGAGATATGGTGTGATCATACTATGGTGTGATTTTGCAGTGTCACCTTGTCACTGCAAACTCCTGCTTTATTTTGTCTCCTTTGTTTTGTGTCTACATTGTTCATCATTGTCTTTTGTGTTTGTTTCCTTTGGAAGTCCAGTGTTTTGTGCCCAGTGTTTGTGCCCCTGCACGCGATTCTCATGTGTTCAGGGAACCCACTCGAGGTCAATTATGACGTCAAAGGTGCTCCCATGAGCCCTTGCTCTAAGACAATAACAAATGTGAGGAAGGAAAATTTTCCGTAAAATTTGAAGGGGCGAGATCGAAACAGGTCATAAAAATTACTTGTTCTTCAAATATAACTGGCTTTAGAAGAAGATAAACAAGAGAATTATATTACAATAAGCCATGGGCAACTGTTTGAAAGGCGTAAGCAGTGATAATGCTTCGCTTCTTCGAGAAGATACGTCGTTAGATCACGTCGAACCACCGCCGCCATATCAGGTAAGCACAGCAGTTGTAGGCCTATTTTTATTCAAAGGAAGTCCTTGCCTTGGGAATTGCGCAGATCGTAATAGATTTATTTTTTATTCTGTGGATGATTAAACTGCAATTGATGGTGATTATGTCTGTGAGATTTTCTTTCCGTGGAAAAATCTAACTGAATTTATTCGCCCGAATTGTCTTTCTTTTTTACCAATTTCAAGTTGAAACAGTAAAAAAAAGATCTTCTGATAAAGTGGGATGGAAATGGGATGGAGTGTTAAGTTGGTGACCTCCGATAGTTAGTTCCTTGTTCTGATGGATATTTGGGCTGTTTATAAACTTCTGTTAACCCTTTACATCAGTCAGTATCCTGCCGATCTGAACGCTACCAAAATCCAGCTAAATCCAGAGGAAGTTTTAGCCAAAAGAAGTGATGGTTGCCAAAGGACTGCTTGATTTGAGCTGACAGTCAGCATTGCCAACCAACCATATTAGTTGGCGTAACAGTTTAACTTTTCTTTGACTTTTCTTCCCACGATGTGAATGCGCTTTTTGACAAGTCTTTTCAACAACATTATTCATCAACAGTTGCATGGTTTATCACAGAAATAATAGGACAGACAAGTAAAGAAAGAAGTTTGAGGGACTTGCTCTGACTTGTTTATCGAACGAAACTAGCGAAACTAGGAATGTCAAAATCTGCCTATTTACAAAATTGCTCTTGACGCACTAAAGGTATGTAGGGCTTGATTAATGCCGAAAGATAGCCAAACAGAAATATAAAAGCCCGAAGAACCTTTGGAAAAGAAGAAAGGGATTTTTGACAAGGAGAATCAGAATCATGATACACCTTATGTTTCGAAAGCTCTTCACCATGTTTATTACGAAAGGGAACAGGTGGGTTAATGACATCGTGAATTGTTACGCAACCCTGAAAGAAATCATTTGTTTCAGAACGAAGCAGATAGTTGTGTAGTTATTGTTCCTTTGTTTATTGCAACTGTTAGTGAAAGTGCATATCTGGTCGAATTGGTCGAATGGTTCCTTTAGCAGTGTGGTTATTTGGTTATTATTTAGTTTAATCATCAAAAAAAGGTGTTGTTGTGACACCAATGACCACCTGATTACCACAAAGACATCCTTCATCAACAATTGACAGAGGAAGTGATGGACTTTGTTCTGAGTCAAAAAGTTTATAGGAGAGGACAAGGGGTGACAAACATTCATGTCACAGAACCTACCACAGAATTAAAGATTCAAATTCTTTGGTGTTTGATCATAATGTCTCGTTCAATTCTTACCCTGACCATCCCCCCCCCCCGGGCATCCCGGGGGTCAACAAAATTTTCGTGCACAAATGCCCGGGGGCCGGGAAAAAATTGACTGTCAAATGCCCGGGGGCCGGGAAAAAATTGACTGTCAAATGCCCGGGGGCGGACAATTTTGCTTTCAACCTTGCCATTGAAATATAAAAGTTATAGTCAGCGATGTTGTTAATTGTAATATTCGGTATTTTGGAGGAACACGAAGGATTTCTGATACTTTTAACACTTTCTAAAATATTGCTGATTCAAACGACGCAATAGAAGATCCACATTCAGAAATATAATACAATCTAAATTTGTCAAGAATGTGTTTCACAGAAATAAACTCACAGGGTATAACAACTGGAACAGAACTGTAACAATTAAAGAAACTTCCAAAAGAACAAAACTGAACTTCTTGTTCAATACAACTGGGTAATTCAAAAGAATATTCTTGCGACTGCAAGGCTCTTCCTCAGCCTTCCTCAATATCTAGAAAACGATGTACAGTAGCCTATTGCATTCCAAATACTACCCTAGACGCAAATTGAAGTCTGGGATATCGTTCAACAAACATTAAAGGCTCCTAAACCCTGTATCATTCAGGATATCAAGTAAGCTTCCGAAGACCATGTTTCGATGCCGAAATTGGAAACCAAAAATGCCGAGATCTCCCGTGTTCGAATTCAGAAGTGTTTTTCCAAAAATAGCGAAACCTGAAAGCTGAAACTACTGTAGTGCAAGTTTCATGCTCATATACAGTAAATACTGTACACATTTTGAATATCCCTGGGTTTTTCAAATGCCCGGGGGCCGGGAACAAATTGACTGTCAAATGCCCGGGGGCCGGGAATTTTTTCCGTGCAAATGCCCGGGGGTGTCCCGGGGGGGGGATGGTCAGGGTAGGAATTGAACGCGACATAAGTCACCTATGGTTTGATTTTTGAAGAGCCACAATTGTTTCAGATTAATTGAAAGGCAAAAACAGGTGTGTTTGGAGATACTCATAGGAACATAAAAAATTTTATCATCTGAAAGGATTTTGTGATAAGGGCTTAATAGAGCTTTTACGGTAATCAAGAAGACTTGTTCTTTCTTCACTTTCCATTTTTTCAAATGTTCAAAAACCATTTGTTATATTTTCCCAAAATTAACTCCTATATATTTGATTTTGTGATTTACGTTTAGGAGGAGGCTGCTCCAATTTTCATGCAGGGACAAGTACAAACAACTATGTCTGAAGAACAGCAGATAAGAATGGCACAAAGATTGGGACTTATAAATCATCTTCCAACTGGAGTATTTGATGGAACCAAGAAAAAACGAGAGTATGTAGAAATGTAGAAATTTTGATTTGGAAGCATAAGGGTTCTACAAGACCTTGTGCATGCAACAAAGAATTATTAAGTATTCTCTTAATGTCTTAAGAATCTTTATCCAATCACATACAGTCATTCATATCATGCAAGGATCCCTACCATGATATTAAGAATTTTTCAAAATTCTCAAGAGTTCTTGAGAATTCTTGTCATGTTAATGTGAGCAAGGCCTTTTCCGTGTGTCATGGATTATTTCCTCAACCAAAAAATTTTCTTCCCTTTGAGAATTGTAAAATCCCACATTATTTGGAACCAAGCTGACCTTGTTTGGAACACTAAGTATTCATAAGCAGGCTAATGTGCTGGAGAGTTTCACAATTGTAACTAGGCAATGTTATGACCTGTCAACCAAGGTTGTGGCTAGGGAATCCATGATCAAGGAAAGATCTCATCTGCAAACATTTGGATGTGTGAGCAAATCCTCTGTATAGATTTTCATTGTTTAAGAAACAAAAGTGACTATAAATACACACATATATTGTGTAAGAAACTCAACTCTATGGAGCACCAAAAAATTAAGAAAGTTGAACATTGGGAAAATATAACTTAAAGATAATTTGATAAAGGAAATCTTTAAATTATTCTTTCTTTATTGTCACTTATTTCTTGTTACATATCACATTACCTTGAGGGTAAAAATTGGAAGGCTTTAAAAACTTTGTTTGCAATGTTCATGAGGGCACAGATAGTGAACATGAAAATTGTTATGCAACCTAATAAAAATCTTGATAAATGTTAAGAAACTTTCAGTGCTGGCCCAAATTCTTAGTTTCTCATTAAAAATCATAATATGTATTCTTGAAGAGGCAGTGATGCTGTGTTGTAGTCCACTGTGCAGCAAGAGCAATCTTACAGATGGGTTTTGAACCCCGCACCTCAGGAGTGTCACAGCATATCAGACTTGATTACCTTGTCTTGACTTCTGCAATCCCAGGGCTTATCCTGCAAATTCACCTTCACCTTCCATACATGCTGCTTTAATGCCGGTTTTCCACTAGGTGGATTTTTCCGCGCGCAGCGCAGCGGCTGTTGTATTTGCATTGTTTATTTCTAACAATAGTCACGTCTAGTCGCTCTGCTACGCATGTACTTGAAAGTCAAATTCACTTCAACCTTTCCGCCGCGTCCGATGGCACCAACCATCAAATTGCTCGAAAGCTCTGACATATGACATCAGTTTTCCACAAGAGAGGAAACTGCAGATTACATCATCTCTTTTCTTTTTTGCTTGACATCGCTGACAAACGGAAAACCATTCCTTGTACTTTTTATTCACTTTTTGGTCTTCCAAGAGTAGCAGCTTTAAAAGTTGAAGCTTCTGCAGCAGGAGCACCCTTCAACATTGTCCATTTTCAAAGAATGGCTTAGGCCTATTGTTATGTGCATTCAGGCATCTTTTTCTCCAGTGGAAATTGAAAATCTTTTTCCATAGGTGTACATTGTTTTAGAAACAACAGCCACACCGCTGCGCGCGGAAAAATTTTCCTAGTGGAAAACAGGCTTTATCTAGTTTATATGAGCTGAGTTAAAAATTGATCATATAATAATTTGCTGAGCCAGTAGTTGCTATTCCCTTGTTTACTATTCTATCGTTCATTTTTTCAGATGTGTTATTTGTATGATAGAACTTGAAATTGGTGATCCTATAAGGTTCCTGCCTTGTATGCACATATATCATAAAGACTGTATTGATGATTGGCTGTTACGATCATTCACATGTCCGTCATGTATGGAGCCTGTAGATGCAGCTTTGATATCTACTTTTTACACTAGTGAATAGAAATTGTGCACCTCTGAGGGCAAGTAAAGTAAGTACCTATTGTTGTTTTTCAATCTGTATGAAGTAAATTGCAGTATCACAGCAGAAATTCATTCATATCCATATGGGGTGCCATTACCGCCAAAATTCAGCCCATAGTTTTTCTACAATGGTGCATCTCCTTTCTTAAAATGGTGGGTTCAGTTTCTAAAATGGTGCCCTACTTTCTAAAAATGGTGCATTGAATTCATAACATGGTGCCATAGTCTCTTAAAATGGAGCCTCTGTTTTCTAAAATGGTCACAGTGGGCATAAATAGGGGGTCAAGAGGACATTTCACATGCACCAAAAGTAGCAAGATTTTATATGGCATCTAGTTGCAGCAACTGTTTGAATTATTTGAATAAACATTTTATCAAAGATTGGCAACTAAAATATGGATGTTTTATTCAGTTAAAAAACCAGCAATAGTTTCTGTGAATTTTTTTCACATTACACCCTCAGCAACAATGAACTGCTCTTTTGGGAGTTTGGCAACCTCCGCATTAGAAAAAAAGTCTGAAGTTCACTACATGTCATCTGAGACTCCAGTTCCTCCTAATTTCAAATCTGAAATAAATTTTTCAGAAACATATACACCTTGTGAACTATGACCCAAAGACTGGACCCTAATTCTCGCAAAAAGCATGTCTTTCTGGTACAATTAATACCTTATAATTAACAAACTACACAATCTACGAAGAAATGAAGTTCAAATTCAGAATCAGGGTGACTTGGTGGTTCAAATGACATATTGGCGACCTTGAAGCTTTTTTGCTACAGGCATTTCCAGAATTCCCAAGGGACGAGTTTCTTGCTTTATTGAATTAACAAAAAGGCCCAAATTGGGCCCATATTTGGTTAAGCTCATCTGAATGCTGATAATTCATAGATTCGGAATCATATATGGTTTATATGGGCCAAATTTGGGACTTTTGAGCTATTTACAAATATTTGGAAAAATTCACCCCTAAAATGCGTACATTTTTCTTAAAAATCTGTATTTCTATGCCTAAATTTGGCACAAAACAGAAAAATTCTGACCAAAATCCTTTTCTAAAAGGATGTAAACAATCGTAACATTAAGTTGAACACAAAAAGTAACATTTTAAATGATTTTCTTTAGCTTTATGAATGAATATCCAAAAAATGAAGAATTTCATCAAAGTGAAAAACTTTCTATATTTTGGCAAATTCAAATTGCAATATCTCTTGATCGGAAAAAGATAAATGCATTTTGTCTTTTCTATTCAATAATGTACTCTTTGGGCTTGCAGGATATCATAGTGGCTAATGTGGTTTCAAAAAATAATTTTTTGCGAAATGTCCTCATGCGTGCCCACTGTGATGGTGCCCTTAGTTTCTTAAAATGGTGACTCTATTTTCTAAAATGGTGCCCGCGTTGTTAAAGATGGTGATTTTGTTTTCTAAAATGATGCCCTAAAGGCCTTTAAAGATTGTGAGCTGGTATTCTTGTTTTTGTGACATGGTGCTTTGTTTACTTAAAATGGAGCCATTGTTATCTAAAATGGTGTTTCATCATTTCTCAAGCACTGTACCTGTTTTCCTGAGCATGGAGGTCTTAAAATTGGAGACTGTCTATTTCTTAAAATGGAGCTATTATCATGCAGAGGTCTGGATTCGAATGTCATTTCCCACGTGATGAAGTCAAGCAGATTATCTGGCCAACGAGACGGCCAACGGAGAGAACCGTCTTTAAATTCGACAAACTTTAGTCTAGATGTAGATTCAGATTCCAGACTCAGATTCACATAGATGGCATACAGGGGGGGGGGGGCGGGGGTCAGTCCAAGAAATTTTCAGGAAACCCAAAAATATCACTTCAGCTTAACTGCAACCCAGAAATATCAGCTAAACATATACTTAGAAGCCAGTACATGAACATAAAATATCCCGAAATAATGCAAATAGAAGTCAGGATTGTCTCCAGCGAACCCAGAAATATAAGTTCAACGATGTTTGGTGTCAAAAAATATCATGAACAAATTTTCAATTTTATTTGGACCCAAAAATATCACTTTTGGCAATATTCTGACCCAAAAACATCGGACTTACCTCCCCATATATGCAAGTGCTGAGTGCCCCCCCTGGGATCAAATCCAAATAAAATGATATCAAATCCAAAGAACTTTTGCTCCAAAAGGCCCAAAAAGACTAGCCTGCACGCAGCCTCAACACTCCTCCGCGCAGGCTAAAAAAGACTCGACTCAAAGGGTAGAAATGTGGTTTTTATGATAAATGACGCATTAGATGTTGTAGTTCTGTGGAGTGAGAGTTTAAACTCTAAAGAAACACTACTGTTCGTTGCATTTCAAGTTTTTCCTTGCTGGTCTGCTAATGTGAATCTGCGTCTGGAATATGAATCTGCATCGATGAGAAAACTTGTCTAACTTGTCGGGATTGAAAGGAAAGATCTCAGTTTAGGAAATTTAAGGCTCCATTTTAAGAAAACAAAGCACCATGTCAGAATAACAAGAATACCACTTGCTCACCACCTTAAAAATCCAGGGCATCATTTTAGAAAACAAAATCACCATCTTTAACAACGCGGGCACCATTTTAGAAAACAGAGTCACCATTTTAAGAGACTATGGCACCATGTTATGAATTTAATGCACCATTTTCAGAAAGTAGGGCACCATTTTAGAAACTGAACCCACCATTTTAAGAAAGGAGATGCACCATTTTAGAAAAACTACAGGCTGAATTTTGGCGGTAGTGGCACCCCATATATCCATGGTACACTTTAAAATGAATTGATACAATCCTAACCTGTGCCTACATCAAAGTGAATAACTTGAGTTAAAAGATGAGATCGCATAGATTATAAATAGCCTATTGTATTTGGTAATCCAGCTGGTAGCAAAAGAAAGCAAGGCCAAAGAAAACAATGCAGGGATTACTGTAGGTGTCTCTTTGTCCTATTTTCAGAAACTCGGGCCATTCACTTTAGTTCAAAGGCCAAACATTCTTGATTTTTTTAACTTCTTACAAGTCTTGCTGTTTCGTTCCTCCTTGGCAGTAGGGGGATTTATAGGTAATCAGTTCAGGTTCATAGCTCATTATGATTGAAACTTGTAAAAAACCATGAAGTCCCTGATACAGTGCAAATTCAGATCAGGAATTGCCTCTGAAGAACCAAGAAGTATCAGCAGATAATAATTTCAGTTTATTTGGCCCCCAAAATACTTCCAGAAATATTGGACTTACACCCGTATATGCAAGCCGCCTATGACAAGTTCTCTTTTAACTTAAACCTATGTCTCCTTTCTCGCGTCTCTTCCATCATTTCTCCTTCTTTTGTCTCAACTCATGTTAAAGTCCCCCCACTAGCTCTAAAGCTTGTTTGCGGAATGATTTGTCATTGAAAAAAGGACAAGATTACCACCTGCTTTGCAGATACAGAGCATGAGCAGATCCAGCCTGAAGTTGAAGGGGGCGACCTGCAAAGAGGCTGCCAGAATTTTGATAGGAAGTAAGCACACTGAAGTGCACAAAAATGTTTGCACTCTGACGTTGTGTGAGAAAGTTCATTACTTTTCCACTAAAACCATTATTTATATAAAGTTACAATATTTGCACATTTTTTGTTTTTCTGTATATTGTTTGGCTCACCAGGGCACCTTCAGAGCACCGTGATTTATATCTTTCCCCCAAGTTCAGATCACAGTGTTTAAAAATGTGTTGGATCAGGATGAGGGACATTCTTCTCACCAAAAAGGAGGCACCAAGCTGAGTTTCCATCATGGAAGTGGGCAGCTGCCCCCATTTGCCGCTATTTGCCCCCTAACTCCACCACTGGCATATAGCATCTTGGATTGAATGTAATTTCTCTTATTTTAGGTGACTCTATGCACCATTATGCTAAGCATGGTTGGATATGTATTTATAAATCATTGCCTTTGATTCAAGGTATGTGAGAACTTCTTGAGATGGATCCAAATAGATTTATTTAAAATTAGTTGGTTGTTGTTAATAGTTGATAGTATAGAATTTGATTTGTTAGATTATTATTAATGTAAACAGAAAACCCTTTTCTCCCCAATACAACATTGACAGTCTATCTGTAAAAGTCCAGTCACAAATTATGCATGACAGAAAATGAAATTGCATCTAAAGTACTTTTTCATCAAACTTTAGGCTCATTAAAACTGAAAAGAGCCTTGGAATTGTGGTTGTTGTTATCAAAGGAAGACTTAACTTTAGCGCAGTTAAATAGGTTGTTCACATAGCCTTTTCTAAATAGAAATAACATGATCGTGTTCTGACAATACTTTTAGATGAATTTTGCTAGTACCAAGAACAATAGGTGTAGCAGATTCTTGTCGTTTTTGTTGTTTTATACCACTCTTCGAAAAATTGAAAGCAAGATAGATTTTCAGAATTTTCTCAAATTCTACTTGATACTTTGGTGCATAATTATTTAAAGAGGTTAGGATTAGCGGAAGATTTGAGACATGTACTTAGGAAGGCCTGACTGTTGAATGTCTGTGTCATCTTGTAGACTGGCTAAAGTTACATTGCAGTTACAGCCTTAGTTACCATTGTGTTTTACTTCATTTTTGCCATCATGGCAACTTTTTACAGGCAAAGGGGAAGAAAGCATACCATCTTTTTTCAATATTCAGAAAGAACCGTATCTTCATTGAATTTTGTTTTGTCTCCATGACAAAATCCTTTATCTTATTCATTGTGCTTTCCAGAGGAAGGAAATCCTATTGTAACCAATATGCACCACCCAACAGAAGCAATATTCGAATAAAACGGAAGCAAACAATAAGGCAATGTTTGAATAATCACCCAATCATAAAAATCTATTTTCAAATGATATTCTAATTTACATGGTACGTCTCTTCCGCTTTAACTGTAAATGGGCTTCTTTACCAAATTGTAAACAACTCTATAAACGCCATTCTTTGAAGCATGCGTCGATTGTTGTCAGCAGTATGCTTGGTGGTTTCACCCGACCCACTAGAAGTAACCATCAAAGATCAGCTTATATCCCAGCAATCGTTGGTATATATGAATGTTTGGTCTGCTACTCTGTGATGCAGAAAGACGTATCTTCGAAATAACGCTTTCATTTTGAAAAAAAGATAAAAAATCTATATGATATTGCCTCTCAAAAAACTGGGAAATCACTATATAGATAAAATTTAGGAGACAGCGTCCCTTAAACTTATGACCTAGAGTATCTTGTTTCCCTGTGCTCTTTGACTTGATGATGGCACTTCGGTCAACAGAGACTCATGATATTGCCCTGAAAAACCTGGCAAAGAACTATTGAAAGTTAGGAGGGCAAAATGCATCTTTCTACCTGAAATTTGTGTAAATGCTTCAAGGTTGCGGGTACAGATGCAGATGGTTATGATAAACGATTGCCTGTCAGCAACCAGGTTCCACAAAAATGTCAAACCTTCCTCCTGATGCCAAGTTCCAGGGCTCAAAAAAACGAAGTAGCATGGTAACGGCGCTTCCAGGAAGATAGCTGAAATGCTCAAATTTCCCAGGCAGGAAAAAGGGAAACAAGGAAAAAGAGATGGAGGGAAAGGGAAAAGAAGGAAAAGAAAGAAGGAGAGAAAGGATTAGGGATTGAATGGGGCGGTATATGGGGAAAGGAGAAGGAGTTTTGTAAGAAGAAACGAAAGTGCTTAGCTTGCTACCAGGAAGGAAAAAAATTTATTGAGCCATGCCAAGTTCATTCGTTAAACCTTGTTCATTTTATCATTGTATTTAGTCGAGAATTGCCAAATTTTAGAACTTCTTGCGTTGATTATAACCCTAAAATTTACAAATGTTGCCATGATAACCAAAACTGTTCGTAGATTTCGTACGATAGTTACTAAACTTTCCTCAAAATAGGACATTAAAAAGCAAAACCTCCGATTAACAACCGTGGACTGTGACGCTTTCTAGAGTCTGAAAAAACTTCAATTCAATCAAAATGTTACCAGAAATTTGAAAATGAAGATTCTGTTGACAGTATAAGACTTGGACACAGCATTGAAGACCTGTACGCTAATTAAATAGTGAGAACCGCAACTTTCTTCGGCAAATGTTGGTGTCTTTTTCTCTAATTTTCGTCAAAAGATGTGATAAAAAGGATCATTGAGGGACCAAAGGCTCATAGATTCCTTGTTTAAAGACGCTTTTGCAACCATGATGCTTTGTGGCCCCAGAGTCGACTTTTGTATGACCTGAAAGTGGTTTCTGGCCTAGATTCTTTTTATTTGCTTTCAATCCTCCTTTTTGTTCTCAAACATCTGGTTGACAATAAAAACAGCGCGTCAAAAAGACGAAAAAGCAACAAGAAAAACAGCTTTCTTAGGAAATACTTGAAATTTTACTGAAAAATCTCGAGAGTTCTTTCGAAATACTCGCCAAAAGAGGATTGCGCTAAAGATAGCGGCGATGAATTTTTTACCGAGATGCATTACGTTCGAATTACAAATCTTTACAGATTCTATAGGAATTCGATTAAAGAACACAGTGCATCTCGGTAAAAAATTCCTCGCCGCCATCTTTAGCGCAATCGTCTATTATACATAACCCCTGTGCCATTTTTGGCTTTCCCCTATTTGGTATGTTGCTGACGCTCTAGCAATTCGTAGACAAGAACGACGCATCAAATAATGTTACAGATGCTAGCTGATGATATTGTTTGATGCGTTGTTCTTGTCTACAAGATGTTAGAGCACATAGACGTAGGAACCGGGGGGCACTGGGGGGCACGTGCGCCCCAATATTTTGAAATAAACAAAGAAGTGCCCTTTTTATTTTTAGAAAATGCCCCCGTTTTCTTAAGGTAAAAAGTTTCAGTCCTACGTCCCTGTCAGAGCATCAGCAACATACCAAATAGGGAAAAGCGAAGAACATCACATGTAGTAAGTATAACTTAAGAGTCTTCAATTTGCTCAGTCATGAATCTGTTTTCAAGGATATCTTCAGTTTTGACTTTTCACAAAAAATAATTCCGTTAAAGATGATTCAGTTTGTATATAAAGTGGCGTAATCTAGGCAACAAGTAGTAATGTGAATAGTCATGTCATCATGTAGTTGTTCATATATAAGTTATAAATGAGTGTAATGTTTTTTTGTAAATAGCAGTTTATGGTGAAAGAAACTTATCAAAATTGGATCAAATCGTCTATGATTTTCGCCCATTCTAAAAAGACTGATCTCCTCTCAGCTGTATTTTGTGAGCGAGCGGAAATTTTGTTGTTTACGAGAGAAAATATCGCTTTGAAGAAGTTGAGAAGAAAGTTGCGGCTGAGGGACCTTTCATTGTGTAAAATTTCTCTCGCTCGGAAAATGCCACTGAGTGGAAAATTCCCCGATTCCCTATTTTAGTAATAGCGTCGGATAAAGGCGGATCTCCACGGGACGATCTTTGTGACGATCGTCATAAAAAATTCGCGACGATTTTCCTCACGAAATTCACGACGATTTTGTAAGCGATCTCCACTAGACGATTGTTTCTGGCGGTATTTTTTCCAACACAACAAATAAATTCTGTAATGGCGGCGATAAATAAAAGATATATCCTGCATCTGCTGCTTCGTAGAAGAAGTATTTTTCTTTATTATCAGTGTCAAAGAATTCGTAGGCAAACAGACGAAACTAGAAAAAAGAAACGTTCTTCATTGCTGGCAGCCATCTTGAAATTATTTATGCGCTGTGTCCGTGTCGTTTCTGAAATCTGATTGGCTAAAATTTTGACGATCGCGAAGCGGACGACGAAAAGTTAAAACTGTTTTAACTTTTCGTCAGGAGCAAAATCGTCAAAAATTTCGTCAGAAAAAGACGCTTTTAGTAACAGCGCATGTGTCGTCGCGAATTTTTGTGACGATCGTCACGAAAATCGTCCCGTGGAGATCCGCCTTAAGGTTAGCCTGCGTGCAGACTTTACTATTGTTGAGGAATTTAAGGGCGAAAGGAAAAGGTAAAGTCTGCGCATTCACTCCAACTTTTCCGTTCCAGAGATAAATCTTATCCCCCGTCTTCATTGTATAAGGACCAATCACGTTCGATCTTTGATTTCTAAAAAGTATTGTTCTCACTAACCTTGCATCTAATTGGTTAGAACTATGACGATAGCACGCAAATCCAAATAGCCTATTGTCCTAGTTCTAACCAATCAGATGCAAGGTTATCGAGAACAATACTTTTGCGAAATCAAAGACCGAACGTGATTTGTCCTTATACAAGAAGGACGGGGATAGGATTTATCTCTGGAACGGAAAAGTTGGAGTGAATGCGCAGACTTTACCTTTTCCTTTTCGCCCTTAAACTCCTCCACAATAGTAAAGTCTGCACGCAGGCTACCTTCAGGTTCGTTTTACCTATTTCAACTAATGTGACCATACTCTTGGGAAATAAATTTTAGTATGATATTACTTTTTGCACTCATGACACAACTTTGAATGACATGAAATATGTTAAAGAAATCAACAGATGTTTTAGCAAAAGATTGATCACATGACTTGAAATGGCTGTAAACAAACATTAGCCAATGTCTATGTACAACCTCCACACTTTAACCTGAAAAGTTTCACCAGCAAATGAATTGGGAGTGGAAACAGCTTTCGCTAAATCCCACAAAGATTTTGACAAACTGCAAACTATGCTTTGATTGGTATCGCTTCTGGATATTGTTTTCCGAACTTCTTCATTTCATATCACGGGTGATTTAGGCCAAGTAATTACGGGTGATAAATTTTGACATCTTTGTTAAGTAAAACTGATTTAGGGCAGGTTGATTCATTGTTCTTATTTACGTGATCTCTTCCAACCGGCTTCAAACTGATTTAGACTATTTCCAATGTCAAATGGTTGATTTGATATAGATATATGCGAAGATAGAATGTCTTTGGTGTGTAGATCATTTACGCTTATTTACTTATAATGTACGTCAAGTTTTGCAGTTCGCTGAAGCTTCGTTTTCCGCTGCTTTTGGCGATTGGAGCTTGGGTAATATGTGGCCTATCGGAAGCTAACGAAAGATCAAAAGCAACTTGGTCAAACCGGAAGAATAAGAAACATTCTGCTAGCGGAAGGTATGCCTCATGATATATTACAGCATCAACAGTGTTTTGAATTGTAGTTGGATCCAAGTAAGCCGTATCAAGATTCTTCTCAACAAAAACGCGTGCTTTGCGATTTTTTGTAAGGCCTGCTAGG